>OY751557.1:20383110-21583110 GCA_963572265.1 Caenorhabditis doughertyi | reverse complement strand
TTGTTAAGAAGGTCTGTTTTTTCAGAAGGTCCGTTTTTACCAGAAGGTCTGTTTTTTCAGAAGGTCCGGTTTTTTCCGAAGGTCTGTTTTTTCCGAAGGTCTGTTTTTTACCAGAAGGTCCGTTTTTTTGTTAAGAAGGTCTGTTTTTTCAGAAGGTCCGTTTTTTACCAGAAGGTCCGTTTTTTTGTTAAGAAGGTCCGTTTTTATAGAAGGTCCGTTTTTTTGCTGAGAAGGTCTGTTTTTTTTAAGTAGGTCTGTTTTTTTTTGTTAAGAAGGTCTGTTTTTTCAGAAGGTCTGTTTTTACCAGAAGGTCTGTTTTTCCAGAAGGTCTGTTTTTCCAGAAGATCTGCTTTTTAAAAGGTCTGTTTTTTTCAGAAGGTCTGTTTTTTCAGAAGGTCCGTTTTTACCAGAAGGTCCGTTTTTACCAGAAGGTCCGTTTTTTTTGTTAAGAAGGTCCGTTTTTTTGTTAAGAAGGTCTGTTTTTTCAGAAGGTCCGTTTTTACCAGAAGGTCTGTTTTTTCAGAAGGTCCGGTTTTTTCCGAAGGTCTGTTTTTTTGTTAAGAAGGTCTGTTTTTTCAGAAGGTCTGTTTTTTACCAGAAGGTCCGTTTTTTTCAGAAGGTCTGTTTTTTACCAGAAGGTCCGTTTTTCCAGAAGGTCCGTTTTTTTGTTAAGAAGGTCTGTTTTTTCAGAAGGTCCGTTTTTACCAGAAGGTCTGTTTTTTCCGAAGGTCTGTTTTTTACCAGAAGGTCCGTTTTTTTCAGAAGGTCTGTTTTTTTTTCAGAAGGTCCGTTTTTCCAGAAGGTCCGTTTTTTTGTTAAGAAGGTCTGTTTTTTCAGAAGGTCCGTTTTTACCAGAAGGTCTGTTTTTCCAGAAGGTCTGCTTTTTAGATGGTCTGTTTTTTTCAGAAGGTCTGTTTTTTTGTTAAGAAGGTCTGTTTTTTCAGAAGGTCCGGTTTTTTCCGAAGGTCTGTTTTTTACCAGAAGGTCCGTTTTTTACCAGAAGGTCCGTTTTTTTGTTAAGAAGGTCCGTTTTTATAGAAGGTCCGTTTTTTTGCTGAGAAGGTCTGTTTTTTTTTTAAGTAGGTCTGTTTTTTTTTGTTAAGAAGGTCTGTTTTATCAGAAGGTCCGGTTTTTTTTCCGAAGGTCTGTTTTTTTCAGAAGGTCTGTTTTTTCCGAAGGTCTGTTTTTTTCAGAAGGTCTGTTTTTTCAGAATGTCCGTTTTTCAGAAGGTCTGTTTTTTCAGAAGGTCCGTTTTCCAGAAGGTCTGTTTTTTTTTCAGAAGGTCTGTTTTTTTAAAAGGTTTGTTTTTTTTGTTAAGAAGGTCCGTTTTTTTAGAAGGTCCGTTTTTACCAGAAGGTCCGTTTTTCGCTGAGAAGGTCTGTTTTTTTTAAGTAGGTCTGTTTTTTTTTGTTAAGAAGGTCTGTTTTATCAGAAGGTCCGGTTTTTTTTCCGAAGGTCTGTTTTTTTCCAGAAGGTCTGTTTTTCCAGAAGGTCCGTTTTTTTGTTAAGAAGGTCTGTTTTTCCAGAAGGTCCGTTTTTTTCAGAAGGTCTGTTTTTTTCAGAAGGTCCGTTTTTCCAGAAGGTCCGTTTTTTTTGTTAAGAAGGTCTGTTTTTTTTGTTAAGAAGGTCTGTTTTTTCAGAAGGTCTGTTTTTTCAGAAGGTCTGTTTTTTCAGAAGGTCCGTTTTTTTTGTTAAGAAGGTCTGTTTTTTCAGAAGGTCTGTTTTTTCAGAAGGTCTGTTTTTCCAGAAGGTCTGTTTTTCCAGAAGATCTGCTTTTCAGAAGGTCTGTTTTTTTTTCAGAAGGTCTGCTTTTTAGAAGGTCTGTTTTTTTCAGAAGGTCTGTTTTTTTCAGAAGGTCTGTTTTTTCAGAAGGTCCGTTTTTACCAGAAGGTCTGTTTTTCCAGAAGGTCTGTTTTTCCAGAAGATCTGCTTTTTAGAAGGTCTGTTTTTTTCAGAAGGTCTGTTTTTTCAGAATGTCCGTTTTTCAGAAGGTCTGTTTTTTTTCAGAAGGTCTGTTTTTTTAAAAGGTTTGTTTTTTTTGTTAAGAAGGTCTGTTTTTTCAGAAGGTCCGTTTTTACCAGAAGGTCTGTTTTTCCAGAAGGTCCGTTTTTTTGTTAAGAAGGTCTGTTTTTTCAGAAGGTCCGTTTTTACCAGAAGGTCCGTTTTTTTCAGAAGGTCTGTTTTTTTTTCAGAAGGTCCGTTTTTCCAGAAGGTCCGTTTTTTTGTTAAGAAGGTCTGTTTTTTCAGAAGGTCCGTTTTTACCAGAAGGTCCGTTTTTTTCAGAAGGTCTGTTTTTTTTTCAGAAGGTCCGTTTTTCCAGAAGGTCCGTTTTTTTGTTAAGAAGGTCTGTTTTTTCAGAAGGTCCGTTTTTACCAGAAGGTCCGTTTTTTTCAGAAGGTCTGTTTTTTTTTCAGAAGGTCCGTTTTTCCAGAAGGTCCGTTTTTTTGTTAAGAAGGTCTGTTTTTTTCCAGAAGTTCTGTTTTTCCAGAAGGTCCGTTTTTTTGTTAAGAAGGTCTGTTTTTTCAGAAGGTCCGTTTTTACCAGAAGGTCCGTTTTTTCCGAAGGTCTGTTTTTTTTTTCAGAAGGTCCGTTTTTCCAGAAGGTCCGTTTTTTTGTTAAGAAGGTCTGTTTTTTTCCAGAAGGTCTGTTTTTCCAGAAGGTCTGTTTTTTCAGAAGGTCCGGTTTTACCAGAAGTTCTGTTTTTCCAGAAGGTCCGTTTTTTTGTTAAGAAGGTCTGTTTTTTCAGAAGGTCCGTTTTTACCAGAAGTTCTGTTTTTCCAGAAGGTCCGTTTTTTTGTTAAGAAGGTCTGTTTTTTCAGAAGGTCCGTTTTTACCAGAAGGTCCGTTTTTTCCGAAGGTCTGTTTTTTTTTTCAGAAGGTCCGTTTTTCCAGAAGGTCCGTTTTTTTGTTAAGAAGGTCTGTTTTTTCAGAAGGTCCGTTTTTACCAGAAGGTCTGTTTTTTCAGGAGGTCCGGTTTTTTCCGAAGGTCTGTTTTTCCAGAAGGTCCGTTTTTTTGTTAAGAAGGTCTGTTTTTTCAGAAGGTCCGTTTTTACCAGAAGTTCTGTTTTTCCAGAAGGTCCGTTTTTTTGTTAAGAAGGTCTGTTTTTTCAGAAGGTCCGTTTTTACCAGAAGGTCCGTTTTTTCCGAAGGTCTGTTTTTTTTTTCAGAAGGTCCGTTTTTCCAGAAGGTCCGTTTTTTTGTTAAGAAGGTCTGTTTTTTCAGAAGGTCCGTTTTTACCAGAAGGTCTGTTTTTTCAGAAGGTCCGGTTTTTTCCGAAGGTCTGTTTTTTTTTCAGAAGGTCCGTTTTTCCAGAAGGTCCGTTTTTTTGTTAAGAAGGTCTGTTTTTTCAGAAGGTCCGTTTTTACCAGAAGGTCTGTTTTTTCAGAAGGTCCGGTTTTTTCCGAAGGTCTGTTTTTTTTTCAGAAGGTCTGTTTTTTCAGAAGGTCCGTTTTTACCAGAAGGTCTGTTTTTTCAGAAGGTCCGGTTTTTTCCGAAGGTCTGTTTTTTCCGAAGGTCTGTTTTTTACCAGAAGGTCCGTTTTTTTGTTAAGAAGGTCTGTTTTTTCAGAAGGTCCGTTTTTTACCAGAAGGTCCGTTTTTTTGTTAAGAAGGTCCGTTTTTATAGAAGGTCCGTTTTTTTGCTGAGAAGGTCTGTTTTTTTTAAGTAGGTCTGTTTTTTTTTGTTAAGAAGGTCTGTTTTTTCAGAAGGTCCGTTTTTACCAGAAGGTCCGTTTTTTTTGTTAAGAAGGTCCGTTTTTTTGTTAAGAAGGTCTGTTTTTTCAGAAGGTCCGTTTTTACCAGAAGGTCTGTTTTTTCAGAAGGTCCGGTTTTTTCCGAAGGTCTGTTTTTTTGTTAAGAAGGTCTGTTTTTTCAGAAGGTCTGTTTTTTACCAGAAGGTCCGTTTTTTTCAGAAGGTCTGTTTTTTACCAGAAGGTCCGTTTTTCCAGAAGGTCCGTTTTTTTGTTAAGAAGGTCTGTTTTTTCAGAAGGTCCGTTTTTACCAGAAGGTCTGTTTTTTCCGAAGGTCTGTTTTTTACCAGAAGGTCCGTTTTTTTCAGAAGGTCTGTTTTTTTTTCAGAAGGTCCGTTTTTCCAGAAGGTCCGTTTTTTTGTTAAGAAGGTCTGTTTTTTCAGAAGGTCCGTTTTTACCAGAAGGTCTGTTTTTCCAGAAGGTCTGCTTTTTAGATGGTCTGTTTTTTTCAGAAGGTCTGTTTTTTTGTTAAGAAGGTCTGTTTTTTCAGAAGGTCCGGTTTTTTCCGAAGGTCTGTTTTTTACCAGAAGGTCCGTTTTTTACCAGAAGGTCCGTTTTTTTGTTAAGAAGGTCCGTTTTTATAGAAGGTCCGTTTTTTTGCTGAGAAGGTCTGTTTTTTTTTTAAGTAGGTCTGTTTTTTTTTGTTAAGAAGGTCTGTTTTATCAGAAGGTCCGGTTTTTTTTCCGAAGGTCTGTTTTTTTCAGAAGGTCTGTTTTTTCCGAAGGTCTGTTTTTTTCAGAAGGTCTGTTTTTTCAGAATGTCCGTTTTTCAGAAGGTCTGTTTTTTCAGAAGGTCCGTTTTCCAGAAGGTCTGTTTTTTTTTCAGAAGGTCTGTTTTTTTAAAAGGTTTGTTTTTTTTGTTAAGAAGGTCCGTTTTTTTAGAAGGTCCGTTTTTACCAGAAGGTCCGTTTTTTTCAGAAGGTATGTTTTCTCAGAAGGTCTGTTTTTTCAGAAGGTCCGTTTTTACCAGAAGGTCCGTTTTTTTCAGAAGGTCTGTTTTTTTTCAGAAGGTCCGTTTTTATAGAAGGTCCTTTTTTTTGCTGAGAAGGTCTGTTTTTTTCTAAGTAGGTCTGTTTTTTTTTGTTAAGAAGGTCTGTTTTATCAGAAGGTCCGGTTTTTTTTCCGAAGGTCTGTTTTTTTCCAGAAGGTCCGTTTTTTTGTTAAGAAGGTCTGTTTTTCCAGAAGGTCTGTTTTTCCAGAAGGTCTGTTTTTCCAGAAGATCTGCTTTTTAGAAGGTCTGTTTTTTTCAGAAGGTCTGTTTTTTCAGAAGGTCCGTTTTTCAGAAGGTCTGTTTTTTTTCAGAAGGTCTGTTTTTTAAAAGGTTTGTTTTTTTTGTTAAGAAGGTCCGTTTTTTTAGAAGGTCCGTTTTTACCAGAAGGTCCGTTTTTTTCAGAAGGTATGTTTTCTCAGAAGGTCTGTTTTTCCAGAAGGTCCGTTTTTTTGTTAAGAAGGTCCGTTTTTTTGTTAAGAAGGTCTGTTTTTTCAGAAGGTCCGTTTTTACCAGAAGGTCCGTTTTTTTCAGAAGGTATGTTTTCTCAGAAGGTCTGTTTTTTCAGAAGGTCCGTTTTTACCAGAAGGTCCGTTTTTTTCAGAAGGTCTGTTTTTTTTCAGAAAGTCCGTTTTTCCAGAAGGTCCGTTTTTTTGTTAAGAAGGTCTGTTTTTTCAGAAGGTCCGTTTTTACCAGAAGGTCTGTTTTTCCAGAAGGTCTGCTTTTTAGATGGTCTGTTTTTTTCAGAAGGTCTGTTTTTTTGTTAAGAAGGTCTGTTTTTCCAGAAGGTCCGTTTTTTTGTTAAGAAGGTCCGTTTTTCGCTGAGAAGGTCTGTTTTTTTTTAAGTAGGTCTGTTTTTTTTTGTTAAGAAGGTCTGTTTTATCAGAAGGTCCGGTTTTTTTTCCGAAGGTCTGTTTTTTTCCAGAAGGTCTGTTTTTCCAGAAGGTCCGTTTTTTTGTTAAGAAGGTCTGTTTTTCCAGAAGGTCCGTTTTTTTCAGAAGGTCTGTTTTTTTTCAGAAGGTCCGTTTTTCCAGAAGGTCCGTTTTTTTTGTTAAGAAGGTCTGTTTTTTTTGTTAAGAAGGTCTGTTTTTTCAGAAGGTCTGTTTTTTCAGAAGGTCTGTTTTTTCAGAAGGTCCGTTTTTTTTGTTAAGAAGGTCTGTTTTTTCAGAAGGTCTGTTTTTTCAGAAGGTCCGGTTTTTTCCGAAGGTCTGTTTTTTACCAGAAGGTCCGTTTTTTGTTAAGAAGGTCTGTTTTTTCAGAAGGTCCGTTTTTTACCAGAAGGTCCGTTTTTTTGTTAAGAAGGTCCGTTTTTATAGAAGGTCCGGTTTTTACCAGAAGGTCCGTTTTTTTCAGAAGGTCTGTTTTTCCAGAAGGTCCGTTTTTTGCTGAGAAGGTCTGTTTTTTTTTAAGTAGGTCTGTTTTTTTTTGTTAAGAAGGTCTGTTTTATCAGAAGGTCCGGTTTTTTTTCCGAAGGTCTGTTTTTTTCCAGAAGGTCTGTTTTTCCAGAAGGTCCGTTTTTTTGTTAAGAAGGTCTGTTTTTCCAGAAGGTCCGTTTTTTTCAGAAGGTCTGTTTTTTTTTCAGAAGGTCTGTTTTTTTAAAAGGTTTGTTTTTTTTGTTAAGAAGGTCCGTTTTTTTAGAAGGTCCGTTTTTACCAGAAGGTCCGTTTTTTTCAGAAGGTATGTTTTCTCAGAAGGTCTGTTTTTTCAGAAGGTCCGTTTTTACCAGAAGGTCCGTTTTTTTCAGAAGGTCTGTTTTTTTTCAGAAGGTCCGTTTTTATAGAAGGTCCTTTTTTTTGCTGAGAAGGTCTGTTTTTTTCTAAGTAGGTCTGTTTTTTTTTGTTAAGAAGGTCTGTTTTATCAGAAGGTCCGGTTTTTTTTCCGAAGGTCTGTTTTTTTCCAGAAGGTCCGTTTTTTTGTTAAGAAGGTCTGTTTTTCCAGAAGGTCTGTTTTTCCAGAAGGTCTGTTTTTCCAGAAGGTCTGCTTTTTAGATGGTCTGTTTTTTTCAGAAGGTCTGTTTTTTCAGAAGGTCCGTTTTTCAGAAGGTCTGTTTTTTTTCAGAAGGTCTGTTTTTTAAAAGGTTTGTTTTTTTTGTTAAGAAGGTCCGTTTTTTTAGAAGGTCCGTTTTTACCAGAAGGTCCGTTTTTTTCAGAAGGTATGTTTTCTCAGAAGGTCTGTTATTTCAGAAGGTCCGTTTTTTTGTTAAGAAGGTCTGTTTTTTCAGAAGGTCCGTTTTTACCAGAAGGTCTGTTTTTCCAGAAGGTCTGCTTTTTAGATGGTCTGTTTTTTTCAGAAGGTCTGTTTTTTCAGAAGGTCCGGTTTTTTCCGAAGGTCTGTTTTTTACCAGAAGGTCCGTTTTTTTGCTAAGAAGGTCTGTTTTTCCAGAAGGTCCGTTTTTTTGTTAAGAAGGTCCGTTTTTTTGTTAAGAAGGTCTGTTTTTTCAGAAGGTCCGTTTTTACCAGAAGGTCCGTTTTTTTCAGAAGGTATGTTTTCTCAGAAGGTCTGTTATTTCAGAAGGTCCGTTTTTACCAGAAGGTCCGTTTTTTTCAGAAGGTCTGTTTTTTTTCAGAAGGTCCGTTTTTCCAGAAGGTCCGTTTTTTTGTTAAGAAGGTCTGTTTTTTCAGAAGGTCCGTTTTTACCAGAAGGTCTGTTTTTCCAGAAGGTCTGCTTTTTAGATGGTCTGTTTTTTTCAGAAGGTCTGTTTTTTCAGAAGGTCCGGTTTTTTCCGAAGGTCTGTTTTTTACCAGAAGGTCCGTTTTTTTGCTAAGAAGGTCTGTTTTTCCAGAAGGTCCGTTTTTTTGTTAAGAAGGTCCGTTTTTTTGTTAAGAAGGTCTGTTTTTTCAGAAGGTCCGTTTTTACCAGAAGGTCCGTTTTTTTCAGAAGGTATGTTTTCTCAGAAGGTCTGTTATTTCAGAAGGTCCGTTTTTACCAGAAGGTCCGTTTTTTTCAGAAGGTCTGTTTTTTTTCAGAAGGTCCGTTTTTCCAGAAGGTCCGTTTTTTTGTTAAGAAGGTCTGTTTTTTCAGAAGGTCCGTTTTTACCAGAAGGTCTGTTTTTCCAGAAGGTCTGCTTTTTAGATGGTCTGTTTTTTTCAGAAGGTCTGTTTTTTTGTTAAGAAGGTCTGTTTTTTCAGAAGGTCCGGTTTTTTCCGAAGGTCTGTTTTTTACCAGAAGGTCCGTTTTTTTGCTAAGAAGGTCTGTTTTTTCAGAAGGTCCGTTTTTTACCAGAAGGTCCGTTTTTTTGTTAAGAAGGTCCGTTTTTATAGAAGGTCCGGTTTTTACCAGAAGGTCCGTTTTTTTCAGAAGGTCTGTTTTTCCAGAAGGTCCGTTTTTTTGTTAAGAAGGTCCGTTTTTCGCTGAGAAGGTCTGTTTTTTTTTTGTTAAGAAGGTCTGTTTTATCAGAAGGTCCGGTTTTTTTTCCGAAGGTCTGTTTTTTTCCAGAAGGTCTGTTTTTCCAGAAGGTCCGTTTTTTTGTTAAGAAGGTCTGTTTTTCCAGAAGGTCCGTTTTTTTCAGAAGGTCTGTTTTTTTTCAGAAGGTCCGTTTTTCCAGAAGGTCCGTTTTTTTTGTTAAGAAGGTCTGTTTTTTTTGTTAAGAAGGTCTGTTTTTTCAGAAGGTCTGTTTTTTCAGAAGGTCTGTTTTTTCAGAAGGTCCGTTTTTTTTGTTAAGAAGGTCTGTTTTTTCAGAAGGTCTGTTTTTTCAGAAGGTCTGTTTTTCCAGAAGGTCTGTTTTTCCAGAAGATCTGCTTTTCAGAAGGTCTGTTTTTTTTTCAGAAGGTCTGCTTTTTAGAAGGTCTGTATTTTTCAGAAGGTCTGTTTTTTTCAGAAGGTCTGTTTTTTCAGAAGGTCCGTTCTTACCAGAAGGTCTGTTTTTCCAGAAGGTCTGTTTTTCCAGAAGATCTGCTTTTTAGAAGGTCTGTTTTTTTCAGAAGGACTGTTTTTTCAGAATGTCCGTTTTTCAGAAGGTCTGTTTTTTTTCAGAAGGTCTGTTTTTCCAGAAGGTCCGTTTTTTTGTTAAGAAGGTCTGTTTTTTCAGAAGGTCCGTTTTTACCAGATGGTCTGTTTTTTTAAAAGGTTTGTTTTTTTTGTTAAGAAGGTCCGTTTTTTTAGAAGGTCCGTTTTTTTCAGAAGGTCTGTTTTTCCAGAAGGTCCGTTTTTTTGTAGAGAAGGTCTGTTTTTTCAGAAGGTCCGTTTTTACCAGAAGGTCCGTTTTTTTCAGAAGGTCTGTTTTTTTTTCAGAAGGTCCGTTTTTCCAGTAGGTCCGTTTTTTTGTTAAGAAGGTCTGTTTTTTCAGAAGGTCCGTTTTTACCAGAAGGTCCGTTTTTTTCAGAAGGTCTGTTTTTTTTTTCAGAAGGTCCGTTTTTCCAGAAGGTCCGTTTTTTTGTTAAGAAGGTCTGTTTTTTCAGAAGGTCCGTTTTTACCAGAAGGTCCGTTTTTTTCAGAAGGTATGTTTTCTCAGAAGGTCTGTTTTTTCAGAAGGTCCGTTTTTACCAGAAGGTCCGTTTTTTTCAGAAGGTCTGTTTTTTTTCAGAAGGTCCGTTTTTATAGGAGGTCCTTTTTTTTGCTGAGAAGGTCTGTTTTTTTCTAAGTAGGTCTGTTTTTTTTTGTTAAGAAGGTCTGTTTTATCAGAAGGTCCGGTTTTTTTTCCGAAGGTCTGTTTTTTTCCAGAAGGTCCGTTTTTTTGTTAAGAAGGTCTGTTTTTCCAGAAGGTCTGTTTTTCCAGAAGGTCTGTTTTTCCAGAAGATCTGCTTTTTAGAAGGTCTGTTTTTTTCAGAAGGTCTGTTTTTTCAGAAGGTCCGTTTTTCAGAAGGTCTGTTTTTTTTCAGAAGGTCTGTTTTTTAAAAGGTTTGTTTTTTTTGTTAAGAAGGTCCGTTTTTTTAGAAGGTCCGTTTTTACCAGAAGGTCCGTTTTTTTCAGAAGGTATGTTTTCTCAGAAGGTCTGTTTTTCCAGAAGGTCCGTTTTTTTGTTAAGAAGGTCCGTTTTTTTGTTAAGAAGGTCTGTTTTTTCAGAAGGTCCGTTTTTACCAGAAGGTCCGTTTTTTTCAGAAGGTATGTTTTCTCAGAAGGTCTGTTTTTTCAGAAGGTCCGTTTTTACCAGAAGGTCCGTTTTTTTCAGAAGGTCTGTTTTTTTTCAGAAGGTCCGTTTTTCCAGAAGGTCCGTTTTTTTGTTAAGAAGGTCTGTTTTTTCAGAAGGTCCGTTTTTACCAGAAGGTCTGTTTTTCCAGAAGGTCTGCTTTTTAGATGGTCTGTTTTTTTCAGAAGGTCTGTTTTTTTGTTAAGAAGGTCTGTTTTTTCAGAAGGTCCGGTTTTTTCCGAAGGTCTGTTTTTTACCAGAAGGTCCGTTTTTTTGTTAAGAAGGTCCGTTTTTATAGAAGGTCCGGTTTTTACCAGAAGGTCCGTTTTTTTCAGAAGGTCTGTTTTTCCAGAAGGTCCGTTTTTTGCTGAGAAGGTCTGTTTTTTTTTATGTAGGTCTGTTTTTTTTTGTTAAGAAGGTCTGTTTTATCAGAAGGTCCGGTTTTTTTTTCCGAAGGTCTGTTTTTTTCCAGAAGGTCTGTTTTTCCAGAAGGTCCGTTTTTTTGTTAAGAAGGTCTGTTTTTCCAGAAGGTCCGTTTTTTTCAGAAGGTCTGTTTTTTTTCAGAAGGTCCGTTTTTCCAGAAGGTCCGTTTTTTTTGTTAAGAAGGTCTGTTTTTTTTGTTAAGAAGGTCTGTTTTTTCAGAAGGTCTGTTTTTTCAGAAGGTCTGTTTTTTCAGAAGGTCCGTTTTTTTTGTTAAGAAGGTCTGTTTTTTCAGAAGGTCTGTTTTTTCAGAAGGTCTGTTTTTCCAGAAGGTCTGTTTTTCCAGAAGATCTGCTTTTCAGAAGGTCTGTTTTTTTTTCAGAAGGTCTGCTTTTTAGAAGGTCTGTTTTTTTCAGAAGGTCTGTTTTTTTCAGAAGGTCTGTTTTTTCAGAAGGTCCGTTTTTACCAGAAGGTCTGTTTTTCCAGAAGGTCTGTTTTTCCAGAAGATCTGCTTTTTAGAAGGTCTGTTTTTTTCAGAAGGTCTGTTTTTTCAGAATGTCCGTTTTTCAGAAGGTCTGTTTTTTTTCAGAAGGTCTGTTTTTTTAAAAGGTTTGTTTTTTTTGTTAAGAAGGTCCGTTTTTTTAGAAGGTCCGTTTTTACCAGAAGGTCCGTTTTTTTGTAAAGAAGGTCTGTTTTTTCAGAAGGTCCGTTTTTACCAGAAGGTCTGTTTTTTTCAGAAGGTCTGTTTTTCCAGAAGGTCCGTTTTTTTGTTAAGAAGGTCTGTTTTTTCAGAAGGTCCGTTTTTACCAGAAGGTCCGTTTTTTTCAGAAGGTCTGTTTTTTTTTCAGAAGGTCCGTTTTTCCAGAAGGTCCGTTTTTTTGTAAAGAAGGTCTGTTTTTTCAGAAGGTCCGTTTTTACCAGAAGGTCCGTTTTTTTCAGAAGGTATGTTTTTCCAGAAGGTCCGTTTTTTTCAGAAGGTCTGTTTTTCCAGAAGGTCCGTTTTTTTGTTAAGAAGGTCTGTTTTTTCAGAAGGTCCGTTTTTACCAGAAGGTCCGTTTTTTTCAGAAGGTCTGTTTTTTTTTCAGAAGGTCCGTTTTTCCAGAAGGTCCGTTTTTTTGTTAAGAAGGTCTGTTTTTTCAGAAGGTCCGTTTTTACCAGAAGGTCCGTTTTTTTCAGAAGGTCTGTTTTTTTTCAGAAGGTCCGTTTTTCCAGAAGGTCCGTTTTTTTCAGAAGGTCTGTTTTTTTTCAGAAGGTCCGTTTTTCCAGAAGGTCCGTTTTTTTTGTTAAGAAGGTCTGTTTTTTTTGTTAAGAAGGTCTGTTTTTTCAGAAGGTCTGTTTTTTCAGAAGGTCTGTTTTTTCAGAAGGTCCGTTTTTTTTGTTAAGAAGGTCTGTTTTTTCAGAAGGTCTGTTTTTTCAGAAGGTCTGTTTTTCCAGAAGGTCTGTTTTTCCAGAAGATCTGCTTTTCAGAAGGTCTGTTTTTTTTTCAGAAGGTCTGCTTTTTAGAAGGTCTGTTTTTTTCAGAAGGTCTGTTTTTTTCAGAAGGTCTGTTTTTTCAGAAGGTCCGTTTTTACCAGAAGGTCTGTTTTTCCAGAAGGTCTGTTTTTCCAGAAGATCTGCTTTTTAGAAGGTCTGTTTTTTTCAGAAGGTCTGTTTTTTCAGAATGTCCGTTTTTCAGAAGGTCTGTTTTTTTTCAGAAGGTCTGTTTTTTTAAAAGGTTTGTTTTTTTTGTTAAGAAGGTCCGTTTTTTTAGAAGGTCCGTTTTTACCAGAAGGTCCGTTTTTTTGTAAAGAAGGTCTGTTTTTTCAGAAGGTCCGTTTTTACCAGAAGGTCTGTTTTTTTCAGAAGGTCTGTTTTTCCAGAAGGTCCGTTTTTTTGTTAAGAAGGTCTGTTTTTTCAGAAGGTCCGTTTTTACCAGAAGGTCCGTTTTTTTCAGAAGGTCTGTTTTTTTTTCAGAAGGTCCGTTTTTCCAGAAGGTCCGTTTTTTTGTAAAGAAGGTCTGTTTTTTCAGAAGGTCCGTTTTTACCAGAAGGTCCGTTTTTTTCAGAAGGTATGTTTTTCCAGAAGGTCCGTTTTTTTCAGAAGGTCTGTTTTTCCAGAAGGTCCGTTTTTTTGTTAAGAAGGTCTGTTTTTTCAGAAGGTCCGTTTTTACCAGAAGGTCCGTTTTTTTCAGAAGGTCTGTTTTTTTTTCAGAAGGTCCGTTTTTCCAGAAGGTCCGTTTTTTTGTTAAGAAGGTCTGTTTTTTCAGAAGGTCCGTTTTTACCAGAAGGTCCGTTTTTTTCAGAAGGTCTGTTTTTTTTCAGAAGGTCCGTTTTTCCAGAAGGTCCGTTTTTTTCAGAAGGTCTGTTTTTTTTCAGAAGGTCCGTTTTTCCAGAAGGTCCGTTTTTTTTGTTAAGAAGGTCTGTTTTTTTTGTTAAGAAGGTCTGTTTTTTCAGAAGGTCTGTTTTTTCAGAAGGTCTGTTTTTTCAGAAGGTCCGTTTTTTTTGTTAAGAAGGTCTGTTTTTTCAGAAGGTCTGTTTTTTCAGAAGGTCTGTTTTTCCAGAAGGTCTGTTTTTCCAGAAGATCTGCTTTTCAGAAGGTCTGTTTTTTTTTCAGAAGGTCTGCTTTTTAGAAGGTCTGTTTTTTTCAGAAGGTCTGTTTTTTTCAGAAGGTCTGTTTTTTCAGAAGGTCCGTTTTTACCAGAAGGTCTGTTTTTCCAGAAGGTCTGTTTTTCCAGAAGATCTGCTTTTTAGAAGGTCTGTTTTTTTCAGAAGGTCTGTTTTTTCAGAATGTCCGTTTTTCAGAAGGTCTGTTTTTTTTCAGAAGGTCTGTTTTTTTAAAAGGTTTGTTTTTTTTTGTTAAGAAGGTCCGTTTTTTTAGAAGGTCCGTTTTTACCAGAAGGTCCGTTTTTTTGTAAAGAAGGTCTGTTTTTTCAGAAGGTCCGTTTTTACCAGAAGGTCTGTTTTTTTCAGAAGGTCTGTTTTTCCAGAAGGTCCGTTTTTTTGTTAAGAAGGTCTGTTTTTTCAGAAGGTCCGTTTTTACCAGAAGGTCCGTTTTTTTCAGAAGGTCTGTTTTTTTTTCAGAAGGTCCGTTTTTCCAGAAGGTCCGTTTTTTTGTAAAGAAGGTCTGTTTTTTCAGAAGGTCCGTTTTTACCAGAAGGTCCGTTTTTTTCAGAAGGTATGTTTTTCCAGAAGGTCCGTTTTTTTCAGAAGGTCTGTTTTTCCAGAAGGTCCGTTTTTTTGTTAAGAAGGTCTGTTTTTTCAGAAGGTCCGTTTTTACCAGAAGGTCCGTTTTTTTCAGAAGGTCTGTTTTTTTTTCAGAAGGTCCGTTTTTCCAGAAGGTCCGTTTTTTTGTTAAGAAGGTCTGTTTTTTCAGAAGGTCCGTTTTTACCAGAAGGTCCGTTTTTTTCAGAAGGTCTGTTTTTTTTCAGAAGGTCCGTTTTTCCAGAAGGTCCGTTTTTTTCAGAAGGTCTGTTTTTTTTCAGAAGGTCCGTTTTTCCAGAAGGTCCGTTTTTTTTGTTAAGAAGGTCTGTTTTTTTTGTTAAGAAGGTCTGTTTTTTCAGAAGGTCTGTTTTTTCAGAAGGTCTGTTTTTTCAGAAGGTCCGTTTTTTTTGTTAAGAAGGTCTGTTTTTTCAGAAGGTCTGTTTTTTCAGAAGGTCTGTTTTTCCAGAAGGTCTGTTTTTCCAGAAGATCTGCTTTTCAGAAGGTCTGTTTTTTTTTCAGAAGGTCTGCTTTTTAGAAGGTCTGTTTTTTTCAGAAGGTCTGTTTTTTTCAGAAGGTCTGTTTTTTCAGAAGGTCCGTTTTTACCAGAAGGTCTGTTTTTCCAGAAGGTCTGTTTTTCCAGAAGATCTGCTTTTTAGAAGGTCTGTTTTTTTCAGAAGGTCTGTTTTTTCAGAATGTCCGTTTTTCAGAAGGTCTGTTTTCTTTCAGAAGGTCTGTTTTTTTAAAAGGTTTGTTTTTTTTTGTTAAGAAGGTCCGTTTTTTTAGAAGGTCCGTTTTTACCAGAAGGTCCGTTTTTTTGTAAAGAAGGTCTGTTTTTTCAGAAGGTCCGTTTTTACCAGAAGGTCTGTTTTTTTCAGAAGGTCTGTTTTTCCAGAAGGTCCGTTTTTTTGTTAAGAAGGTCTGTTTTTTCAGAAGGTCCGTTTTTACCAGAAGGTCCGTTTTTTTCAGAAGGTCTGTTTTTTTTTCAGAAGGTCCGTTTTTCCAGAAGGTCCGTTTTTTTGTAAAGAAGGTCTGTTTTTTCAGAAGGTCCGTTTTTACCAGAAGGTCCGTTTTTTTCAGAAGGTATGTTTTTCCAGAAGGTCCGTTTTTTTCAGAAGGTCTGTTTTTCCAGAAGGTCCGTTTTTTTGTTAAGAAGGTCTGTTTTTTCAGAAGGTCCGTTTTTACCAGAAGGTCCGTTTTTTTCAGAAGGTCTGTTTTTTTTTCAGAAGGTCCGTTTTTCCAGAAGGTCCGTTTTTTTGTTAAGAAGGTCTGTTTTTTCAGAAGGTCCGTTTTTACCAGAAGGTCCGTTTTTTTCAGAAGGTCTGTTTTTTTTCAGAAGGTCCGTTTTTCCAGAAGGTCCGTTTTTTTGTTAAGAAGGTCTGTTTTTTCAGAAGGTCCGTTTTTACCAGAAGGTCTGTTTTTCCAGAAGGTCTGCTTTTTAGATGGTCTGTTTTTTTCAGAAGGTCTGTTTTTTTGTTAAGAAGGTCTGTTTTTTCAGAAGGTCCGGTTTTTTCCGAAGGTCTGTTTTTTACCAGAAGGTCCGTTTTTTGTTAAGAAGGTCTGTTTTTTCAGAAGGTCCGTTTTTTTGTTAAGAAGGTCCGTTTTTATAGAAGGTCCGGTTTTTACCAGAAGGTCCGTTTTTTTCAGAAGGTCCGTTTTTACCAGAAGGTCCGTTTTTTTGTAAAGAAGGTCTGTTTTTTCAGAAGGTCCGTTTTTACCAGAAGGTCTGTTTTTTTCAGAAGGTCTGTTTTTTCAGAAGGTCCGTTTTTACCAGAAGGTCTGTTTTTTTCAGAAGGTCTGTTTTTCCAGAAGGTCCGTTTTTTTGTTAAGAAGGTCTGTTTTTTCAGAAGGTCCGTTTTTACCAGAAGGTCCGTTTTTTTCAGAAGGTCTGTTTTTTTCAGAAGGTCTGTTTTTCCAGAAGGTCCGTTTTTTTGTTAAGAAGGTCTGTTTTTTCAGAAGGTCCGTTTTTACCAGAAGGTCCGTTTTTTCCAGAAGGTCTGCTTTTTAGATGGTCTGTTTTTTTCAGAAGGTCTGTTTTTTTGTTAAGAAGGTCTGTTTTTTCAGAAGGTCCGGTTTTTTCCGAAGGTCTGTTTTTTACCAGAAGGTCCGTTTTTTGTTAAGAAGGTCTGTTTTTTCAGAAGGTCCGTTTTTTTGTTAAGAAGGTCCGTTTTTATAGAAGGTCCGGTTTTTACCAGAAGGTCCGTTTTTTTCAGAAGGTCCGTTTTTACCAGAAGGTCCGTTTTTTTGTAAAGAAGGTCTGTTTTTTCAGAAGGTCCGTTTTTACCAGAAGGTCTGTTTTTTTCAGAAGGTCTGTTTTTCCAGAAGGTCCGTTTTTTTGTTAAGAAGGTCTGTTTTTTCAGAAGGTCCGTTTTTACCAGAAGGTCCGTTTTTTTCAGAAGGTCTGTTTTTTTTTCAGAAGGTCCGTTTTTCCAGAAGGTCCGTTTTTTTGTAAAGAAGGTCTGTTTTTTCAGAAGGTCCGTTTTTACCAGAAGGTCCGTTTTTTTCAGAAGGTATGTTTTTCCAGAAGGTCGGTTTTTTTCAGAAGGTCTGTTTTTCCAGAAGGTCCGTTTTTTTGTTAAGAAGGTCTGTTTTTTCAGAAGGTCCGTTTTTACCAGAAGGTCCGTTTTTTTCAGAAGGTCTGTTTTTTTTTCAGAAGGTCCGTTTTTCCAGAAGGTCCGTTTTTTTGTAAAGAAGGTCTGTTTTTTCAGAAGGTCCGTTTTTACCAGAAGGTCCGTTTTTTTCAGAAGGTATGTTTTTCCAGAAGGTCGGTTTTTTTCAGAAGGTCTGTTTTTCCAGAAGGTCCGTTTTTTTGTTAAGAAGGTCTGTTTTTTCAGAAGGTCCGTTTTTACCAGAAGGTCCGTTTTTTTCAGAAGGTCTGTTTTTTTTTCAGAAGGTCCGTTTTTCCAGAAGGTCCGTTTTTTTGTTAAGAAGGTCTGTTTTTTCAGAAGGTCCGTTTTTACCAGAAGGTCTGTTTTTCCAGAAGGTCCGTTTTTTTGTTAAGAAGGTCTGTTTTTTCAGAAGGTCCGTTTTTACCAGATGGTCTGTTTTTTTAAAAGGTTTGTTTTTTTTGTTAAGAAGGTCCGTTTTTTTAGAAGGTCCGTTTTTTTCAGAAGGTCTGTTTTTCCAGAAGGTCCGTTTTTTTGTAAAGAAGGTCTGTTTTTTCAGAAGGTCCGTTTTTACCAGAAGGTCCGTTTTTTTCAGAAGGTCTGTTTTTTTTTCAGAAGGTCCGTTTTTCCAGAAGGTCTGTTTTTTTGTTGAGAAGGTCTGTTTTTTCAGAAGGTCCGTTTTTACCAGAAGGTCCGTTTTTTTCAGAAGGTCTGTTTTTTTTTCAGAAGGTCCGTTTTTCCAGAAGGTCCGTTTTTTTGTTAAGAAGGTCTGTTTTTTCAGAAGGTCCGTTTTTACCAGAAGGTCTGTTTTTCCAGAAGGTCCGTTTTTTTGTTAAGAAGGTCTGTTTTTTCAGAAGGTCCGTTTTTACCAGATGGTCTGTTTTTTTCAGAAGGTCTGTTTTTTTCAGAAGGTCTGTTTTTTCAGAAGGTCTGTTTTTTTTCAGAAGGTCCGTTTTTCCAGAAGGTCCGTTCTTTCCAGAAGGTCCGTTTTTTTTAGAAGGTCCGTTTCTTTTTTGTTCAGAAGGTCTGTTTTTTTTTGTTGAGAAGGTCAATTTTTTGGCTGTTTTTTTTTGGTCAATTTTTTTGGTTTTTTTTTGGTTTTTTTTGGTCAATTTTTTTGGTTTTTTTTTGGTTTTTTTTGGTCAATTTTTTTGGTTTTTTTTGGTCAATTTTTTTTGGTTTTTTTTGGTCAATTTTTTTGGTTTTTTTTGGTCAATTTTTTGGTTTGTTTTGGTCAATTTTTTTGGTTTTTTTTTTCAATTTTTTGGTTTTTTTTTTCAATTTTTTGGTTTTTTTAATTCGATTTTTTTGTTTTTTTTTCAATTTTTTGGTTTTTCAACCAAAACGACTTTTTTGATAAATCGACCTTTTTGACAAATCGACCTTTTCAACAAATTGACCTTTTTAACAAATTGACCTTTTAATAAATCGACCTTTTTAACAAATTGACCTTTTTAACAAATAGACCTTTCTAAAAAATCGACCTTTTTGAAAAATCGACCTTTTCAACAAATCGACCTTCTTAATGAAACGACCTTTTCGACAAATCTACCGTTTTAACAAATCGACCTTTTCGACAAATCGACCGTTTTAACAAATCGACCTTCTTAACAAATCGACCTTTTTGACAAATCGACCTGCTCTGCTGCAATCCCGCCCCCCCCCCCCCCCCCCCCTCGTAAAAATAGTTCTCCTTTTGGAGAGAGCGGCCAGACACTTTTTGTCTGCGTGTCTGGCCGATCTTTTCAGAGTGAAAACTATTTTGACGAAGGTGGGCGGGGTTGCAGTAGAGCGGGTATGCAGACGCTTGCGTTGACTATAACTGATTGGGGGAAATGATGAAGTGAATAGAATATTGTAATTTGATTGTGTTGGCTTGCTAATTTAGACCATTTTGGCAAAATTTTGACAAATCGAATTGATCTTTTTAACAGAAAGATCGACCTTTCTGACAGAAAATTGATAACTCTGGACCAAATATACAAGAATTATTCTGAGTCTCAGTTCAAAAAAGTCTGCATTTCTTCCATCAAAACCCTGCTTTAACCGGCCAAGAGTGGTGATGATTCGGAAAGATTTTCTCCCAATCAGCAGACGAACCAGACGGTAGAACTGCACCGCTTTGGGCAGTCCTACACGATCCTAATCATCAGATGAGTAAGTGGGAATTCCTCCGATCATCCAGGACTCACTCATAGCAAAAATTAGATTTATTCGGTCAAAATTAAGCCATCAGAAAAAAAAAATTTTGGGCAAAAATTCAGCGAAAGTTCGGCCACTCTGACAAACTTTAGGCCATCTAACTGATTGGGGAAATTGATAAAGTGAATAGAATATGGTAATTTGATTGTGTTGACTTGCTAATTTATAGAATTAATTGGTGATTGATAATATCAGAAGGTTGGAATCACCAAAGTACAGAAGCTCAACTGATTGAATACAAGATAATTTTTAAAAAAGCTTATAAAACAGGATTCTAGAAGGCTACTTGCAGATATTACTTGTCATTTTCAGTAAACGCCCTTCTTCCCTCTGAAAAAGCTTCAAAAATGTGACGTGATAAAAACAGTATTCTATTGAAATTGATTTTTCTCATCTCCTCAAACCATTTGACTTCATGAAAATTTGAATTTCCCGTCACCCTAACACAAGTTTATTATCCCAAATACACCAAGTCTTTCATTAATAAACCGCCGCTTGTTACATGACAACGAGCGTCCGCACAACCTCCTTTGTCGGTTTCCTTTTATGCCTTATGGACTCATTTCAAATCTTCTCATTCGGAGATTACCAAATCTTTTATGGTACCCTTCCCGTGAGACGACGCTAACCTTCTAGCCCCGCCCACCAGAACACCGCGTTGTTTCTCCAGATTCATTCCAGTTGTATTCTGTTCATTATTATCTCCTTGATTCGACCAGTGCGGTCGGTTCATTTCTTTCTCTCTCTCTTACAGTGCTCTCTACAGTATTTCCTACAGTATTCCCTACAGTATTCCCTACAATATTCCCTACAGTATTCCCTACAGTATTCCCTACAGTATTCCCTACAATATTCCCTACAGTATTCCCTACAGTATTCCCTACAGTATTCCCTACAGTATTCCCTACCAGTGATCGGAGACGGGGCAACAATGGATGATAAGAAACGGATAGAAATCAGGTATGTCATGTGGTGGGGACGCTGTTCAAATATGGGTCAGAAATAGGGGATCCATATCAATTAGATAGACGGTATCAATCAATAGGCAGTGATTCTTTGCGGGAGGTGAGACTGAAAATAGAGGTGTCTTTAAAAAAGTTTTGAGAATTGGCAGAAAATACTATTTCTGACACGGGGAATCCAAAAATCAAAACAAACTCTGCTGAAAACTTTCAGAAATGTTTTCGAGTTTTCGTTATTAGTCATCAAATTGATTTGGAGAGCTTCTTAAATAGAGTTCCGATCATTTCGAGCTGAGTACCAGTCATCTTGGTCGGTTTCAACCCCGTTTTCTCAAAAAGAAAGTTTGAGAGGAGAACAAAAAATTATGCTGAAACATGGGAAAAAATACGCAGAAATTTCAGACTCCGCCCACTCGGTATCTCAGTTCTTCGGGCGACTCGTTTCGCCTTTTTTTTCATACAATTCATTTTAATTTTATTTCATTTTTATTCTATATTGATTTTGTAAACCAAGACTAAAAACTTCAAATTTTCCATCCAGAATGAGATGTCTACTTACAAGAAAACATTGCGCACAAATCAGGAACCCCCCCCCCCCGAAGAATTCGGGGGTGTATAGGGGTCCCCCCCCAATTTTATAGGAGGGGGGGGGGGGGGGTACACCTCTATACCCCCCCCCCCCCCCCCCAAATTTGTAGGAGGGGGTACCCCTCTATACCCCCCCCCCCCAAATTTGTACACCTCTATACCCCCCCCCCCAAATCTGTACATCTCTATACCCCCCCCCCCCCCCAATTTTTTAGGAGGGGGGGACACCTCTATACCCCCCTCCCCCCCCCAAATTTATACACCTCTATACCCCCCCCCCCCCCCCCAATTTTTAGGGGGTACACCTCTATATCCCCCCCCTCCCCCAAATTTGTAGGGGGGTGCACCTCTATACCCCCCCCCCCCCCCAATTTGTAGGAGGGGTACCCCTCTATACCCCCCCCCCCCCCCCCAAATTTGTACACCTCTATACCCCCCCCCCCCCCCCAAAATTTTGTACACCTCTATACCCCCCCCCCAATTTTTTAGGAGGGGGGACACCTCTATACCCCCCTCCCCCCCAAATTTATACACCTCTATACCCCCCCCCCCCAATTTTGTAGGGGGGTGATACACCTCTATACCCCCCCCCCCCCCCAAATTTGTACACCTCTATACCCCCCCCCCAAATTTGTACACCTCTATACCCCCCCCCCCCCAAATTTGTACACCTCTATACCCCCCCCCCCCAAATTTGTACACCTCTATACCCCCCCCCCCCCCAACTTCTAGGGGGTACACCTTTATACCCCCCCCAAATTTGTAGGAGGGGTACCCCTCTATACCCCCCCCCCAAATTTGTACACCTCTATACCCCCCCCCCCCCAAAATTTGTACACCTCTATACCCCCCCCCCCCCAAATCTGTACACCTCTATACCCCCCCCCCCCCCAATTTTTTAGGAGGGGGGACACCTCTATACCCCCCTCCCCCCCAAATTTATACACCTCTATACCCCCCCCCCCCCCAATTTTGTAGGGGGGTGATACACCTCTATACCCCCCCCCCCCCAAATTTGTACACCTATATACCCCCCCCCCTCCTATTTTAAAGGGGGGGGGGGGGGGGTACACCTCTATCAGCCCCCCCCCCCCCCCCAAATGTGTAGGAGAGGGAACCCCTCTATACCCCCCCCCCCCCCCCCCCCAAATTTGTACACCTCTATACCCCCCCCCCCCCCCCTAAAAAATTTGGGGGCGGGGGGGGGGGGGGGGGGGGTATAGAGGTGTACCCCCTAAAAATTGGGGGGGGGGGGGGGGGGGTATAGAGGTGTACCCCCCTACAAATTTGGGGGAGGGGGGGGGGGGTTTAGAGGTGTACCCCCTAAAAATTGGGGGGGGGGGGGGGGGTATAGAGGTGTACCCCCTAAAAATTGGGGGGGGGGGGGGGGTATAGAGGTGTACCCCCCCTACAAATTTGGGGGAGGGGGGGGGGGGGGGATAGAGGTGTACCCCCCCCCCCTACAAAATTGGGAGGGGGGGGTATAGAGGTGTACAAATTTGGGGGAGGGGCGGGGGGGGGGGGGGATATAGAGGTGTACCCCCTCTACAAAATTGGGAGGGGGGGGGGGGGGGGAAAGAGGTGTACAAATTTGGGAGAGGGGGGTATAGAGGTGTACCCCCCCTACAAAATTGGGAGGGGGGGAGGGGGATAGAGGTGTACAAATTTGGGAGAGGGGGGTATAGAGGTGTACCCCCCTCCACCCCCCCTACAAAATTGGGGAGGG
This sequence comes from Caenorhabditis doughertyi, assembly GCA_963572265.1. Classification (NCBI taxonomy): domain Eukaryota; kingdom Metazoa; phylum Nematoda; class Chromadorea; order Rhabditida; family Rhabditidae; genus Caenorhabditis; species Caenorhabditis doughertyi. The sequence goes on along the minus strand of OY751557.1, from coordinate 21,561,630 downwards.
GGGGAATAGAGGTGTACCCCCCCCCCCCCTGCAAAATTTGGGGGGGGGGTATAGAGGTGTACCCCCCCTACAAAATTGGGAGGGGGGGGGGTATAGAGGTGTACAAATTTGGGGGAGGGGGGGGGGGGTATAGAGGTGTACCCCCCCCCCCTCCTACAAAATTGAGGGGGGGACCCCTATACACCCCCGAATTCTTCGGGGGGGGGGGGGGGGGGGGTTCCTGATTTGTGCGCAATGTTTTCTTGTAAGTAGACATCTCATTCTGGATGGAAAATTTGAAGTTTTTAGTCTTGGTTTACAAAATCAATATCTTTACTAATAACAATCAAGAACTTCTGTGTGTGTGTGTGTCCGTCTGTGTGTGTGTCGCCGGCCCTAGCGAGATTCGTAGTGGACCGATTTTTCTGAAACTTAGACAGCCGGACGTGGAATTCTTTCGAGATGATGCCCATCTATTTCAATTTCTAAGATGAAAAAGAATAAGGTCACCAGGTTCAAAAAACCGCGTTTTCAGGCCTTTTTAAAAATTTCCATTGGGGAGAGGGACGCATAGGGGCCACGTGAATATAATAAACCCCGTAAAATTTTTCAAAGTTTTTTCATTTCTAAAAAAGTGAAGCCAGGCGGTAGGAGGCGCGGAGCGCCGATGACCGACTGGTCTTTACTAATAACAATCAAGAACTTCTGTGTGTCTGTCTGTCCGTCTGTGTGTGTGTATGTCGCCGGCCCTAGTGAGATTCCTACTGAACCGATTTTTCTGAAATTTAGACAGGGGGATGTAGAATCCTTTCCCGATGATGCCCGTCTATTTCAAATTTGGAAAGTGAGAAAAATGAGGTCACCAGGTTCAAAAAACCGCGTTTTCAGGCCTTTTTTAAAATTTCCATTGGGGAGAGAAACACATAGGGGACCACGTGAATATAATAAACCCCGTAAAACTTCTCACAGTTTTTTCATTTCTAAAAAAAAGTGAAGCCGGGCGGTAGGAGGCGCGCAGCGCCGATGACCGACTGGTAGAATAAAAATGAAATAAAATTAAAATGAATTGTATGAAAAAAAAGGCGAAACGAGTCGCCCGAAGAACTGAGATACCGAGTGGGCGGAGTCTGAAATTTCTGCGTATTTTTTCCCATGTTTCAGCATAATTTTTTGTTCTCCTCTCAAACTTTCTTTTTGAGAAAACGGGGTTGAAACCGACCAAGATGACTGGTACTCAGCTCGAAGTGATCGGAACTCTATTTAAGAAGCTCTCCAAATCAATTTGATGACTAATAACGAAAACTCGAAAACATTTCTGAAAGTTTTCAGCAGAGTTTGTTTTGATTTTTGGATTCCCCGTGTCAGAAATAGTATTTTCTGCCAATTCTCAAAACTTTTTTAAAGACACCTCTATTTTCAGTCTCACCTCCCGCAAAGAATCACTGCCTATTGATTGATACCGTCTATCTAATTGATATGGATCCCCTATTTCTGACCCATATTTGAACAGTGTCCCCACCACATGACATACCTGATTTCTATCCGTTTCTTATCATCCATTGTTGCCCCGGCTCCGATCACTGGTAGGGAATACTGTAGGGAATACTGTAGAGAGCACTGTAAGAGAGAGAGAAAGAAATGAACCGACCGCACTGGTCGAATCAAGGAGATAATAATGAACAGAATACAACTGGAATGAATCTGGAGAAAAAACGCGGTGTTCTGGTGGGCGGGGCTAGAAGGTTAGCGTCGTCTCACGGGAAGGGTACCATAAAAGATTTGGTAATCTCCGAATGAGAAGATTTGAAATGAGTCCATAAGGCATAAAAGGAAACCGACAAAGGAGGTTGTGCGGACGCTCGTTGTCATGTAACAAGCGGCGGTTTATTAATGAAAGACTTGGTGTATTTGGGATAATAAACTTGTGTTAGGGTGACGGGAAATTCAAATTTTCATGAAGTCAAATGGTTTGAGGAGATGAGAAAAATCAATTTCAATAGAATACTGTTTTTATCACGTCACATTTTTGAAACTTTTTCAGAGGGAAGAAGGGCGTTTACTGAAAATGACAAGTAATATCTGCAAGTAGCCTTCTAGAATCCTGTTTTATAAGCTTTTTTAAAAATTATCTTGTATTCAATCAGTTGAGCTTCTGTACTTTGGTGATTCCAACCTTCTGATATTATCAATCACCAATTAATTCTATAAATTAGCAAGTCAACACAATCAAATTACCATATTCTATTCACTTTATCAATTTCCCCAATCAGTTAGATGGCCTAAAGTTTGTCAGAGTGGCCGAACTTTCGCTGAATTTTTGCCCAAAATTTTTTTTTTCTGATGGCTTAATTTTGACCGAATAAATCTAATTTTTGCTATGAGTGAGTCCTGGATGATCGGAGGAATTCCCACTTACTCATCTGATGATTAGGATCGTGTAGGACTGCCCAAAGCGGTGCAGTTCTACCGTCTGGTTCGTCTGCTGATTGGGAGAAAATCTTTCCGAATCATCACCACTCTTGGCCGGTTAAAGCAGGGTTTTGATGAAAAAAATTTGGACTTTTTTGAACTGAGACTCAGAAAAATTCTCGTATATTTGGTCAAGAGTTAGCAATTTTCTGTCAAAAAGGTCAATTTCTGTTCAAAAATCCAATTCGATTTGTCAAAATTTGTCTAAATTATCAAGCCAACACAACCAAATTACAATATTCTATTCACTTTATCATTTTCCCCAATCAGTTATAGTCAACGCAAGCGTCTGCATACCCGCTCTACTGCAACCCCACCCACCTTCGTCAAAATAGTTTTCACTCTGAAGAGAGCGACCAGACACGAGAACTATTTTTACGAGGTCGATTTGTTAGAAATGTCGATTTGTTAAAAAGGTCGATTTGTTAAAAAGGTCGATTTGTTAAAAAGGTCGATTTGTTAAAATGGTCGATTTGTTAAAAAGGTCGATTTGTTAAAAAAGTCGATTTGTTAAAAAGGTCGATTTGTTAAAAAGGTCGATTCGTTAGAAATGTCGATTTGTCAAAAAGGTCGATTTGTCAAAAAGGTCAATTTGTTGAAAAGGTCGATTTGTTAAAAAGGTCGATTTGTTAAAAAGGTCGGTTTGTCGAAAAGGTCGATTCGTTAGAAAGGTCGATTTGTTAAAAAGGTCGATTTGTTAAAAAGGTCAGTTTGTTGAAAAGGTCGATTTGTTAAAAAGGTCGATTTGTTAAAAAGGTCGATTTGTCGAAAAGGTCGATTCGTTAGAAAGGTCGATTTGTTAAAAAGGTCGATTTGTTAAAAAGGTCGATTTGACGAAAAGGTCGATTCGTTAGAAATGTCGATTTGTCAAAAAGGTCAATTTGTTGAAAAGGTCGATTTGTTAAAAAGGTCGATTTGTTAAAAAGGTCGATTCGTTAGAAAGGTCGATTTGTTAAGAAGGTCGATTTGTTAAAAAGGTCAATTTGTTGAAAAGGTCGATTTGTTAAAAAGGTCGATTCGTTAAAAAGTTCGATTTGTTCCATTAAAAAGGTCAATTCGTTTGGTCGAAAAACCAAAAAAATTGAAAAAAAACCAAAAAAATTGAAAAAAAACCAAAAAAATTGAAAAAAAAAACCAAAAAATTGAAAACAAAAAACCAAAAAATTGAAAAAAAAACCAAAAAATTGAAAAAATAAACCAAAAAATTGAAAAAAAAAACCAAAAAAATTGAAAAAAAAACCAAAAAAATTGAAAAAGAAAACCAAAAAATTGAAAGAAAAAACCAAAAAATTGAATAAAAAAACCAAAAAATTGAAAAAAAAACCAAAAAAATGACCAAAAAAATGACCAAAAAAATTGATCTTTTTCAGAAAAAAAACAGACCTTCTTGACAAAAAAAACAGACCTTCTTGACAAAAAAACAGACCTTCTTGACAAAAAAAAACAGACCTTCTCTACAAAAAAAAACATACCTTCTTGACAAAAAAAAACAGACCTTCTTGACAAAAAAACAGACCTTCTCGACAAAAAAAACGGACCTTCTTGACAAAAAAAAAACAGACCTTCTCTACAAAAAAAACATACCTTCTTGACAAAAAAAAACCGACCTTCTTGACAAAAAAACAGACCTCCTCAACGAAAAAAAACAGACCTTCTCGACAAAAAAAAACGGACCTTCTTGACAAAAAAAACAGACCTTCTCTACAAAAAAAAACATACCTTCTTGACAAAAAAAAACCGATCTTCTTGACAAAAAAACAGACCTCCTCAACGAAAAAAAAAACAGACCTTCTTGACAAAAAAAACAGACCTTCTTAACAAAAAAAAACGGACCTTCTTGACAAAAAAAAACAGACTTTCTTAACAAAAAAATAGACCTTCTTGACAAAAAAAAACGGACCTTCTGGAAAAAACACTCTGAAAAAAACGGACTTTCTGGAAAAACACTCTGAAAAAAACGGAACATCTGGAAAAAACACTCTGAAAAAAACGGAACTTCTGGAAAAAACACTCTGAAAAAAACGGACGTTCTGGAAAAAACACTCTGAAAAAAACGGAACATCTGGAAAAAACTCTCTGAAAAAAACGGACCTTCTGGAAAAAAACATTCTGAAAAAAACGGACGTTCTGGAAAAAACGGACCTTCTGGTAAAAACGGACCTTCTAAAAAAACGGACCTTCTTAACAAAAAAAACAAACCTTTTAAAAAAACAGACCTTCTGAAAAAAACGGACCTTCTGGTAAAAACGGACCTTCTAAAAAAACGGACCTTCTTAACAAAAAAAACAAACCTTTTAAAAAAACAGGCCTTCTGAAAAAAAAACAGACCTTCTGGAAAACGGACCTTCTGAAAAAACAGACCTTCTTGACAAAAAAAAAACGGACCTTCTGGAAAAAACACTCTGAAAAAAACGGACTTTCTGGAAAAACACTCTGAAAAAAACGGACTTTCTGGAAAAACACTCTGAAAAAAACGGAACATCTGGAAAAAACACTCTGAAAAAAACGGAACATCTGGAAAAAACACTCTGAAAAAAACGGAACATCTGGAAAAAACTCTCTGAAAAAAACGGAACTTCTGGAAAAAACACTCTGAAAAAAACGGACGTTCTGGAAAAAACACTCTGAAAAAAACGGACGTTCTGGAAAAACAGACCTCCTGAAAAAAACGGACCTTCTGGTAAAAACGGATCTTCTAAAAAAACGGACCTTCTTAACAAAAAAAACAAACCTTTTAAAAAAACAGACCTTCTGAAAAAAAAACAGACCTTCTGGAAAACGGACCTTCTGAAAAAACAGACCTTCTGAAAAAAACAGACCTTCTAAAAAGCAGATCTTCTGGAAAAACAGACCTTCTGGTAAAAACGGACCTTCTGAAAAAACAGACCTTCTTAACAAAAAACGGACCTTCTGAAAAAACAGACCTTCTGAAAAAAACAGACCTTCTAAAAAGCAGACCTTCTGAAAAAAACGGACCTTCTGGTAAAAAACGGACCTTCTGAAAAAACAGACCTTCTTTACAAAAAAACGGACCTTCTGGTAAAAACGGACCTTCTAAAAAAACGGACCTTCTTAACAGAAAAAAACAAACCTTTTAAAAAAACAGACCTTCTGAAAAAAAAAACAGACCTTCTGGAAAAAAGGACCTTCTGGTAAAAAACGGACCTTCTGAAAAAACAGACCTTCTTAACAAAAAAACGGACCTTCTGGAAAAACGGACCTTCTGAAAAAAAAACAGACCTTCGGAAAAAACCGGACCTTCTGAAAAAACAGACCTTCTTAACAAAAAAACGGACTTTCTGGAAAAACAGACCTTCTTAACAAAAAAAAACAGACCTACTTAAAAAAAAACAGACCTTCTCAGCAAAAAAAACGGACCTTCTTAACAAAAAAACGGACCTTCTGGAAAAACAGACCTTCTGAAAAAAACGGACCTTCTGAAAAAACAGACCTTCTTAACAAAAAAACGGACTTTCTGGAAAAACAGACCTTCTTAACAAAAAAAAAACAGACCTACTTAAAAAAAACAGACCTTCTCAGCAAAAAAAACGGACCTTCTATAAAAACGGACCTTCTTAACAAAAAAACGGACCTTCTGGTAAAACCGGACCTTCTGAAAAAACAAACCTTTTAAAAAAACAGACCTTCTGAAAAAACAAACCTTTTAAAAAAACAGACCTTCTGAAAAAAAAACAGACCTTCTGGAAAACAGACCTTCTGGTAAAAACGGACCTTCTGAAAAAACAGACCTTCTTAACGAAAAAACGGACCTTCTGGAAAAACGGACCTTCTGAAAAAAAAACAGACCTTCGGAAAAAACCGGACCTTCTGAAAAAACAGACCTTCTTAACAGAAAAACGGACTATCTGGAAAAACAGACCTTCTTAACAAAAAAAACAGACCTACTTAAAAAAAACAGACCTTCTCAGCAAAAAAAACGGACCTTCTTAACAAAAAAACGGACCTTCTGGAAAAACAGACCTTCTGAAAAAAACGGACCTTCTGAAAAAACAGACCTTCTTAACAAAAAAACGGACTTTCTGGAAAAACAGACCTTCTTAACAAAAAAAAACAGACCTACTTAAAAAAAACAGACCTTCTCAGCAAAAAAAAACGGACCTTCTATAAAAACGGACCTTCTTAACAAAAAAACGGACCTTCTGGTAAAACCGGACCTTCTGAAAAAACAAACCTTTTAAAAAAACAGACCTTCTGAAAAAACAAACCTTTTAAAAAAACAGACCTTCTGAAAAAAAAACAGACCTTCTGGAAAACAGACCTTCTGGTAAAAACGGACCTTCTGAAAAAACAGACCTTCTTAACAAAAAAACGGACCTTCTGGAAAAACGGACCTTCTGAAAAAAAAACAGACCTTCGGAAAAAACCGGACCTTCTGAAAAAACAGACCTTCTTAACAAAAAAACGGACTTTCTGGAAAAACAGACCTTCTTAACAAAAAACAGACCTTCTCAGCAAAAAAACGGACCTTCTATAAAAACGGACCTTCTTAACAAAAAACGGACCTTCTGAAAAAACGGACCTTCTGGTAAAAACGGACCTTCTGAAAAAAACAGACCTTGTGGAAAAAAACAGACCTTCTGAAAAAACCGGACCTTCTGAAAAAAACGGACCTCCTGGAAAAACGGACCTTCTGAAAAAAACAGACCTTGTGGAAAAAAACAGACCTTCTGAAAAAACCGGACCTTCTGAAAAAACCGGACCTTCTGAAAAAACCGGACCTTCTGAAAAAACCGGACCTTCTGAAAAAAAACAGACCTTAACAAAAAAGAAACGGACCATCTGAAAAATGGACAAAAAAAAAGGCAGACAGTATTCAAAACTCCCATCACAATCAGAAAGGCTAATCTATCGGAAATTCGAAAAAGATTAGCACTAACTGATCACGAGGGCGTAATTAGAAACTGTTGAATACTATACTTACCAGTATTAAAAGCATATGAATAGGAATTTGGGGGAAGGGAATTTTCCGGAATTTTAGAAAAAAAACCGTTCTGAAAAAACCGTTCTGAAAAAAAGACTTTCTGAAAAAACCCCCTGAAAAACACCCTCGAAAAGGGCTCGTGGATTTTTTGTGGGCGTTTCAAATTCGGAAAAAACAAGGAAATCGTAACATATATAGCTCGGTAACAGTCAAAAAAATGGGTTAACTGGAACAAAAAAATAATTTTTTGAGCTAAACGAAAAGTGTCCAAAACAGCAGAAATAAAGAGACAATTTATTCCCGATTCAGCTAACGAACCAGACGGTACAACTGCATTATAAGGGCAGTTGTACACGATCCTATTCATCTGCCGAATATATGGGGAAAATATCTCTCTTAACCGTCTTGGATCCCCGTATGAGGACCTTGAATCACTTTATGAGGACCAGAAAGGACCAGAATTTTTTTTCGGGTTGGAAGAAATATTTTTTTTTGGGGAATGGAACTTTCCGGAATTTCAGAATTTTTTGGGGGCGCGGGGAATGTTTTGAAAAACAGAGACCAATAAAATCGTCTCCAACATTGTGTCGAGTCCAGAGGCATGGTAGCTGCAGAGGAGCAAAAGGAGCACATGGAGCCAAACATGGGGGCGGGGCGATCGGTTCGAATGTATTTGGTGGCATTGTCACGCATGGCAGAGATGTGTCAGTTGGCATATTTGTGGGCGGGGCCACCAGTGGTTCCAGATGAGTATGGAAGAGCAGTCCAGATGTCCAGATGAGCAGTCCATTATCCGTAAAGTCGGCTCAGTGATCAAAATGGAGTTGAAGAGTTACAGAAGTTGGGAGTTGGAGCTCGTCTCTGAAAAATTGTCGTCTGTTTGGGACTAAAACTTGAAGAAAGACCAACCAGAATTGAACTAACATTGGACCGCCCACACTTGATCACAGCCAACATTGAAATCGAGAATTCCGGACGATTCGGGAGAAGAGGCCACGTCTCCAGGCCAGGAATCCACTGGAAAAAAAAAGGAATTTTTTGGAGGGAGGGGGAGGTAAATTGACCAATTTTGAATCCGTGGAGCCAATTTTGCAGTTGTTGCAAGTGCCAAATGAATCCGAGAGGACGAGCAGCCGAGCAGCAACCAAGTAGCCATTGACCTACAAATCGGGAGAGCCTGTGGTGGGGAATTTTTTGGTAGGAGGGGGCAATAAACTAACCAATTTCTGATCCGGGGAGCCACTGAAAATCGAACCAGGAGCCAGGAGAAGCCAGGAGCATTTCAATCCGGAAGTGCCAATCCAAATAAATCCGGGGGAAGCAGCTCCATTGATCCATTGATCCATTGATCCATTGATCCATCCATCCAATCAATCGATAAAATCAATCGATAATCGATTGATCCACCAGCAACTTACCTACACGGTCCGGTCCCTCTAACCCAAAACCCGCCTCGCCGATCCCCAATAGTTTAGCTCCGCTAACCTGTTCCAGCTGGGGGAACTAGGCTCCGCAGAGAACCAGAACCCCGGTTCCCGGATGGGCTTCGAGGTGCTCTGGTGCAAATGATCGAACCAGAAGGTTCGATCCCCCCGGCAACCCCAAAAAAAGGGGGCGGGGTTGACAGGAGAGTCGAATCTCCTGGTTGACCATCTGCAGCAGAGCAGCCCCGACTCCCACCCGGAATCGAGGTTCTGGCCCTCTGCAGAGCTTCGTTCCCCACAGGTGGAACGGGCTCTCAGAGCAAACTATTGGGGATCGGCGAGACCCGTACGTGTGCTGGCATCATGACTTTGGAGTTGATAATGAAGTTGCATCGGAGTTGCACTGGAGTTGGACTTGGAGTTGGATCGGAGTTGCCGCCAAATCTGGAAAAAAAGCAGTTAAAATCGGAAAAAAGGGGTGAAAGAAGAGAGTCAGAGAACGGAAAAAAGAGTCAGAGAACGAGAGTCAGAGAGAGAAAGACCAAAGTAAAAAAAAACCAAAAAAAAAAAACCAAAACCTTTTAGTCCAGTCTAGTGAGTCCAAGAGCCCAACAAGGCCTATCAGCCCTTTTTCAGCCCGAATTGGGCCCATCCCAAGTCAAGTCCATCCAAGGCCAAATTAGGCCCATTCAAGCCCAAGTTAGGCCCATTCAAGCCCGAATCAATGCTTATTCCAGTCCAAATTAGGAGGCCCACTCCAGTCCAAATTAGGCCCATCCAAGCCCAAATCAAGCCAATTTTAGCCCAAATTAAGTCCATCCAATGCCAATATAAGTCTATTCCAGCCTAAAATTGGCCCATTCAAGCCAAAATCAAGCCCATTCGAAATTAGGCCCACTCCAGTCCAAATTGGGCCCGTCCAAGCCCAAAATAGGCCAGTCCAAAGCCCAAATCAAGCCAATTTTAGCCCAAATTAAGTCCATCAAAGCCCAAATTGAGCCCAAATAAGGCCCATCAAAGTCCAAGTCCAATACCAATTCAAGTCCAAGTCTAAGGCTAGATAGAAGGAGAAAAAACGGAAGGAAAGAAAAAAACAGGGGGGAAGACGGCCCAGAATGGACCAGAGAGAGAAGACGGATGGAAGGAAAAAAAGGAATGAATGCACTGCTAGTCGAATGAATGAGAACGAATGAGAAAAATACGCTGCGTATTCAGTGGGCGGGCTACAGATGGGCGGGGCTAATTGTGGGCGGGGCTAAACATGAGCGTCACCTCTCATGGGAAAATGCGCACAAAAGGTCAAATTGATTGTCACCTCGTGACGTCACACGGCCGGGGGTCTCAACAGAAAAACAGACATCAGAGTACATACAAAAGGAGACCGACAAAGAGGCCCCTCCCCCCACTTTTATGGTTTATAAATAGGTCACAGGTGCAGATTAATTGGTAGATTTACAATGGAAATATTCAAATGTAACAAGAGGTTCTTAAAGAGATGTGAAGAAAATAAAAAGATGAAAGGGGTTTTAAGATTATACGGCGGGAAGATTTGAATTTGAATTCGAAAAGATTGAAAAAACATTTTTTCTTCGATGTTCAATTTTTTAATCAGAAAGGATTTTTTGTTAAAAATATTTGGTCAAAAAATTGAAAAAAAAATTCGTAAAAAAACCGATTTTTTTTTTCTAAGTTTTAAACGGAAAAGTTGGAAAAAAATTTGAATTAATTGCTCGAATTTTCGGTTCTTTTTTTTTAACTATTTTCATGGCCTTGTGGAACTTGGTCGTGGCCTAAAAAAACCCTTTTCGGCCATTTTTTCCATACATGCAATTTGGCGGCCCGCCTTTGGCCGATGGAATATTTTGCTGACCCGGAATTTAGAAAACTGAAAAAACTGGGGTCTTTCCTTCAATTTTTTTTTGTATTTTGATGAAATGTTTGACTTTTTCTTACTAGAGCCATCCAAAAAATCTTCTAGAAAACAATGCCCCATGACCGTGGCCTAGAAAACCCTTTTCGGTCATTTTTACGGAAAGTTTTGCTGGCCCGGCTTTTAAAAAAATTGGCGAAATTTTCAAAAATTTTTTTTTAAAAAGATCAAAAATTGCTTAAAATTTTTCCAAAAAAGCCTAAAAATTTAAAAAAAAACCCCGCAAATTTCCCGACTTTTTTGTCCAAAAAGCCTAAAATTTTACTTTTTGTTTTTAAAATATTTTTCTCAAAATTTCGAAAAATAATAATGTTTTTTTTTCCGAGTTTTGAATTCAAAAAAATCCAAATTTTTTTCATCAAAACCCTGCTTTAACCGGCCAGAGAAAGAGTGGTCAAGGTGATATTTCGGAAAATTATTTTGTCCCAATCAGCAGACGAACCAGACGGTAGAACTGCACCGCTTTGGGCAGTCCTACACGATCCTATTCATCAGATGAGTAAGTGGGAATTCCTCCGATCATCCAGGACTCACTGATAGCAAAAGTTAGGCCATCAGAAAGAAATTTGGACTTTGAGGGCGAAAATTGCAGCCAAAAGTTAGGCCTTTTGGACAGAACTTCGGCCATTAAAAACATGCGCGGCATTTTAGCGCAACTAGGCCATGCAAACTCAAAGCTAGCCTAATCAGACCGAGAATAGGCAGAGAAAACGGGAAGAAGCTGAAGGAATCAACAAGACAGGGCCGAAAGCAGAGCTGGGCGGAAGTGAAATTTCTTAGCCGGAAGTCGGAAGTCGGAAGACGGAAGTAAATTCTCTTAGGCGGAAGACGGAATTCCGCCCAGCTCTGCCCGAAAGACTCTTCGAGAACTAGTGATAAAGAATGAGGAAGGAGAAGAGGAGTAAGAAGATGGGCTGGAAGGAGTGAAAATGATTGAAAACTCACCCATTACGATCGCCGCGCGCCATCCATCCACTGCTATCCACGTCATCGCTCCGCCCGCTCGCCACCGTTCACGTCGTCCCGCCATCCTCATCGATCTTCCTGAAATAATTGATTATTAAGCGGGTTTTCGAGAAGATTGAGCGAAAAATCATTGAAATGCAGACAAATTTTTGGGCGGAAACCTGGAGAGCAATGTGGAAAACAAAGAAAAAAAAACCGAAACAGCGTCTAGAAAATTCTGGAAAACCGTCCGAAATTCGAAGAAAAAGACAAAAAGGGGCGGGATTTGAGGGCGAAAGCTCCGGAAAACAACCAATGCGCTTGTCAATTGATCTACCGTATTTGTTCTCCGAGAAAAAAGAAAAAAGTGGGTCTAGGATTGCCGAATTTTTTGGCGCTTGATTGTCTGCGCCTCTCGCTTCATTCGTGCTCTCTCGCTTCGTGTTTTCAGTACATTTTACATTAATTTCAGACATTTAAAACGATTTTTCAATGAAAAATTTGGAGAAAACATTCAGTTTTTTTGAATAAAAACCACAATTTTTTCCTGAATTTTGAATTTTTTTCCGTTTTTTTTTTACCAATTCTGTGAAAGAAAATCATTTTAAAGCTTCCTTTTTCCCTTGGTTAATGCCAAAACATTACACAGCGGCGGAAATACACACGCCAAACTGCTCCGCAGTGGAGCACATTTGCATAGTCTCTCCCGTTTTATGAAAATTTGGCATTATTCAGAGTGCGGTAATGCTACCAGCAATGCAAGTGTTTATAAAAACTCAAAAACTGGAATACAAAGTTGAAATATAGAGAAAGTCAGAAGAAGTAACTAAAATGAGCGAAAAATAAAAAAGCTGTATAGCTCGTATGCAGGTTGCAGATATCGTGGAGGTATTGATGAATTTTGAGATCGTCTGTGTTCAAATAAATGCCTCAAATTAGACAATCGGAACTTTTTTCAAATATTTGCCATGAAAGTTGAAATTTTTTCGAATTCATCTCTCTAATCCAATGTCTATTTAATTCATCGTTTTCTGATGGCCAGCTTTCGGCGTGATTTATTAAGGGATAGTTTCTATCGAAAAACATACTTGGAAAGGTTATACAGCTTTTACAATAAATAACATACAAACTGACTTTTAAACATGCGATTTTCCCTATAAAATATATCTCGAAATATCTTTCTCGAAAAGGTAAGCAACCAAAAAGAGTCAAACTTATTCTGTCAATTTTTTTTACTTATTAAGTGCAAAGTGAGGCTCAATTTTCTTGCCTGAGATGTGTATTTTGTCGAGTAACCTCGAACTCAAAATGAAAAGTGAATTTTTCATAATGTGAGAGGGTCTATGCAAATGTGCTCCACTGCGGAGCAGTTTGGCGTGTGTATTTCCGCCGCTGTAAACATTACGAAATTTGAAAGTTTTGAAAATTCCAGTTTCCCGCCACACAAATGTTTTTTAAATTCGAATTTTCAGTCAAAACTGGTTCTTATTGCTGAAAATAATTAATTCAATCGTTTAATTTCGATTTTTGGTCGATTTTCAGCATGAAAACACACGGATTCTGGAAGAAAATGAGGCGTGAAAAGCCTGGAACAAGAAGCTTTTCGTTAGTGTCTGGCGTCTCTTACTCTCTCGTGCGTGCAGATGGAGCGCGCTTGCTGTGCAGTTATTTTGAGCGGAGCCTCTTGAAAAATCTGGAGCGGAAAGTAGATAAATTGCAGAAAAAAATGAGAAAAACAGAAAAAAAGCGATGAAAGGCTGAAAGTCGGGACAATTTTAGTATTTTGATGAGGCTAACGTAGTCGCCTTTTTTGGTGAGGCTAAATTGGCGAAAGCACATGTTTTGGTGAGGCAAAAAAACTGAAAACAAAACAAAATAATACCACTGCAAAACGACACCCAAATGGTTTGTGTTACCACATTTTATGTCCAAAGGTTTGTCCGGGAAATTTAGCCCGAATGGCCTAATTTTTGTTCACTTAGCCTCTGAATAACTGGGTTCTTTCAGCCCTTTCTATAGGCGAAAAATATAGAAAAACGTGAAAATTTAACTCTGAAAAAAAAAATAGTTTCAAAAAACCGTGAAACTGCCCTAGTTCTATTTCCCTAGATGTTCCACGTGGCGCCACGTGGAATTTTCTTGTCGATTTGCCATCAAAAATCTCTCGGTATTTCTCTGTCTTTTTCGTTCAATAAACCACCCATTCAAATTGAAAAAAAGAAATGGTTGGTTGGAATGATTTGTCGGAGGATTCGAAAAAAGAAGTCGTCAAACGATTGGATTTGATGAGCAGGTACAGTAATCCTTTTAGAGTTCCCTTTATCAGAAGAGCATCAGAGCTCTTCGGAGGGAGTTAGTAGCGTTTAACCGGTGAAATCTGAATGCTGTTAGCCTAAAAAAAAACAGCATAGTTCCATTTATGATGCAGCGTCCAAAATGTAGTCTTTGTAGTTTAGCAGCGTTTAGATTACAACAGTTGAGCGCTGCTAAACTATAAAGACTACAATCTAAACGCTGCAACGTAAAAGAAGCAGCGCTCGAATTGTACAACGCTGTCAAACAAACTTTTGAATGCTGGTCTTTTTAGTTTGCAGCGTTCAACCGGCTACATGCGCAGTTCAAGCAGCGTTTGAATTGTAGTCTCTGTAGTCTGGCAGCGTTCATTTATGACCAGTTTAACGCTGCTAGACTACAAAACCTACATTTTGAACGCTGCTTATCTTGCCAATTTTGCCGGTTGAACACAGCAAACTAATTGAAGCAGCGTTCAACATGTAGTTTTTGTAGTCTAGCAGCATTTCTCATCGGTTCAACGCTGCAAAACTACAAAAGCTACAGTTTGAACGCTGCGAAGCTTTTCGAATATACCGAACAATCTGTATTAGAAGGCCATGCTTATGAAAGCTGCTCTTCTAAAAGAGGTCTCTTTTTTGTTCCAATAACTCTAATTTTTCTGCAGATGTTCAATGAGAAGTACTTGCCATTTGGATCGTCAAATTGTTAATTCCACTGATTTGTATATGCCACGTGTACGTATTGCTTCCAAAGTTAATGATTGCTTTCTGATGATTTATACTGGAATTGACAAATATTTGAGAATGGAATTTGTCAAGAATGGTCCAGGAACGGTTGTTTATAGGTAAGATTGACTACAAACTACAAAGCGAACAGTAAACAGTATAGCCTGTAATAGAACGGCACTATTTTTATATGTACTTTGACGGTCCGAGCCTTTCTAAAGATTAGACAGCGTTCGAATTGTAGCTTCTGTAGTTTAGCAGCGTTCAAACGACGAGATGTAAACGCTGTCAGTCTACAAAAACTACAATTTGAACGCTGGTCCCTTTAGGTTACAGCGTTCTACCACCCAGATCGAAACGCTGCCAAACTACAAAGGCTACAACCCCCACCCTGAACGCTGAATCTTTAATGGCACAGCGTTTGTAGGCTGCCAGCATCGCATCGGTTAAACGCTGTGAAACTATGAGAGCTAAAATTTGAACGCTGCAAAACTGGACAGATTAGAGACTATGCAGCGTTCGATATGTAGCTTTTGTAGTTTAGCAGCGTTCAAATTCTGAAATCTAAACGCTGCCAAACTACAAACGATACAATTTGAACACTGCGTAACCATTCTTGTTTGCCTCTAGTTTGCAGCGTTCAGATTGTAGTCTTTGTAGTTTGGCAGCGTTCAACCGACAAGATCTACAAAAACTACATATTTCAGAATGGAGAACACATGTGACCGTACCCATGCAATCACCAAACGTATTCCATCAATCACATCCTATGAATTAGCCTTCAAAGTAATAAAATCTCTCATAATCCGGGATACTGTACTTATCGGAATTTTGGAATTCGAATTTTTCATGCAAGAAATGCAGCGTCAAACTTTTTTCATCACTACAATGCTTCGTTCTCTTGGTCCAAATGCAAAGTTTCGTGCCAAAAAATTGATGACAAATTTCAAATCAATGACTGTCACTGACTTGCATTTATACAAGAATTTAATGGATTTGAACGTGTTGGAAGAGTTTCGAAATGAGGCAATTCAAACAAGAGTTGATAGTATTTACATACAGAAAATAATTGATTTGACTCTATTCCCCGAACCGGATCCAGATTATTTTCAAGTTTTACCAGATGTTGTTCCGCTTGAGAAGTTTATGAATGTTCCAGTTTGTAAGTAGACTACAATGACTACAAAAACTATTAATTTATACTTTCAGATAATTCATACTATCTTCTCGACGAATACCGTCTTGAAACTCCGTTGATTCTTTTCAAAGGATGCAGTAGTTCTCCTGGATTCTCTACGGCTAGATTTGGCCCAAATTGCTCGGATAACGAGTTGTGGGATCATCAACATTATCCAATTGAACAGTACGTTTTTAGAGCTACAAGTCAGAGTTGCAATAAAGTGCTCCACAGCTCTTCTAATAGAGGTCGGATTGAAAGGCAAAGTACTGCAGGAATGTAGAACTTTCTAATATCTATCGATTGGAACAAAGAACGTCCAGAAATGTTGATTTTGGATGAAGCTAAGGGAATATTTGTTGCTTTTCCTTTCTGGAAGTAAAATAGAAGTCGGAAGAAATGCTGTAATTTTATTCAAAATCAATATTTTTTGATGCATACTTGTGATTTTCCGGACCGGCCCGGATTCAAAAAATTTTGAAAAATTGAGGTCATTTTTTCAGTTTTTTTCGGTGTTTTTGATGAAATTTCTGATTTTTTCTTACTGGTAACATCCAAAATTTTCTCTAGAAAACCACTCCTACAGTTATCAAAAAAAAGACGAAAACCAATTTTTTTTCAGTACAAAAAAATTTTGACCCCCCTTAGAGCCGACCGGACCGGCCCGGCCCATCACAAGTATGATTTGAAGTTTATTTTATTCCAATCGATAGATTTTGGAAAGTCCTACATTTCTACAATACTTTGTTTTTCAATCCGACCTCTATTAGAAGAGCTGTGTAGCACTTCCGAGTTGAACTCTGCTAACAGTGATGTAGAAAAACTGTTCAAAAGCCCTAAATTTGCTCTGAGTCCTCTAAAAACTGAATTATTTCCAGACTAAACGAATCAGTCGAAATGAAGCGTCGTGAGATTTCTAATGGTGAATACATTACTCGTTGGAATCGTTCCAAATGTGGTCTGTGGGTTCATATGGTATCGGCTGATGAAGAGCACAAATTTTTGGATTTTTTCAAGGTGCGTTTCATATTTTTGCAGTGGTACGCAGCGTTCAAATTGTAGTTTTTGTAGCTTTGCAGCGTTCAAAATATCAGATGTGGAACGCTGCTAAGCTACAAAAACTACATTAATAACGGTGCAATCTAAATGAGCCAGCGTTCTAATTGTAGTCTTTGTAGTTTGGCAGCGTTGAATCGACGAGATCTTATTGCTGCTAGACTACAAATACTACGGTTTGAACGCTGCCTCATTCAGTTCGCAGCGTTCAACGCCTTTGTCGTCTAGCAGCGTCCCACTGTTGGGATCTGAACGCTGCTAAACTACAAATACTACAATTGGAACGCTGCTTTATTCAAATTGCAGTTTTCAGAATGTAGTTTTTGTAGTTTTGCAGCGTTCAATCAAATTCACTTGGAACGCTGCGAAACTACAAAGGCTACAAGTTAAACGCTGCTCATTCTGTAGTCTTTGTAGTCTTATTTTTCCATTTTGCAGAATGAGAAATGTGGTCTCAGTTGGCTCTGTAAGACATGCACTGATCCATTCAATTATTGGTACTACCGTAATCTGCCACGTCGTGTTCAAATCGAACAACCACCGTATGATTTTATTTTGGTTGAAGGTGATAAAAAGGATGAGCAATTGAAAATTTTCGAAAGAAAATTGAAGAAAAAATTCGAGGAAGAAGATGGAAAAGCAGAAAATTTGAATAAGAAAAAGAAAGCGTTGACTGAAAATGAAAAATCATGGGGATTCCAAATTAAAAAGATGAATTCAAAGGTGAGTGAAAATGGCTTTGGGACATTTCGAAACCGATGAGAAAATCGTGAAAATTGCTTGACAAATAAGGAAATTTTTTAAAATTTTGATGTAAAAATGTGATTTTTCTATAAAAAATACCAAATTTTCACTGAATTGAGTACATCTTTCGAGAAAAGGCAGTTTAGAAAAAAAAATTTTCTCGAAATTATTTTTTTTCAGAAATTATTTTCAATTCAGTAAATATCTGGTATTTTCAAAGAAATATTTCATTTTTACTTCAAAATTTTCAAAATTCTCCGCATTTTCAAGCTTTTTTCACGATTATTCCAACGGTTTTGAAGTTTCGCGATGTCAGGAAAGTGCGCTCTAATGCAAAAAAGTGTACGATTTCCTTTCAGCTATCAACTCGTCGAAAGCCTCCAGTCGTTTTCAAACATCTCGAAGATTATGAGAATGGAAGGCAACTCATTACTGATGGATTCCTTCTACAAGTTGAAAAAAACAAATTCAAAATTACTTCCAATTGGATCCACAAGTCGGATACCAACGCGGTTAGTTTGGAGAAACCCCTGTATTAGAAGGGCAGAGAAACGCACCTCTAATAGAAGGTCACCAAAAAAAGACAGGTTGAGAAGGTACCATGAAAACGAAGTTAGCAGCGTTGAGATTGTAGCTTTCGTAGTTTAGCAGCGCTAAAAATTAGAGTTGCTGAATGTTGTTAAACTTTAAAGACTACAAATGGAACGCTGCCAAACTAAAATGAATGGAGGGTACGCAGCGTTGAAATTGTGGTATTTGTAGTTTCGCAGCGTTCAAAGCGTCTGGGACTGAACGCTGCTAAACTACAAAGACTAAAAGTTGAACGCTGATTGTTATTTATTTGTTGAGTTGGCAGCGTTCAATTTGTAGTTTTTGTAGTTTAGCAGCGTTCAAAGTGTCTGAGATTGAACGCTGCTAAGCCACAAACATGCACCTCTATTACAGGGTTTTACGGGCTTCTCGCAATAGAGCGCACTTTCTTTCATTTCATTATTTTCAAATATTTTCAGTTGATCGAACCAATATACGAAAAATTTGGTAAGAAACCACCAAAGAGCTTCAATTCGCCAAAAAAGACATCAGACGATGGGATTATGTCAAAAGTCATTGAAGCTGGAAAAGCTATTGCCAGTTGGACACCATTTGGAGTTTCTCAGGTATTCGATTCCTCTGAAAAAGTGGTGACATTTTTGGATCGAACTCTTGTGCCACTTTATTAGAGGTCTCAGGGGTTGCCTCTCTTATGTTTTCAAATTTTTTTTTGGATGTTTAGGGGTGCTTCTGTAGTAGAGGTTTCGCACCTAATTGTGATTTCCATGATGCTGAGGGGTGTTAAATCCAGAGTACGGGAGGAAAGGGCCCAAAATATAAAACATGAATTTACGTGTATTTTTTCTCGTAATTTTCAACTGGCCCTCGATTTTATGTTTGACCTTTAGAATCCACGTAGAACTAGTGCAAAATGAGGACGAATCGTTAGCGAAAGCTTATTGCCGAAAGTTTGAAAAAGAATATTTGGTTGCAAAACTTAACTAAAGAGAGGAGGGCATTTCCAAAAGAGCGCTCACGAGCAGAGGCATAGTTTAGTGCAAGAAAAATTTGGCTACTTTTTAACATGAATCCTACAAGCTTGCTCGCACCTGAAAGTAAGCATAGTGCCCGGGAAAAGGTGACACCTTCAAACAGGGTTCCAGGGAGCTTGCTGATGCCTAGAAGTAAGCATAGTGCCCGGGAAAAGGTGACACCTTCAAACAGGTCTCCCAAGAAAGTGCTAACGCCTAGAAACATCACTCAGTAACGGTGCCAAGGAGATTGGGCTTTTTTTAAAATTTTTACAGCACTTAAAGTGATTAAAGTCGAAAACCATAATATTGTCTCCATTCTTAATCCACGTCAAAATAGGGTACAAAAAATAGTTACTGAACATTTTCGTAGACGTGAAGGTTTATCATTAACTTAAACTCTTTATATTTCCGTGTCCGAATGGTAGCGTGGTTAACATTCTTCTATCCGGAATAAACCCACCCGGGTTCGAATCCTTCAGAGAACCCTTGATGTTTTGTATACTATGTGAGACACAAGAAAAACACTCCATTCTGTGGATTTGGGCCCTTTCCTCACGTACTCGGGGTTTACGGGCGCGTCCGAGCATCATGATGCTCGGTTTCCATGATGCTGACTGGATGAATCAAAACTGACCATTTTAAGAACCGACCGTTTAAAAACTGCCCAGGATAAGAACTTTTTGCAGCAAAGTAGTATCTGTGAACTGTCAGTTCTTATAAGGCTCATTTCTGATTCGTCCAGTTTGTTATCCGCCCAGTTCTCATTCGACCGGTTCTGAACCGTCTAGAGTTCTGATTCGGGACAGTTCTAATTAGGGAGAGCACCCATTTGATGACATTTTTGAACGTATATCCCCCAAATTATTTTTTAAAAAAGTGTTTCAATTACGTATATTTTTTTCCAGAATTCTTCTTCAAACGAATCCACCGAATCTCCATCTTTTCCTCTTCCACCTGGTCATAAATTGAGCATGGAGGAATATGGAAAATTAGTGGCACAAGGAAGAACGGTAGGAGGTACTTGTGAATTGAATGATGATGGAGAGCTTGAGATCATTGTCGATTGAGATTATGATGCGAAAAAAAAGTGAACTTTTTTTTCATTTTCAATGTTTCTTTTTCTCCTCAACTCGATACCCTTTTCCAATTGATGTTTCGCCAATGGGCATATGAATTATGAATAAATGAATCCTTTGAATTAATTGTGGTTCAGTTCTTTAGGCTTGCCAAAAAGGTATTTCAAGGCGTTTTACGCCTTTATTTTTAAGACAAAGGCGACCTTCGCCTTTATTCAAAAAGGTAAAGGCCGCCTTTACCATTTTAAAAAAGGTTTTCCTCGCCTGTTTTCATTTCTAACCACGCTAATCTCTTAATTTTTCACTGGTTTAATAAAGGCGTGCGAAACCATTTTTTCAAAAACACAGGCTTCCCTCGCCTGTGTAAGGCAATTGAAATCTTTACGTGAAAAATGGAAGGTCTTGTTTTAAATAAAGGCGACCATTAACAACCCTACAGTTCTTATTCGTCCAGTTCCGACCAACGTGAATTCTGTAATAGAAGGTCTATCATCAGAGATTCTCTTGTTTTTTTTTACAAAGTGATTTATGACGCTGTCAACCATACACCCCTAATAGTACGGCACCCCTAGTAAATGTGCAAATTTTGCTGAAAATTTTCATTTTCGAGTTTCATTTTCGTTCCAAGTCGAGATGTTTTGATGATTCCACATCACTATCAGGAATGGGGGTAGGAAAATGTGCTCTGATAAGATATTTGGCTGGGTGATGATAGTGAGCATAGTATTCAACATTTCTACACAAAAAGTCATTAAAGAAGGTCAGGTATAGTCAGAATTAATAGTCAAAGATAAGATAACGTCAGACTAGATAGTCAGATAAGTCATTTTATTCAATATTGTTTGAAGGAGGACTAAACACACCTAAATTAAACATTGTTTCTGCTTTAAAATTCTACGCTGATCACGATTTTTATAGTGATTTTGCTCAAAAATCGCTCTAAACCGCGAAAATTGTTCTAAAAAATCGTACAAAATACAGATACCCCTATAATGACCGTGGCCTCCTGGCGTAGGAATCCCACCGTGTAGTCCGAGAGGACAAGAAGGCCTAGAGATTCCATCTGTAGGCCAGGAGGTCACAGTAATTAAAGGGGTATCTGTATTTTGTATGATTTTTCAGAACAATTTTCGCGGCTCAGAGCGATTTTTGAGCAAAATCACTATAAAAATCGTGATCAACGTAGGAATTTAAAGCAAAAACAATGTTTAATTTAAGTGAGTTTAGTCATCCTTTGAGAGGATTTTTGGTCGTTAAATCATGAGAATCGTGGATGAAGAACTTGTGAATTTTCTCGTTAAAAAGACAAAGCACGGAAAGAAAGTTTTGAGTGTAAGCGACCTGGCGAAAAAATTCAAGAAATTCAAAAAATTCAATTCCAAAATTCCATGGCTGCACACTGAATGTTTTGAGAGCAGGTTGGGATTATTACGGATAAGTTATTTTTTCTTCAATTAATTGAGTTTCAGCATCAAACGTTTCCTTCGAAATGTTCATTTATCATTTCATTTGGACACGGAAACGAAAGTGAAGATAATTTTTGGATTAAGTGCACCAGTGACTTTTGGATTTCTCAGAAAGTAAGAGAATAGTGAATAATTTGAATAGAAAATATAAAAAATTTATAGATTAGAAGAAGAAGCAGAGGTTACTGTAGATGATTTCAATCGAATTACTCACTACAAAAGGAAAGGAGGAGGACTCGAATTACAAGGAGAACATGTAAGTGAAGTTTTCCAACGCGTTTTTCTCAGCCAGTTTTCAAAACTTTTCAATCATGCAAAGAGAGTTTGAAGGAGGACTAAACTCACTTAAATTAAACATTGTTTTTGCTTGAAAATTCTACGCTGATCACGATTTTTATAGTGATTCTGCTCAAAAATCGCTCTCAACCGCGAAAATTGTTCTGAAAAATCGTACAAAATACATATACCCCTTTAATGAACGTGGCCTCCTGGCCTAGGACTCACAGATGAAATCTCTAGGCTGCGTTGTCCTCTCGGACTACACAGTCGGATTCCTAGGCCAGGAGGCCACAGTAATTAAAGGGGTATCTGTATTTTGTACGATTTTTCAGACCACTTCTCGCGGTTTAGAGAGACTTTTGAGCAAAATCACTATAAAAATCGTGATCAGCGTAGAATTTCAAAGCAGAAACAAAATTTAATTTAAGTGAGTTTAGTCCTCCTTTAATAGAGAAAAAAATCTGCGTCGAAAAATATTAATATCCTTTAAAAACTCGAAAAAAAAATTTTCGAGTACAATTTTTTTTTTCGAATTTCAAAATGATTCTCATATGTTTCGATGCAGATTTTTTTTTTCTCTATTTAATTCTTTTTTCAGAATTGAAAAATATTAAAAACTGGCTGAGAAAAACGCGTTCTAAAATGTCTCTGCGCTCTCTCTTGTCCGCACGCTATCTCGTCGTGCGTTGCCCAGGTGTGTACCAGAGTTACGCGGAATTCCGACTTCCGACTTCCGTCTAAGAAATTTTCACTTCCGTGCAACTCTGGTGTGCACCAAAGTCCAGCGCTGCGCAACGCTATCGTTCCACCAAGTCTGGCTTCGAGACGGGCCCGACCGTGAATAGAAGTTGAGAGTTCAAAATTTTTGATTTTCAGCCTCCTCAACCAAATATTGCTAAAGTGAGCAACACTGAAATTCTCGAGTTTTTGGCGAAAAAAGTAGAAGAAACGGATGGGATTCTTGCAATTGATATACTCACGAAACAATTCAAAGCGGAGATGGGCAAACCACAAAATATTACTCACTTGGAATTACGAATTCGTCAAGCCATGAAACAGATTTATGAATCTGAAATGTTTGATGAGGAAATGAAAGTGAGAATGATATTTGCAACGAGAACAAGAATAGAGAAATATGCTTTAAAAGAGTATGGATATCATCTTCATTTAAATCTATTTTAATCTTTATTCCAGACTTCAAGAGAATGCGGATGTCGTGATAAGTCGTAATAATATGATTATGATATACCAGAAGAAAGATGGAAGTCTGTATCTCAACAGAAACGAGTGTAAAATCAAGTGTGGAAATGAGAAAAATACTATTGATGAGTCAGATGACGTGAAAGATTCTGATGAAAAAGTGGATGAAGAAGAAGACCTAGAAGACGATGAAGAGTCGAGTGATGATAGTGAAGAAGAAGAAGCAGCTATGGACGTGACGACAAGAAGTGGAAGAATGTTAGTGGTTATTTTCCTTGAATTACATGTAAATCGAGCAGAAACACCACCTCTTTTCTCGGGGGTATGCCGAATCAGAACTTCCCCTTATCAGAACCGTGTCCCGTATCAGAACTATTATTTCACGTGAAGTAGTTCTGATACGGGGCAGTTCTGATTAAGGACACGGTTCTGATTCGGCATACCCCCCTTTTCTCAACATTCCCTAGTTAAAACCAGTGTGCCTTACCGGAAAACTATCTACCGGTAAACAAATATTTTTGTAAATTGCCGACAAATTTACCGAAGAAATTCACCGGAAAATTACCGGAAAACAATAAATTTTCCGAGATTTTTCCGAAAACTTTTCCGGAACATTTGCTAAACAACGTCGTCTTGACGTAATTTCGGAGCATCGTTTCTCAGTGTTTTTTTTAATTTCGCGCCAAAAAGCTTTTGGAAAGATTTGAAAACTTTCTGGAAAAAGATCGGTAAATTTACCAAACTTCTTCCGGGAAAATTTTCGGAAAACTCGACGGAACTCATCTTTTTTTGCCCAGATATATATTTTTTTCAGATCAAAGAAGAGATTCTCAGGCGCCAATAAGAAAAGAAAGATCTCAGAATATATGAATGGATCAGTTGGGAAGAAAAAGAAGGGAACTCAAGAAAGAGCACCAGTAGAAGAATATGATAATGATTATTCAATTGATTTCTCCAATCAGCCTAATGATGAGCAACGTGTCAAATTGGAGCCATTCAATGGTCCATTGAAAATGGATCTATCACTTGGAGCTGTTATCGATGATGGAGATGATTTTATTGAAGAAATTCCAGCTCCGACTGAAAATTTTATGGCTCCAAAAAACGAAGAAATTTTTATGGATGTCAAGATGGAAGAAGAGCCGGATGTTATCATTCTTGATGATCAGATTGATAAGGAAATCAAGTTAGAGCAAAGTTCCGAAGACATGCAGACAGATCACACACCTCTCACCACGATTCTTGAATCCTTTCACGGATTTATCGACATTCTAGATCTTCCTATTCTCTCCAATCTTCAAAAGGAAATTGAAGCAAAATTAAAGGAATGCAAGGGAAATTCAAAAAAAGTTTCAAACGAAGAAATCTATCATTATCTGGAATTGTGTCTCTTAAAAGTGAATAAGAATTGGAATTCGAAGGAATCAGTAGAGCCATTCAGTTTGGAATCGTTTATTAGCCATTTTAAGCATGCGGTTGTCCATATGAAGTGCCCTTCTCTCATTAATTTTCAAAAGAAATTGAAGAAAATTATTGGAGAACTTCGAGTTCAGAATAAGGTTTGGATCACTTTTTGAAAAATGATTAATTCACTTTTTTTCATTTTTCAGCTTGTTCCAGTCACAGCAATCCGGAATGCTCTTCAAAGTGTCGTCGATAATATCATTAATTACTAATTTTAAACGTTTATCTCATTCCGTATAGCTTTTTTTTAATAATTATAACTATTTTAAGTTGCTCCACCGCAATCGTTGTTTCTTCTAAACCTCACTATTTTTCCCTTTGTCGACTTTTTTAACTTAATTAATGAATAATCGTTTTTCAAAAATTTACTACTCGTTTCGATATTTTTTCCATCGGTGTTTACCATTGGATAGTTACTTTTTCTTCCATATTTTATTTCTGATTTTCTGATATCAGCGCCCCAAATTAATTATCAAGCGAGCGCCTAAATAGAAAAAAAGTTGAACTTTTTTGTTGAAAATTTACAGTTCATTCTATGAAAGTGGAAAAAATTCGAGACCCCATCTCGACTAGGGAAGTGTTTGACGAGACCCCTTGAGAATTTGTTCGGTCTTTTAAAGCACACTTTACTAGACACATATCAGCTGCCTATGACTTCAAATCCGATTTTTAGTGTTGTTATGCACCCAGAGAGTCTACAAACAAAGTTAAAACACGTGACACGGCGAACGCCTGAGAAAGCCCGAAAAGGTCAAAAAAAAAATGAAAAGGCCGAACGGGCCAAACTGACTTCAGATATGGATTCAAGACGATCGATATAGTCTGTTCACAAATTTTCATAGTATTCAACATTTCTACACAAAAAGTCATAAAAGAAGGTC
The DNA here is from genome assembly GCA_963572265.1 of Caenorhabditis doughertyi. Classification (NCBI taxonomy): domain Eukaryota; kingdom Metazoa; phylum Nematoda; class Chromadorea; order Rhabditida; family Rhabditidae; genus Caenorhabditis; species Caenorhabditis doughertyi. The sequence goes on along the minus strand of OY751557.1, from coordinate 21,536,013 downwards.
AGGTTTAGTCAGATAGAATAGTCAAAGATAAGATAGACTAGATAGTCAGATAAGACATTTTATTCAATATTGTTTAGGAGGTTTTTCGGACGTTGTATAATGTCTTTTTTGAGTTTTCTTGTTCATTTTTCCTTTTATGTGTTCTTGTTTGGCTGGTTTGGCTAAGTATTAAACTTTTTTCACTGTTTTTAAAAATTGTTATTCAAATTTTCAAAATATTTTGATTGAATGATGATTTAGTGCTCAACTTTTCATTTTCTTTCTTTTCTTACGGAATCGCTCGCAACTTTATTATTGTTTTTATTCTTTCTGATTTCAGATAACAATGGAAAAAGGCAATATTTGGTTGAATAATCCAGAATACGTGAAACTTTTGGAGTTTCTTGTTGAAAAAACGAAGAAAGTGAAGACAGTTTTGAATGTAAATGAACTGGCAAAAGAATTTAAGGAAAATAGTGATTCAGAACAAATGATGAAATGTTTGGAGAGCAGGTTAGAAATAAAACATATCGATTGGTTGTTGCCTAATACTTCCAAATCATAGAATCCGTCGCTTTCATCTGAAGATTCACGAGTTGAGACATTTGGATACTGTAACGAAAGTAAAACTGCTATTTGGATTGAGTGCGCCAGTGCATCGTCGTTTTCTAAGAGAGTAAGTATATAATGAATATCGTAAGACAGGAATTAGTTGTGAAAAATCGTAGTGCATGCACTATTAATACGGATTTTACGGAAGTTTGAATGAAAAGAATTGCATTTACAGATTGAAAGAAGAAGCGGAGGTTACTGTAGATGATTCCGATCGAATTATTCACTATAAAAAGCATGATGGACAACTGGAATTGAAGGGAAAACATGTTAGTTTGAACCAAAAAAATTAGAATTTCTTTCAAAATTTTTGTTTCTCAGAATACTCGATTCACACCTATTGAAATGAGCAAGAATGAAATTCTTAAGTTTCTGGCCAAAAAAAATAGGAGAAACGAATGGAATTTTTGTAATTGGTACACTTGCGAAACAATTCAAAGCGGAGATTGGTAGTTCACAAAATGAATGTCACTTGCGAAGACAAATTCGTGATGCCACAAAACAGATTTATGAATCTGAATTATTTGATGAGGAAATAAAAGTAAGAATGATGTTTGCCACCAGTACAGAAGTCGAGGAATATGCATTGGAAGAGTATGGATTTGATGTGAATTTGAATCTATTTTATTATTTATTCCAGACTCCGAAGGAATGCGATTGTAGTGGTAGATTATAGTAATCGAATTATCAAGTACGAAAAGAAGGACGGAAGTCTGTATCTGAACAAAAAACACAGTAAAATCAAGTGTGGAAGTAGAAATAATACTGTTGATGAGCCAGATGATGCAGAAGATTCCGATGGAGAAGATGTGGAAGAAGAAGAAGGAGCTATGGATGTGACGACAAGAAGTGGAAGAATGTTAGTGACTATTTTCCTTGAATCACTTGAAATTCGAGCTAAATCTCCACTTTTCCTCACTAGTCAGCTCTCTCTAGTTACCACCAGTGTGCTCTACCGAAAAAATGTTTACCTATAAAAGAGTGCTTCGATAAATTGTCGACCAATTCACCGGGAAAAATCACCGGAAAATTATCAGAAAAAAAAATTTTCCGAGTTTTCCAGAAAAACCGTAAAACAATGCGAATTGGCGTCATTTTGGTGTATCGTCGCTCAGTGTTTTCTTAAATTTTGCGCCAAAAAGCTTCTGGAAAAATTTGGAAAGTTTTCAGATATTTTCGATGAACTTTCTGGGAAAATATTGGTAATTTATCAAAGCTTTTTTTCCGGAAAAATTTTCGTAAAGTTTTCGTAAAACACGATGGAATTTTGCCGGAAAGCCACACTGTTTAACACCATTTCATTCGACAAGACTCACCATCTTTTTTTCTTAACCATTAATTTGAAAATTTCAGATCAAAGAAAAGATTCTCAAATGCTTCCTCGATCAATGATCAAGATGATATAGGACCAAGTTCACAAAGAAACGAGGCATCGAAACGCTCCACTAATCCAGCAAAAAACAACAAGAAAAGAAAGATATCAGAATATATGAATGGATCAGTTGGGAAAAAAAAAGAAGGAAACTCGAGAAAGAGCAGTTGAAGAAAAATACGATAATGACTATTCAGTCGATATCTCCTATCAGCCTGATGAGAACAGAGAGTCAAATTGGAGCCATTCGATGGTCCATTAAGAATGAATTTATCCCGTGGAGCTGTTATCAATTATGGAGATGATTATGTAGAAGAAATTCCAGCTCCAAGTGAAAATTTTGTGGCTCCAAAGTATGAGGAAATGCTGATGGATATCAAAGAAGAAGAGCCGGAAGTTATCATTCTCGATAATCCAATTGACAAGGGAATCAAGGAAGAGGCTGCTGAAGTAACTCTAAAAGATAAACAAGATTCAACATCATCTAAAGACGCCCAGGAAGCTCACACATCTCTCATCAAGATTCTTGAAGCTTTCCACGAATTTATCGATATTCTAGATCTACCTATTCTCTCCAATCTTCAAAAGAAAATTGAGGAAAAATTAGAAGAATGCAGAGGCGATTCCATTCTGAAGATGGTTTCAAACAAAGAAATCTATCATTATCTGGAATTGTGTCTTTTAAAAGTGAACAAGAATTGGAAAAAATCAGCAGAGCCATGCAGTTTGGAATCGTTTATTAGCCATTTTAAACATGCTGTTGTCCATATGAAATGCCCATCTCTCATTGAATTTCAACAGAAATTGAAGGGAATTATTGGAGAACTTCGTGTTCAGAATAAGGTTTGTTTCACTTTTTGAAAAAATTATTAATACTCTTTTTTTTCAGTTTATTCCAGTTACAGCAATCCGGAGTGCTCTTCAGAGTGTTATCGATAATGTTATTGATTCCTAATTAATTCCTAAAACATTTATCTCATTCTGTATTGCCTTTTTTCTTTGAGTTATAACTTTTTAAGTCGCTCCGCCGCAATCGTTTTTTTTTCTCCTAAACCTCACTGTTTTCCCTTTTGTCGATCTTTTAGACATAATTAATAAATAATCTTTTTTTTTCAAATTTACATCTCGTTTCGCTTTTTTTTTCCATCGGTCTTCATCATTGGATTATTATTTTATTTCTCTATTTTCTTTTCGATCTTCTGTTATTAGCAAGGAAAAACCGAAGAATGTTAATTCTCTTAAAGTGGAAAATTTCGAGTACTGAGTGCAGTGGGGCGCGCTTGATTATCAATACGCGGAACTAATACTTTGAATAAATGATGATTTTGTGCTCAACTCTGTTCCTCTTTTTCCGGAAAATTTCCCCGTAAAGCTTTCTTGCTAAACAAAAACATTTTTTAACGAAAGAAATGCAAGCGCGCCCCACTGGACTTCTCGTGAACTCCTCACGGACAAGCTGACGAAAGTTTGTTTTTTTTCCCGATTTTCGTTTTTTCTTGCGGAATCGCTCGCAACTTTATTAATGTGCAATATTGTTCATATAAACTGAATAAGAATAGTGAAATAATAATAATAACAGTAGCGAAAATTCAAAAAGTATAACGTTTAGCATATTTTTTGGTCCGAATTTTCGAAAAAATTTGCAGCGTTATTTTAACCGAAAAGACACTTATTCGTGTCATTTTTCGACTGTAATCATCTAAAGAGGCACGTTTCGTGCAAAAATAAAAACTTCAAGTACTGAGTCCAGTGGGGCGCGGTTGCTTCACACTTCGAAGAGCTAATAGCAAATATATTAACCCCCGCTAATCTCGTGCGAATCTCGTGTACCGGGCTTATCTTTTTTCATCTTTCAATCTTTTTTCTTCTATCTTTCTAATTTCAGATTACAATGGAAAAAGGCAATATTTGGTTGAATAATCCAGAATACATGCAATTTGTCGAATTTCTCGTTGAGAAAACGAAAGAAGTGAAGACAGTTTTGAATATTAGTGAACTGGCAAGAGAATTCAAGAAACAAATTGATTTCTCACTAAGCGCTCAGTGTTTCAAAAACAGGTTAGAGATAAAACATATTTGTCTATTGGCTGTTGCCTAATAATAACAATTCATAGAATCCGTCATTTTCGTCTGAAGATTCACGAGTTTCAACATTTCGACACTGAAACAAAAGTAAAACTGCTATTTGGATTAAGTGCGCCAGTGCATCGTCGTTTTCTAAGAGAGTAAGTACCGTGAAAACTGTATGAGTATTGTGAGCGTTAAGCTCGCGCCATGTGCGCTCCACGGATAACTTCGATATGACCGGAAAATGAAAGTGGAAGAGTCCGTGCCTCTGCCCGAGATCGCTGAAAGAGTCGGAACTGCAAACATAGGCCGAGGCTCCGACTCTTCCAGCTTTTATTTCTCGGTTATATCGATAAGTTATCTGTGGAGCGAACTTGGAGGTGCCCCATTTTCAAAATGTTTTTTTCCTCAAATTTTCTTTAAGATGATTGGACAGAAACTGTCCTGATCTCGGGAAAAAGCTGATCAAAACTGGTGAACAGACTAAATTGTTTCATCTATTTTCTTCATTTTTCATAAAATCGAGAGAAAATAATAGTGCCCCTCTAATAGTAGTGTTTGTAAAAATTCGGAAAAAAAGAACTAAAATTACAGACTGAAAGAAGAAGCGGAGATTACTGTAGATGATTCCGATCGAATTATTCACTACAAAAAGCATGATGGTCAGCTGGAATTGAAGGGAAAACATGTTAGTTTGAAAAAAAAGTTTAAAATTTATTTCAAAATTTTTTGTTTCTCAGAGTACTCTATTCACACCTATTGAAGTGAGCAACACTCGAATCCTTGAATTTTTGGCAAAAAAAGTGGAGAAAACGAGTGGAATTATTGAGCTTTCTACACTTGCGAAACAATTAAAATCAGAGACGGGCAGTTCACAAAATGAGCATCACTTCCAAATACGATTTCGTGAAGCTACAAAACAGATTTATGAATCAGAATTGTTTGATGAGGAAATGAAGGTTCGAATGATGTTTGCCACCTGTACAGAAGTTGAGGAATATGCATTGGAAGAGTATGGATTTGATCTGAATTTAAATCTATTTTATTATTTATTTCAGACTCCGAAAGCATGCAACTGTGTTGGTAGATAAAAGAAACCGAATTGAAGAGTACAATAAGAAGGATGGAAGTCTGTATCTCAACAAAAAAGAGAGTCAAATCAAGCGTGGAAGTAGAAATAACACTGTTGATGAGCCAGAAGATTCTGACGAAGAAGACGTTGAAGAAGAAGAAGAAGGAGCTATGGACGTGACGACAAGAAGTGGAAGACTGTTAGTGATAAAATTATAAAATTGCAAACCGGGTGTTTGCACAGAAAATCTCGACAACAGAGTCGCAACCCACCGCACGGGTTTCGCAAGTGTACGGCACGATGTTTCCACTTTTTCTAATCGTTAAATAAGGATTTCCTAGAATGTTTTTGTGAACAAGTTGAATATGATAAGAGGTTGCTTTCGGTCCTTGAGCTGCAAAAATTTTCATGGAAATAGAAACTTGCCGTAATTTCGGAGTATCGTTGCTCAGTGTTTTCTATATTTCTCGCCAAAAAGCAACTGAAAAAAGGAAAGTTTTTGGAAAACTTTCCGGACAAAGTTTAAAATTTATCAAACTTTTTCCGGATAAATTATTATTGGTTTCAAATGAACTGACACCTCGTGACGTCACTCTCATGGGGACCCAAGGTGGAAAACTTTCATGGTAGCTATTTATTCTTTTCTCAAGATTTTTTTCAGGCAGTTTTCGCCCGAAAATTCGATTTTCCTTCACAAAATAAAATTTTTGAGCAAAAAAAAATTTTTGCGGGCGAAAACTGTCTGGAAAAATTTTTGAGAAAAGAATAAATAGATACCATGAAAGTTTTCCACCTTGGGTCCCCATGAGAGTGACGTCACGAGGTGTCAGTTCATTTGAAACCAATAATACTAGAATCAGCTTCGTTTCTTAACCATAAATTAAAATTTTTTCAGATCCAAGAAGAGATTCTCGGGCGCCTCTTTGTTGAATAATAAAGATGATATGGGATCAAGTTCGCCAAGAAATGAGAAGTCAAAGAACTCCAATACTCCAATAACAAGCAACAAGAAAAGAAAGATATCAGAATATATGAATGGATCAGTTGGGAAAAAGAAGAAGGAAATTCAAGAAAGAGGACCAGAAGTAGAATATGATAATGACTACTCAATTGATGTCTCCAATCAAAATAATAATGAAAATCGAGTCAAATTGGAGCCTTTCAAAGGACAATTGAATGATGATACTACACGTTTACATATCATTAATAATGGAGACGACTTTGTAGAGGAAATTCCAGCTCCAACTGAACATTTTTTGGCTCCGAAATACGAGGAAATGTTGATGGATATCAAAGAAGAAGAGCCGGAAATTATCATTCTGGATGATCCAATCGATAAGGAAATCAAGGAAGAGGCTGCTGAAGATGTTATGGAAGTTTTTGATGATTCTGAGCCTCTAAATTCATCAAATAATCCATTCAAGAATAAATCAATTCAACAAGATTCAACAGCTTCTTCAGAATACGTTCAGAAAGATCACACACGTCTCACCACGATTCTTGAAGCCTTCCACGGATTTATCGATATTCTAGATCTACCTATTCTATCAAATCTTCAGAAGAAAATTGAGGCAAAATTAGAGGAATGCAAGGGAAATTCAAAAAAAGTTTCAAACGAAGAAATCTATCATTATCTGGAATTGTGTCTCTTAAAAGTGAACAAGAATTGGGAATCGAAGGAATCAATGGATCCATTCAGTTTGGAATCGTTCATTAGCCACTTCAAACATGCTGTTGTCCATATGAAATGTCCATCTCTTATTGAATTTCAACAGAAATTGAAGAGAATTATCGGAGAACTACGTGTTCAGAATAAGGTTTGATCACTTCTCAGAAAATTTTAATAATACCTTCTGCTTTTTTTCAGTTTGTTCCAGTTACAACCATTCAAAATGCTCTTCAGATTGTCATCGATAATATTATTAATTCTTAAGTTTCTCTTTTTCTATTTTGTTTTTTTAAACTAGATTTCTAAAAAGTAGCTCCGCGCTCAGTATTTTTTAAACAATCAATAAATAATTTGTTTTAGATTTTAGGTTTTTTTGCAGTTTCTTCCATTGGTTTATTCCATTGAATATTTATATTTTTGATTATTTTCTTGAATTGCAATAGCTCCGCACAGTTTTTACTTTTAGATTTTCGGGTGAAAATAAAATATTCAAAGCACTTTTTTGTCTGCCGAGTGCTGTCTTAGGTTAAGCTTAGCGCTTGCACAGACAATAAGCTTTATTGGTCTAGAAACGCATATAAAAGATAGGAAAAACTGTTTTTTTTTCTCGGATTTCTGTGCGCCCCAAATTAATGAGCAAGCGCGCTCCATTGCACTCAGTATTTGAATTTTTTCCATTTTCAGATAATATACTTTTTTCGGTGAAATTCGCAGTTTTTGCATCTAAAATCAAGTAAAAATAAAACTTTAAATATTCACAGTTTATTCTCTGAGAGTGAAAAAAGATCAAGTACTAAGTGCTGGGGCGCGCTTGGTTTTTCATTCGCGGAACTAAAACTTTTAGTGAATGATGGTTTTGTGCTCAACTTTGTCCTTTTTTCTCTACGTAAAGCTTTTTTACCTAAAAACAAATAGTTGTTTTAATGAAAAAAAGCAAGCGCGCCCCACTGGACTTCTCGTGAACTCCTCACGGACAAGCAGATGAAAATGTGTTTTTTTCCCCTGATTTTCGTTTTTTCTTGCGGAATTGCGTGCAACTTTAGTATTGCGCAATATTTTTGATGAAGTTGAATGAAAATAGCGAAATTATAATAAAGAAGTAACAGAATTTCGAAAAATGTTAAATTCAATAAAATTTTAGATCGCATTTTCGAAAAAATTTGAAAAGTTAAAAATTGAATTTTTTTCTCGGCGAATTTTAAAAAAACTGTGATTTTCTGTTTTCAGAGAACGATGCGTAAACGAGCTGATTGGTTGAATGATCCAGAATACTTGAAACTTTTGGAGTTTCTCGTTGAAAAAACGAAAGAAGTGAAACAAGTTTTGAATGTTCTAAGACTGGCTACAGAATTCAAAGAACAAGTCAATTTGGATGTGACAATTGGAGTTTTAAGTAACAGGTAAAAATAGGAAAATTCTCAAGAAAATGTTTGATAAATTTATAACATGAAAAATAAAAATCAAAGGCTTATTTTCAGAATCCAACGTTTTCGCTTCAAAATTCTCGATATCCCACATTTCGACACTGAAACAAAAGTAAAGTTGGCATTTGGATTGAGTGCGCCAGTGGATCATGGATTTCTCAGAGAGTAAGAATATAATGCATAATTTAAATAAAAAACATAACATTTATAGATTAAAAAATGAAGCAAAGGTTACTGTAGATGATCTCAATCGAATCACTCACTACAAAAGGAAAGGAGGAGGACTCGAATTAAAGGGAAAACATGTCAGTGACATTGATTGATTCTTGATGACAGCTGAACTGTTGATTTTTGTATTCTTTTTCCCATTTTCAGCACATGCATTTTTTAACATTCTTTTTTCAAAATGATTTGTGATTAGATATCTGAAATATTACAAGTTTTCTCTAGAAAACCATTCCCACATTTATCAGAAAAAAAGTGCAAAAACTCACCGACAAAAATTCATTCACTGAAATTGGAAAAAATAGGCGCGACAGGTGGTTTAATTTATTGAATTGCAGCACCCTCAACACTCCGAATTGAGTAACAACCGAATTCTCATGTTTTTGGCCAAAAAAGTAGAGGAAACGAGTGGAATTATTGCTCTTCATACACTTGCGAAAAAATTCAAAGCGGAGACGGGCAGTTCAAAAAATGTTCAACACTTGCTACAGCGATTCAGTCGAGCCACAAAACAGATTTATGAATCGGAATTGTTTGATGAGAATATGAAAGTTCGAATGATGTTCGCAACGAGAACAAAAGTTGAGGACTATGCTTTAGAAGAGTATGGATATAGTCTGAATTTAAATCTAATTCAATATTTATTCCAGACTCCGACAGAATGCGACTGTGGTGGTAGATGAAAAAAACAGAATTGAAGAGTACAAGAAGAAGGATGGAAGCCTGTATCTCAACAAAAAAGACAGTCATGTCAAGCGGGGAAGTAGGAATAATACTGTTGATGAGTCAGATGATGTGGAAGATTTTGACGAAGACGATGAAGAATCGGGTGATGATAGTGAAGAAGAGGAAGTGACTATGGAAGTGAAAACAAGAAGTGGAAGAATGTTAGTGACTATTTTTCTCAGCGTTAAGGGAACATTCAAAAATTGGTTATAAGTTTAGTAAACAAATAAGTTCAGAACCTCGTAAAGAGGGAGTCAACTATCAGAAGTTCAAAAAATTTTCCGATTCCCGCTGGTTTTTTTCAACCATACGTTTTCCGACTTGCTCTTATCAGCACGTTCTGAGTTTTCAAACGATCTAAGAGTGGAACTCAAAACCTCTTTATTTTTAGCATTCCGTAGTCAGTGTCATTCTTTTTGACTAAAATCATCATCTTTTTTAGCCATTAATGAAAAATTTTCAGATCGAAGAAGAGATTCTCAGATGCCTCTTTTATCAATAGTAGAGATGATGTGGAATCCAGTTCTCCTCGAAATGAGAGATCAAAGAGCTCTAATATTCCAACAATAAGTAACAAGAAAAGAAAGATATTGGATCATAGGCCAGAATCAACAAGAAAGAAGAAGGAAACTCGTGAAAGAGCAGCAGAAGAAGACTATGATAATGACTATTCAATTGACTTCTCCTATCAGCCTGATGGTGAGAATCGAGTCAAATTGGAGCCTTTCAAGGGGCCATTAAATGATGATACTACACGTACACATATTATCAACAATGAAGAGAATTTCGTTGAGGAAATTCCAGCTCCAACTGAAAATTTCGTGGCTCCAAAGTATGAAGAAATGTTGTTGGATGTCAAAATGGAAGAGCCAGATGTTATCATTCTTGATGAACAAATTGATGAGGAAATAAAGGAAGAGCAAGATTCAGATGTTTTTGATCATTCTGAGCCTCGAAATTCTTCAAATAATCAATTCAAGAATGGATCAATTCAGCAGGACTCAACATCATCTGAAGACGTCAAAGAAGATCACACATCTCTAGCTCTGGTTCTTGAATCGTTCCACGACCTAATTGATACACTGGACATTCCAATTCTCTCCGATCTTCAGAAGAAAATTGAAGCAAAACTAGAGGAATGCAAGAATAGTTCTACCATCCATAGTCTTTTAAACAGAGAAATCGACCTTTCTCTGGAATTATGTCTTCTAAAAGTGAACAAGAATTCGGAATTGAAGAAAACAGTGGAATCATTCAGTATGGAGACATTTATGACCGCTTTTAGACATGCTCTTGTCCATATTAAGTGCTCATCTCTAGTTGAATTCCAAGAAAAGTTGAAGAAAATTATTGGAGAACTTCGTGTTCAGAATAAGGTTTGGATCTCTTCTTGAAAAATGATTAATACGCTTTTTTCCATTTTTCAGTTCATTCCAGTTACAGCTATCCGAAGTGCCCTCCAAAGTGTTATCGATAATATTATTAATTCTTAATTTTTAAGTTTTCTCTTGTACTATATAGTCTTTCTTTTTTGTTATAACTTTTTAAAGTCGCTCCGCCGCAATCGTTTTTTTTTCTTCTAAACCTCACTGTTTTTCCCTTTTGACGATCTTTTTGATATAATTAATGAATAATAATTTTTCAAATTTACATCTCATTTCGCTATTTCTTCCATCTGTTTTCACCATTGGACAGTTATTTTATTTCCCTTTTTTCTTTTTGATTTTCAGATATTAGCGCCGATTCCACACCGATTCCGAGGAAGAATATTTCGAATGAAAATGGGAGGAGCATAAATTGCAATAGCTCCGCACAGTCTTTGCTATTAGCTTTTCGAGTGGAAATAAAACTATTTGAAGCACTGTTTTTGTGTGCTAAATAATGTCTCAGGTCAAGCTTGGCGCTTGCAGAGACACTAAGCGTTATTGGTCTAAAAACGCAAATAAAAAATCGGAAAAACTGTGCCAACCTATTGCAAAATAGATTCCGCCTATTATGCTCCGCCTTTTTCCGAAATTTTTTTTTTCGGAACCGGTGGGGTCTCTTAGCACCCCAAATTAATGAGCAAGCGCACTCCACTGCACTCAATACTTGAATTTTTTCCACTTCCAGATAATGAACTTTTTCTCTGTGAAAGTTGCAGTTTTTGCACCGAAAAACGAAAAAAAAAATAAAACTCTGAAATTTCACATTTCATTCTCTGAAGGTGGAAAAGTACTGAGTGCAGTGGGGCGTGCTTGATTATCAATTTGCGGGACAAATACTTTGAATAGATGATGGGCTTGTGCTCAACTTTGTTCTTTTTTTTAACGGAAAGATTTTTTGCTGGAAAAAATCTTTTTTAATGGGAAAATGCAAGCGCGCCCCACTGGACTACTCGTGAACTCCTCACGGACAAGCTGACGAAAATTTCGTTTTTTCCCCGGTTTTTTGTTTTTTTTTGCGGAATCGCTTGCAACTTCATCGTTTGCGTTATTCTTAATTAAACTAAATAAAACTAGTAAAAAATTAAAAAAAAAACAGTTGCAAAGTTTCAAAAAATGTTAAATTCAATTAAATTTGTAGATCGCATTTTCGAAAAAATTTGAAAAGTTAGAAATATAATTTTTTTTTTCATTGTGAATTTTTTTAAAAAACTGTGATTTTCTGTTTTCAGAGAACGATGCCTAAACGAGATGATTGGTTGAATGATCCGGAATACATCAAACTTGTGGAGTTTCTAGTTGAAAAAACAAAAGAAGTGAAGGAAGTTTTGAGTGTAACAGAACTGACCAGAGAATTCAAGAAACATAGTAATTCAGAACAAAAGTTTAGATGTTTGGAGTGCAGGTTCGAATTGGAATTTCTCTTAATTGAATAAGTTCCTAGTTTATTTTCAGAGTCCTACGTTTCCGTTCTAAAATTCACAAAATGCCACATTTGGACATTGAAACGAAAGTAAATTTGATGTTTGGATTAAGCGCATCTGTAGATCGTCAATTTCTCAAAGAGTATGTAAATTATGGGGGATTCCAAAGAAAAAATCACATTTACAGATTGAGAAAAAAAGCAGAGGTTACTGTAGATGATTTCAATCGTATCACTAATTACAAAAAGAATGTAGGAGGACTCAAATTGAAGGGAATACATGTAAGTAGAATCGACTTCTGTATGAGAGGCATGCGAGTATTTGTCCCATTTCGCTGATATTACAGGGTCCCCGAAAAGCTGAAGTGAGCAACGATCAATTTCTCGAATTTCTTGCTAAAAAAGTAGAAGAAACGAAAGGAATCATCCCAATTCGTAGACTTGCGAAACAATTGAAGGCAGAGACGGGCAGCTCACAACATGACTATCACTTGCAAAAACGATTTCGTGAAGCTACAAAACAGATTTATGAATCTGAACTGTTCGATGAAGATATGAAAGTGAAAATGATATTTGCAACAAGCACAGTAGTTGAGGATTATGCTTTGAAAGAGTATGAAGTATGATCTCAATTAAAACCCTTATTTTATTTATTCCAGACTCCGAGAGAATGCGACTGTAGTAGTAGATGATGATAATCGAATTATCAAATACAAGAAGAAAGATGGAAGTCTAAATCTGAAAAGAGGGGACATTCGAAGAGTATCTCGTGTCTCGTTGAATAAAAAACAAAAGAAAAAGAGGGATGATACGTCGGATGATGAAGGAGATTCTGAAGAAGAAGATGAGGAGTCAAATGATGATAGTGGAGAGGAGGAAGAGGCTATGGATGTGACTACAAGAAGTGGAAGAATGTTAGTGGTTATGTCTTCATTTGACTAGAATCATCATCTTCTTTTCTTACCCATTAATTGAAGTTTTTCAGATCAAAGAAGAGATTCACAGATGCCTCTCTGTTCAATAATGAAGATGATGTGGAATCAAGCTCGCCAAGAAACGAGAGATCGAAGAGCTCCAATGCTCCGACAACCAGCAACAAGAAAAGAAAGACTTCTGAACATACAAATGAATCAGTTGGGAAGAAAAAGAAAACAGTTGAAGCAATAACGACAGAAGAAGAGGAATCTCAAGAAAGAGCACCAGAAGATAGACATGATGATGACTATTCATTCGATGTCTCCTATCAGCCTCATGAAGAACAACGTGTCAAATTGGAGCCATTTGGCGGACCATTGAATGATGATACTACACGTAGACATATTATCAATAATGGAGAGAATTTTGTAGAAGAAATTCCAGCGCCAACTGAAAATTTCGTGGCTCCAAAGTATGAAGAAATGTTGATGGATGTGAAAATGGAAGAAGAACCGGATGTTATCATCCTAAATGATCCTATCAATAAAGAAATGAAGTCTGCTGAAGATTTGGCGGAAATTTTGGATGACTCTTTAACTCTAAAAAATCTAGTTCAACAAGACTCAACAGCTCTAAACGACATCGAAAAGGAGCACACATCACTGGTTCTAATCCTTCAAACTCTCAACGACTTCATCGATATTCTCAATTTATCAGTTCTGTCTGACCTTCAGAAGAAAATTCAGGAGAAATTGGAAGAATACAGAAGCGATTCCTTTTTTTTTCCCGAAACCAAATGATTTCCAACACAGGAATCTACCATTCTCTTGAACTGTGCCTTCTGAGTGTGAACAAAAATTGGGAAATCAATGAATCAGTGGAATCATTCCGCCTGGAGTCATTTATGATCTCTTTTATACATACTGTGGTCGCCTTGAAACTCCCATCTCTGAACGAATTTCAACAGAAATTGAAAGGAATTATTGGAGAACTTCGTGTTCAAAATAAGGTTTCCTCTTTTTTTCGGAAAATGATTGAACTACTTTTTCTTTTTTCAGTTCATTCCAGTTACAGCAATCCGGAATGCTCTTCAGAGTGTCATCGATAATATCATTAATTCTTAATTCCTCTTTTTTTATTTTGTTTTTTTAAACTAGAATTTTAAAAAGTATCTCCGCGCTCAGTATTTTTTAACAATCAATAAATAGTTTATTTTAGATTCTAACAAGGGACGTTACTTTTGGTACCTCTTCAGAATTTTCTAAAAACTTGCAGAGAGACTAATTCTGACCCGCTAAGACCGAAAATCATAACGAGAAATCCCACAAATTCGATTGAAAAATTTTCATTTTTTTGATCTGAAAATTTCCAGACAAAAATTTCGAACTCCTATTTTCATCTGGAAACGTGATTTTGTAACTCCCAGTAAGTGTCCTGAACACATCATAAGCGATTTTCAGGAGTTTTTCGGGTTTGAAGCTTATTTTATGAAAATTCGCAGATGTCGAAAAATCCCGACTTTTCAGCAAAATCGCAATATCTCCTTTCAAAATAGTTTGTGGCGCGAGAAAACTACATTTCTAAAACTCCCTGATAACACCCAAAAATTTTCAGACAATTCTGAAAAAGTTTTCAAAATTTGAGTTCTGGAACCCACTATAAGGGTGGGTCTCATGATGCAAAATTTTTCAAAAAAAATTTTTTTTGTAAAAACTATCAGAATCTGTTTCTCCATGTCTGAAATGCCCATAGTTTTATTCTGACAGTATGAAACGACCTAGAAGCTTCAAAAATCCATGTTTTAAGTGAAATTTTGTACTGGACGACATTTGAAATTCAGAATAACGGGCTTAAACGGGATTTGTGGGATTTCTCACTATGATTTTTGTTCTCACCCGGGTCGAATTGGTCTATGCTAAAATTTATAGAAAATTCTCAAGAGGTATGGAAAGTAACGTCCCTTGTAAGCCTCATTTTGCAGTTTCTTCCATTTGGTATTTTTCTATTGAAAATATTTATATTTCTGATTTTTTTCATTGTCCCGCTCATCCCAGGTGTCTCAGCTTTTTTTGCTTGAAAAAAATATTTTTAATGGAAAAAATGCACGCGCGCCCCACTGGACTACTCGTGAACTCCTCACGGACAAGCAGATAAAAATTTCTTTTTAGTTTCCCACGGTGATTTTTTCGCTACCACTTTTGCAAAAATTCGGCCAAGTCGGCCACGGCCATGGCAGAGTTTTTAACACTGAAAATTTCGTTTTTCAACTTTGACGAAGTTTTTCTCGAAAAACCGCCCATAACTTCAAAAAGTGTTATCATAGTTCTTTTCTAAATCTATTCAAATATATGTGGTAAAATTTTTAGTTGATGAGAACGTCATCTTCCTATTTTAAAGTTGTACTCACGATTGCTAACTCTCGACGGCCTAAGTTTTTCTGCGCTCGACCCGGGGCCGAACTCATTTTTTGAACTGAAAAAAGTGGCGGCCGTGGAAGAAGAAAAGCTCGAGGAGAATTTGTTTAGTTAGGCTCCCAATCAGCGCTCTCGTGATGAACGTTGCCAGCCAATCAGAAGCTTTCCTATGGTACCCTATGGCCGAACTTGTCTCGTTTTGCCTACAACGCAAGTGGTAGCGAAAAAATCACCGTGAGTTTCCCGAATTTGGTTTTTTTTTTTGCAAAATCGCTTGCAACTTTATTCACACGCAATATTTTTGAGTAAAATCAATAAAAATAGTGTGAAATAGAAATAATGACAAAATAAAAAGCGAAATTTCAAAAATGTGAAATTTAGCATATTTTTTGAGCTGCATTTTTGAAAAAAGTTGAAATGATATTTTCACCGAACAAAAAAGCTTATTTTCGTCATTTTATGACTGTAGTCATCAGAAGAGCCACTTTTCGAGCAAAAATAACAATTTCTAATCTCCCGCGATTCTTGTGTACATCTCGGGCCTATGAAAGTGATTTATTTTTTCCAGGGAACAATGTTAGAAACTGCTAACTGGTTAAATAATCCGGAATACGTGAAACTAGTCGATTTTCTCGTTGAAAAGACAAAAGAAGTGAGAACAGTTTTGTGTGTACAAGAACTGGCGAAAGAATTCAAGAAACAAAGTAATTCAGAACTGAGCAATGGATGTTTGGAGAGCAGGTTGAGACAATTTCAAAGCAGAAAATTGTTTTTTTTTTTAATATTTTATTTTCAGAATTGGACGTTTCCGTCGAATTATCATTAGTTTATCACATTTGGACGCTGAAACGAAAGTGAAATTGCACTTTGGATTGAGTGCTCCCATGGATTATGGATTTCTCAGAGAGTATATTAAACAATTCTGAAGAAAAGTATTCAATTTAATTTATAGATTGAGAAAAGAAGCGGATGTTACTGTAGATAATCTCAATCGAATTACTCACTACAAAAAGAATGGAGGAGGACTCGAACTGTGGGGAAGACATGTTAGTACACACACCAGAGCTTCACGGAGTTCCATTTTCCGTTTTGCAGTTTTTTTTCTATTCCGAAGCTCTGTTTGTCACTATTTGGAGGCACAGAAATTTTGAGCAGCAAATTCAAAAATGAAACCGAAAGATTCAATGTTGTCGTTCTAAAATTTCGGAAAATTTCGATTTCCGTTTTTTTTTTCGAAATTTCGAAAAGTTTCCGTTTTCTGATTTCCATTTTCCGAAAATAGAAAAATCATTTCCGTGAAGCTCTGACACACACAGGCTCCCTGCAAGGATAGAAAAACCCGCCCTAATGCTAAAAAGTTTGATACTCAGTTATGCCCTAGTTCCTTTAAAATTTGGTTGAAAAGACTAGGCCAAAATAGAGGTATGCAGCAGAGCTGGGCGGAATTCCGACTTCAGACTTGCGTCTAAAAAATTTTACTTCCGACTTCTGTTTTGAAACCGAAATTTAGACGGAAGTCGGAAGTGTGGAATAGGGAAAAAATTGAGAAAATTCACGAGATTTCGGGTGAAATGAAGCTCAGAAATTTGTTGAAAGTAGTCAAAAACAAGTGAAAATCGATGCGTTTTTCGAATTTTCGCTCATTTTCGACAAATTAGACCAATTTTGTGCTTTCGGATTCCGACTACCGACTTCCGTTTTAAAAATTTTCACTTCCGTCCAGCTCTGGTATGCAGCGAAATAGTCAGTTTTGCATTAGGGCGCGTTTTACTACGAATAGTCGGTGCGAGTTGAATCCATATCTAGCAGAAACACAATCGAATGTTCCTCTAATTTTCTGATCTTGCAGAGTACTCGAAAAGCCAGCCATAATCAAATTCTCGAATTTTTGGCCAAAAAAGTCGAAGAAACGAGTGGGATTATGGAGCTTTCTTGGCTTGCGGAACAATTCAAAGAGGAGACACGCAGTTCACAAAATGTTGTTTACTTGCAAATGCGTATTCGTGAAGCCACAAAACAGATTTATGAATCTGAATTATTTGATGAGGAAATGAAGGTTCGAATGATGTTTGCAACGAGAGGAAAAGTAGAGGACTATGCATTGGAAGAGTATGGAATATCATCTTGATTTATATCGATTTTAATCATTATTTAGACTCCGAAAGAATGCGATTGTAGTGGTAGATAAGAAGAACCGAATTGAAGAGTACAAGAGAAATGATGGAAGTCTGCATCTCAACAAAAAAGAGTGTGAAATCAAGTATGGAAATAGAAATACCGTAAAACCTGTAATAGAGGGACATGTCCTTCTATTCTCAACCTCTCTGTTTCGGTGTCCTTCTATTACAGGTGTGCTTCTATTGGAGGCTGTCCTTCTATTTTTCGAAGCTCTGTCAGGCTGAAATTCGCCAGCAATTTGGCACAAAAACAGCGGTTTCGAATTGATTTTCCCACTAAAAATCACTAAAAGACATACTTGTGATGGGCCGGGCCGCGCCTAAGCAGGGGCTTCATAAAATAGAATTTCATGCAATACTAATGCAGGTTTTACGGTGAATAACCTTTCTTTCTCGGTCATATAGATATTTTATTCGTGGAGCGCATTTGACGCGAATTTGACACCCACATTAGGACTCTAGCGTTTCATATCTATAAGAATGATTTGTTCATTATATTTTGCAGATCGAGAAAGAGATTCTCAATTGCTTCCTCGTTCAATAATCAATATGATATGGAAGATAGACATGATGATGACTATTCATTTGATATCTCCTATCAGTATGATAATGATCCTGAAGTCAAATTGGAGCCGTTCGATGGTCCATTGAATATGAATTTATCACGTGGAGCTGTTATTGATGATGGAGACGATTTTGTTGAGGAAATTGCAGCTCCCACTGATAACTTCGTGGCTCCAAAATACGAGGAAATGGAGGTGAAATTGGAAGAAGCGGAGATGCTCATCGTTAATGATCCAATCGATACAGAAGTAAAAGAATTCAAAAATGGATCAATTCAACAAAATTCAACATCATCTGAAGACGTCAAAAAAGATCACACTCCTCTGAACCTGATTCTCGAATCCCTCCACGATTTCATCGATACTCTCAATTTACCAATTCTTACCGCTATTCAAAAAAGAATTGAGTCAAAATTGAAAGAATGCAAGAATAAAAATTCCATAAATCAGATGATTTCCAACACCGGAATCTACTATTCCCTTCAACTGTGCCTTCTGAGTGTGAACAAATGTTGGGGAATCGAGGAATCAGTGGAATCATTCCGATTGGAAACATTCAACAGGCATTTGAGACATTCTGCAGTCACTCTAAAACTTCCATCTCTCATT
The DNA here is from genome assembly GCA_963572265.1 of Caenorhabditis doughertyi. Taxonomy (NCBI): domain Eukaryota; kingdom Metazoa; phylum Nematoda; class Chromadorea; order Rhabditida; family Rhabditidae; genus Caenorhabditis; species Caenorhabditis doughertyi. Next base: position 21,517,342 of record OY751557.1, on the reverse strand, counting down.
GAGTATCAAGGGAAATCGAAGGCAATTATTGGAGAATTTCGTGGTCAGAATAAGGTTTGATCTCTAATAATAAAAGGAGCCCCTCTATTGTCCACTAGGCTTTTGTAGGGGTCGCTCTAATACAGGGAACATTCAATTAAAGGGGCCGCTCTATTAAAGGTTTTACGGTATATACCATAAAACCTGTAATAGAGCGGCCGGCCGCACTATTTTTCACTACCTCTTTAGGGGGCCGCTCTGTCAAAGGGAGCCGTAATATCAGAGGGGGCCGCTCTATATTTCGATACCTAACGACTGTTTATTATTTTCAAAATAGTACGATTTTACACTGAAAATTAGCCAAAGTTTCATGAATTAAAGACCTTTTTTGAAAAGAACGTAGAATGAGCTAAACGATTTTCGGGAAAACAACCTATTCAATCTTTTTTCACACAAAAACACGCAATTCTCTAAACTTCACTGCCGAAAATGGACCGCTCTATTTGAGGGAGGCCGTTCTAATTAAGGGGGCCGCTCTATTACAGATTTTACGGTATAATTTTTTGTTTTCAGTTCATCCCAGTGACATCCATTCGAAGTGCCCTCCAGAGTGTCATTGATGACATTATAGACTCTTAACTTCTTTCATTCTCTATCTGTAATTGTTTGTTCTTCTAAAACTTACTGTTATTGTTTTTGTTGATGTTGTTAACTCTAATAATGAATCATTTCTTTCAATTTTACATCTCGTTTCACTATTTTTTCCATCGGTGTTTATCATTGGATAATTACTTTATTTCTATATTTTCCAGACATTTTCCAGACAAAATTTTGAATTTTTGAGCGAATTTTTCTTAATTTTTAGCTCCATTTCAAAACTTTTACTGTATTTTTTTTCTCGAAAAGTTGCCGAAAATTTCTTTCTAAAAACATATATCAGAAAATGAATAAAAAACCTTTTTTTCGCTCCGGGCTGAAGGAAATTCCTCCATCGGCTCGGCCAGCGACAGGTCTGCTATTTTCTTTTTGACTTTCCGGCAGATGACCTTCATTTTCATATCGATTTGCTTAATGATGAACTTATTGTATTGTAAAAAAAAAACGCTATCAGACACCAATAGACCGTCCACGCCAATTCAAATCATGATATTTTCAGGAAACAATGGAAAAAGGCAATATTTGGTTGAATAATCCAGAATACGTGCAATTTGTCGAATTTCTTGTATTAAAAACGAAAGAAGTGAAGCAAATTTTGAGTGTTACCGAACTGGCAAGAGAATTCAAACGAAAAATCAGTTCTCCACTAAAAGTTCACTGTTTTGAATGCAGGTTCGAAATGAAAATTCTTCTAATTGACCAAGTTTTTTTTTCAGAATCTCAAGTTTTCGTCTGGTTATTTCAAAAATGCCACACCTGGATACTGAAACGAAAGTAAAACTGATGTTTGGATTAAGTGGATCAGTGAACCATGGATTTCTCAGAGAGTAAGCATATACAGGCATGCCGCTATGCGACTCTTTAGGCGCCAAGACTCTGTGTACGGGCAGCGATTCTTAATGGATAACACCCTTGGCGCAAGAGAGACGCAGAGAAAAACAAGTTAAAGGCGCAGCTTCTCTACGTCTTTCTTGCATTCGTCACCTTTTCCACCAAGAATCTGTGTCCTCTAGAGTTGTACGGAATTCCGGATTCCCTATTCCACATTCCGGGTTTTTTTTTTCATTCCGTATTCCGAATTCTGAAAAATTGGATTTCGTTCCAAATACCGTTTTCCGTATTCTGCAAATAAATTTCATTCCCTTACGAAATTTTCAATTCAAGAAAAATAGCAGAATTATGAAGAATATTCGAGATTTTGACATTCACTGCATTTAGCATAAAAAAGCTCCTAAAATGCACTGAAAAACGGAGAAAACTACTTTCTGAACTCAATCGCTTTTATCAGCTTCGAATCTCGCAAAGCCAATTATTCCAGATTCCGAATTCCGAAAACCGTGTTCCGGGAAAAAAGTTTGTTCCGAGTTCCGGACTCCTTATTTTCGAAGGTCATTCCGGATTTCGAGTTCCAAATTCCGGAATCGAAAAAATCCGATCCGTACAACTCTGGTATGCACCACAAAATGGCGACACAGCGATTCTTGTGGCACTAGAGCCACTCAGCGGCAAGCCTGAGAATATGTAATAAGCAGAATTCAAAATGAAATTGAAAATCCATTTACAGATTAAGACGAGAAGCAGAAGTTACTGTAGATGATTTCAATCGAATTATTCATTACAAAAAGAATGGAGAAGGAGGACTCGAATTGAAGGGGAAACATGTTAGTAGAATCATCGAAGTAGAATTTTTGTCATAGTCCGCTGATTTTGCAGATTTCTCGAAAATCTGAAGTGAGCAACAATCAAATTCTCGAGTTTTTGGCCAAAAAAGTGGACAGAACGAGTGGAATTATCAAAATAAGCGAACTTGTCAAACAGTTTAAGGCGGAAACTGGTAGTTCTCAAAATGCTTGTCACCTGGGGAAACGAATTCGTGTGGCTACAAAGCAGATTTATGAATGTGAATCATTTGATGAGGAAATGAAGGTTCGAATGATGTTTGCCACTAGTACAGAAGTGGAGGAATATGCTTTGAAAGAGTATGGAATATAATCTTCATTTAAATCTATTTTAACATTTATTTAGACTCCGAGAGTATGCGAATATCGTTGTAGATGAAGATAATCGAATTATCAAGTACGAGAAGAAGGACGGAAGTTTAAATCTAAACAAAGAGGAAGATCATTGTAGAAACGTTATCAATTATTCAGATGATGTTGAAGATTCTGAAGAAGGCGTGGAGGAAGATGGAGCTATGGAAGTGACGACTAGAAGTGGAAGAATGTTAGTGACTATTTTTTTTATGGATGGAGAAAATGATCATTCCTGGGTTCTGTTAGTTTAAGTTAAGAAAAATTCACCGGGATATGTGCCCAGAACTGGAAAATTTCATCAGCTTCTTCACAAAATAATTAATTCAGGCATAGGTTTTCGTTTGGGGCGCTGTGACCTGACTAGCTCTCTATTTTTACTCATAATTAATCATTTAAGATCGAAGAAGAGATTCTCAGATGCCTGTTTGTTCAATAATACAGATGATATGTTTGCTCCTCAAAAATGGAAATTGAAAAGCTCCAACAATCCGACAACAAGTAACAAAAAGAGAAAGATATCGAATCATACGGTTGGAACAGATAAAAGGAAGAAGCCGGTCGTAGAAATGCCATCAGAAGATAGACAGGATAATGACTTCTCATTTGATATCTCCTATCAAAAAAATGATAACACTGGAGTCAAATTGGAGCCATTCAATGGTGTATTAAATGATGATACTTCCCGTAGAAATATCATAAATAATGGAGACGATTTTGTTGAAGAAATTCCAGCTCCGACTCAAAATTTTGTGGCTCCCAAATACGAAGAATTTTGGATGGATATCAAAATGGAAGAACCTGACTATTCAGATTCGAATTTTTCGAATAATCAATACAAGAAAGATCACACAAATCTCATCACGATTCTTGAAGCCTTCCACGACCTAATTGATACTCTGGACATATCGATTCTATCAGATCTTCAGAAGAAAATCGAGGCGAAATTGGAAGAATGCAGAGGTGATTCTATTCTGAAGACGGTTTCAAACGAAGAAATATACTATTCCCTTAAACTGTGTCTTCTGAAAGTGAACAAGAATTGGGATATCAAAGAATCATTGGAATTATTCAGTTTGGAGTCATTTCTCAGCTCTTTTGAACATGCTGTCGCCCATATGAAGTGTCCTTCTCTTATTGAATTTCAAGAGAAATTGCTAAGAATTATTGAAGAACTTCGTGTTCAGAATAAGGTTTTATCACTTTTTCGAAAATGATTAATATACTTTCTCTTTATTTCAGTTTGTTCCAGTTACAACCATCCGAAATGCTCTTCAAAGTGTCATCGATAATATCATTATTTCTTAAATTTTCCCTTTTTCTAGCTTGCTTTTTCATTAAGAGTTTTAAAAATATCTCCGCTTTCAGTATTTTTTTTAACAATCAATAAATAATTTGTTTTAGATTTTAGATCTCGTTTTGCAGTTTTTCCATTGGTATTTGCCATTGAATATTTATTTTTTTGCTTCTATTCATTGTTGCGCTAATCTCGAATATCTCAGCTTTCTGCTTTAAAAAATTTATTTCAAATGAAAAAAATGCAAGCGCGCCCCACCGGACTTCTCGTGAACTCCTCACGGACAAGCAGATAAAAATTTGTTTTATTTTTCCGATTTTCGTTTTTTATTGCGGAATCGCGCGCAACTTCATTTTTAAGAAATATTTTTGATTGAATTTAATAAAAAAAATAGTGGAATATTGATAACAACAGTTTGAAAAATTTGAAAAACCGGTCAATTTTTAGGCCGCATTTTCGAAAAATATTGAAAAGTTAGAAATCAAATATTTTCATTGTGAATTTTCAAAAAAACTGTGATTTTCTATTTTCAGAGAACGATGCGAGTAGGTTGGCTCAATAATCCGGAATACGTGCAATTTGTCGAATTTCTCGTTGAAGAAACGAAAGAAGTAAAGACAGTTTTGAATATTCTAGAACTTGCTGGAGAATTCAAAAGAAAGGTCAATTCCTCACTAAAAGCTCGCAGTATCGAGCGCAGGTTCGAAGTGAAAATTCTCTTAATTTGCACTTTTCAAAGTTGATTTCAGAATCCAACGTTTTCGTCCTGAAATTCACAAAATGCCACATTTGGACACGGAAACGAAAGTAAAACTGATATTCGGGTTGAGTGCACCAGTGCATTGTCAATTATTAGAAGAGTAAGTATATAGGGAATATCGTAAGACATGAATTAAGCCACCCGCCCGGAGCCGCTCGGAGGGCGACGTAGAGAACTTGAACGAAGAAAGACGGATATTGGAGACCCCACGTTTTGAGAAAAACGAGATAAGAGAAAAAACGGAAACAGAAAAAACGGAAACAGAAAAAACGGAAACAGAAAAAACGGAAACAGAAAAAACGGAAACAGAAAAAAGGGGCGGGAAATTCAATTCCGCGCCGCAGGCTTGCGAATAACTGTGCCCTTATCAGGAAGTTGCAATTTTTTCAAGATTTTGATAGGGGCACAGTTATTCGCAAGCCTGCGGCGCGAAATTTCCCGTCCCTTTTTTCTGTTTTCGTTTTTTCTGTTTTTGATTTTTCTCTTCTCTCGTTTTTCTCAAAACGAGGGGCCTCGGATATTGGATAGTACGCGCTTGATTTTGGAGGACGGAAGGATTGATACTGGATGATTTGCGGGGTGGGGGTTATATTTGGAGAATCCCAGGTTTTCCAAAATGAAGCCCCCACTTTGTACTGGTGGGAGTTTCTTATTGGATCGGCTTCTGATTGGATTAACCCAAGGTCATTTTTGAGATCATGCTACAAAACGTGTGTTGGCACAGGACTCCAAAAATTTTTCGAGGATTTTCTACCACTCAAGAGCCTCACTTTTGTAATAAATGACTTTACTGGATCATCATCTTCAAAACTTTTTACGGAACGTCGAAGAAAATCAGGGATAAAAACTCATATTTTGCACTGGAAAATTTCAGTGGAAATCTCGTTTTTTCTGGTGCTTCTTCTTTGATGTTCCGTTAAAAATGTTGAAGTTGATGATCCAGAAAAGTCATGTACTACAAAAATGGAGCTTTTAAGTGTTGGAATACTGTCAAAATATTTGGTAGCCCTATGTCAACACCTCTTCTCGTGACATGCTCACGAAAAAGGCAAAAAATCACGATTTACCACGAAAAAAATAAAAACGCGCATTCTTTATGGCAAGTACTGTATATAAGGAATTTCGTAAGATATGCATTAGTTGTGAAAAATTGTAGTGCATGCACTACTAATACGGATTTTAGGGAAATTTTAATGAAAATAATTACATTTACAGATTGAAAGAAGAAGCGGAAGTTACTGTAGATGATTTCGATCGAATTATTCACTACAAAAAGAATGACGGAGGACTCGAATTACAGGGAGTACATGTTAGTAGAATCGATCTCTATCAGAGCGAAATTCGAATTTTCCTCTACTTTTTTAATTTTGCAGAAGCCTCGCAAAGCTGAAATGAGCAACAACCAAATTCTCGAGTTTTTGGTAGGGTTGCTAAAAAGGTATTTTACGGCGACCAAAACCAATTTAAAAATTGGCATTGGTAACCTACGCCAATATTCAAAAAGGCATTGGCGACCAATGCCTATTTCTAAATTGGTATTGGTCGCCAATACCTACGTGTAGGTCTAGCGAAACCAATTTATCAAAGGTCAAATGCGTTCAAAAAACGTTTTGAAAATTAATTTTTCGAAAATTTTGTGCTGAAATATTGGCGTCAAATTACCAATTTAAAAATTACATTGGTTTTCAAAAACCAATTTAGAAAAATTATTGGTTTGTAAAAACCTATGACGTGAAAAACATTGGTTTTAATAAAAGGTTTTGGCGACCAACAACAACCCTAGTTTTTGGCCAAAAAATTAGAAGAAACGAGTGGAATTATTGCGATTGCTACACTTGTGAAACAATTGAAGGCGGAGACAGGCAATTCTCAACATAATCGTCACTTGGATAGAAGAATTCGTGAAGCCATGAAACATATTTATGAATCTGAATTGTTTAATGAGGATATGAAAGTGAAGATGTTGTTTGCAACGAGAAGGAAAGTAGAGGATTATGCTTTAAAAAAGTATGGAATATAATCTGATTAAAATAAATTTTATCGTTTATTTAGATTCCGAGAGAATGCAACTGTAGAGTTAGATGATGACAATCGAATTATCAAGTACGAGAAGAACGATGGAAGTCTAAATCTGAGAACAGAGGCCATTCGAAGAGTCTCTTCCGATCAAAAACAAAAGAGGAAGTGTGATATAAAGTCGGACGATGAAGGAGATTCTGAAGAAGACAACAATGGCGATGAAGAATCGAGAGAAGATAGTGAAGAAGAGGAAGAGACTATGGAAGTGACGACAAGAAGTGGAAGAGTGTTAGTGACTGTTTTCCTTGAATTACTTAATAATCGAACAGAAACATCACCTTTTTCTCTTCGACTAGAATCATCATTTTCTTTTCTTAACCATTAATTTTAAATTTTCAGATCAAAGAAGAGATTCTCAGATACCTCTTTCTTCAATAATAAAGATTATATGGGAAATAGTTCACAAAGAAATGAGAGATCGAAGAGCTCTGATACTTCAAAAACAAGTAACCAGAAAAGAAAGACTTCTGCGCAAACAAATGGATCAGTTGGGAAGGGAAAGAAAACAGTTAAAGCATTAACACCAGAAAAAAAGGAAACTCAAGAAAAAGCAGTTGAAGAAGACTATGATGATGACTATTCAATTGACTTCTCCTATCAATATAATGATGAAAATCGAGCCAAATTGGAGCCATTCAATGGTCCATTGAATGATGATACTAGACGTACACATATCGTTAATAATGGTGACGACTTTGTAGAAGAAATTCCAGCTCCGACAGAAAATTTTGTGGCTCCAAAATACGAGGAAATAGAGGTGAAATTGGAAGAACCTGACTATTCAAATTCGAATTTCTCGAATAATCAATACAAGAATGAATCAATTCAACAAGATTTTACATCTTCCGAAGACGTCAAAAAGGACCACACCTCTCTCCCCACAATTCTTGAAGCCTTCCACGGATTTATCGAAATGTTAGATCTACCTATTCTATCAGATCTACAGAAGAAAATTGAGGCAAAATTAGAAGAATGCAGAGGTGATTCCAGTTTGAAGACTGTTTCAAACGAAGAAATCTGCCTTTCTCTTCAACTGTGTCTTCTGAAGGTGAACAAAAGTTGGGAATCGAAGGAATCAGTGGAATCATTACGATTGGAGTCGTTTATGATCTCTTTTAGACATGCTGTGGTCCATATGAAATGTCCATCTCTAGTTGAATTTCAAAAGAAATTGAAGAAAATTATCGGAGAACTTCGAGTTCAGAATAAGGTTTGCTCTCTTCTTAGAAAATGATTAATATACGTTCTCTTTATTTCAGTTTATTCCAGTTACAGCCATCCGAAGTGCTCTCCAGAATGTCATCGAAAACGTCATTGATTTTTAATTGTTTTCTTTTAAACTAGAACTTCAAAACGTCACTTAAAACTACTCTCGTTCTTATAATGGCTCTTCGAACTTTCAAAATGTTAACTTTTATTGTTTTTTGTTGATCGCTCTTTGTTAAAATTTTTTACTTTTTCATTAATTTTTCTTGTTCAAAATGTTTATTTTATTCAATTTATTTTTGACTGTCGAAAATCCAGCATATTATCTTCATTCTCAGCATCAAAACCACTTTAAAAATCGAAGAAAATTGAACGAATTCCCTAAAAAGCGCCGCCCGTTCTGAGCGGAGTGTCGTTGCGACGTCGTTTAGCGGAGTGTTCGTGTCAATTTCAATTTTCGTTTTTTCTCTTGCGAAATCGCGTGCAACTTTAATAATAAGCAATATTTTTGAGTAAAACAAATAAAAATAGTGACGTTTCAAAAAAGTTTAAAAATCGAATATTTTTCATTGTGAATTGAAAAAAACTGTCATTTTCTGTTTTCAGAAAACAATGGGTAAAGCTGCCGATTGGCTCAATGATCCAGAATACGTGAAACTCGTCAAATTTCTCGTTGAAAAAACGAAAGGAGCGAAGATAGTTTTGAATCTTACAGAGTTGGCGAGAGAGTTCAAAAAACAAAGTGATTCCGAACAGAATTTGAGATGTTTGGAGTCCAGGTTCGAATTGGAATTTCTCTTAATTGAACACTTTCCTAGTTTATTTTCAGAATCAAACGTTTCCGTTCTAAAATTCACAAAACGCCACATTTGGACATAGAAACGAAAGTAAAACTGTTGATTGGATTAAGTGCACCAGTAAATCATGGATTTCTCAGAGAGTAAGAATACATTGAATAGTTTGAGGGAAAAATAAATCATATTTACAGATTGCAAGATGATGCAGAGGTTACTGTTGATGATTCCAACCGTATCATTCATTACAAAAAGAATGAAGGAGGATTCGAATTACAGGGAGTACATGTTAGTAGAATCCATTTCTATCAGAAAGGCATGCGAGTATTTGTCCTATTTTGCTGATATTACAGGATCTTCGAAAAGCTGAAACGAGCAACAATCAAATTCTCGAATTTTTGGCCAGAAAAGTAGAAGAAACGAGTGGAATTATTGAACTTTCTAAACTTGCCGAACAGTTAAAAGCGGAAACGGGCAGTTCACAAAATGTTGTTTACTTGTATAGACGAATTCGTCAAGCCACGGAAGAGATTTATGAATCTGAGTTGTTTGATGAGGAAATGAAGGTTCGAATGATGTTTGCCACTAGTACAGAAGTGGAGGATTACGCTTTAAAAAAGTATGAAATATAATCTGAATTAAAATCCCTATTTTATTCTTAAAGAGTAAGAAAACAATTGGAGGAAAATTTGGGGAAAAAATGGATAATTTGGAGGAAAAAGTCACATTTACAGATTGAGAAAAGAAGCGGAGGTGGAAGTGGATGATTTCAATCGGATTGTTCATTATAAAAAGAATGACGGAGGACTCGAATTGAATGGAAAACATGTTAGTTGAATCGATTTCTATCAGAGCGACATTCGAATTTCCCTCTAATTTGTTAATTTTGCAGTATCCTCGCAAAGCTGAAATGACCAACGATGAAATTCTTAAGTTTTTGGCTAAAAAAGTAGAGGAAACAAGTGGAATTATTGAAATTTCTACACTTGCGAAACAGTTGAAGGATGAGATTGGCAGTTCTCAACATGATCGTCATTTGACTAAACGAATTCGTGAAGCCACAAAACAGATTTATAAATCAGAACTATTTAATGAGGAAATGAAAGCCAGAATGATATTTGCAACGAGAACACAATTAGAGGATTATGTATTGAAAGAGTATGGAGTATAATCAGCATTTAAATCAATATGTTATTTATTCAGACTTCAAGAGAATGCGAATATCGTGGTAGATGAGGATAATCGAATTATCAAGTACCGGAAGAACGATGGAAGTTTGAATCTGAAAAGAGAGGCTTTTCAAAGAGTCTCTTTCAATCAAAAACAAAAGAGAAAGAGTGAAATAAAGTCGGATGATGAAGGAGATTCTGAAGAAGAAGACGTGGAAGGCCATGAACACTCCGGTGATGATAGTGAAGAAGAGGAAGAGACTATGGAAGTGACGACAAAAAGTGGAAGAATGTTAGTGGTTATTTTCCTTGAATGACTTGAAAACCGAGCAGAAACACCTACTTTTTTCTCAACATTCTTTAGTTAGCATCATTCAATTCGACTAGAATCATCATTTTCTTTTCTTACCCATTAATTGAAAAGTTTCAGATCGAAAAAGAGATTCTCAGATGCCTCTTTGTTCAATAATAAAGATGATAACGGACCAAGTTTGCCAAGAAATGAGAGATCAAAGAGTTCTAATACTCCAAAAACAAGCAACAAGAAAAGAAAGATATCCCAGTATGTGAGTGGATCAGACAAGAAGAAGGGTGGAATTCTGAATCTTAACAAAAAAGAATGTAAACTCAAGCATGAAAATGGGAATAATACTGTTGATGAGTCAGATGACGTGGAAGATTCTGATGAAGACGTGAAAGACGATGATAGTGAAGAAGAGAAAGATACTATGAAATTGACGGCTAGAAGTGGAAGATTGTAAGTAACTGTTTTTTTATTCAGTAAATCCAAATAGGGTCTAATATAGTCCTCCACTCAGTACAATACGGATCCGTCGGATGGGGGCGCCTTCTCCCTTTTTTTCCTTTCGCCTGACAAGCGAATTCATTTCATAAAGGTTCATGGAATTTTCTACAAATTACCATACTTTCCGAATTGCTGAAAAAGAATCTGACATTTTTTTCTGCGAGATACCAAGATTTGGCTGAAAATTTCCGTCTGAAACTCTGCCGCAGTTGGCAACCATATCGAGTGAAAAATGTTTGAAATGAAATCTCTTGTGAGTAGCTCTCTATTCTTATTTATATTTAAACATTTCAGATCAAAGAAGAGATTCTCAGATGTCTCCTTGTTCGATGATAAAGATGATATGGGGTGCAGTTCGTCAAGAAATAAGGGTTCGAAGAACTCCAATATTCCAAAAACAAGTAACGAGAAAAGAAAGATTTCTGAACACACAAATGGATGGGTTGAGAAGAAGAAAACAGTTCAAATAATCACACCGGAAGAAGAGGAAATCCGAGAAAGAACACCAGTGGAAGAATATGATAATGACTTTTCATTCGATGTCTCATATCAGCCTGATGATGAACAGAGAGACAAATTAGAACCATTTAAAGGATCATTGAATGATGATACTACACGTGGAAATATCTTTAACAATGAAGATGGTTTTGCAGAGGAAATCCCAGCTCCGATTGATTTTTTTGTGGCTCCAGAGCAAGAAGAAGTACTGATGGAAATCAATCCAGAGAAAGACGAAGAAAGTTTGGATGTTTCGGAGAAGTCTGTTGAAGACGCGGAGGGAATTGATAAGCCAATTCAACAAAATTCCACAGCTCCAAATGAAAACCTGGTGGTTCCAAAAGACAAAGAAATGTTGATGGATGTCAAGGAAGAAAAACCGGATGTTATCATTCATAATATTCAAATTGATAAGGAAGTTGAAGAGAAGCAAGCAGAAGATATCATGGAAGATTTGGATGATTCAATGGAAATGAACTCATCGAATAGTCAAGTCAAGAATGGACAAATTCAACATTTTCCGACATCTTCTGAAGACGTCAAAGAAGATGAAACTTCTCTGATTCTGATCATAGAATCATTCCACGACTTCATCAATATTCTCGATCTTCCGATTCTGTCCGATATACAGAAGAAAATTGAGGCAAAATTAGAAGAATGCAAGAAGAATTCCAAAATGATTTCCAACCAATTAATTTACTTTTCTCTCGAGTTGTGTCTTCTGAAAGTGAACGAAAAGGGGGAAATGGACGAGTCAGTGGAATCATTCCGATTGGAAACATTCATCAGACACTTGAGACATGCTGTGGTCCATATGAAATGCCCTTCTCTCATGGAATTCCAAGAGAAATTGAAGAAATATATCGGAGAACTTCGTGTTCAGAATAAGGTTTTGTCACTTTTTGGAAAATAATTAATACACTTTTTTCCATTTTTCAGTTTGTTCCAGTTACAGCCATCCGAAGTGCTCTCCAGAATGTCATCGACAACGTCATTAATTTTTAATTTTTCTTTTTCTCGATTGTTTTTTTTTAAACTAGAACTTCAAAAAATCACTTGAAACTCTCGTTCTTATAATGACTCTTCGAACTTTCAAAATGTTAACTTTTATTGTTTTTTGTTGGTCACTCTTTGTTAAAATTTGTTACTTTTTCATTAATTTTTTTGTTTAAAATATTATTTTTATCCAACTTAACATCGGCTGTCAAAATTTCAGCATATTATTTTCATTTTCAGCATTGTAATCGCTTTAAAAATCGAAAAAAATTGAACGAATTCCCTAAAAAGCGCCGCCCGTTCTGAGCGGAGTGTCGTTGCGACGTCGTTTAGCAAAGTTTTCGTGTCGATTTTCGAGAGGGGTCAAGCTTTTTCCTTTTTCCTCGGAATTCCGCGCGATGTTTTCGTGTGAATTTCAATGTTGACATTGATGAATTTCGTTATAGTGAACGCAAGCGTTTGCATAAGCGCTCTAATCCAATGTCCAAAAAAAGCGTTCAAAATGAAGAGACGCAAAGAAAAATTTCTCTGCGTCTCTTCATTTTAAACACTATTTTTGGGACATTGGATTAGAGCGCTTATGCAAACGCTTGCGTTGACTATATTAAAAAAATCGTTAAAAAAAGGCTCCGCCCATTTTCCTTCGAAATTTTTTCTTCGGGATCGGTGGGGTCTCCATCAGGCATGTCCGAGGCATGTCCTTTCATGCCCGCCGGCCGCGGCCAACACATTGATGAAAGACTGCCGCGACGCGACTACCAGTGCGTTGCGCCACCGTAGTTTCTTCTGATAGATCGCTGCGAGACCCAAAATTCGAAAAATCAGGGTCTTTGAACGACTTTTTCTTGGTATTTTGACGAAAAAATCTGATTTTCCTTCAAGCAAAATATTCTCTGATTTTTTCTCTATCGGAAGATATAAAATATGCTAGCGAAAAAGTCAAAAAAGTTTCATTTGTCATTATGCTTGAGCTGCGTCGCGGTCGCGTCGCGGCAGTCTCTCACTCGGGTGTGTCGATGGCAACAGCGTTGCCATCATACTTGTGATTTGGCGGGCCGGCCCGCCTTCGGCCCGGCCCGACCCGGCCCGGCCCGCGGGCCGGCCCGGGCCGGGCCGGGCCGGGCCGATAGGAAATTTTGCCGGCCCGGCCCGGCCCGGTCGGCCCGGATTTGAAAAAAATTCAAAAATTGGGGTATTTTTTTCAAAATTTTTTGTGATTTGGATGAAATTTCCGACTTTTTCCTACTAAAAATAATTAAAATTTTCTCTAGAAAACCATTCCCCCATTTATCGAAAAAAAGACGAAAAATAAATTTTTTTTAGTACAAAAAATTTTGACCCCCGTCAGAGACCGGGCCGACCGGGCCGACCGGGCCGGGCCGGGCCAGGGCCGGGCCGGGCCGGGTCGGGCCGGGCCGGGCCGGGCCGGTAGAAATTTCTCAGTCGGCCCGGCCCGGCCCGGCCCGGCCCGGCCCATCACAAGTATGGTTGCCATCGACGCCCGCCGGCGGGCATGGGCGGACATCCCTGGTCTCCATTTTTGATGAAAAAATGCAATCACGCCCCACTGGACTTCTCGTGAACTCCTCACGGACAAGTAGATGAAAATTTGTTTTTTTCCCCGATTTTTTTTTTGCGAAACTGCGAAATGAATAAAAATAGTGAAATAAGAAAAAAAAAGAGTAGCGAAATTTCAAAAAAATATGAAATTTAGCATAATTTTGGGCTGCATTTTCAAAAAAAATTTGGAGTTTGAAATCGAATATATTCATTGTGAATTTTTAAAAAATTCTGTTTTCACAGAACGATGCGAGCTGATTGGTTGAATGATCCGGAATACGCAAAACTTTTGGAGTTTCTCGTTGAAAAAACGAAAGAAGTGAAGACAGTTTTGAGGGTAAAAGAACTGACCAGAGAATTCAAAATAAAAACCAGTTCTTCACTAAAAGCTCACTGTTTAGATAGCAGGTTCGAATTGGAATTTCTCTCACATGAAACTTTTCCAGTTTTTTTCCAGAATTTACCGTTTCCGTCCTGAAATTTCAAAAATGCCACACCTGGATACTGAAACGAAAATAAAACTGATATTTGGATTAAGTGGATCAGTGGATCAAGGATTCCTCAGAGAGTAAGAAAACAATGGATAATTTGGAGAAAAAAAAATCACATTTACAGATTGAGAAAAGAAGCGGTGGTTACTGTAGATGATTTCAATCGTATCACTCATTACAAAAAGAATGACGGAGGACTCGAGTTGAATGGAATTCATGTTAGTTGAATCGATTTCTATCAGGAAATCATTGGAATGTTTCTCGCAATTTTTTTCTGTGCAATATTTTTCAATTAAACAGAACAAAAATAGTAAAATGATGATAAAAACAGTAACGAAATTGCAAAAATTGTAAAGTTCAGTCAAGCCCCATTTTAGAAGAAAAACGCAATCAGATACCAATAGACCGTCCACGCCAATTCAAAAGATGATATTTTCAGAAAACAATGGTTAAAGCCGATTGGTTGAATGATCCAGAATACGCAAAACTTTTGGAGTTTCTTGTTGAGAAAACAAAAGAAGTGAAGACAGTTTTGAGGGTAAAAAAACTGGCGAAAGAATTCAAGAAACATAGCTATTCAGAACAGAACGTTATATGTTTGGAGTCCAGGTTCGAATTGGAATTTCTCTTAATTGAACACTTTTCTAGTTTATTTTCAGAATTCGGGGTTTTCGTTCTAAAATTCACAAAATGTCACATTTGGACACTGACACGAAAGTAAAACTGATATTTGGATTAAGTGGAACAGTTGATCGTGGATTTCTCAGAGAGTAAGAATGCATTGAATAATTTGGAGAAAAAAGTCACATTTACAGGTTGAGAAAAGATGCAGAGGTTACTGTAGATGAGTTCAATCGTATTATTCACTATAAGAAAAATGAAGGAGGACTCGAATTACAGGGAGTACATGTTAGTAGAATCCATTTCGATCAGCAAGGCTTGCGAGTGTTTGTCCTATTTTTCTGATATTGCAGGGTCCTGGAAAAGCTGAAATGAGCAACGATCAAATTCTCGAGTTTTTGGCAAAAAAAGTAGAGGAAAAGAGTGGAATCATCTCAATTCATAGACTTGCGAAACAATTAAGGGAAGATATTGGCAGTTCCCAAAGTGATCGTCATTTGCAAAGACGAATTCGTGAAGCCATGAAGCAGATTTATGAATGTGAAATATTTGATGAGGAAATGAAGGTTCGAATGATATTTGCAACGAAATCAAAAGTTGAGGAATATGCATTGAAAGAGTATGGAATGTAATCTGGATCTAAATCAATATTTTATTTATTTAGACTTCAAGAGAATGCGGATATCGTAGTAGATGATGATAATCGAATTATCGAATATCAGAAGAACGATGGAAGTTTGAATCTGAAAAGAGAGGCTTTCCGAAGAGTTTCTTTCAATCAAAAACAAAAGAGAAAGAGTGATATCAAGTCGGACGGTGAAGGAGATTCTGAAGACGTGGAAGAAGAGAAAGAGACTATGGAAGTGACGACAAGAAGTGGAAGAATGTTAGTCACTATTTTTCGTGAATGACTTGAAAAGCAGGGGCGAGCGGCAATTCCAAATTTTGGCAAGACGGCAATTACCGAGTTCAAAAACCGGCAATTTTCGGGAGCACATTTTTTCACGATTTAATTCAGTTTTACAGTTTTAAAAAGTGGCTTAAAGGGTAAAAAGTCACACAGAACAGCTCAGGCAAAAAAAGTGTCAAAGTTCCTCGATGATTTTCGAATTTTCTGGAGAACAATGAACATTTCTGCGATTTTTGGAGAAAAAAGTGCGCTATGCTCAAAATTCTAAAGTTTTCCGACAAGCATTGCCGAAGAAAACTCACAGCAATTCAACAATGTGGCAATGCCGTTGTGGCTCGTCCCTGTTAAAAATCAAGCAGAAACTCCATCTTTTTTCTCAGCATTTTTCATTTAGCATCAGTCAGTTTGTCTAGAATCGTCATCTTCCTTTCTTACCCATTAATTTAAAAATTTCAGATCAAAGAAGAGATTCTCAGATGCCTCTCTGTTCAATAATCAAGATGATAACGGACCAAGTTCTCCTCGAAATGATAAGTTGAAGAGCTCCTATACCCCAACAACAAGTAACAAGAAAAGAAAGACTTCTGAACACACAAATGCGACTGTGATGGTATATGGAAAGAACCAGATCAAAAAGTACAAGAAGAAAGACGGAAGTCTGTATCTCAACAGAAAAGACAGTCAAATTAAGTGTGGAAATGGGAATAATACTGTTGATGAGTCAGATGATATGGAAGATCCTGATAGAGATGTAAAAGACGATGAAGAGTCGGATGATGAAGGAGATTCTGAAGAAGACGTAGAAGATGATAGTGAAGAAGAGGAAGAGACTATGGAAGTGACGACAAGAAGTGGAAGAAGGTTAGTAGTAGTGCCCCTAAACTCATCCAACTTTCCTTTACCTGTCGTATCGATAGGTTATCCATGGGGCGCAATTAGCGCGAGTTTTACACCCACGATAGCACTCAAGAGTTTTATACATAAGAATGATTTATTCATTTTATTTATTGTTAATTATTGCAGGTCAAAGCGGAGATTCTCAGCTGCTTCTTTGTTCAATGATAAGGATGATATAGGACACAGTTCACGAAGAAATGAGAAGTTGAAGAACACTATATCCAATACTCCGACAACTAGCAACAAGAAAAGAAAGATATTGAATCATGGGCCAGAATCAGTTGGGAAGAAGGAGAAGAAAACAGTTGAAGTGATAACACCGGAAGAAGAGGAAACTCGAGAAAGAGCACCAGTAGATGACTATGATAATGATTATTCAATTGATATCTCCTATCATTATAATGATAACACTGATGTCACATTGGAGCCATTCGATGGTCCATTGAATGATGATACTTCTCGTGGAAATAATACCATTAATGGAGATGATTCCATTGAGGAAATTCCAGCTCCGACAGAAAATTTTGTGGCTCCGAAGCAAAAGGAATTAGTAATGGATGTCAAGATGGATTCAATTGATATGGAAATCAATTCAGAGGGAGATGAAGACGTGGAGGGAATTGATAAGCCAATTCAACAAGATTCCATAGCTCCAAATGAAGGCCTGGTGATTCCAAAAAACAAGGAAATACTGATGGATGTCAAAGAAAAAGAGCCGGATATTATCATTTTCAATGATCAAATTGATGAGAAAGTTGATGAGAAGCATACAGAAGATATCATGAAAGTTTTGGATGATTCAATGGAAATAAACTCATCAAATAGTCACGTCAAGAATGGACCAATTCAACATTTTCCGACATCTTCTGAAGACGTCAAAGAAGATGAAACTTCTCTGATTCTGATCCTAGAATCCTTCCATGACTTTATCGATATTCTCGATCTTCCGATTCTATCTGATTTACAGAAGAAAATTGAAGCAAAACTAGAGGAATGCAAGAGAAATTCCAAAGTGATTTCCAACCAATTAATCTATTTTTCTCTGGAATTGTGTCTTCTGAAAGTGAACGAAAATCGGGAAATGAAGGAATCAGTGGAATCATTCAGACTGGAAACATTCATCAGACACTTGAGACATGCTGTGGTCACTCTAAAACTCCCATCTCTCATGGAATTCCGAGAGAAATTGAAGAAAATTATTGGAGAACTTCGTGTTCAGAATAAGGTTTGATCTCTTTTTGGAAAATGATTAATATGCTTTTTTTTTCATTTTTCAGTTCATTCCAGTTACAGCAATCCGAATTGCTCTCCAGAATGTCATCGACAACGTCATTGATTTTTAATTTTTCTTTTTCTCAATTGTTTTTTGAAGTAGAACTTCAAAAAGTCACTTGAAACTACTTTCGATCTTATAATGGCTCTTCGAACTTTCAAAATGTTAATTTTTTTTTCTGTTGATCACTCTTTGTTAAAATTTGTTACTTTTTCATTAATTTTACCTTGTTCAAAATGTTTATTTTATTCAATTTATTTTCGACTGTCGAAAATCCAGCATATTATCTTCATTTTCAGCATCAAAACCACTTTAAAAATCGAAGAAAATTGAACGATTTCCCTAAAAAGCGCCGCCCGTTCTGAGCGGAGTGTCGTTGCGACGTCGTTTAGCGAAGTTTTCGTGTCGATTTCAATTTTCGTTTTTTTCTTGCGAAAACGCATACAACTTAAATAATGAGCAATATTTTTGAGTAAAACAAATAAAAATAGTGAAATTTCAAAAAAGTTTAGAAATCGAATATTTTTCAGTGTGAATTTTTTAAAAAAACTGTGATTTTCTGTTTTCAGAGAACGATGCAAGCTGATTGGTTGAATGATCCGGAATACGCAAAACTTTTGGAGTTTCTTGTTGAAAAAACGAAAAAAGTGAAGCAAGTTTTGAGTCCTACAGAACTGGCAAGAGAATTCAAAATAAAAATCAGTTCTCCACTAAATGTTCACTGTATCGAGTGCAGGTTCGAAGTAAACATTCTCCTAATTGGCACTTTCCGAGGTTGTTTTCAGAATCCAACGTTTCCGTTCTAAAATTCACAAAATGTCACATTTCGACACCGAAACAAAAGTAAAATTGATATTTGGATTAAGTGGATCTGTGGATCATGGATTTCTCAGAGAGTAAGAAAACAATGGATAATTTGGAAAGAAAAATCACATTTACAGATTGAGAAAATATGCTGAGGTTAAAGTGGATAATTTCAATCGGATTATTCATTACAAAAAAAATGGAGGAGAGCTCGAATTGGAGGGAAAACATGTTAGTAGGATTGATTTCTATCAGAAAAACATTGGTATTTTCCTATAATATTGCTGACTTTGCAGAATGCTCGAAATGGTAAACTGAACAATCAAATTCTCGAGTTTTTGGCCAAAAAAGTAAAAAAAACGAGTGGAATCATCCCGCTTAGTAGATTTGCCAGGAAGTTCAAGGCGGAAATGGGCTATTATCAAACTGATCGTCACTTGCAAAAACAAATTCGTCAAGCTACGAAACACATTTATGAATCTGAATTGTTTAATGAAGATGTGAAAGTGAGAATAATGTTCGCAACGTGCACTGAAGTTGAGGATTATGCATTGGAAGAGTATGGAATATGATCTGGTTTGAAGTGCAATTTAATAATTATTTAGGCTTCGAAAGAATGCATTTGTGGTGGTAGATGAAGAGAATCGAATAAAAGAGTACAAAAAGAAAGATGGAAGTCTGTATCTTAACGAAAAAGAGAGTCAAATTGATAAGTCAGATGATATAAAAGATTCTGAAGAAGAAGATGTGGAGGAAGAAGATAGAGAGTCGGGTGATGATAGTGAAGAAGAGGAACAGGATATGAAATTGACGACAAAAAGTGGAAGATTGTAAGTGAAAGCTTTTTTCATTTGACCTGACTAGCTCTCTATTCCTGTTCATTAATGAAACATTTTTAGATCAAAGAAGAGAATGTCAGATGCCTCTCTGTTCGATGATAAAAATGATATGGGACGACGTTCTCCTCGAAATGAGGGATCGAATAGCTCCAATACTTCAAAAAGTAACAACAAGAAAAGAAAGATATCAGAATATATGAGTGGATCCGTTGAGATAACTCAAAAAAGGGCACCAGAAGAATACTATAATAATGACTATTCAATTGATGTCTCCAATCAGCCTGATGATGAAAATCGAGTCAAATTGGAGCCATTCAATGGTCCATTGAAAATGGATTTATCTCGTGGCGCTGTTATCAATGATGGAGATGATTTTGTTGAGGAAATTCCAGCTCCGATTGAAAAATTCGTAGCTCCAAAATACGAAGAAATGCTGATGGATGTCAAGATGGAGGAACCGGAAATTTCCATCTTCAAAGATTCAAACGATACAGAAATCAAATCAGAGAAGAATCCAGAGACTCGTGGTGCTGAAAAGAAATCTGTTCCAAACTCATCGATTAATCAATACAAGAAAGGCATCCAGAAAGATGAGACTTCTATGTATCTGATTCTCGAATCGTTTCACGATTTCATCGATACTCTCAATTTACCAATTCTTTCCACTATTCAAAAAATAATCGAGTCAAAATTGGAAGAATGCAAGGATGATGTCCAAATGGTTTCAAACGAAGAAATCTATCATTATCTGGAAGTGTGTCTCTTAAAAGTGAGCAAGAATCGGGAATTGAAGGAGTCAGAGGAATCATTCCGATTGGAATCGTTCATTAGTCACTTGCAACATGCTGTCGCCCATATGAAGTGTCCATCTCTCATTGAATTCCAAGAGAAATTGAAGGGAATTATCGGAGAACTTCGTGTTCAGAATAAGGTTTGAATTAATTGGATAGCAAGTAATATAGTTTTTTCTTTTTTCAGTTCATTCCAGTCACAGCAATCCGGAATGCTCTTCAGAGTGTTATCGATAACATTATTAATTCTTAATTTCAAAACACTCTCATTTTTGCTCCGCAATTGTTTTTTCTTCTAAAGCTCGCTGTTTCTCCCTTTGCTGATTTTTTAAAAACACAATTAATGAATAATCTTTTTTCAAATTCACATTTCGTTTTGCAATTTTTTCCATCGGTGTTTACCATTGGATAGCTACTTTTTTCCCCTTTTTCTTCTTGATTTTCCAGTATTATTCGTTCACAGAGAGGTGAAGGTTCGTTTAAAGGCGCATTGAATTTCTTCAATGTGTTCCTTGCAACGATTTCAGCAAAAAACCGTAGTAAAACCGTAATTTGCAGTTTTTCACCCATAAACTTTTTTCGCACCGCTGAAAATAATACTTCAACCGAACCTTCGCCTTTTTCCACCATTTTCATATCGAATTGCGTATGACAACGTTGGATTCTGAGGTACCAGTTGGCCCGGATTTAAAGCTTTGAAATCTCGAGCACATTTTTCCCCAGTTTAGCTCAATTTCAAAACTTTTTCTGACAAGGGACGCTACTTTAGATAGTCTTTGGGAATTTCCTGAAAATTTGCAGAGAGACTAATTTTGACGCCCTGAGAACGAAAATCGACATTAGAATCGCCATAAATCCCGTTTAAAAATTTTCATTTTTTTGGTTTGGAAATTCCAGACAAAAAATTAGAACCCAGATTTTTTTCCCAGAAACGTGATTTTGGGGCTCCCTGTAAGTGTCCTGAACACATCATAAGCAATTTTCAATAGTTTTTCGATTTTGAAGGCCCTTTTTCAAAAATTCGCAGATGTCGAAAAATAGCTGATTTTCAGGAAAATCGTAATATCTCCTCTGAAAATGGTTTGTGGCGCGATAAAATTTGTGTGGAAACATTTCTGAACCCCCTGATAACACCCAAAAATTTGCAGACAATTCTGAAAAATTTTCCGAAATTTGGATTTTGAAACCCACCAAAAGGGTGGGCCCCATTATGCAAATTTAAAAAAAAAAAAATTTTTTCTAAAAAGTATCAGAATCTGTTTCCCCATGTCTGAAATGCCAGTGGTTTTTTCAAAACCTCCTGAAACGTCCTAGAAGCTGCAAAAATTCATGTTTTCAGCGAAATTTTTTACTGAACGACGTCTGAAAATCAGAATATCGAGCTTAAATGGGATTTGTGGCCCTTCGCACTATGATTTTTGTTCTCACCCGGGCCAAATTAGTCTATGGTAAAATTTATAGAAAATTCTCAAAGACTATCTAAAGTAACGTCCCTTGTGAGTTCTTTTCTCGAAAAGTTTTCAAAATATTTTCTTTGGGCCGGGCAGCGTATCAGCGACTTTTTTCTTGATAATTTATAGCTACCTAGCAAAATTTCATCCAGAATTCTTTATTTTAAGCTTTGAGTTTCCAGCTCCCGCCTGCCGCTCTACGCTTTTTAAAAACCCGTTTCCGCTCAACTCTGTTGTGAATTTAAAGAAAAAACTTTGATTTTCTGTTTTCAGAGAACGATGCATGAAAAAGCTGATTGGTTGAATGATCCGGAATACGTGAAACTTTTGGAGTTTCTCGTTGAAAAAACGAAAGAAGTGAAGACAGTTTTTAATGTTCGAAAACTGGCTAGAGAGTTCAAACAAAAAATCAGTTCCCCACTAAAAGTTCACTGTTTAGAGATCAGGTTCGAAATGAAAATAGTTGAGCACCTTCAAAGTTTATTTCCAGAATCTTACGTTTCCGTCCTGAAATTCACAAAATGCCACATTTAAACACTGAAACAAAAGTAAAGTTGATGTTTGGATTAAATGGACCAGTAGATTATGAATTTCTCAAAGAGTAAGAATTCATCGAATAATTTGGAGCGAAAAGAAAAATCGTAATTGCAGATTGAGAAAAGACGCTGATGTTACAGTGGATAATTTCAATCGGATTATTCATTATAAAAAGAATGGAGAAGGACTCGAATTGAAGGGAATTCATGTTAGTACTTATCAGAGATGATGCAATATGCGTCCAGCGTCAGTGCATTTTGGCGACCGCCCGGTGTGTTGCAAGCGAAATGCACGGCGAGAGAGCGTGCAGAAATGAGAGCGCGCAGAGAAAGACCGCTCACTTTAGAACGCGTTTTTCTCAGCCAGTTTTTAATATTTTTCAATTTTGAAACGAGAATTCAATAGAGAAATAATCTGCGTCGAAACCGATAAAAATCTTTTTTATATTCGAAAAAACAATTTTTTTAAACGAATTTCAAAATGATTTCGTATGTTTCGATTCAGATTTTTTCTTCTCTATTGAATTCTTTTTCTAGAATTGAAAAATACTGTAAACTGGCTGAGAAAAACGCGTTCTAAAGTGCCTCTGTGCTCTCTCGTTTCCGCATGTTATCTCGTCGTTCGTTGCCCAGGTGTGCACCAAAAACCAGCGCTGCGCAACGCTATCGTTCCACCATGTCTGGTGTGATTTTCGGTTTTCAGAGAGAAATTAATAAACGAACTGATTGGCTCAATGATCCTGAATACGTGAAACTTTTGGAGTTTCTCGTTGAAAAAACGAGAGGAGCGAAGACAGTTTTGAATGTAAATGAACTGGCTAGAGAATTCAAAGAACAAAATGGTTCCGAACTGAACGTTCATTGTTTTGTGGCCAGGTACAAATTTAAATCTTTTGGCACTTTCTTAATTAAAACGTTTACAGAATTCGGGGTTTCCGTCTAATTATCCACAAAATCCCACATTTGGACACTGAAACAAAAGTAAAACTAATGTTTGGATTAAGCGCATCTGTAGATCGTCAATTTCTCAGAGAGTATGAAAATTGTGGAGGATTCCGAGAAAAAAAATCGCACTTACAGATTGCAAGATGAGGCAAAGATAACTGTAGATGAGTTCAATCGTATCACTCACTACAAAAAGAATGACGGAGGACTCGAATTGAAGGGAAAACATGTTAGTTGAATCGATTTCTAACAGAGCAAAATTCGAATTTCCTTCTAATTTGTTAATATTGCAGAAGCCTCGCGAAGCTGAAATGAGCAACGATAAAATTCTTGAGTTCTTGGCCAGAAAAGTAGAGGGAACGAGTGGAATTATTGCGATTGCTACACTTGCGAAACAATTGAAGGCGGAGATTGGCAGTTCTCTACATGATCTTCATTTGACTAGACGAATTCGTGAAGCCACAAAACAGATTTATGAATCTGAATTGTTTGATGAGGAAATGAAAGTGAAAATTATGTTTGCAACGAGAAGAAAAGTGGAGGATTGTGCTTTGAAAGAGTATGAAATACAATCTGCATTTAAAACCCTTATTTTATTCATTTAGACTTCAAGAGAATGCGCATGTCGTAGTAGATGATAATAATCGAATTCTCGAGTACGAGAAGAACGATGGAAGTCTAAATCTGAAAACAGAGGGCATTCGAAGAGTCTCTTTCAATCAAAAGCAAAAGAAGAAGAGTGATGCCAAGTCGGACGATGAAGGAGATTCTGAAGAAGAAGAAGACGTGGAAGAAAATGAAGAGTCGGGTGGTGATAGTGAAGGAGAGGAAGCGATTATGGAAGTGACGACAAGAAGTGGAAGAATGTTAGTGACTGTTTTCCTTCTCGTTTCAGTGACCGTTGCCTCCAGGCCTAGGAATCCCACCGTGTAGTTTGAGAGGGCAAGAAGACCTAGCAATCACACTCTAGGCCATGCTGTCCTCTCGGAATACCCGGTAGGATTCCTAGGCCAGGAGATAATGTTGAACTCAATTGAGTTAAGTCCTCTTTGAATGACTTGAAAATCGAGTAGAAACTTCACTTGTTCTCAACATTCTTTAGTCAGCATCATTCAATTTGATAAGAATCATCATCTTTGTTCTTAACCATCAATTAAAAAAATTTCAGATCAAAGAAGAGATTCTCAGATGCCTTTTTGTTCAATGATAAGGATGATATAGGACCAAGTTCATCAAGAAATGAGAGATCGAATAGCTCCAATACTCCAACGACAAGCAACAAGAAAAGAAAAATATTGGATCATGTGACAGAATCAACTAGAAAGAAGAAGAATACAGTTGAAGAAATACCACCAGAAGAGGAATATGATAATGGCTATTCATTAGATATCTCCTATCATTATAATGATAATACTGATGTCACATTGGAGCCATTCAATGGTACTTTGAGCGATGATACTTCTCGTGGAAATATCATAAATAATAGAGATGATTTTGTAGAAGAAATTCCAGCTCCAACTGAGAATTTTGTGGCTCCAAAATACGAGGAATTACTGATGGAAATCAATTCAAAGGTAGATGAAGAAAACTCAAATGTTTCGGAGAAGTCTGCTGAAAACGTGATGGGAATTGAGAAAGATAAACCAATTCAACAAGATTCCACAGCTCCAAATGAAGGTCTGGTGATTCCAAAAGACAAGAAAATGTTGACGGATGCCAAAGAAAAAAGGCCGGAGGTTATCATTTTTAATGATCATACTGATAAGGAAGTCACGCTAAGGCAGGATGAAGAAAATATTGGAGAAAAGCATGCAGATGATATCATGAAAGTTTTGGATGATTCAATGGAAATGAGCTCATCGAATATTCAACTCCAAAATGGATCAATTCAACATTTTCCGACATCTTCTGAAGACGTCAAAAAAGATGACACATCTCTGATTCTGATTCTCGAATCATTCCATGACTTCATCAATATTCTCGATCTTCCGATTCTGTCCGATCTACAGAAGAAAATTGAGGCAAAGTTAGAAAAATTCAAGAGAAATTCCAAAATGGTTCCCAACCAATTAATCTACTTTTCTCTGGAATTGTGTCTTTTGAAAGTGAACGAAAATTGTGCAATGGAGGAATCTGTGGAATCATTCAGACTGGAAACATTCATCAGACACTTGAGACATGCTGTGGTTCATTTGAAGTGCCCATCACTCAGTGAATTCCAAGAGAAATTGAAGAAAATAATCGGAGAACTTCGTGTTCAGGATAAAGTTTGATATCTTTTTGGAAAATGATTAATAAACTTCCTCTTTTTTTCAGTTCATTCCAGTTACAGCCATCCGAAGTGCTCTCCAGGATGTCACCGACAACGTTATTGATTTTTAATTTTTATTTTTCTCAATTGTATGTTTAAACTAGAACTTCAAAAAGTCACTTGAAACTACTCTTGTTCTTATAATGGCTCTTCGAACTTTCAAAATGTTAACTTTTATTGTTTTTTGTTGATCACTCTTTGTTACAATTTGTTACATTTCTATTAATTTTTTTGCTCAAAATATTTTTTATTCATTTAATCTTGGCTGTGAAAAATTCAGCATATTATCTTCATTTTCAGCATCAAAACCGCTTTAAAAATAGAAGAAATTCGAACGAATTCCCTAAAAAGCGCCGCCCGTTCTGAGCGGAGTGTCGTTGCGACGTCGTTTAGCACAGGGATGGGCGAGAGTGCGCCGCTGGAGCACAAAACGCGCACCCGTTCAACGGGTGCCTGTTTTCACGGGGCTGTGTTTTTCAGTTGACGCGACGCGACCGCAACGCTTTCGGCGGCATTCAAAGTTTCGGTTATTCTTTGAAAATAAGATTTTCGGTATGATTGTTTATGTGAATAGATTAAACTGAAATTTAGAAATACTTTGACCTAAAAAAATTATTACTTTAGTCGGAAAATGAATAAAAGAAAGTCATCTGAAAGTATGGGTTTTATGTCGTCTGGCGCGCTGCGGTCGCGTTGCGGGCGCAAAACACGCAGCTGTAAAACACGCTTCTGTTGCGTGAAACCGCATACCTCGCCCATCCCTGGTTTAGCAAAGTTTTCGTGTAGATTTTCGAGAGGGGTCAAGCTTTTTTTTTTACATGTATTACTTCCAAAGTGTCACCCCTGGAATCCATCGGGTCTAGGTGCAAAAGATAGACCTCCCGAGGGGTAAAACTTTGGCGGAGTTCATTTTTTGAAAAGCGGCCTATTTCCAGATTTATTGATTTTTTTCAGATTTTCAAAAATTTTGGGTTTTTTGACCATAACTCAATCAATTTTAAAAATTTTTACAAAGTTAAAAAACAAAAATGTAGAACAAAATGAGATCTTATTTTTTGCTCAACTGACCGTTTGAGCCAGAAAACGATAAAAGGACCAAAACGGACCACAAAGCAGAATCGAAAAAATGCGCGCCCATTCGTTTTTTTCAAATTATGCCCATTCGATTGAGCGTAAAAAATGAGGCAAAACCTCACTTTTACTTTTCTCAAGTTATCGTCATTTTCAAAAGAAAAATTCGATTTTTTAGTTGAGAATGACTTTTTTGGCTTGGATTAGGTAGATTTGATCAATTTTTGATTGATCTAGGGGTTGTTATGGTCTGAAAATGTTTTTTCTGTGTGATTTACATCCTTTTATATCATTTCCGATCAAAATATTCCAGTTTTGAAAATTTGAAAATTTTGTTGAAAAAGTTTCCAAATTTTTTTGAAAAAAATTAAATTTTCAAAACTGGAATATTTTGATCGGAAATGATATAAAAGGATGTAAATCACACAGAAAAAAAATTTTCAGACCATAACAACCCCTAGATCAATCAAAAATTGATCAAATCTACCTAATCCAAGCCAAAAAAGTCATTCTCAACTAAAAAATCGAATTTTTCTTTTGAAAATGGCGATAACTTGAGAAAAGTAAAAGTGAGGTTTTGCCTCATTTTTTACGCTCAATCGAATGGGCATAATTTGAAAAAAACGAATGGGCGCGCATTTTTTCGATTCTGCTTTGTGGTCCGTTTTGGTCCTTTTATCGTTTTCTGGCTCAAACGGTCAGTTGAGCAAAAAATAAGATCTCATTTTGTTCTACATTTTTGTTTTTTAACTTTGTAAAAATTTTTAAAATTGATTGAGTTATGGTCAAAAAACCCAAAATTTTTGAAAATCTGAAAAAAATCAATAAATCTGGAAATAGGCCGCTTTTCAAAAAATGAACTCCGCCAAAGTTTTACCCCTCGGGAGGTCTATCTTTTGCACCTAGACCCGATAGATTCCAGGGGTGACACTTTGGAAGTAATACATGTTAGCTTTTACCTTTTTCCTCGGAATTCCGCGCGATGTTTTCGTGTGAATTTCAATGTTGACATTGATGAATTTCGTTATAAAAAAATCGTTTAAAAAAAGGCTCCGCCTATTATGCTCCGCCCATTTTCCTTCGAAATTTTTTCCTCGGGATCGGTGGGGTCTCCATTTTTAATGAAAAAAAAATGCAAGCACGCCCCACTGGATTTCTCGTGAACTCCTCACGGACAAGCAGATGAAAATTTGTTTTTTTTCCCCGATTTTTGTTTGCGAAACCGCGTGTAACTGTATTATTGTGCAATATTTTTGAGTAAAATGAATAAAAATAGTGAAATAATATAAAAAAAAAGTAGCGAAATTTCAAAAAATATAAAATTTGGCATAATTTTGGGCTGCGTTTTCAAAAAAATTTGAAGTTTGAAATCGAATATATTCATTGTGAATCAAAAAAAACTGTGATTTTCTGTTTTCAGAGAACGATGCGAGCTGATTGGTTGAATGATCCCGAATACGTGAAACTTGTGGAGTTTCTTGTTGAAAAAACGAAAGAAGTGAAGCAAGTTTTGAGTCCTACAGAACTGGCTAGAGAATTCAAAATAAAAACCAGTTCTCCACTAAAAGCTCACTGTTTAGATAGCAGGTTCGAAATACAATTTCTTCTAATTGTTACGTTCTAAGTTTATTTCCAGAATTTACCGTTTCCGTCGTGAAATTTCAAAAATGCCACACCTGGATACTGAAACGAAAGTGAAACTGATGTTTGGATTGAGTGGATCAGTGGATCAAGGATTTCTCAGAGAGTAAGAAAACAATGGATAATTTGGGGAGAAAAATCAGATTTACAGATTGAGAAAAGAAGCGGATGTTACTGTAGATGATTTCAATCGAATTATTCATTACAAAAAGAATGGTGGAGGATTCGAATTACAGGGAATACATGTTAGTAGAAACGATTTCTATCAGAAAATCATTCGAATTTTTCTCGCAACTTTATTTCTGTGCAATATTTTTCAATTAAACAGAACAGAAATTGTAAAGAAAAATGTTTGAAACCTTATTTTCACCGAAGAAACACTTCATTTTTTAACTTTTATCATCTGAAGAGGCACGTTTCGAGAAAAATGGAAAATTTCAAATACTGAGTCCAGTGGGGCGCGGTTGCTCCTCAATTCGAAAAGATAATAGAAACAATATTAAAACCCGCAACCGCTATTCTTTTGTAAGCTTCGGACTTATGAAAATTAAATTTTTTTTTCCAGAGATCAATGCTAAAACCTGATGATTGGTTGAATTATCCCGAATACGTGAAGATTGCCGAATTTCTCGTCGAAAAAACGAAAGAAGTGAAGATAGTTTTGAGTGTAAAAGAACTGGCTAGAGAATTCAAGAAACAAAGTAATTCGGAACTGAACATTAGTTGTTTAAAGTGCAGGTTGGGACAATTTCAGAATAGAATAATTTGTTTTGAAAGTAGACACTACTATTCCGAAGAGTGTCAATGTTTTGTATGAATCGACGAAGGAAAGTGGGGAGAAAAGGTTACAGTTAAAAGTTTTGTTCGAAAACGCCTCTGAAGGCAGATTGAGGCTCTCAAAACCATTAAAAAAGGCTCCTCGTTGGAGCTTTTTTTGATTTGTTGAACATGATAAAACTTTCGTTGAGCTCGTGAAAATGTAGAACTACTGCAATAAAAACGTCAATTTATTTCTTTTGAAAATTATAAAGAAAAAAAAGCTTTAACGAGGAGCCTTTTTCAATGGTTTTGAGAGCCTCAATCTGCCTTCAGAGACGTTTCCGGACAAAACTTTTAACTGTAACCTTTTCTCCCCACTTTTCTGTGTCGATTCATATAAAAACATTGACACTTTTCGGAATAGTAGTGTCTACCTTTCAAAATTTTATTTTCAGAATTGAACGTTTCCGTCGGATTATCATTAGTTTATCACATTTGGACGCTGAAACGAAAGTGAAATTGCTCTTTGGATTAGGTGCTCCCGTCGATTATGGATTTCTCAAAGAGTATATTAAACAATTCTGAAGAAAAGTATTCGATTTAATTTACAGATTGAGAAAAGAAGCGGTTGTTACAGTGGATGATTTCAATCGTATTATTCACTATAAAAAGAATGAAGGAGGACTCGAACTTTGGGGAAGACATGTTAGTAAGGCTACCTTCAATACAACGGCATTCCTAATAGAACGGCACCTCTTAAGCTCATATTCTAATGCATTTTTTCACCAAAAATCGAAATTTTGAGTGGAAAATCCTCCTATTTTTCCAGATTTCCAACCAGATTTAAGAGCAACTTTCTGTAAGAACGAGACTTCCCCCACTAGGCCTTGGCACAAAAACAAAACCCTATCTCAATCCAAATGATTATCAGTTAGTAATTACCCATAGGTAAAGTGTTTCCAAAAAAACATGCCATCAAGTCTCTATGATGTCATCACCCTGAGATAAAGCTGAAAATAGAGTTTTCAGCTCAAAAAGTTTAATTTTTTTCAACTTTAAGATAACTTTTTGAAATTTTCAGGGAGTCATTTGGCAAGTTTAGAGCATACTCTACAATTTTCAGCCCGTTAAAGTCACTGAAATCATGTTTTTTAGATTTTTTTTTTTTGGGTTCTTTTGATTTTTCTCAAAATTTTTCAACTCTGGTGGTGTCCAAAAATTTTATTCCAGATTCCCCATCCAATTTTCTACGAAAAAGTCTCTTGGACCACCTCGGAAAAAACGCAAGCTGTTTTGCTATACGCGATTCTCTGAAAATCACATAATTATTCATAAAAAATTAAACTTTTTGAGCTGAAAACCCAATTTTCAGCTTTATCTCAGGGTGATGACGTCATAGAGACATGGTGGCATGTTTTTTTGGAAACACTTTACTTATGGGTAATTATTAACTGATAATAATTTGGATTGAGATAGGGTTTTGTTTTTGTGCCAGTACAAATCTCGATCATAGAGATAGTTCTTAAGTAGAAAAGTGCATTCTCAAGATAATTGTAGTCGAAAAATGACGCAGGGGTTTTTTTCTTCTGTAAAAGCCGAAAAATATCTTCAATAAATTAGTTTGTGCGAAATGAAAAAAAAACAACGCAGACCAGTGAGGCGCCGTTGCTCATCATTCCGGATGGCTAATAGACGAGTTTTTCTCTAATTTTCTGATTTTGCAGTACGGTCGAAAATGCGAAGTGAGCAACGATCAAATTTTCGAGTTTCTTGCCAAAAAAGTGGAGGAAACGAGTGGTATTATTGAGCTTTCTATGCTTTCCAAACAATTAAATGCGGAGATTGGCACTTCTCAAACTGATCGTCACTTGCAAAAACGAATTCGTCGAGCCACAAAACAGATTTATGAATGTGAATCGTTTGATGAGGAAATGAAGGTTCGAATGATGTTTGCCACCAGTACAGAAGTGGAGGAATATGCATTGGAAGAGTATGGGATATAATTCAAATTTATTTCAATATTTATTCCAGACTTCGAAAGAATGCAACTGTAGTGGTAGATAAGAAGAACAAAATTAAAGAGTACCAAAGAAAGGATGGAAGTTTGTATCTTAACAAAAAAGGCAGTCAAGTCAAGCGAGGAAATAGGAATACTACTGTTGATGAGTCAGATGATGCAGAAGATTCCGAGGAAGATGTAGAGGAAGAAGAAGAATTGGATGATGATAGTGAAGAAGAGGAACAGGATATGAAATTGACTACAAGAAGTGGAAGATTGTAAGTTTTTTTTTCCTTTGACCTGACTAGCTCTACTGGAGAAGACTCGTGGAGGCAGAAAGCTCCCATACAGACATGGTGGAACGATAGCGTTGCTCAGCGCTGAACTTTGGCGCACACCTGGGCAAAGCACGACGAGACAGCGTGCGGAGAAGAGAGAGCGCAGAGACATTTTAAAACTCCTTTTTCTCAGCCTGTTATCAATATTTTTCAGTTCTGAAAAAAGAATTCAATGGTGAAAAAATCTGCATCGAAACATATAAAAATCATTTCGAAATTGTACTCAAAAAAATTTTTTTCGAGTTGAAAAAGATTTTTATATGTCTCGACGCAGATTTTTTTTCTCTATTGAATTCTTTTTTCAGAATTGAGAAATATAGAAAACTGGCCGAGAGAAACGCGTTCTAAAGTGAGCGGTCTTTCTCTGCGCACTCCCATTTCTGCACGCTCTCTCTCTCTCTCGCCGTGCAGTTCGCTTGCAACTCTCCGGGCGTTAGCCAAAATGCACCGCGCCGAACGCTTCCTGCACCATCTCTGCAGTTGGTGGAATGAGTTATCATCTAGAAAACAAGAGGTCTGGAAGCTAGGGAAATGTTCAGAATAACCTTAGAAAAACATTCCAGTAGCTTCAGTTCTAAGGGACCTTTCTGCTCCCACTAGACCCGTCCTCACCAGTAGAGCCCACCTGACTAGCTCTCTATTCTGACTCATTAATGAAACTTTGCAGATCAAAGAAGAGATTCTCAGATGCCTCTCTGTTCAATAATGAAGATGATATGGGTCATAGTTCACAGAGAAATGAAAGATCGAAGAAATCCAATACTCCAACAACTAGCAATAAGAAAAGAAAGATATCAGAATATATAAATGGATCAGTTGGGAAGAAAAAGAAGGGAACTCGAGAAAAAGCACCAGAAGAACAATTTGATGATGACTATTCTTTTGATATCTCCTATCAGTCTAATGAAGTCAAATTGGAGCCATTCAAAGGACCATTAAACGATGATACCACACGTGGAAATATCATTAATAATGGAGACGACTTTGTAGAAGAAATTCCAGCTCCGACTGAAAATTTTGTGGCTCCAAAATACGAAGAAACCCTGATGGATGTGAAAATGGAGGAAGCGGAAGGTATCACTGATCAAATTGATAAGGCAATCAAGGCAGAGGCCGCTGAAGATGTTATGATAGTTTTTGATGATTATGTAGCTCCAGGATCGCCAAATAAACAATACAAAAACGATCCATTTCAACATAATCCAACATCTTCGGAAGACGTCAAAAAGGATCACACGTCTCTCGTCGCCATTCTTGAAGCCTTCCACGATCTAATTGATACGCTGAATCTATCAATTCTAACCGGCCTACAAAAGAGAATCGAGGCAAAACTAGAAGAATGCAGAGGCGAGTCCTGTTTGAAGACGGTTTCAAATGAAGAAATCTGCCTTTCCCTTCAACTGTGTCTTCTAAAAGTGAACAAGAATTGGGAAATCGAGGAATCATTGGAATCATTCCGCCTGGAGTCATTTATGATCTCTCTCAGACAGGCTGTGATCCATATGAAATGTCCATCTCTTATTGACTTCCAAGAGAAATTAAAGAAAACTATTGAAGAACTTCGTTTTCAGAATAAGGTTCGATTAGTACTTCGATATAAAATAATATACTTTTCCCTTCTTTCAGTTTGTTCCAGTGACAGCTATTCAAAGTGCTCTCGAAGGCGTCATCTATAACATCATTAATTCTTAATTTTTCTTTTTTCTGAAAGTTTTTTCAAAACTAGATCTCTTAAAAGTCACTTGAAACTACTCTCGATGTTAGAATGGCTTTCAATTTTTATTGTTTTTGTTGATCACTCTTTGTTACAAGTTGTTACTTTTTCATTAATTTTTTCTTGTTCAAAATATTATTTTTATTTAACTTTTTATCGGCTGTCAAATATTCAGCATACTATCTCCATTTTACGCTTCCAAAACTGCTTTGAAAAGCGAAGAAAATTGAACGAATTCCCTAAAAAGCGCCGCCCGTTCTGAGCGGAGTGTCGTTGCGACGTCGTTTAGCAAAGGAGTGGGCAAGCGCGCCCCGCTGAACTCAGTTGATTTTTTGGAAACAATTTTTCGGCGAATGAGTTTTTTGGGGATATTTCCGGTTTTAACCGGAAAAATGGTTATTCCCTTCATTTTTTGATTGAAAATGGCAGTTTCATCTCTGTTCGCCGTAAATCTGACTGAAAACCTGGAAAAATAAAACATTCTCCCACTCTAAAATTTTCTTTTGATTTCCGGTGCAAGAACGCTTATAAAATTGACGTTTTTGATGCGAAAATCGGAAAATTCATTAAAAAAGTTCATTCGCCGAATGTGGAAAAAATTCAAGTACTGAGTGCAGTGGGGCGCGATTGCTCTTCAATTCCTCGCTTGCTCGTAAAAAATTTTTTAAAACAGCTCATTTTAAATTTAAAAAGGATAAGCTTTTCTGAAAATTTGCCTGCCCGAAGTTTTCCGGTCAGCTTGAACTTTCTGTTTTTCAAAAACTTTCCGTTTCGCCGGTTTCACCAGAAACGCTGCTGCTTCAGCAATCTTTTTATGATTTCAGCGGAAAAAAAATGGAGAAACACGATGAATGGTCGAGTGATCCGGATAACGTCAAACTTGCCGAATTTCTCGTGGAAAAAACAAAAGAAGTGAAGGAAGTGATGAATGTTACCGAACTGGTTAAAGAATTCAAGAAGAAGTCAGGATTGTGGCTGGATGATGATAGAGATCTGATAAATAGGTGAGAGAAGGGAGGACTTAATGTAGAAACTGTATTAGAAAAGTCCCTCTAATAGAAGGGCTCCCGGACAATTCGAAAAGTGACAATTCGAAATTGCGACGTTTCGCAAAAAATGTAATTTTCGCTACTGTGACGTTTCGCAAAAGGACAATTCACCACTTTAACATTTCGAAATTAGTCATTCCGCCACAATTACTTTTGTGAATAAACTCTTAAGAATCTAAATTCGCAAAAATTTAATGGAAGATATAGGTCAGAAGCGTTGCAAGAAAAAGGAGCAGTATGGGATTTTTGAAAAACAACCCTCCACCGCCAATATGGAAAAGTTTCGAAGTTACTAATTTCGAAATGATCACGTGGTGAATTGTCTTTTTGCGAAACGTCACAGTAGCGAAATTTACATTTTTTGCGAAACGTCGCAATTTCGAATTGTCACTTTTCGAATTGTCGGGGAGCCAATAGAAGAGCCTTCAAAACACAGCTAGAAACAAGAGAAGAACATTCTCTTCTAAAAAAAAACATTTCGAAACCGGACATTCCGGAAACTCTGAGAAATCGCTTTAAAAACTTGGAAAATGGGGAGATTTCTAAAAAAAAATTTGAATTAAAAATAAAAGTTTTCTATGTAAATATTGGAATTTCACTGAAATGAGACTAAATTTCGACAAAAAAGGATATTTTCAGTTTATCTCACGATTTTCTCAGCGGTTCCGAAATGTCGCGGAGCGACATGTTTATTGACCTTCCGACTAAGAAAACCTCTTTTCAGAATCCATCGCTTTCGTCGAATTATTCACATAATTCCACACTTCGACACAGAAACAAAAGTGAAGCTACTGTTTGCATTGAGTGGACCAGTGGATCGAGAATTTCTTAATGAGTAAGAATATAACGAGCAATTAGGAACACCTTCTTGAATTTACAGATTGAAAAAGAAAGCAGATGTCAAACTAGATGTTAATCAGCGAATTACTCATTATGAAACTCATGGAGGAGGGCTCGAACTAGAAGGAAAACATGTTAGTAGAAAATCTCGAATAAAACGGCAGTCTCTAATAAAACGGCACCTCTAATAAACAGGCAACCATCATAATGAAGCAATTTTGTCTCAAAATGAAACAAATGTTTAACTGGTTTTTTTTGAAAATAAAAAAGGCTTCTGCCTTGCATGCTTAAAGGCAAAAAAACTTCAACTTTTCAATAGTTATGACCCGAATTTCTTGAAAAAATCGTGTTTTTTGAAGGTTGCTCGAAAAAATCCGAAAAAAAAAAGAGCGGCCATCCCTAATAAAGCGGCACCTCTAAAGTTTTTACGTTTCATTTTTCACTCGAAACAACAGTAAATCATAATAACGATTGTTTCTGTTCAGAGAATCCGCAAATCTGAAGTAAGCAACAATCAAATTCTCGAGTTTCTGGCGAAAAAGACAGCTGAGACGAGTGAAATTTTTTGCATTGATGAAATTATGACGCAATTCAAGACTGAAACAGGCAATCAGCGAATGATCGGTGCTCTGAACCAACGATTCTGCGAAGCCAGAAATTATATTTATGAATCGGAGCAATTCGATGAGAATATAAAAATTCGAATGATGTTTGCATCAAGTGCAAGGATTCCTGGTTATGTCTTGAAAGAGTATGATTATAACGGGGAAAACTGTATTAGAAGAGCATCTAATGTTCCAAGAAGAGTATCAAAGGCTCTTCTAATAGAGGGGCTATTCTAAAACAGATTTTACGCCAATTTGAATCCAAATAACTTGTATTTCTGTTTCAGGCTCCGAGAGAATGCAACTGTAGTGCTAGACGGGAGGAATCGAATCAAAGAGTACCGAAAGAATGATGGAAGTCTGAATCTAAACAGACAGGAAAGAAAGAGGAAAAGTGCTGTGCACTATTCGGAGGATTTACAAGATTCTGATGAAGAAGACGTTGAAGAACAACATGGAGATTCGAGTGATGAGGAAGAGGAAACTATGGATGGGACGGCGAGAAGTGGAAGAGTGTTAGTAACTCCCTTCCGAAATGATGAGCAACCGCGCACCACTGGACTCAGTACTTGACAAGGGGAAAAAGCAATTCGAAAACTGAGTCCAGTGGGGCAGCGTAAAACCTATATTAGTATTGCATATTATAATAGAGGGGATTTCTACCAGAGAGGCAATTGTCTCATTCAATCAATTCTTTGGAAACTTTTCTTCAAACTTTCAATCGATCACTTTTTTCAGACTCAATTGTCAACATTTTTCAGAGGAAAAGTAAGCAAAATGAAGTTTTAGGCACGCCTTTTTTTTCAAATGTTTCATTGAAAAATATGGGCACGACTAATACAGGTTTTATGGTTTCTTGACAACTGTCTCTGCAGCTAAATACACGAATATATTTTTCAGATCAAAGAAAAGAATCTCAGATGCTTCTATTCTCACGAAGAATGGTCCCAGTTCGAGTACTCCAAATACTGGCAATAGGAAAAGAAAAGCATCGGATTATTCAAAGGAATCAGCCAGAAAAAAGCGTCGAACAGATAGAGAAAGAACACCAGAAGACGAATTGGATGATGATTATTCATTCGATGTCTCTTATCAGTCTAATGATGAACAAAGGGTCAAGTTAGAACCATTCGATGGACCATTGAACATGGATTTGACACGTGGCGCTGTTATCGATGATAAAGATGATTTTGTAGAAGAAATTCCATCTCCAGTTGAACATTTTGTGGCTCCAAAATACGAAGAAATGTTGATGGATGTGAAGATGGAAGAACCGGAAGTGATCATTCTTAATGATCCAATTGATACAGAAAAGGAGTCTGTTGAAAATGTTCTGGATGATTATGTGGCTCTTAATTCATCTGCTAATCACCCGGGATCATCATCTGAATCGACCGACCACATCGATCAATTATCGATAGGCATCAATCGACATCGATCGACCGATCAGACCGATTCTTTGGATAATTCTGTGGCTCCAGATTCTTCGAATAATCAGCCCAAAGAAGACCAAGGTTCAACATCTTCTAAAGCCATCAAAAAGGACCACACCCCTCTCAAACTAGTCCTTGAAACCCTTAACGACTTCATTGATAATCTGGATCTTCCAATTCTTTCGGATATTCACAATAAAATCGAAACAAAACTAGAGGAATGCAAGGGAAATTCCGAGATGATTTCCAACAAAATAATCCATTTATCTCTGCAAGTGTGTCTTGTGAAAGTCGAGGAATTTAGTGGAATCAAAGAAATTGATTCGATTAGTCTCAAGGAATTCGTTCTATCCTTGAAATCCGCTTTGAAAGCTCTAAAGCTCCCAATTCTCGATGAATTCCAGGAGACTTTGAGAGGAATGATTAGAGAGCTTAGAATTCAGGATAAGGTTAGTAGATAGCTCCAAAAACCTCTAATACACCGGCACCCTCTAAAGCTCACTTCCAAAAATGAACCGGCAGTTTGTAACAGACATGCATCCCTGATAGAACGGCAATCATCAGTAAAGAAGCAAACTTATCCCAAAATAGAAAGACATTTTCAACAGATTTTCCGATAAATTGGCGGTATGCCGTTCCAGAACTTTTCCTTGTTGCCAGAACTGTCCGGTATGAGAACAACGAAAGGACAGTTCTGATACGGGACGATTCTTGTGAGGGACACGGTTCTGGAACGTCCTAATAGAGCGGCATGCCGGTGTAATAGAGTTCTCGCGGTAACCAATGTTCAAACTATTTGATTCAGGTGGCTCCAGTGACATCAGTTCGGAATGCTCTTCAAAATGCAATCTACATTATTACCACTTTTTAATTGCTTTTTTGTACTATTTTCACTCGTTGAGCAATTTTTAATTCTTTAATAGATACTAAAATAATATTGTTAATTTTGTTTGTAATCATTTTCCCTTCCAAAATTCCTTCTCGATCTGCTCATTTTATTATTTTCATGTTGAAAGTCGGTAAAATTACATCATCAATTCTCATGAATTGAGAAAAGCAGAAATTCGCTTTGTTTTATTAAATTGATGTTCACATTTTTCTATTTATTTCCATCAACTGTTCGAAAATCAACGCTGATATCTCTGTTTTCAGCATCAAAATCTCTTCAAAAATCAAAAAAATTGAACGAATTTGCTAAAAAAGCGCCGCCCGTTCTGAGCGGAGTGTCGTTGCGAAGTCGTTTAGCGCGTTCACGGAGTACCAGAGCGTTCAATTTAAGCAAGCGCGCTCCATCGAAATCGTGCTAAAGTAGTGGGAATTCAAATTGTAGTTTTTTCGTATTCGCTGCGCTCCAATGTTAAAATCGAAAATCGCGATACGGAGTTAAATATGATTCGATGATTGAAATAACGCGATTTCTGGGGTTTTTTGATGAAATTTTGTGGTTTTTTGAAGGATACAAGTATTATTAGTGCAAAAATCAATGGATGTATGATTAATTAAGCGGAAATATTGTTTTTAACCTGTTTTCACATGGAATAAATGTTTTTTTTATTCAGAATTACAGATTAAAACACTCGGCTTTCATAAACACGTATGAAAAACTAGACATTCAGTACGAATTGACCTGTTTGGCTTCACCCTGAAAGAATGATTCAATTCGGAAAAAGATTTTGAGAAATACAGTTTTTATTATAAAATAAAGAAAAAACAATCAACATTTATAGTCAACGCAAGCGTTTGCACCTGCGCTCTAATCCAATGTCCAAAAATAGCGTTTAAAATGAAGAAACGCAGAGAAATTTTTCTTTGCGTCTCTTCATTTTGAACGCTATTTTTGGGACATTGGATTAGAGCGCAGGTGCAAACGCTTGCGTTCACTATATGAGTATATTGTTGATGCCGAGCTTATCACTCTTTTTTCTTCACAGGCGACGAGGATGGCAGTTTTGGTGGTGAAAGATGCTGAAAATGGCACTACACTACGGATATTTAGATTTACGGATAGATACAAAAAGAAAAAATGGACCTGAAAAAAAACAATGTCGACTTGATCGCTGTTGCTGGCACTCTCTTGTTGAAGTGATGTAGTTTCTGAAATAAAGGATATGAGAATTATGGAATATGCTTTATTGGTTGTGGTTGAATATTTAAGGAAAATTGTTCCTCTGATATATAGAAAAACATGAATAGTTTGATCGTTCAAAGCTGAGTTTTTAGGAAAATGGAAAGCTTTCCCGAAGATTCCATTAAAGATGTGGGTCAACTTTTGAAAAAACTTCGGAAGGAAATGAGCCTTCTTGTGAAACGATATAGTGATGAGAGAGAGAGCCATGACAAGACGAAGTTACATATATCCTCGCTAGAAAAACAACTGGCTGAGGAAAGAAATGGGAAAATAATTGTCCAGTTCCAACTAGAGCAGAAAGAACTAGAACTCAAGGTGATAAGAAGGAATTGAAAAAGAAAAAAAAGGAATTATTCAGGAATTGACCAAACACTCGGACATGTTGAAAAATTACATTCAGAGACTTTCCCAGTCGGAAAAAAAGTTGGAAAAGGCAGTTGACAAAGCGAAAGAAGAAAAAGACGTTATCCAGACGAAGTTAGAGAAAACAAATGCAAGAGCATCTGTCTTGCTGAGAAAATATCAAGAGCTTCGAATGGAAAACCAACACCTTCTTTCAAATTTGAAAAGGGTGGAAACAAATATGGATGATTCTATTCTTGCAAAGGAAGAGGCTGTTATCAGAACAGCAAAAGTTTCGGACAATCTGAAAATGATGATGATAAAATTGAAAGAGAATGAAAGGAAAAATGCTCAGTTCAAAGCACGCAAAACATCTCAGTTCGAAACACCGAAAACCAAAGTAGGAAGAGTCAGAAAAGTGTTGAAACCGTATCACACCCTGAGAAGTAGAACGTCTAGATTCTACAAACTGGAACAAGCGTGTAAATTAATGAAACGCTTCTCAGGTATATCGGATAGCTTCAGATAGAGAACCGGATGCTATTTTAGGTGACCCATCGAACAGATTCAGCAAAGATTTTGTATTGAAGTTAGACCGAAAGAAGGAAATTAAACTGAAGCTATCTCCTGAGGAAGCGTTCCAACTTTATCACTGTACCAGATTGACACGTCGTAACTACAAGCTCATCAAAAAGATCTTTGTCCATACCGGAGTTTTCGATCCTCTGCCTGGAATCGGTGCTGTTACTGGAATTGAATCAGAAGTCGGCTCGCCAAACTTCTTCACTGTATTCCGATCGAAAGGTGTGAAGAAGACCGAAAAGGACGTTGTTGTTGTCCACCTCACCGATGTAGTGAGGACCGTTGAGCGGCGAATTGAGAGCCTTCTGAAAAATGAAAAGTTAAATTCTGACTTCAGAGATGGTGTGATCTTGACTATTTTAGGTGGGATTATCAACTATTAGCGCATTTATTTATATTTTTATTGCAGGCGACAAAGGCTCCGAAGAGTTTAAATTGTGCCTAGCAATAGCTCATGTCTCGAACCCCAACAGCTGCCATCATCTCATTCCTTTAGGGGTATTTGATGACGATGAAACAGCAGAAGCAGTGAAGAAACATCTAGGAGTTATTGTTGAACAACTGAACCGCCTCAAGTCCGTCAAAGTCAAAGTTAATGGCATGGAACATGAAATACCTGTAGTACTCTTCCTCTCTGGCGATATGAAGTTCCAATACGATATGATTGGACACCAAGGAGCTTCTTCCAGCTTTCCGTGCATGTTATGCACCAAAAAAGGAAAAGTACTCGTTCAGAACTATCAGCGCTCCGAAGATATAGAGTTAAGAACCGAGGATTCATATAGAGATTACAGTGCAAGAGGTGATAAAAAACGAACTATCAAGAGCGTTAAAGCTCAGTCCGATTACGTTTTTAAATCAATTCCCCTTTCTCATCTCATTCCTCCAAGCCTTCACGTGACAATGGGATTGGCTCAAAAGTACGCATTCGACTACCTATTGGCTTGGGCAGTTCAAAAAGATACTCGCAAAAAAAGAGGCATTTCGAGCATCAGAAGAGCAAGAGTATCTACAGTCAAAATCGAGCAATTGGAAAAAGAAATTAAAGACTTGCATTCGAATATACAGGGTGTTGCTGTTGTAGTTGCTGCGCTCGTGAACACCAATGCGAAGTTGCTCGTTGAAACTGAAGAAACGAAGAAGAAGTCTTGCAGTGCTGAAATTTGTTTATATAAAGATACGATCATGTCCAAAGCAGAATTATTCGACACTCGAATCATCAACTGCGCGACATGTGATGCAAGGATTCATGCAGCTTGCTGCGGCTGTTGGACTCACGAAGATTTATCGAAATCCTTGGACTCATCAATTCCTTTCGATTGCTTCTCTTGTTGCGGTGTTGAAGTCGATGACATCCTTGTTGCTGCACGAAAGGTCCTCGATGGTCTGAAAGAAGCAGAAGTTGAAAAGAAAGAAGAGCTTTCTAACCACAAACAAATCAACGAGAATGATCTAGCTGCACTAAAAGGATCTACAAAGCATAGAATACTACTAGAGGAGGCGTGGAAAAGATGGGGTGCAGAAATGAGTGTGTATCAGCAAAATTTTTGCGGCAACCATGTCGCAAAACTTCTGAATAAGGACGCTGTGGACGACTACATGTCGATTTTCAGCGATCACCCTCATGTAGAGCCTATGAAAGAGTTCCTAAAAGCGCTAGGCCGCCTCCAGAAACTCTGCGTCCCAAGAAATATGAGCCAGGACGAATACAATGAGATGGAAACCACAATCGTGAAGAGAGCCTATTCATACTTTAGAATAATATATTATTTTAGGATACCATCTGGACTCAACTTAAGGTGTTCGCTGCAAAGGATACTGTCACTCCGAAGCTTCATTTGCTTTTAGAGCATGTCCTCCCTTTCATCAGGAACCATGGGTGGTGGGCTCGAACATCAGAACAGTCGATCGAGGCTGTTCACGCTCTATATAATTCTATGAAGATCCAACTTAGAACAACGAGAAATCCCGTTTTAAGAGCCACTCAGTGCTTCAAGGGTTTGCTTTACAAGAATTATATTTTCGATCACAGTTTTCCCACTTCTATATAATCTAGAAAGCTGTATTTATCTCACCTGTTATCGCTTCGAATGTTCTTCTTCTTGCCATCATTTTGTTCTGTCTTCTTGCCATCCTGTTTCTTGATCTCCGATATATTCCTTAAAGTTTGTTATAACATACGGTATGAATAAAAACGGAGCAAAATACTCCTGTAAAAATGACCTGAACATATCCATCGCTCTTTGCTTTTAATCCTTCTCTCTTCTTGCTTGCCATTCCCTTTTATCGATTCCCCTTTATCGATTCGCTTTTGTATCCTCCAATTGGCGATATATTTTCGTCCACCCTGAAACAAAATTTTTGTTATAAAATTGATTAGAAACATCCAACAAAACATAAAAATAAACGGAAAGTGCAAAAAAAATTACGAAACCACCTAGAAAGCCAATAAAGTTTGAGGAAAATGAAATCTCAGCACTCAAGTGTCGATTAAACTCCGTATCGCGATTTTCGATTTTAACATTGGAGCGCAGCGAATACGAAAAAACTACAATTTGAATTCCCACTACTTTAGCACGATTTCGATGGAGCGCGCTTGCTTAAATTGAACGCTCTGGTACTCCGTGCGCGTTTTCGTGTCGATTTACAGGAGTAGTCAAATGGCGCAATTTCTCTGAAAAAACATTGTTTTTGAAGCCTTGTCTTTCGATTTTTCAGATTTCAAAATTATTTTCAAAAACAAAGATGTTTTTGAAAAGCAAAAAATCATATGATAGTGAAAAAAGTTGGAAATTTCGGCGGGTGTGCTGCAAAAATTTTGTTTAAAATTGAATTTTTCGTCAATGAAATCTTATTTGTCAGCAGTCAGATATAATTTTTGTTATTTCAGAAAGAAAATGGAAAAAGGCAAAAGTTGGTTGAGTGATCCAGAATACGTCAAATTGGTCGAATTTCTCGTTGAAAAAACGAAAGGAGTAAAGTCAATTTTGGGAGTTGTCGGACTTGCTAAAGAGTTCAAAGAACAAACTGATTCAGCACAGAAGTTGAAATGTTTGGAGGGCAGGTTAGAGAAAAAGCAAAAAAAAACATTGGAAATTATACTACTTTTTTTCAGAATCGCTAGTTTTCGTCCGGTTATTCACAAGATTCCACATTTGGACACCGAAACAAAAGTTAAGCTATTGTTTGGATTGAGTGCGCCAGTGGATCATGGATTTTTCAGAGAGTAAGAATATATAATAAGCAGAATTAGAAATAAATGAAAAATTCATTTACAGATTGAGAAAAGAAGCTGAGGTTACTGTAGATAATCTCAATCGAATTACTCATTACAAAAAGAATGGAGGAGGTCTCGAACTAAGAGGAAGACATGTTAGTAGAGTTACCTTCAATACGACGGCACACCTAATAGAACGGCACCTCTGAAGCTTAATTCCAAAAATGGACAGGCAGTCTCTTATAGAGCGACACCTCTTATAAGCCGGCAATAATCAGTAAAGAAGGGAATTCGTCTCATTGATAAAATCAGAAAAAAAACGTCCGATTTCAGCACAGATTTTTCGGGAAGTTTCACTAAAACCGCTTAAAGTTCACATGCCCGAAGGGAAAACCGTCATTTTTCAATGGTTTTGGCGAGACTATTTTCCTAAAAGTCACTCGTTCTTGAAGAGTTCACTTTTCTCGGAAAATCCGTAAAACAAAAGAAACAATCCCAAAGTATATGCCGGTTTATTAGGGGTTGCCACTCTTTTTCTCAATACTTCTTTCCGGGTTTTTCATGCAATTTTCGGAAACAAATGCGAAAAATTCTGGCCAAAATTATTGAAAAATTGTTTTTTTTTTTCAGTTGAGAGTGCAAGATAGAAGCATTTTTCAATGAATTTTCAGAAAATCTGTTGAATTTTTTTTTATTTGAGGCATTTTGCATTTTTCACTAATGGTTGCCGGTTTTTTAGAGACCGTCAGTCTATTTTGAGACGAAAGATTTACAGTGCCGTTCAATTCGAAGGTGCCCTTCAATTAGGGGTGCCGTGATACTTATTCAGAGAAAATGTGTTTCTTTGCAGAGTTTTCGTGGAGCAGAAGCGAGCTACAATTCATTTTTCGAGTTTCTGGCCAAAAAAGTCGAGGGAAACAGTGGAATCATCATTAATATTACCGAAATGTGCAAAGAACTACAAGCAACAGCTGGTTTTTCTCAGAATAATGCATATCTACAAGAACGATTCCGTGAAGCCAGAAATCATATTTATGAATCGGAGAAATTCGATGAGAATATGAAGATTCGAATGATGTTTGCATCGAGTACAAGGATTCCTGATTATGTTTTGAAAGAGTATGATTATATTGTAAAAACTGTATTAGAAGAGCATCTATTGTTCAAAAAGTGTAACAAAGGCTCTTCTATTAAAGGTGCTCTTCTATTAGAGGGGCTCTTCTCAAACAGTTTTTACGCCAATTTGAATCCAAATAAATTGCAATTCTTTTCAGGCTCCGCGAGAAGGCAATTGTAGTGTTAGACGGAATGAATCGAATCAAAGAGTACCGAAAGAATGATGGAAGTCTGAACTTGAAAAGGGAAGAGGGCCCACGTAAAAATCGAAAAACGACTGGAAATGTTCCTGAAAAGGCAGAAAATGTTGAAGAAAAGAATGCAGATTCGAGTGATGAAGAAGAGATGTAAGTGGCTCTCTAGTTATATATGTCGTAAACCTGTAATAGAGGTACATGACCTTCTTTGACAAGTGTTCTTCTGTTAGAGGGTGTCCTTTCTAGCTCTATCAGACTACAAAAAT
Source organism: Caenorhabditis doughertyi (assembly GCA_963572265.1). Lineage (NCBI taxonomy): Eukaryota > Metazoa > Nematoda > Chromadorea > Rhabditida > Rhabditidae > Caenorhabditis > Caenorhabditis doughertyi. Next base: position 21,472,346 of record OY751557.1, on the reverse strand, counting down.
AGCTCATACCCTACAGTTTGTAAAATAACAAAAAACAGAGTCTCAAAGGATGTTTCTAACGAATCTTTCCTGTTCAAAAGCTCACGACACTATCGAGGATGAGGTGGGAATGTGCGCTCTAATGAGAAACGCATTTCGCTGCCTGGTGTTAATGCAAAAAGTTGAATACTCAGCTCCGGCAGCCAAAATTCTTATCAGGGCGTATTTTCCGACCCGATAGTGCTGTGAAAGCTACTAGATCCTTTTTTCGGTTCCAAAGCACTTCGTTTTGAGTTGTAAATAGTTCGAAAAAACTCCAACTTCTACGGACTCGAGCCCATTTATCAAAAAAAAAGTTAGTAAAATGATTTATTTATTCACAAAATTATAAAAATTAACAATGTTTTTTTTTTCAATTTATCAATCCTCCATATCGGACTCCTTACACTGAATCCGGAATGGGACAGTCCATATCTGAATCTGAAAAGAATACAGAATATTATACATAATGTAGTAAGAGGAAAAGTCGAACACACCTCGAGGTTCTTCGAAGCTCTTCAATCATGCTCTCCAACAGAGTTGTACGGAATTCCGGATTCCGTATTCCGGGGTTTTTTCATTCCGTATTCCGAATTCCGGATTCCGTAGTTTTGAAACTCATTCCGGATACCGAATCCCGGAATCGAGAATATCCTTTCCGTACAACTCTGCTCTCCAACGTCTTTTAGGAAACCATCTGTCAACAACACATTCATTGTATTTTAATAAAATTTTATTTTTAAGAGGAATTATTAGAAAAATATGTGAAATCATTAGAAGAAAGATGGAAATAGGTGAAAAAAGATGGAAAATCTACATAAATACATTGATAGCTTAGAAAAAATGGGTGAAATCCTTAGAAAAACTTAGAAGATAAGAAAAGTGTGAATAGTTGAAAACAAGTCGAAAATAGATGAAAATGGGAGAAAAAATAACTGAAATCAAACCACAACATTCCTCCACCATCTCTCTCTCTCTCTGGTTTGATTTTTTGGTTTTCCAACGGGTCCGTGCGAGCCAGGGGCCATGGTCTGATGTGTGGAACATTTCTTTGGCTGACCTTGCTGAAGCCTGAGTGGGAGAGGCCATATCTGAATCTGAAAAGAATACAGAATATTATACAGAATGTAGTAAGAGGAAAACTCAAACGCACCTTGTCCAGTCAACAATCTCGTTGACATGGATATAATATACAGATATGGCATCCATTATGGCATAGTATATTTGATCTTTTCTGAGCCGTGGGCTACACCAATCGCTCATGGTCTCCGTCTTGAGGATGTTCAGTGGTGTTCCTTTTGTTTCATAATCCTCTTCCTCATAGTCCGCATATTCCTCATCATCGTCCTCAGCGTTTCTCTTCTTTTTTTGTAATCTTCCTAACCGTTTCTTTGAGTGACGGTAAGCCAGCCGGTTGGATATTGTGAGCGCGAATATCGAGGCTCAACTCCTTGAAAATTTCCTCAGTTCCGAATGCCATAAATTCTCTGCCACTGTTTGCCACATCCCTGAGAGCGTCCCTTACAATATCCAACTCATATCGTTGAAGTTTATGGATTCTCCATAAAAGGACGTGACGTGTTCTAACGTCAAAGAATATCATAAGGGCCTTCTTGAGGCCACTGGCTGTCCTTAACAGTGTTCCTTCGCAATCCATATAGATTGAGTTCTTATTTGGACCACCTATTGCTCTGAGCAGCTCCGCTCGTTTTTAAGGATCCTCTGTGATTGTCCTTTTAATTTGGCGATTATTCAATTCAACATATTTGAGAACTCGTCGGGATTCCTTGATCTCTCGCTTCACACGATTGACGGCAGCGGGATTTTTACCACCATAGAGTAGATGCTTCACCGCTTCATCCACACCTCGGTGAATCCCTAACATATCCGCGATAGGTTGGTAAATGCTCCAAAATAGACCGCCAATCCCGGTATCTCCACAGAGATTTCCAAGTTGATGGAGAATTAAGAGAATCTCCAAAAATGCAGCCGCCGAGCACTCCTTTGAGACCTTTTCCAGTTACAAGTGCAACTCGGCTTGTTTCAGTGTTGCACTGTAGGTGGACATCACTGAAAAGTCATCAATATTATGGGGAGGATGTAATAAGACTTCATACATTCTTGTTCTTGTTCGTGTTGTGCTGGTTCTTGTTCTTACATTCTTGCTTATTGTAGCTTGGCATCAGGCGGAAATCCTCGAAAGTTTATGGAATCGCCACATGCCTCGTCTTGACGTCGAAAAATTGGAGGAGTGCAGTTTTGAATCCATTTTTTAGCGGTATGAGTGATCCCTCTGTATCCATATATAAGGCATTTTTGTCCGTCGCCTCACTGCCGGGAATTCATCGTTCAAAATATTGAACTTTGAACTCTTTCTTGACTTCTTCCCCTCAGTTTTCTCAGCACTTCCTCGTCTTTTTTCCCATGGAAGATGCTATTGAGAAGCAGTCTCATCCTTCACACGTGTTTGATGGAATTTATTATTGACGAGTAAGTATCTGCCAGCATCGTCCACATCTTGGCGAATCCCCTTATCATCGGTAAGCAGAGTTTACAATGGACATGAATTTCCGCTCCTTTTTTGTTGACTTTTGATTCCGATTCTGACGAATTAAACGTCTTCGGCATCTGCTTGAGGTTTCTCGTTCCATTTCAATAGGGTGGCAGTTTGAAAGTTTTCGAAATGATCACTTCTTTTTGAAGTGACTTATCAGACCATTATCGATCCATCCATTGACAAAAATAAAGAGAAAAGAGAGAAATAAATACTCCAAAAAATCAATAATAATAATGCCCACTCCAAGACGGCCAATACAACCAGAGTAAGCCATTCTTGGAGTGAAGGGAGGGGGGTGGTCTCCATCAGAAGACCTGAAGACAAATAATGAATGATTTGATAGGCAACCCCTCTCGCCTTTTATACCTTTTTTTGTACGCTGACATTGCCTGGCAGACAAGTGGCGTGCTCCTGTGGGAATGTTCAGTAGGGCGCGCTTGGATTGGGCTACACCGGGTCAGATGGCTCATATTGTGTCCTGTGGGAAGGTGTGTTTTCGTAGGTTTTAGGTAAAAATTTAAAGAAAGACATCTGAGGGATTTGTAGTCTGAGAGAGCTAGAAGGGACACCTTCTCATAGAAAGATACCTGTAATAGAAGGAAATGCCCTTCTAATACAGGTTGTAAGGTTTTAGGACATTTTCAAAACCAAACATTTCGAAACCGCCGAGAAAGTCATGAAAAAAACCTAGGAAATATGAAGATTTTTCAAAATTTTGAAATAAAAATGAATGTTTTCTATGAAAATTCCAGATTTTCACTTGATTGAGATCAAATTTGCAGTTTAGAGGAACAACTTTTTTTTCTCAAAATAAACTTTTTCAAAATTTGGTTTCAATTCAGCGAAAATTTGGTATTTCCATAGAAAACTAATATTTTTACTTCAAAATTTTCAAGAATCTCCCCATTTTCAAAGCTCTTTTTTAACGATTTTCTCAGCGGTTTCGAATGTCTGGTTTCGAAGTGTACCGGAATCTTTTTTGTTGGGTTTGCTGAAAATTTTTGAAGCAAGTCAATGGTTTTTGTTCAAAACTGGAGTATTTTTGTATTCTGACAGAGCTAGAAAGAACACCCTCTAATAGAAGGGCACCAAAAATAGTGGAGTTGAGAATGAAACGGCCCTCTATTTCTGGTTTTGTACGGTATTTTCGGGTTTTTTCATCTCAAAGTAATTCATTTTTTTAATTGAAAAAAATTCCAGATCGGACACCTCCCACAAGAATCCGAATGACACCAATAACAGAAAAAGAAAGACATCGGATCATATGGATGGATCAGTTGGGAAAAAGAAGACAATGGAAGATGGATTGGATGATGATGTCTTTTATCATATTGATAAGGAAAATGGAGCCAAATTAGAGCCATTTGATGGTCCATTGAAGGAGGATACTTCAACTCTAAAGGCTCCAAAAGACGAGAAATTACCGATAGATGTCAAGGAAAAAGAGCAGGATATTATTAATCTTGATGATGAGACAGAGAATGTCCCGGAAGAAGATGATATCGAAATTTTATATAGTCGTGTCGCTCCAAAATCAGTTCGACAAGTTTCTACAGCTTCTGAATCCATCAAAAAGGACCAACCTATCAAACATGTCCTTGAAACCCTTTACCTCTTCATCGAATCTCTGGATCTTCCGATTCTTTCTGATATTCAGAAGAAAATTCAGGAGAAATTAGAGGAATGCAAAGGAAAGATGATGTCAAAGAGACAAATATCTTCAACTTGTGTCTTTTGAAATTCGACGATGAAAATTTGGAAACTAAAGAAGAATCATCATTTTACAGTCTGAAATCATTTTTAAAACGTCTCAAACTTGTTCTTGGAGCCTTCTCTCTTGTTGATATCCGAGAGAAAGTGGAGAAAATGATTGAAGAATTATGTGTTCAGGATAAGAAGATTCCAGTTGCAACAATTCAAAGTGCTCTTCAAAATCTCATTAATAATATTATCACTTTTTGATTCTTATCATTTTCAATAATCCCCATCTCATCTCTTTACAATTTTTAATGCATTAAATTTTTAAAAAATTCCCCATTTGTTACTTTGTTTCACAATTTTCTCCAATCTTTACAGTTAATGAATAACGAAATTTTATATTCTGAAAATTTTAAATAAGGTTTTAACCGATTATATTGTATTTCTTTTGATTTTTTTTTTCGATTTTCTGTTAAAATTATTTTTGGAGTCGGTTCTCGACTCTTATCCATCCTTCATTCTTTTCGAAATTTTTTTTCTTAATTTGGCGGGCCGACGGAAGTTTTGATTTTTTGATACGATGAGGCATAAGATAATTGGTTCACTCATCCGGAATATAATAAACCTGTCGGATTCCTCGTTGAAAAATGATATCGGCTTTTTAAATGAAGAACCCCGAAAACATTGTTTTGCAAGTTAGACATTTTCAGAAAACAATGAGTAGACGCACTGATTGGTTCAAAGATCCGGAATGCGTAAAACTTATCGATTTTCTAGTTGAAAAAACGAAAGAAGTGAAGGAAGTTATCAGTGTTAGAGGATTGGGTGAAGAATTCAAAAAACGAATTGGTTCAAAACTGGGAGTGGATTGTTGGACTGGCAGGTTCACTAATTTTGGAATTAAAAACTTGAAAACACAATTTCAGAATTCGTCGTTTTCGTCAGTTTGTTCATGAACTTCCACGTTTGGACACCGAAACAAAAGTAAAGTTGATGTTTGGATTGAGTGCGTCTGTGGATGACGGATTTCTCAGAGAGTGAGAACATTGTTTTAAAAAAATCTCTTGTGTATGTTTACTTACAGACTGAGAAAGGAAGCGGAAATTACGGTTGACAGTTCTAATCGAATTATTCACTACAAAAAGAACGGAGGAGGACACGAATTAAATGGAAAACATGTTAGTATATCAGCTTTTCGGAATGAGGAGCAACCGCGCCCCAAAGGGGGCTACGTTGACTTTTTGAAAAAAAAAGTTTTCGGTTTTCTTCATGAAAATTTGAAATTTTCATTTTTTTTTCAAATTTCGGTGAAAAAACACTTAAGTTTTTCTTGCGATAGTCGGAATAAAAACATTTAAAAAATTTCACTTTCTGTCAAAAAAAATAAAGTTTAGGGCGGTCCGCCCACTTCAACTTGAAACTCTAGAAATTCAAATTTAGCTTGCAGACAAAAATGGGCGGACCGCCCGCAAGAATAAAATTTTGAATTTCTTGCCCAAACTTTATTTTTTCAACAGTAGTTCAAGTACTGAGTCCAGTAGAGCGCAATTGCATTCACATGGCTAATGGAATTTTTGTTTTCAGAAATTTGGAGAACAACGAGACGATGGAGAAGTGGAAGAAAAGCATGCTGATTCGAGTGATGATAGTGAACAGGAGGAAACTTTGAATGTAATATTGAAGAAGGTGAGAGAGTATTTTGTCTCGCATACTTGTGATTTAGCAGGCCGTCCCGGATTCAAGAAATTTGAAAAAATGATGTCATTTTTTCAAATTTTTTTGTGATTGTGAAAAAATTTCTGACTTTTTTTGTACTAGAAACATCCAAAATTTCCTCTAAAGAATCGAAAAACATCTGAAAAAAATTTTTTCTTTTTTTGATCCACTTTTCGGTTTAAGTTTCTCAAAAAAAAAACTTTCGACAACTTTTCGAGAAAAAAACCACGCCTTTATATCTTTCTACTTTCAGAACAGAAATATCGGGAAACGCGACGAACTTTTGATTACTGATCCAGATTACGTGAAATTTGTCGAGTTTTTAGCTGAAAAATCGAAAGAAGTGAAGACGGTTCCGAATTTTACTGAGATGGTTAAAGAATTCCAAGAAAGAACCAATTCTAAATTAGGAATTAACTCTTTGATATGCAGGTTAATTTTTATAAAAATTGATCTAAAAATCGTAATTTAATTTCAGAATGCATTGTTTGCGTCCGAAAATTCACAAAATCCCGTATTTAGACACTGAAACGAAAGTTAGAATGATGTTTGGATTAAGTGCGCCAGTGGATCAAGGATTTCTCAGAGAGTATAAAAAATTGTAGGAAAATCAGAAAAAAAAAGTTATTTACAGATTGAGAAAAGATGCAGATGTGGAAGTGGATAATTTCAATCGAATTATTCACTACAAAAAGAATGGAGGAGGACTCGAATTGAATGGAAAACATGTTAGTACTGTACATGAAAAGAAAAGGCTCCGGGGGACATTTCGAACCCAAAAAAAGCGCGTTTTCAGCGGAAACAAGTCATTTTTCGAGCATTTTTTTGATAAACAATGTACAAGAAATCATCGATTTTTGAAGTACCTGGCAATCATGTTGTAAATCACTGTTTTTGTGGTGATAGCAATAAAATATCACAAAGAATAATGTAATTTATTTTGAAACAAAATCGCTCGAAAAATGACTTGTTTCCACTGAAAAAACGCCTTTTTTTGGGTTCGAAGTGTTCCGGAGCCAAAAATTCAAGTTTGTGCAACGAATTTCAAAGTTGGCACCGTTTTTTTTTGTTTGCAAAACACCCGCACGCAGTTTTATTCTTGGACTTTCTTTGTTTTTTATGGAAAGAAGCACAACTTTTATAATGACACGATGTGTGAAGCTGAAATTTGGGCTCCGGGACATTTTGAACCCGAAAGTGGGGCATTTTCCGGATGAGAAAATTTTCAGAAAAGTCACAGAGCTCAGAAATTTTTTGTGTAGTTTCATGAATAGTAAAGCTCCATTTCATTAATTGCACATTATTTTCTAGCGCTGCTCCCCGAGCTTCTGGAGCTCTTTAAAGCCGCAATGCACAAAAAATGATTTTTTTTTCAAACGAATACTGTCTTTAAGTTTTCACTAGAATATTTATTAACTAAAACCATTTTTTGTGCATTGCGGCTCTGAAGAGCTCCAGAAGCTCGGTGAGCAGCGCTAGAGAAAAATGTGCAATTAATGCAATGAAACTACACAAAAAATTTCAAAGCTCTGTGACTTTTCTGAAAATTTTCTCATCCGGAAAATGCCCCACTTTTGGGTTCGAAGTGTCCCGGAGTCCAAATTTGTATTCCTTTTCATCAAAAGCGACAAGAAATGTGCAAAAAAAGGCGAAAGTTAGCACGGTGCCAACTTTTCAATTTTCTGCACAAACTTTGCTGTTTCAGATGTATTTTTCTAATTTCTTCACTTTCAGAACCCCTTTCTAAATGCGGAAGTAAGCGCCAATAAAATTCTGGAGTTTCTGGCCAAAAAAGTAGGAAGAACGAGTGGAATTATCAAAATTAGCAAACTTGTCAAGCAATTGAAGGCGGAAATCGGTTGTTCTCAAAATGCATGTCATCTGGGAAAACGAATTCGCGGGGCCACAAAACAGATTTATGAATCGGAATTATTCGATGAGGAAATGAAAGTGAGAATGATATTTGCAACAAGCACGGAAGTCGAGGATTATGCCCTGAAAAAGTATGGAATATAATTCGAATTTGATCAAATGCTTGTTTTCCGAAATAAGGAGCAATCGCGCCCCACTGGACTGTGTCAAGTATTTTGAAAATTTTTGAAGATAATTTCAATTTTCACCGGAAAACCCCGATTTTGGCTGTATCTCGGACGTGTGCAGGTTATTTTGAAAATTGAAAAATGATTTTTGCACATACCTGAGACTAAAATGCTGAAAAAAAAATGAAAAAAAGACTTTTTTTTCGTCGACTTTCGAGGAAAAAGAGAAAAAAGTGTAACCAGCTTTTACAGCCCAACAAAGTTCAAAATAATCGGGTGCAGGAAAAACAATTTTATTCGCTGAAAGTGGAAAATTTTTAGTACTAAGTCCAGTGGGGCGCAGTTGTTAATTATTCCCGAAAGCTAATGTTTTCATTTTTTTTTCAGTCTCCGAAAGAATGCAACCGTAGTGGTGAATGCGCATAATCGTATCATCGAGTACCAGAGTAATGATGGTAGTCTGTATCTGAACAAGAAGGATTGTTATCGTGAGAAAGAGAGGATTCAAAAAAAGAATAGAAGGCAGAATAGAAATATTGATGAATCGAAGAAGGTGGAATATTTTGATGATGACGAAGAAGATTCGAGTGATGAAATTGAAGAAGAGGAAAAGACGATGAATGTGACGACGAGAAGTGGAAGAGTGTGAGTGGCTTTTCTCCATCGTACAGTTCATACGGTGCCCGCTCCATATGCGCTCTACTGCACTCAGTACTTCGAGATTTTCCACTTTCGTCGCCAAATTGCATTTTTCGAAATGATTAAAATGATGTTTTTCGAAGTCATAAGCATTTTTATGACATTTTCGGCAAAATTTGAAAAAGAAATTTGGTGCCCAAAATCAGAATTTCAGAGAGCCATTTTTCAACTGAGTGCAGTAGAGCGCATATGGAGCGGGCACCGTATGAACTGTAGCTATCCCTAATCGGAACAGGACAAATCAGAACTGACACTACTTTGCTGCAATGGCCTGCAAGCAGTGAAAAGTGCCCAAATACGAGCATTTGAAAAATTTTTATCCGGGGTAGTTCTTAAACGGTCGGTTCTTATAAGGGTCACTTCTGATTCGTACAGATTTCCGTTTAGGGGTAGCACCGTTCTCTAAAAGTGGAAAAAATGCAATTGATGAGTCCAGTAGGGCGCGGTTGCTCCTCATTTCGAAAAGCTAATTTACAAATTCAAACATTTCAGATTGAAGAGAAACTTCTCATACGCATATTTCTACGAGTGTCAAGATGACAGTTCATCAAGAAATGAGGGATCGAAGAGGTCCAATACTCCAAAAACTAGCAACAAGAAAAGAAAAATAATGGATCATGGGCCAGAATCAGTTGTAAAGAGAATGGAAGTTGGAGAGAAAGCGCCAGAAGAGAGGCTTCATCATGATTTATCATATCAGTATAATAGGAATCCTGAAGTCAAATTGGAGCCATTCAATGGTCCATTAAAAGATGATACTTCTCGTAAAAATATCATTAATAATGGAGCCGATTTTGTTGAAGAAATTCCAGCGCCAATTGAGAATTTTGTAGCTCCAAAATACGAAGAAATGTTGTTCGATGTGAAATTGGAAGAACCGGATGTTATCACTGATACAACTGATGATAAAACCAGCTCTGAGCAAGATAAGGATGTTTCCGAGAATTCTTCTGAAGACGTGATGGGATTCGATAAGCCACTTGAACCAGATTCCACAGCTCCAACTGAAAACAGTGTGGTTCCAAAATACGAGGAAATGGATGTGAAATCGGAAGAACCGGATGTTACCACTGATCCCAATAATACCGAAATATAGACTCTCTGTAACTATGTAATTGTTCCTCACTTTTCTAACCCATTGTTATTCTCCTTTTTGAATTTTTTAAAATTTTGTTAAAAATAAAAAGCTGTTTTTTAAATATTTTATGTCAGGTTTCGTAATTTATTTCATTTGGTTTTTGCCATTGAATATTTAATTTACATTGTTTCTCAAAACGCGAGAGAGAGGGAGAGAGAGAGACGCAGAGAAAGACAAGATTAAAGGCGCATCATGCGGCTTCCCGATAAAAGCTTCACTGAATTACTTTTTTCGATTTCGGAAAAAATATGTTTTTTTTTTGGAAAACCTCTATTACAGATTTTGACTCTAACGTAAATCGCCGACACTTTTGGCACGAAAATGCAAATGCGCTCCATTGGACAACCCCCGGAAGGGTGGCTGTACAGTAACTATTTAATAGCCCTCTTGACCCTCTTCCGGAAATGGTGAGACGGCTCAGAGGTAGTGCGTTAGGTTATTGAGAAACACTCCGGGGTTCGATTCCCCCCGGTTGCCGAAAGTTTTTTGAACAATTTTTAAACACATTCACTGTTTCAAAAAGAGCCGCTGGCACTTTTAAACTGTTTTTTCTACCACTATCGGTCGTTATTCGACTGTTTTTAATCAATTTTAAAAAATGTGTCTCTCACTGTCGATTTTTAGCAGAAAATGGGACGCATTTTTGCTTCGTGCCAAAAGTGTCGGCGATATACGTTAGAGTCAGATTTTGCGGCATGTTTTGATTAGTTTTTTACAGTATATTTAGCATGTTTCGTTTTGATAAGAATATTGTTTTTTTTTAATTTTAAAATTACACCCAGCTGTTTGAAAATCAATTCAGCATTCATATTTCCATTTTCCGCATCAAAATCGCTTCAAAATCGGAAAAATTGAACGAATTTCCTAAAAAGCGCCGCCCGTTCTGAGCGGAGTGTCGTTGCGACGTCGTTTAGCGAAGTTTTCGTGTCGATTTACGGGAGAAGCCGGGTGTCCAAAAATGCGCTATTTTCTTCAATTTTTCGGCTTTTTCCACCCGCTCCCACTATTTTTACACCCAGAAATTTCAGAATCAAATGGAAAAACAAGAGAACTGGCTCCGCAATGGAGAATACATCGATCTTGTCAAATTTCTCGTTGAGAAAACGACACATGTGTGGGCAGCGATGAATATTCGAAAATTGGCGAGAGAATTCAATTTTAAAAATAATTTTTCGACGAAAAATAAGTGTGTGGAGGGAAGGTTAGAGAAAAAAACAAGGAAAAAAAAATCAAATCGCAAAAAAAAATTTCAGAATTCATCGTTTTCGTCAAATTATCCACAAAGTTCCGTATTTGAACACAGAGACAAAAGTAAAACTATTGTTTGGATTGAATGGACCAGTGGATTGCGGATTTCTTTTAGAGTGAGTGAAAATTCATTTTTTCAGACTCCGGAGAAATTTCGCGACCGAACGTTTTGAAAACGCTGAAAATTATTGGAAGAAACTTGGAAAATAAGAAGATTTTTGAAAAATTTCATATAAATAAGGAAATTTTGCTAAGAAAATACCAGATATTCATTAGATTTCAAAAAAATCTCACATGTAATGCTTCCATACTTCGCCCCTCCGATTTTAGATGTTTCATAAGCAAAAGTTAGGTACAGGGAAGAGTAAAATAACCCGCCAGTCAAAAATTTGCCAAATTGATTTTTTATCGATTTATTGATTGTTTTCTTTTTTACTATTAGGTTGATTCATAAGTCTTTGTGTATTTTTACCAAAATGTTTCGCACGTTGTAAGAACATGAAGAACAGAATTTTAGCTTTATAACTTGTGTATGCTAACACCCTACTATCGTTATTTATACAGCCCAGCTCCGGACTCTATCTAATGAGAACCCACTGCTCCAGAGCAAAAAGTAATGACCTTGTTCAGTTTCGGGTAGTGTTCGAAGAATAGGCATAACTTTGGAACCGGATGTTCTCTTCTCAAAATTTTTTGTGTGCTTTTAGTACTTTGCTGGTGTTACAAAAATATCAAAACAGAACTTCTGAATTGTTCCTGCCAACATAGATAAAACCTGCCGTTTCGAACAACATACTTATGATGCGAGGTGGCAGTTGGAATATGTGTTTTTCTTCCGTCATAGTTACATTCTAGGTGGACTAAATCTTGATTCTGGTCAGTACACTTGGTGCAATAAGCCACCAAAACGATGTGGCACAGCTTGCTCGGTTAGCCGTTTTACGGTATCATATGTCAAACTCTCTGTTTTTTTCTTATGACGACATACCATATCACTGTCGTAAGATGAATTCAATCCGCAATATTCTAAATGAAAGAGCCATGTACCAGTTCTATAGAACTACAAAACGATGAAAAGTCACAAATCTACGAACAGTTGTATGTCAAAAATTTCACTGATGATTCTTCTTTTCAGTGAGGTGATATTGAGTGTATTGATAAGGCATCCACTAACCGAATTTTTGGTTCTTTCCGATTGTGATCATTTTTTATTGAATAGCTGGTTGAATGGCCACTGGTACTAGCTAAAATTTGATCAAAAGTTGACTTCGATTGTGTGAAGCCGGTTTGAGAAATGCACTTCTAAGTGAGAGTGACTTGAAAAGTATATGGTAACCTTCATTTAGGCATAACTCTCACTAGAGCTGTAGAAGAGTTGTCTCATTTTTTTGTTGAGATACTTCTACTATTGAAATGTCAACGAAGCAAAATGACTATTCCCCATCCACGTTTAGATATAATTTTAGCTCTGAACAGAAACTGCTCTCAAAAATGAAAATATTTGTGTTCAGAATGTTCCGTATCTCCTCTTATGGGATAAGGAGAAAAACGTCCAGTTGCTCACTTGAAGTCATAAAGTGCTCCTATATGTTAGCGAAAAAACTAACATTCTATCTTGCTAGAAACGAAAATACAGTTTTCTCGAATACTCTCTCAAAAATACACAAGGACTTATGAATCAACCTAATAGTTTTCTGACCGTATCTCGCTCAGTTTTAAAGATTTTTCTGAAGTCAAAAAACAAAATTGTAGACAAAAATGTGTTTTTTGCTCCAAAGTTAAGTCAAAAAATTCAAAAACGTTCAATCATTTTGAAATTTCAAAATTAAATTTGGCATTAAAAATGATGCGTATTATCAAATTTTTGAAAAAATCGTTCGCTAATTTTTTGAGAAATTTGAGTTTAAAATTCAATTTTGTATTTTTGAGGTCTTCAAACTCAAAATTTCAAAAAAATGGTATAAAAAATCTTGTAGCCCGTGAAAAGACGCATCTTTTCGTTTTTTAACCATCCCAAAATGTTAAGTTTGAACTGAGTTAAGTGTGTTTGAAATGTTGACCATATAAGCAAGTTCTGTCAGATCGGGTTTGGGGCCAGGGCTTCAAACACACGTAACTCAGTTCAAACTCAATATTTTGGGATGGTTAAAAAACGAAAAGATGCGTCTTTTTACGGGCTACAAGATTTTTTATACCATTTTTTTGAAATTTTGAGTTTGAAGACCTCAAAAATACAAAATTAAATTTTAAACTCAAATTTCTCAAAAAATTAGCGAACGATTTTTTCAAAAATTTGATAATACGCATCATTTTTAATGCCAATTTTAATTTTGAAATTTCAAAATGATTGAACGTTTTTGAATTTTTTGACTTAACTTTGGAGCAAAAAACACATTTTTGTCTACAATTTTGTTTTTTGACTTCAGAAAAATCTTTAAAACTGAGCGAGATACGGTCAGAAAACTAGTAAAAAAGAAAACAATCAATAAATCGATAAAAAATCAATTTGGCAAATTTTTGACTGGCGGGTTATTTTACCCTTCCCTGTACCTAACTTTTGCATATGAAACATCTAAAATCGGAGGGGCGAAGTATGGAAGCATTACATGTCAGAAAAAAAAACGGTTTTATTTCGAGAAAAACGTTTTTTTCGAAATAGTTTTTCAAAGCAATGTATTCTCAATTTTGTGAATTAATGGTTTTCTCATAGCGTTTTTCACGATAACATTTTATCTTTCCAGGTTGAGAAAAGAAGCGGAGGTCACAGTGGACGAATTAAATCGAATCACTCACTACAAAAAAAATGGAGGAGGACTCGAATTGAATAGAAAATATGTCAGTTGAGAGAAGCGGTGCTACCCCGAATCAGAACTGGGCGGATTAGAACCAGGGCTGGGCGTAAAATTTTTATTTTACGGAATCCGTAAAACGTAAAATTTGATTCAGAAGCTGAGGAACACGCTGTTGTCTCTTCATAATACGACTCTTTGTTTTTCACTATAAAAATTTTCAGTTGGAATTTTTCAAATTCCACTTTTTGCGCCTTTATCATTGAAAAATAGAGCACATCAACTTTCGAAAGCAATTTTTCACATAAAATTAGTCTAAAAACATCAAATTTCTGTCTGCCCCTCTCTCTTTAAATATAGAAGGTATAAACGTGAAACCTTAATTTAAAACGGGGCGGAGTTTTGTAGAAATAAATTGAAGCCAATTTTTGTCCGAAATTTTGTCCCGGAAAAGATTTACGGAAAAGGGAAAAGATTTTATTTTTTTCCTCATATCTCGCTTCAAAATGAAGCTTTTTGGACGGTTGTTTTTCAAAAGATAGGTAATCACCTTCAGAAGATGTAATACCTTTTACTAAGCCATCTGAAACACACAATTAGAGCAACTACTAGCTTTAACGGACCGGAGGTCCGGAAAAGCTAGTCCAAAACGCCAAAAATGAAGAAAAATATTTTTACGGATTAAATTTTTACGGTCACCGTAAAATTTTATGAACGCTCAAAAAACCGTAAACGTAAAATCCCAGCCCTAATGATCAATGGCCTGTAAGATGTGAAAAATGTTCAAATACGAGCACTTTGAAAAATTCTTACCCGGGCAGTTCTTAAACGATCGGTTCTTATAAGGGTCAGTTCTGATTTGTCCAGTTCTGATTAGGGGTCGCACCAGAAAAGCGCAGGGTCATAATTCTATTACATTTTCTCCAGATCCATCAATATTCGTCGTATGAAGTGAGTAGCCGTCAGAGTGAGAGTTCCAATTCGAACGCTACGGGATTAACAACAGAAGGCGGATCAATGGATCACGACTATTGTTTGGAAAATGAAGTGAAATTGGAGCCACTTGAACCAGAGTCAGAGCCAAACCCCGAAAATTCTGATATTGAGAACAAATCAATTGAAGATTTTATCAAAATGTTGAGCAATTATATGGCTCAAAATCCATCAAACTCTTCTGAAGACGTCAAAAATGATCAAATCCCTCTCACCTTGGTCCTTGAATCCTTCCACGATTTCATCGATATTTTGGATCTTCCGATTCTTTCCGATATTCAGAAGAAAATTGAAGAAGGATTAAAGAAAAAAGATCAAATAATCACTATCAATGATATCAATTTATCACTCAAATTGTGTCTTTCAAAAGTGGAAAAAAGCGCTGAAATAATGATAGAAAGCAACGAAATCGAATCGATTAGTCTCAAAGAATTTGTCATCAATTTCAGTCATTTTGTGAGATCTCTGAAGCTCCGCCCATCGACGTACGAGCTTCAAAAGACGTTGAAAGGAATAATTCGGGAGCTGAGAGTTCAGGATAAGGTTTGTGTGAAATTGGAATGAAAATACCGTACAAAACTGTATTAGAAGAGCATGCCTCACTATTTCTCGACCTCATTATCCCGAGGGAATTATCATTAGAAGGGCATTACTAATAGAGGGACACCCTAGTTTTTTGATCAGTTTTTTTCCAAATTTTTAGATATTATAATCTGATTTTACTGATTGATTTGAATGAAAAATGACTGAAGAATTGAGGCAGCATCGATACTTTTTTCGGAAGTCGTTGTCAGATTTTTCTTTGAATTATATACCATAAATCCTGTAATAGAGCGGCCCCTTCATTTGAACGGCCCCTAAGATAGCAGTTTCTAAAGCATTTGTGTGTTTTTATGAAAAAAGAGTTCAAAAATTGTTCGAAATCGGACAGCGAACTAAAGAGCGGCTCCCTGCAATATAACGGCCCCTGAAATAGCGCGGGCCGGGAGTAAATGTATAGAACTTCGAAAAAAAAAGACTGCTTTTCACCAACAAAACCACAGGGCTCTTCTATTGTTTTCAGCATTTTCTTGGGGGGGGGGGGGGGGGGGGGGGGGGGGCTCTTTTAATGCAGGTTTATCGATAAATTTCTCATTTATTTTTTTTTCAGTTTGCACCAATGGAAGCGGTTAAAAATGCTCTTCAAAGCACAATCGATATTTTGGTCACTTAATTGCCTTTTTTCTCTGCTTTTTTTTCATTGAAATGTTTCAATTACCCATCACTTTTAGCAACTTTAAAGCATTCATAATTACGGACTTTCTAGACTTCTTATGTGCTTTTAATCTTTTTTTTTTATATTGTTATCCTTTTTGAGCTGTTTCCCGTTTTCTTCGAATTTTCTTTCGTCGAATGTTGTTTTGTTTTTTTCTACGAATATTCGAATTTTTTACTTTGTTATTAATGTCTTTTGCTTTTAAAAATTGTTTTCTATCTATTTTCCCTTTGCTGATTGAAAATTCAGTGTTAATATCTCCATTTTCAGCATTAAAATCCCTTCAAAATTCGAAGAAAATTAAACGAATTCCCTAAAAAGCGCCGCCCGTTCTGAGCGGAGTGTCGTTGCGACGTCGTTTAGCGAATTTCGTGTCGATTTACGGGAGTGGTCAAATGGCCTAAAATTCCAACAGTTTCGATAGAAATTTACGATTTTCTGTCGAATTTTTATATATTTTTTCCTTTTTAACATTCAATGACAAATTGACAAATAAAATAACCAAAAAAAATTCGATGAATGTGCTGAAAAAAGGCATTAAAACCAGATAACTTTTTTTTCCAAAAAAAAGTTTATTTTTGTGCTTGTCTCTTTCCTCTGATAATCATTGAATTTAAATTTCTCCATTCCAGGATAAAATGGAAAAACGGGTCGAAAATTGGTTATCAGATGCGGATAACATGAAATTTGTCGATTTTCTCGTTGAAAGAACGAAAAATGTCAAAGAAGTGATGAGTGTTGTCGAACTGACTAGAGAATTCATTGCAGAAAATAGTCCGAATTTACAATGGAATGATGTGAGAAACAGGTAAAAATTGAAGCATTGTTACCCGAAAAATTCAACTTGCTTTGCAGATTTCGTCGTTTCTTCCCAATAATTCACGAAATGCCGCATTTGGAGACTGAAACAAAAGTGAAAATGATGTTTGCATTGAGTTGTCCCTTGACTAGTGTATATTTCTATGAGTGAGAAGCAAATGGAAAATTAAAGAATCCTTTTTAATTTATAGATTGAAAAAGGGAGCAGAAGTCAATTTAGATGAAAGTCATCGAATTATTCACTACAAGACACATGAAGGATTGCTCGAATTGGAAGGAGTTCATAAAGTAAGCATTCTTGATGAAAATTGGACCGGTTTTCAAGTTTTTTATTTTTTGAGCGCATTTTCCATACTTGTGTTTCCGGGCCGGCCCGGAACCAAAAAATTTTGAAAATTTGGGGTCAATTTTCCAACTTTTTTTTGTGATTTTGATGAAATTTCTGGCTTTTTCCTGCTGGAAATATCCAAAACTTTTTCTTGAAAAAGGGTGTATCATTATTTAAAAAGTTAGAGTACCTTATTATTGTTGAAAAAATAAAGTTTGTATAAGGAATTTCAAAGTTGCTTCCGTGCCAACGACCGCCCCCTGAAAATGCAACTGCGGCGCGCAATTTTTGCAACTATTCCGCATACAGATTTGTTTCTTGATTTTTGCTGTTTTCGATGAAAAGGAGTACAGATTCTTACTTTTATGATAAAAAAGAATCCTACACCTATACACAACGTGATATGTCAGCAAAAAGTACTCATTTTCATCGAAAACATCAAAAATCTAGAAACAAAACTGTATGCGGAATAGTTGAAAAAATTGCGCGCCGCAGTTGCGTTTTCAAGGGGTGGTCGTTGGCACGGTGCCAAGTTTCAAACTCCTTGCCCAAACTTTGTTTTTTCAACAGTACCTCTCTTCCGCATAGCGATCGGTAATTATGTTTTTTCAGAGATGTCATAATAATGTGAGCGACGATGAAATTCTTCAATTTATGGCAGAAAAAGTGAAAAAACGAAGTGGCGTCGTTTTGTGGGGACTTGCTAGACAATTCAAAGAAGAAACTGGCAATTCTCAACATACTTCTCATCTACAAAGACGATTTACTGATGTCAAAGATTGGATTTATGAATCAGAATTATTTGATAAGGATTTGAAGATTCAAATGATGTTTGCAATGAAGACAGTGATTCCTGATTATGTCTTGAAAGAGTATGGAATATATCGTTTGGAACCTGTAATAGAGCGGCAGGAGATGGGACACGGTTCTGAAACGTCCTACCGCCGTCAGATTTGGAAGTGAAAAAAAAAGTTTTTGACACCGGGAACAGTACAACTTTTAAAGAAAATGCGTCGAAAATCGAGAGAAAATATATGGAATGCCGTAAAACCTGTAATAGAGGGGCATGCCCTGCTACTTTCCAACCCCTTTATTTTGATGCCCTTCTATTACAAGTGCGCTTCTATTCGAGGATGTTCTTATATTTTTCGAAGCTCACAGTTCCTGAACAAAAACCTTTGTTTCACTTTGACTTTTTTTTGTACCGAAAACCACGAAAAAAAAGTAGAAAAAAAATGAAAAAATTCTTTTTATTGCAATTTTTGAAATTTCGAAGAGTTTTGTTCAAATTTCGAATAAAAAGAAGTAAAAAGTGTTCTTCTATTAGAGGGATCATTCTATTGGAGGTGCAATTCTATTACAGATTTTACGGTATTCTATATAAAAGGCACCCTAGTAAAATGTATAATATGGCAAATAATTTTTGGAAATCTTAAGACAAAGATGCTCATTCACGTTTTTTTTTCTTATAAAAAAACCCCACAAATCCCTGAACATGCCGCTCTATGACAGGTTTTATGATACCTCTAAATTCAATTCAATTGCAATATAAATATTTCAGACTCCAAGATGATGCAATTGTGACGTTAGATAAGAAGAATCAAATTAAAGAATATCGAAAAAACGATGGAAGTCTAATCCTGAAAAAAGCAACAAGAGCCCGTCAATCTCTTGCTCCGAATGAAAAGAGAAGGAAATATGAAGAATCGAGTGATGAAGAGAATTCAGATGATGATGATATGGAGCCAAGTTCATCTTCAAGAAATGAGAAGAAGAGAAGGACCAATATGGCTCCAATTGTAGAACCAAAGACAGATTTTGATAAAGGATCAGAATTACTTATGGAATTAATCAAGATTTATGGATTAAACAAAGAAAATATTGGGGAAGTGGCTCCGAATGAAGAGAAAGAAGAAACCCCCTCAAAGTCTACTGAATCTGCTGAAAACATTCCTCTCACTCATATTCTTGATTCTCTTAACGTCTTCATTGTTCATCTCAATTCTCCGGCTCTTTCCGATTTGAAAAAGAGAGTTGAAGATGGAAAAGAAGGAAAACAGGATAAGGTTTGGATAAGTGGTTTAAGCGGCTCCGCACAGGTTCCCCGCGGGGGTAGGAAAGCGCGCTCTAATGCTAAAAAGTTTAATACTCAGTTTCACCCAATATTCCTAAAAATTTGGTTCAAAATTTTCGCCCGAAGTTGAGGTACGCAGCGTAATCGTTTTTTTTTGCACTAGGGCGCACTTTCCTACCCCCACGGAAGTCAGTGTGCGGCTCCGGGTCGGGTCTCGCAGCGATCCTTAAAGGAACATGCGTTTGAGGGAAATTAGTGGTAGCTAAAATCTTACTATAGACCTTGAGAAGGTCTAAAAAATGTTCGAATTCGTCTCAAACTTACAATTCAGTACCAGAAAATCCTCATAACTGCCGTCTAACCGAACAATTTTTTTCGTCTGATTACCGCTCAAAAACTACAGTAATACATCATTTTCGCGGCGAGACTCAACAGCGAAACAGCCTGCGCCTTTAAGCTGCAGTTTTTTTTTAGAAAGTGCAGCAATTTTGCTTGGAGCACCAATCCTGCTCGAAACCGCTCAATAATTGTGAAGAAAGCTTAGCAAATGGGGAAATTAAAGAAAAATTTTGAATTAAAAATGAACGTTTTCAATGACAATATCAAATGTTCACTGAATTGAGATTAAATTTCGAAAAAAAAGCAGTTTAGAAAAAAAAATTTTCTCGAAGTTTATTTTTTTCCGAAATTATTTGCAATTCAGTAAATATCTGGTATTTTTATAGAAAACGTTCATTTTTAACTCAGAATTTTCCAAGCTTTTTTTTCACGATTTCTTCGGTTTCGAAAAGTCCCGGATCTGTTTAAGCCTGTCAAATGCATTCGTTTTTTCAGGTGATTCCCGCGACAAAAATTCGAGATGCTCTTCAAAATGCAATCGATGAAATCATGAATCTATAATTTTTCCTACTAATTAATTTTTAATGCTCTATTTATTGCTCATTCGCTCGTTTTCCTGTATTATAGTCGATCTCATTTCCTTCTTATTTCATGATTTGTGTCATTTATAATTAAAAATTGTAATATTATTTTCCGGAAACTTGTTTCAAAATTCAATGACAAAGTGATTAATAAAATCATATCAGTTTTGTTTTTCCATCAAATTTTTTTTGTGATTTTTATAGCTCAGCGGAAGGGTCTGAATATTGGCTCTGATCTACAGTGCTCCACAAAAGTTTAACCTCAGCCCCCAGTTTTCCGGTATCTCGAGAACGGTAAGAGTTACGGAAAAGCTTCCAACTGACAAAATGCTCCAAATTTTTAGTTATTTTGATCCCCAAAAGCTCAGGAAACAAAAACAAAAAGTTGGAAAAATATTGAATTTTTTGTGAAAAAACACTTTTGGCGATCCACAAAAGTTTAACCTCACCCTGAAAAAACGATGAAAAATCGGAGGTCTTGTGAAACTTGACTCATAACTTGGTTCACAAACATTTTGGTAAAAATGTTTCAATTACAAAGTTGTTTCAAATTTTATTCTCTACAACTTTTTAGTTGACCATTTTTTAATCAAACCCTTGGCTGTCGAGGTACCGCCCTTTCAAAATGGCTTGTTGTCTCTGGTGCGCATGACCGCGTATCTCATTGGTAGGTACAGTAATCAAAAAGTGGTCAACTGAAAAAATGTTCTTTGGACTTTGTTTTATTACATCCAATTAATTCTAAACTTGACAAATTGTTTTTTTTTTTTCATAATGGGTATCGATATCTGAAATTTGGCTCAATTTTCATTTCTTTCGATTTTAGGCCTGATTTTCATGTTGTTTGAGTGTTTATAACTCGCTTGAAAATAAATTTGGGAGAATGTTGTCAACATAAAAAATGTTCAAAATAATCAGATAAATAACTTTTTAGTTGATCTTTTTTGTCTATCTTCTCTGTCTCGGAAGTTGCCCTCCCAAGAGTGTACCCCATTTTTGGACACAATAGAAAATGTGTTTGGCTCTTGAGGCAAGAGCGTGTGCAAGGTGAATTCTACGCAAATAAGTTATCTGATATCCAGATTCCTTCCTTGAAGGAATTCAAGCAATTTTATCAACATCCACTGCTTTGGCTCCACTGAGAAGTTGTCAGTTAGTATCATAAGGACACTCAACAAAGTCACTTCAGTAAAAAAGAGTTTAAGAGTGAATTTCCAGAAAACGCGATCAAGCCATGTAACACATCGGCCAAACCTATCTTATTGATTCCATTTTTGGTGTGGTGGGTACCCTGGGTGGTTTGAGTTAAAAACCACTTAGGATGATAGGCCACGCCTTCTTGCTCCGGGAGCATTGTCCACGTGAAGTCCAAAAATGAAAAATCTCAAATTTTGAGATGGAGCTCAAATTCGTTCAGAACTGAATTGCCCGCAAAATTTTGAGCATGTTGGTATAATTTCACGTCTCTACCTATCCGGCATCAGATCTAAAAAACCGATTTTTCTCAAAAGTGGTCATTTTTCAACAGTTTTTCCAATTTTTGACAATGTCTTAGTACTGCAGTCTTTCGGGAAATATTGCTCAAATGGAAGCCCATGGGACCCTCCATCCTCATGCAAAAAATTAGGAAAATTAACGGGACCCGATTTTGGGTACTTGCGATTTAGTGCATTTTTTGAGCACATTTCAACGTACCCCCCTCCATGGTGAAAATGATCATAGTCACCGATTTTAAAAATATTTCTGTGGCATGTTGTCCTACCTATATCTGATACGCACACAAAATTTTAGCTCATCTGAATCACTTCTGTAGGCGTGGCACTACTTCGAAAAAACCACTATGGATTTTGGGGGCTGAAAATCCGAATATCTCAGAATTTAATAAAAATGCTGGAAATGGTCAAAAACATTGACAGAACATCTAGCATGCTTATTTTGAACAGGAATCTAAACTTCAATCCACTGTCGCCCCGAGTTGTAGCAATCAAGGCCCAGAAATTCCGTAAGCTGGGCCTTACATACTATTTCTATGTCGTTTATGGTTTTTTCCTGCGTATTTCTGTTCAAAATAAGCATGCTAGATGTTCTGTCAATGTTTTTGACCATTTCCAGCATTTTTATTAAATTCTGAGGTTTTCGGATTTTCAGCCCCCAAAATCCATAGTGGTTTTTTCGAAGTAGTGCCACGCCTACAGAAGTGATTCAGATGAGCTAAAATTTTGTGTGCGTATCAGATATAGGTAGGACAACATGCCACAGAAATATTTTTAAAATCGGTGACTATGATCATTTTCACCATGGAGGGGGGTACGTTGAAATGTGCTCAAAAAATGCACTAAATCGCAAGTACCCAAAATCGGGTCCCGTTAATTTTCCTAATTTTTTGCATGAGGATGGAGGGTCCCATGGGCTTCCATTTGAGCAATATTTCCCGAAAGACTGCAGTACTAAGACATTGTCAAAAATTGGAAAAACTGTTGAAAAATGACCACTTTTGAGAAAAATCGGTTTTTTAGATCTGATGCCGGATAGGTAGAGACGTGAAATTATACCAACATGCTCAAAATTTTGCGGGCAATTCAGTTCTGAACGAATTTGAGCTCCATCTCAAAATTTGAGATTTTTCATTTTTGGACTTCACGTGGACAATGCTCCCGGAGCAAGAAGGCGTGGCCTATCATCCTAAGTGGTTTTTAACTCAAACCACCCAGGGTACCCACCACACCAAAAATGGAATCAATAAGATAGGTTTGGCCGATGTGTTACATGGCTTGATCGCGTTTTCTGGAAATTCACTCTTAAACTCTTTTTTACTGAAGTGACTTTGTTGAGTGTCCTTATGATACTAACTGACAACTTCTCAGTGGAGCCAAAGCAGTGGATGTTGATAAAATTGCTTGAATTCCTTCAAGGAAGGAATCTGGATATCAGATAACTTATTTGCGTAGAATTCA
Organism: Caenorhabditis doughertyi; assembly: GCA_963572265.1. Classification (NCBI taxonomy): domain Eukaryota; kingdom Metazoa; phylum Nematoda; class Chromadorea; order Rhabditida; family Rhabditidae; genus Caenorhabditis; species Caenorhabditis doughertyi. The sequence continues at coordinate 21,449,101 of OY751557.1, read as the reverse complement.
CCTTGCACACGCTCTTGCCTCAAGAGCCAAACACATTTTCTATTGTGTCCAAAAATGGGGTACACTCTTGGGAGGGCAACTTCCGAGACAGAGAAGATAGACAAAAAAGATCAACTAAAAAGTTATTTATCTGATTATTTTGAACATTTTTTATGTTGACAACATTCTCCCAAATTTATTTTCAAGCGAGTTATAAACACTCAAACAACATGAAAATCAGGCCTAAAATCGAAAGAAATGAAAATTGAGCCAAATTTCAGATATCGATACCCATTATGAAAAAAAAAAAACAATTTTTCTACCAATGAGATACGCGGTCATGCGCACCAGAGACAACAAGCCATTTTGAAAGGGCGGTACCTCGACAGCCAAGGGTTTGATTAAAAAATGGTCAACTAAAAAGTTGTAGAGAATAAAGTTTGAAACAACTTTGTAATTGAAACATTTTTACCAAAACGTTTGTGAACCAAGTTATGAGTCAAGTTTCACAAGACTTCTGATTTTTCATCGTTTTTTCAGGGTGAGGTTAAACTTTTGTGGATCGCCAAAAGTGTTTTTTCACAAAAAATTCAATATTTTTCCAACTTTTTGTTTTTGTTATCTGAGCTTTTGGGGATCAAAATAACTAAAAATTTGGAGCATTTTGTCAGTTGGAAGCTTTTCCGTAACTCTTACCGTTCTCGAGATACCGGAAAACTGGGGGCTGAGGTTAAACTTTTGTGGAGCACTGTATTATTTTATCCGCTTCACAACTTTTGGTTGCAGTTTGGACAGATTCTGGCCGGAAGTTAAGAGGCGTCAGCTTTTAGTCAGATGTCAGGCAGCTTTTGGTCGGAAGTTAATGTGCGTAAATCTGCTCAGAAGTTGGTCAGACTTTAGTGGGAAAGCGACGCCGACCAAGAGATGCGTGCGACAACCGAGATAGGCAGTTCGGCCATGAAGCAGTGATGCACGGAAGTTCCGTTTCCGCTTCCGCCTTCCGTGTTTTTCCCGAATTTCACCCTTCCGCTTCCGTTTCCGCCTTCCGCAAAGAACTAGTTCGGTTTCCGTGCCCGTTTCCGTTTTCTGTATTTATTTGGTTTTTCACGGAAGGTAAAATCCGGAATAAATATGTGAGAAAGAGAAAAAATAGTCAAAAAATTACTTATGGAATCATCAATTTTCACAGGAAAATAACTTAAAACGAGAACAAAAAACTCGGGGCTTGACCTCGAAATTCAGGTACATTTTTCTAATTTCTAATTCAAAACTTTTGGAACTCTAGTTCAAATACATAAGCTTCCGTTTCCGTCTTCCGCGGAAGCTTGCAACACTATTCCGCACCCGTTTCCGTTTCCGTAAAATTCAGGATGCGCTACCGTTTCCGTTTCCATGTTCCGTAAAGTCAAAATATGACTTCCGTGTATCACTGCCATGAAGTATATGAGTGAGACCATCGTTTTAAAAAGCCAATTCATATAGCTGATGATATCCGATTCATTTACAGAGTTGAAGCTGACAAGTTGAGCTCGAATTTCTCACAAGTGAACATCTGCTAAATCTGTTCAAGACTGGGCCAACAATGCCTCAAAGTTCAGTCTAAACTTGTCGAGAACTGACCCAATACTCGTCATCTCTCATCTACATTTTTCAGAGAAGTAAAACCTGGGACTTCTTTGTTTTTAAAGTCAAAAAAAAATGACAATGCAGTTCCTAGAATAAAAATGGGCGAATCAAATGAGTAAACTGATTCGGAAGCCGTGATAGATCCCAAGCCTACTCTATCAAACGCCAGTAGAATTCACAAATCGAAGACCAAGATCAAAGTACCAGAAGATCAGAACAAGACCAAATGTGGATGAAACCTACCAGTTTCAAGGACCAAAAGGACCCGGTAGAGGAATCATACCTTAAGCTGTCAGGGAGATAGTTGGTGGACTATCAGTTCATACCGAATTTCCTTTGGTACATCCCAAAAAGGGAATAACCGTCAAGAGATTCGTGTATAACTAACCCAAAAGGGATTCCCATGAAATCAATGAAAGATATCATTTTGCAATGATACTGACTGATATTAAAATCAGAAGGTGATATTAAGTGATACTGAATTCAGGGAGATAGTTGGTGGACTATCAGTTCATACCGAATTTCCTTTGGTACATCCCAAAAAGGGAATAACCGTCAAGAGATTCGTGTATAACTAACCCAAAAGGGATTCCCATGAAATCAATGAAAGATATCATTTTGCAATGATACTGACTGATATTAAAATCAGAAGGTGATATTAAGTGATACTGAATTCAGGGAGATAGTTGGTGGACTATCAGTTCATACCGAATTTCCTTTGGTACATCCCAAAAAGGGAATAACCGTCAAGAGATTCGTGTATAACTAACCCAAAAGGGATTCCCATGAAATCAATGAAAGATATCATTTTGCAATGATACTGACTGATATTAAAATCAGAAGGTGATATTAAGTGATACTGAATTCAGGGAGATAGTTGGTGGACTATCAGTTCATACCGAATTTCCTTTGGTACATCCCAAAAAGGGAATAACCGTCAAGAGATTCGTGTATAACTAACCCAAAAGGGATTCCCATGAAATCAATGAAAGATATCATTTTGCAATGATACTGACTGATATTGAAATCAGAAGGTGATAGTGACTGATAATGAATTCAGGGAGATAGTTGGTGGACTATCAGTTCATACCGAATTTCCTTTGGTACATCCCAAAAAGGGAATAACCGTCAAGAGATTCGTGTATAACTAAACCCAAAAGGGATTCCCATGAAATCAATGAAAGATATTATTTTGCAATGATACTGACTGATATTAAAATCAGAAGGTGATAATAAGTGATACTGAATTCAGGGAGATAGTTGGTGGACTATCAGTTCATACCGAATTTCCTTTGTTACATCCCAAAAAGGGAATAACCGTCAAGAGATTCGTGTATAACTAACCCAAAAGGGATTCCCATGAAATCAATGAAAGATATCATTTTGCAATGATACTGACTGATATTGAAATCAGAAGGTGATAATAAGTGATAATGAATTCAGGGAGATAGTTGGTGGACTATCAGTTCATACCGAATTTCCTTTGTTACATCCCAAAAAGGGAATAACCGTCAAGAGATTCGTGTATAACTAACCCAAAAGGGATTCCCATGAAATCAATGAAAGATATCATTTTGCAATGATACTGACTGATATTAAAATCAGAAGGTGATAGTGACTGATACTGAATTCAGGGAGATAGTTGGTGGACTATCAGTTCATACCGAATTTCCTTTGGTATTGTGTATCCATAATTCTTTGCGCGGTCGCGGGCATTTTACTCATGGCCGAATTTTGAGAACGTTCGGCCACTCCCGAATTTCTCAAACTGAGGCCCTTTGGGGGAGACATCGTTTATCACTGATTTCTTTCATTTTTCGACCTTTTTTCTTCATTTTTTTTGCTTTAGAAATATTTGAATATGAATTTATAAAGACGAAAAACAAAAAAGAACTTGATTTCATCGCAAAATCACTACAAAATTGTTTTTTCATTTTTCCTTGATTGCAAGAAAATTGGAAAAACACAAAGAATCAAGTTCTTTTTTACTTTTCGTCTTAATAAATTCATATTTAAATATTTCTAAAGCAAAAAAACTACAGAAAAAAAGGTCGAAAAATGAAAGAAATCAATGACAAACGATGTCTCCCCCAACGGGCCTCAATTTGAGAAATTCGGAGGTGGCCGAACGATTTCAAAACTCGGCCATGAGTAAAATGCCCGCGACCGCGCAAAGAATTATGGATACACAATACATCCCAAAAAGGGAATAACCGTCAAGAGATTCGTGTATAACTAAACCCAAAAGGGATTCCCATGAAATCAATGAAAGATATCATTTTGCAATGATACTGACTGATATTAAAATCAGAAGGTGATAATAAGTGATACTGAATTCAGGGAGATAGTTGGTGGACTATCAGTTCATACCGAATTTCCTTTGGTACATCCCAAAAAGGGAATAACCGTCAAGAGATTCGTGTATAACTAAACCCAAAAGGGATTCCCATGAAATCAATGAAAGATATCATTTTGCAATGATACTGACTGATATTAAAATCAGAAGGTGATAGTGACTGATACTGAATTCAGGGAGATAGTTGGTGGACTATCAGTTCATACCGAATTTCCTTTGGTACATCCCAAAAAGGGAATAACCGTCAAGAGATTCGTGTATAACTAAACCCAAAAGGGATTCCCATGAAATCAATGAAAGATATCATTTTGCAATGATACTGACTGATATTGAAATCAGAAGGTGATAGTGACTGATACTGAATTCAGGGAGATAGTTGGTGGACTATCAGTTCATACCGAATTTCCTTTGGTACATCCCAAAAAGGGAATAACCGTCAAGAGATTCGTGTATAACTAAACCCAAAAGGGATTCCCATGAAATCAATGAAAGATATCATTTTGCAATGATACTGACTGATATTAAAATCAGAAGGTGATAATAAGTGATAATGAATTCAGGGAGATAGTTGGTGTACTATCAGGTTTTTCAGGAGTTTCTACCGATTTTAAAAGAATAAAAAGAAATAAATGTGTCAGAAATAAAAGACAATCAGCGACGAAAGCGCTGCATTTAACTTGCGTATACAAATGGATAATATTGATTGATGAAGCGATTTCCTACTCGCCAATTTTGACTCATTTGAACTTTTTTCTCTCACAGTACACGCCTGCTTATCACTAGTTCCTTATCACTAGTTCCTTATCACTAGTTGCTCAAGCCGTTTCATCAGCGAGCTGGGTATTGGCTCATTTGGAATTATTGATTTTTTTAAAGAAAGAAAACGAACTGAAAAAAAAGAGACGAGATGGGTCAGCAACCCGCACAAGAAGAGGGGAAAGAATGAAAATGTTTTCTGTTATGGTGGGCGGAGTCTCTCTGGGTGGGGGCGGAGTCTGAGCGTCTTCTTGTGGGAAAAGATTAGATGATGAGTGACGTGTGTCAAACAACAAAAAGGACACATGGCAATAAACACAGTTATTATGTGAGAGTCCTCCTCTCTTTTGGCAGGTAAACACTCGAGTGTATTGATTTTTTTGAGACAAGAATAGACAATAAAGATGTGTGGGACAGCTCGCTCGCAACCGTAATTGCGTCGATTCGATGGGTGTCGAGGAGGAGACCTATCGAAAAGGCATTCCGCGACGCGACACGCAACGCGCCCTCGGGAATAGTTTTCGGCCTTTTAAAATCCGAAACGACGTGAATTTCTATAATTTTTTTTTGATAAAAATATAGATTTTTTTTACTATCGAATAATATAAAGAACTTTGAGTTTTTGTCAAGTATGAGCCGAAAAACGGAGGATGTCGATTCGATGGGTGTCCCTTGCGTTTCGGTTGCGTGGGGTTGCATGGGGCGGACATGCCTGGTTTGGGTGCACGTGGTAGACGAGAGTCAATTAATGCAACCGCGCTCCATCTTCATTTTAAATGATTGGCACTGTGCCAACTTTATAAACAACTGGAGTCCTGTAGACGCGACGCGACAAGCAATGATTTCGTTCAAAAAAGAATTTTTTGCGGGCTCAACAAACCGGCGCTTTTGCGACCCTGTGTGGGTGTTTGAATGAGAAAATGCCAGAGATTTTCAGATCTTCATCAGCGGAAATCACTTTGCAGATATCGTCGAGCGTACTCCATCTCGTGGAGTTCTTTTCTGCCCCACAGCTGCTGAATGGCTCAAAACTAGAGATTCAAATTTTCCGACTGAAAATTTTTAACAAACTTTTTTTTGTGCATTTTGATTTCGGTTTTCGGTTTCAGGGGGTCAAAATTAGTCTCTCCGTCAATTTTCATAAAACTTCTTAAAAAACACCTTAAAGTGACACTAACGGGGTATGTTTGAAAAATAGAAAGACTACCCTTTAATTGAAGGGCACCCTTCATTTCTTTTCATAGGAAACTTTAACGAATCCCTTCGAAGTTTCAAAAAAAATTCTGTCTTTATTTTTCCTAGTTTTCCCTCTTTTACCGTGGTTTTTGAGTAAAAAAATCAGAGTAAAACTAACTATTTTGTTCAAAAACTGTGCTGATTTCTAGCCTATCAGAGCTTCGAAAAATATAAGGACAACCTCTAATAGAAGCACAACTGTAATACAAGGACACCAGAATAGAGGGATTGAAAAATAGAAGGACATGTCACTCTATTACAGGTTTCACGGTATATTCAATTTCAGAAGACAAATGACTATTTCATACCGTATAGCCTCTATTACAACGGCACCCTTAATGGAAACACACCTCTAATAGAACGGCACCCCTAAAAAACCGACAACTATACGTAAAGAAGGAATTTTGTCCAATTAAAAAAACATGTTTAGCGGGTTTTCTGAAAATTTTCTGGAAAATGTTTTCAGTTTCCAATTTCAAAAAGGAAAAATATTAATTTTTCAATAAATATTTCTTTATTTTGAAGATTTCTTGAAATATCCGGAAAAAAAAATCAAAATAAACTGACCTTGAAAAATAGAGCGGCATGCCCCTGTACTAGAGTTCTTCTCAGAAATTTTTTTGTTTGAAAAATTTGGAAATTAGTGCAACAACCCCTAATAAAACGGCACTTGTTCAATCAGTCATACCATCTGTCTCCTCCTTTCGTCTTTCTTTTCCTTCACCCCTCTCCTTCTTTTTTTCTCTAGTGGGGGTTGGTCTCTTTTGACCCCTTTCGGATGAAAAAGCGCCCCATTGTACACCTTTAAATAGGTGGGAGAATCGATTTTCAAGACCTGTTTCGTATTTGTTTTTTCTCCTATTTTCTCCTTTTTCTCTTCATTTTTTTTCATTCAAAAGGCTTCAAAAATCAATATTCTTTATATTTTCAGGTACATTACAAAAATGAGCCATAAAAATGTTGATCAAAAGAAAATTGATACTGAAATTATCAATTTTTTGGCGGAAAAATGTGAAAATATCATTAATCCCTTGATTATTAGACAAATTCATAGAGAATATTTGGAGAGATCTCGACAAAAAATCACTTTTGCAAATTTTTATTCTAAGTAAGTTACAGGGTCAAAAAATCACCAGCATGCCGCTTTATTAGGGGTCCCGCCTTTTTTTTTTGGATTTTTACAGATTCCAAAAAAAAAAAAAACGAACGTTTTTTCGAAAAAATTCTGGCCTAAAGTGAAGAATTGGTGCTATCCCTGATCAGAACTATGGACGAATCAGAACTCAAGACAAATTAGAACTGCCCTGACTCTCATTAGGAGTTGCAATAGAACTTGAAGCTATTTTCCAGAAATTTTCAGAAAAAAACTGTCCTTAAATTGAGCACTGATTCCATTTTCATCTATGAAAAAAAAAATCCCTTTTTATTTATAATTACCGGGTTGTTAGGAGTGCCGTTCTATTAGAGATTTTTAATTGTTTTTTTCCCAGAATCTACGAGTATCGTTCGCAAATTCAAAATGATCAAGAAATGGATTCGAGTCAAAAAGTGAAGATTTTATATGGATTAGGCTCCAGATTAAGTGATGAATGTTTGGAAGAGTAAGTGACCAACACTTTTGTTAACAATTATATTCAGAAACATTCAAATATGACTATTTTAAGATTGAAAAAGAACGAAAAACAGTATAAAATAAGCTAATCCTTTTGGGGTTTTCAAATGGCCTAGAATTGTGGCGCCAATTCAATTTTTTTCTAAATTTTTCAGGAATAAAAAAAAAATCTTTTACAGGATAAGTTAAAAGGGTCTTGAAGAAGAATAAAGACATCTGTAGAAAATTTACAGAAAAAAAATTGAATTGGCGCCACAATTCTAGACCATTTTAAGCCGTTTTTCATGCGGTTTCAATCATGAAATGGACAGATTCGACTACCGTATAATCTGTAAAGAAAAGACATGTTCTTCTATTTTCCAACCCCTCTATTTCGGTGCCCTTCTATTAGAGGTGCGCTTCTGTAAGAGGCTGTCCGTGTTTTTCGAAGCATTGTTAGGCTAGAAACTAGCACAGTTCTTGAACAAAATTGTTTGTTTTAATTTAATTTATTTCACTGAAACCCACGAAAAAGATTTCAACTTTTTTAAACTTCGAAGGGTTTTGTTAAAGTTTCCAATGAAAATGAAGGGTGTCTTTCTATGAGGGGGTTTCTACTATTGGAGGTGCCCTTCTAATACAGGTTTCACGGTTTTGCGTTTTTCAACGGTTTATCGTGTGGTTTCGATCATAAACTGAACATATCTGAATATTTCTGAGTTCATTTTTCTATTAAAAAAAAACGATTTTTATCCTTAAAAAATTCTAATCTTTCCAAAATTTAGGCTCAAGAAAAATGCCAAAGTTGTGCAATTGGACGAATTGAAACGAATCACAAAATACATTTCGAATGATGAAAGCTTAAAATTAGAAGGATCACATGATGCATCAATCAAAGCAAAAGCCGAATGGAGAAATAGAACAGGAAAAAAAACAGAAGATGAAGAAAAGGGAGATATTATCAAATTTGTCATTGAAAAATGCGAAAATGTGACACATCCGTTGAGTTTTCGAAGTTTGTACATGGATTACAAAAAGATTTTTGGTGAATGCAGAGGCATTTACTTCTTTTCTGATGAGTAAGTGAATCTATTTTTATCAAAAAAACTGAAAAAAAGTGTTTTTTTTCAGAATTCGTTCTTATCTGACAAAAGTTCCTAAAATGAGAGCAATGGATCACAACACAAAAGTCAAAATGTTGTTTGGATTAAGTGCAGAAATAGAAGAAGAATATTTGGAGAAGTGAGCATTTTGGCAAAGTTTTAAAAAACCTCAAGTGCTCCTAATTGAAAAGCACCAGAGCTGGGCGGAATTCCGACTTCCGTTTTGGAACCGAAATTTTGACGGAAGTCGGAAGTGTGGAATAGGGAAAATATTGACAAAATTTGTGAGATTTTGGGTGAAATGAAGCTCAGAAACTCGTTGGAAATAGTTTAAAAAATGTGAAGTTCGATACATTTTCAAATTTTTGCTCATTTTCGACAAATTAGACCAAATCTGGGCTTTCGGATTCCGAATTCCGCCTTACGGCTTTTTTTTCACTTCCGACTTCCGTTTTAAAAATTTTCACTTCCATTCAGCTCTGAAAAGCACCTTCAATTGACAGGCCCTCTAGAGCTAAAATTTCCGAACGTATGACAGCTTTGCCTGACCCTTACAAGAACCGACCGTTTAAGAACTGCCCCCGGATAAGAACTTTTTAAATGCTCGTATTTGGGCACTTTTCACTGCTTGCAGGCCATTGCAGCAAAGTAGTGTTACTTCTCATCCGGACATTTCTGATTCGGCCGGTTCTGAGGGGTAGCATCATCAAACAATAGAGTGGCATGCCGGTCTAATAGGGAATATGCCGTTTCAGAGCCGGTGTCCATTATCAGAACTGCTTCACGTGAAAAAATACCTCTGATCTGGAGCACGGTTCTGATACGGGTGCAGTTCTGATTCGACAAACCTTCCCGTCCAATTGAATTTTCCCCAAAAATTTTCCATTAAAACTGTTTTTGTTTTCCAGACTCGCCAGCATGGCCACAATCACCACTGATGATAAGAAGCGTATCACAAAATATATAGCGAATGATGGGAGTTTGAGTCTTGAAGGGAAACATGATCCATATTCAAAAGTACGACTTTCTTTGGATATGAAACAAGGACGGATTACGGTAGATGAGGAGAGAAAGAAAAGGGGTCGACCCCCAGGTGGAAAAAGTTCGATGAATAATCAAATGAAAAAAAGGAAGACACAAGAAGAAAATGATTATCAATTTTTGATTGATAATATGGAAAATCAGACACCAGAAGCAGATGTTCAAACCAACCTCCGAGTCAAATTGGAGCCATTCGATGGTCCATTAAATATGGATTTGACACGAGGAGCTGTTATCAATGATGGAGATAATTTTGTGGAGGAATTGCCAGCTGATGGGCTTCCAGCTCTATCTAATAATAATACAAATCATGAACGTGTATTGATCAGTGTCAAAACGGAAGTGCCTGATATTCCGAGTCCGCGATCCAACAGAGGAAATGAGTCAGTTATTTCAGTTGGAAGTGGTGTTTTGGATCGAGACAGGTTTGTATTTTTTACAAATTTTTCTTTCATAACACACATTTCAAGCGAAAGTAGTTTCTCTACAAATAGGTTCAACTCCCTGCGCATTTCCACAAAATTTCAGTTACTGCAGAACCTCTATTAGTATTGCCCATTCATTAGAATCGCCCCTCTATTACAATTTCCCCTGCAATTAGGTTGCCTCATCAAAACAAAGTTTCCACTGGGAAACTTGAATTTTACGGAACCTATTTATGAGAAAAAAGTTCGAATCACTATTAAACCGGATGAAAAAAGTTTCTGCAAAATTGCAGAACAAATTTTATTCCCCCCTCTAGTAGAACTCTCCTTTCCGTACTGGTGACTTTGAAAAATAGTATTGCATGCAATACTAATACAAGATTTATAGTGATTCCACTTAAAAAAAAAAGGTGCTACCCCGAGTCATAACAGTACCTTATTAGAACTGCCCGGATGAGAACTGACACAACTTTGCTGCAATGGTTTGAAAGCAGTGAAAAGTGCCCAAATACGAGCATTTGAAAAGTTCTTATCCGGGGCAGTTCTTAAACGGTCGGTTCTTATAAGGGTCAGTTCTGATTAGGGATAGCACCAACTATCCAGCCTCCCCAACCCCACAAGCAGTCTCTTTATTTCCTCATTTCAGAGATCATATATCCCTCCACGCTGTCCTCGAAGCCTTCTACATTCTAATCGATAATTTGGAATTGCCAATTCTCACAGAACTACAGAAAAAGATCGAACAGAAAATGAAAGAAAACGACAAATTAATTCAAAACGATGAAATCCGTCTTCTTCTCAAACTTTGTCTTGCTAAAGTGAATCGAAATTGGAATTCTTCTTTTGAAGATTCATTCAGTTTGAAACATTTCCTGACTCAGTTCAAATTAACTGTTGCTTTTATGGAAATTCAATCTTTAAATGGATTTCAAGAGAAATTGAAATTGGAATTGGACAAACTTCGAATTGATGATAAAATGGTCCCATTGGCTGCTCTTCATAGTGCTCTTCAATTCGTTTATGATCATATTATTTCTCTTTAAACATGCTTTTTGTTAAGATCTCGTGAATTTTTGATTGTTTTTATCTCTTACTGTTAAATTGTTTCCTTATTTCCAATCATAATAAACTTCAATTTATTTCGGTTGAAGCGAATTTTTTTGAGAACAAGAATTTTAAAAATCAGTCGCTCTCGTTGGTGTTCCCCTTCTACAGATTACAGTAAAATCCACCATTATTTTTTGATCACTTTTTTGTTTCGAAATTTTGAGATATTATCTCTTAATAAAGGGGCATTTCCTTCTATCCTAAACCCCATCTTTTTTGATGTCCGGACACCGCGGTCCAAAAGGAAATTGTCTTCAGCGCAAAATTTCACAGCGATTCATATTTAAAAAGTTCAACTTTTTGGAATAATAGTGCCCTAATTCAAAGGTCAACAAATAGGTGACATTTACATTTTTTATTTTCTTCAAATCCTCAGCATTGAGATACCACGATCCGAGAGAAAACGATTGGAAATTGTAGAAAGTTTCAATTGGAATTTGAAGAAAAACGTCCATATCGGCTTCCATTGCTTTCTTCCATTGATCCATTTGAAAAATTGGTTAAAGAGATTTTTTGAAGAATTTCTGGCTTAAAAAGCGATAGAATCGAAATCACAGGACTCATAAAACATTTTCTCAATGAGATTTTTTCGATGTTTACACACGACTATCGGTGATGGGGTGGGAACATGCGCCCTAATGTGCTTTCTTCAATTTTTGTGTGTTACTGTAAGCAGCGAAATGCGTTTTTCATTAGGGCGCACTTTCCCACCCCATGCCCGATAGTTGTGTGTGTGTTTAATTTCGAATTTAATAGTTGAATTGTCAGTTGATTCAATGTTGGAATCTTCTCAATTCCCCAAAAATTCCAATAATTCAAATGCAATGATTTGTATCGAAATTTTTTTCGATTTTCCGAAAAATTGCAATAGCTTAAATGACCAAATCCAATTAATTCGTTGTTTCCTTATCGTTTTCTTTCTGTTTTCGTACAAAATATGACAATTATTTCCTTCTTGAATATATTCAATTCCGGACCACAGCAATTTGTTGGTCTACAGTTCAAACGGGTCCCCGCTCCATATGCGCTCTACTGCACTCACTTCGAGATTTTCCATTTTCGTCGCCAAATTGCACTTTTCAAAACGGTTAAAATGATGTTTTCCGAAGTTATAAGCAAAAAAAAAAAGATTTAAAAAATTTAAACTTGTAACAAATTATTTTTCGTATCAACTGTGAGGACAAAGTACTCAAAAAATTGAAGGAAAAAAAACATAACAACTGAGGAGCGACACAAAGAAAAAAAGGAAACAAAAATCAAGAAAAAGAAAAATTAGGAACTAATGACGTTGTCGATGACACCCTGGAGAGCATTGTGGATTGCTGTCACTGGAACAAACTGAAAGAACGATAAATTATATCAAATAGTTGTTTTGTGGTCAGGGCTATGCGGAAGTGAAATTTCGGATATTCTAGTTTTTCAAAAAAAGCGTTTTTTGAAGAAAAAAATTTCGAGTAAATTAAATTTTTGCATTGGTTTTGTTTTGACGGAGCCGGGAAAATTTAATGTATTACTTTTTTGCGATAGCCTGACACCTGGGTTTAAAGGCGCAGCGACAAATGTCTCTTGGGTCCCGCCACGGTTACAGTGATTCTCAGTTGAAAATAACTGTAAACGTGTCAGGTCCCGGTGAACATTTGTCGCTGCGCCTTTAAACCCAGGTGTCAGGCTATCGCAAATAAGTAATACATCGCATCTTCACGAAATTCGGATTACGTTTTTAGGAGGAAATCTCACAAAAAGTTTTTGCTCGAAATAATTTTTTGATAAATCGTATATCCGGAATTCTTTTGGATGAACGGATAGTTTCGGATGACCGAGATTTTTTTCGCGCGCCCCTGATTTCTGGTTATTAATCAAACCTTATTCTGAACACGTAGTTCTCCAATAATTCCCTTCAATTTCTGTTGAAAATCAACAAGAGATGGACGTTTCATATCAGCCACAGCGTGTCTAAAAGAGATCATAAATGACTCCATACTGAATGATTCCACTGTTTTTTTCATTTCCAAATTCTTGTTCACTTTTAGAAGGCACACTTGAAGATAGAGATTGATTTCTTCGTTTGAAACTTTTTGGATTCTGGAGTTTTTCTTGCATTCCTCAAGTTTCGTTTCGATTTTCTTCTGAAGATCTGAGAGAATCGGGATATTCAGTACTTTGATAAAATCGTCGAAGGCTTCTAGAATCGTGGGGATTTCCTTATGAATTGGATTATCAAGAATTATAATATCCGGTCGTTCTTCCATCTTGACATCCATTAACATTTCCTCGTCTTTTGGAGCCACAAAATGTTCAGTCGGAACTGGTTGTAACGTTGTAGCTGGCAATTCTTCTACAAAATCATCCCCATCATTAATAACAGCTCCTCGAGTCAAATCCATTTTCAAGGGAACATCAAATGGCACCAATTTGACTTCTTTATTTGATTGATATGAGAAATCAATTGGATAGTCATTTTCATCATTGTCTTCTTCTTCTGTCATTTCCGCATCATTATCAGAATCGCTTTCATCAGATTCCACTTGAGGCAGCATTTGAGCAGTATTCTTCTTCTTTTTTTCGGCAGATTTTTGATCAATTGGATCAGAATTACCCCTTTTAGAAGAGCTGCTTGATCCAGCAGTATTCTTATTTTGATTAGCGAGTGAAGCTCTGTTTTTTGAAACTGAGTCATGTTTTCCCGTTAATTTCAAACTTCCATCGTTCGCAATATATTTTGCGATTCGATTGAATTCATCCAATTCAACTGTCGCTTCTTTTCGGATTCTGAAACAAGTTTTGTTGAACAATATTCATAAACCGTAAAAACTGTATTAGTAGTGCATGCACCGCTATTTTCCAATGTCTTCAACCGGAGAGCACCACTTTTAGATATGGAAAACTATTTAAGATCACTTTTTTTCGAAGTCTTCAGAAATTATGATCTGATTTAACTGGCGATTTTATGAAAAAAATCGAAAATCATTGAGAAAATTTAATCTACGACAATTTTCCAGTTCAATATTCTTGAATTTAAAGACGGAAAATTTAAAATTAAAAAAAAAACATGGTGCACGTCTATTGAAGGGACAATACTAATACAGTTTTTACGGTAATTGATGCATTAACTTACTCTTTTAGAAAGTCTTTGTCAATTGCAGCACTTAATCCGAAGAGCTGCATCACTTTTGCATTCGTATCCAATTCATTGTTATTTTGAATTTTCAATCGATAGGAATTGACTCTGAAATCAAAAATTGTGATTCTTATAATTTGTTTGATGCCACGTACGCCGCTCTAAAACGATCACATGTCAGGCCCTAAGCCGTAACGAACCAGAAAAAATGGGGCGGGGTGGTCTCAGTACAAAAATTTGAAAAAAATCCGGGGTGGTTGAAACTGGTAAAAAATTTTCGAAAAAAAAAGGTGGGGTGGTCGTTACCACGGCTGCCTTCAAAAAGTACCTAATGTAAAACCTCTATTATAGCGGCAACCCTAATAGAAGAGCACCTCCTTAACTTAGATAGACATGCCGCTATAATAGAGGTTTTAGAGCAACTTTTGAAAAAACAAAAACAGAGGATCACTTTAGATCTGGTTCAGTTTTTGAGAAATTTTACTTCTTCTTCTTTATTTTTGTGTTATAACATGCCCAAGGTATATGTTCCGTGTTCATCCTCTCTCTCTCCTCTTTGTTTTGATTAATTTTTTAATTTCTTTTTTTTCCTACTCACCCAATAACATCTCCTAAACTTTTTTTTCTTTCCTATCTTTCTGTTTTTGTCCTTGTAACATTCGTTTTATATGTTTGATTCCTATGAATTCCTGTTGCTCACAAATGACCTCTTGTTTTTACCTTTTTCCCAATGTTTTTTTTTGTTTTGTTTTTGGAGTTATTCATATAAACTCCTTTTGTGTTTTTTTTTGAAAGAGTTTGTTAGTGGATATAAAACAAGAAGAAATACATATAAATAGGGAAAATAGAGCAATTAGAATGAGAGAAGAATGACAGTAGACTGTTTGGTCTGTTATCATATGATCAGTTATTAGGACCATGGATCTGGATTTTACAGGTTATAGACACTGTTTTCTAATTGATTTTATCTCCATAGTATGCCGAAAACGTTTACAGCCAGCAATCAACTCATATATTCTCGACAAACGATCGAAAACCCACGTGGTCTCCCATGCACACTCACGTCCTGCTCCATGGCTCATTTGAGCCCGTCAACGGGAACTGGCTGAAAACGGGGGTGGTCTATTAGGTAGAGAATGTTGTGAGTGTCATTTTAAAAAATAGTTTATGAAAATCAGTGAGAAATGAACCGAGTTATGACATAATGCCATATCTCGTCACAGAAAATGCTCTTTGGCTCCGTGGAGCCCGAACCCCTTTTCATTTTTTTTGCCGGGGTGGTCACAGTGATAGAGGAGTAAAAAAGAAACATTTTGAAAAAAAAACGAAGTGATTATCATTAAAATGAACGAAGTTATGATCATTTCATTTAATCTCGTATGTACGAGATTTCACAATGGCAAAATCTCGTACATACGAGATTAAATGAAATGATCATAACTCGGTTCATTTTAAAGATAATCACTTCGTTTTTTTTTCAAAATGTTTCTTTTTTACTCCTCTATCACTGTGACCACCCCGGCAAAAAAAATGAAAAGGGGTTCGGGCTCCACGGAGCCAAAGAGCATTTTCTGTGACGAGATATGGCATTATGTCATAACTCGGTTCATTTCTCACTGATTTTCATAAACTATTTTTTAAAATGACACTCACAACATTCTCTACCTAATAGACCACCCCCGTTTTCAGCCAGTTCCCGTTGAGGGGCTCAAATGAGCCATGGAGCAGGACGTGAGTGTGCATGGGAGACCACGTGGGTTTTCGATCGTTTGTCGAGAATATATGAGTTGATTGCTGGCTGTAAACGTTTTCGGCATACTATGGAGATAAAATCAATTAGAAAACAGTGTCTATAACCTGTAAAATCCAGATCCATGGTCCTAATAACTGATCATATGATAACAGACCAAACAGTCTACTGTCATTCTTCTCTCATTCTAATTGCTCTATTTTCCCTATTTATATGTATTTCTTCTTGTTTTATATCCACTAACAAACTCTTTCAAAAAAAACACAAAAGGAGTTTATATGAATAACTCCAAAAACAAAACAAAAAAAAAACATTGGGAAAAAGGTAAAAACAAGAGGTCATTTGTGAGCAACAGGAATTCATAGGAATCAAACATATAAAACGAATGTTACAAGGACAAAAACAGAAAGATAGGAAAGAAAAAAAAGTTTAGGAGATGTTATTGGGTGAGTAGGAAAAACAATTGAATTGAACATGTAGCTTGGACACGTTATCAAACAAAAATAAAGAGATAAGAAAGTCATAGTAAAGTAAAAACCTATGGAGAACGGAAAAATCTGAAAATTTTCTGAATTTTATCCACAATAGTAGGTGGTTTCCAGACTCTTGGGCTCTCTACACCCCTCCTTAGAAAAAAAAATTTTCCGCCCTGCGGGCGGCCGGGGTGGTTTTCACTTTTCAGCCGAACCCCGGGGTGGTATAACGTGGAAATTTTCGTTAGTCTTACGGCCTGATCACATGTTATGCTGAATCCAGTCGACTTGTTGAATTCTTTATGAAGTTGTGAAATATTCAGTGGAATCATGATATCTTCACATTTTTCGATTATAAACATGATGATATCATCACTGACGTATTGGGGAAGTGATTTTCTCGCCATTAGATTATTAGATTGTCTGTAAAATTGCAAACATTAAATAATTTCAAGCCCTGAATAAAAATTTCGAAAATATTAGTTATTCAAATGACGGGAAACCGCGCCCCACTGGACTCAGTACAAGAATTTTTTCCGGCTTTTGCATCAAAAAAAGCTTATATTATATTTTTTTTAAACCGAAAATCGGTAAAAAGCAACAACTTTGAGTTGAAACATCTTTCTATTTTTTCAAGTTTTTGACAAGATTCAGGTCGAAAAGAGAGTTATCATCTTCAAAAATTTCATTAATGGAAAAAAAAATTTTGAGCAAGATTGTCCGTGAGGAGTACACGGAGATGTTCAGTGGAGCGCACTTGCTCATTTTTTTTTTTTGAAAATTAGTTTTTCACTTCGCTACTGATTTCAAATCTTTCTGAAAAAAAGAGAAGAAAAAAAGTAAAAAATCCGATTATCAAACGGTTTTCCATAAATGGTGATATTAATAAAAACAACAACAAGAATTCATTATAAAAAAAAATAAAAAACAATAGAAAATAAAGAAGAAAAAAACGTTCGAAATGATGGTACAGCAAGAAAAAGACGAGAGAACGTTCTAGTGGAGAATTTGAGAATTGAAGTAAATTTGGAAAAAAAAAGAAATTTTTTCCGATTCTTATCAATTCGGAAAAATCGATTTTGGGGAGGAAAAGTGTGCTTTTACGGGTGGCAATGGAGCAAAAAAGTAGAGAAAATTAGAAGAATTCAACAAAAAACAAACGAAAAATGACAAATTAGAAAGATTTAGAGGAAAATGAAACAGAAAAACAGTAAAAAACCAGCTCAAAAAGCAATAATATTATCGTAGAGGATGTGGAGGGCAATATGAATGATAGTCAATGGGAAGGCTTCATCTTGAACTTGAAGAATTTGGGGATGGAAGTGAATTACAGAAAAAATGAGCAGCAGAATGCGATTTTTAACAGTCGAAAAAATCGATTTCGGTTCAAAAAAGTGTGCTTTTACGGGTGGCAATGGAGCAAAAAAGTGAAAAAATTAGAAGAATTCAACAATTAAAAACAAACAAAAAATGACAAATTAGAAAGATTTAGGGAAAAATAAAACAGAAAAAACAGTAACAAAAAAAGGAGCTCAAAGAGCAATAATATTATTGTAAAAGGTGTGAAGAGCCTTACGAATGATGGTCAATGGAACGGATTTATCTTGAATTTGAAGTTCTTCAATGATTCCGTCCAATTTCTTTTCAAAACCATCGAGAATCGGCGACTTCAGAACAATGACTATGAATCTTAGATGATTCAAAAATTTCTCCAGACTAATTTTGTCCTCCAAACAGTGCCACGTGGCATTTTTGCTGACTTTCGAGAGGCAAAGTTCCAGAATATTTAGAATCTCATTGTCAAGAATTGATTGAGTAGAATTCTTCATTTCTTTCATTTTCTGTTCAATTTTCTTCTGTAATTCGGTGAGAATCTGCACGTTGAGAGTACGAATTAGAACGTGGGCCGCTTCGAGAACAGTATGGATGGATCGGTTATCTCTGGAATTGGAAATAAGAAATAATTTAAATCTTGGCACCGTGCCAACGAGATCCCTCTTGAAACGGAGGCTCCGGGACGTTTCAAAACCGCACATTTCGGAACCGCTTAGAAAATCGTGGAAAAAAGCATGGAAAACTTGAGATTTTTTTAAAATTTTGAATTAAAATTAAAAGTTAAAAAAAAAATTTTTCTCGAAATATTTTTTTTTTTCAAAATTTATTTTCAACTCAGTGAACGTTAGGTATTTTCATAGCAAACGTTCATATTAACATCTAATTTTCAAAAAAAATTCCCCATTTTTAAAGCTTTTTTCACGATTTTCTCAGCGATTTTGAAATGTCCCGGAGCCTCCGTTTCAAGGTCATTGGCATGGTTTTTTGAACTTTTAAAGGAGGACTATAGTCACTTTTTTTATTTCCATTTTTTGTTTATTTTTCCATGCTGATTCCATTACGCATGAAGAAATTGCTCAAAAATCGCTCTGAAGCGCACAAAATGCGCTCAAAATCGCGCGTTACAGTCTGTCGGCCGCGGCCGTCTGGCCTAGAATTCCACAGCGCAGGGCGTTTTCTCTATATTTTTCGCCCTTATTTTGTTTATTTTACATGTTTTCGTGAAGAAATATCAATATTCTTCTATTTTAGCATGTAAAACGTAGTAAAAAGCAAACGATATATAGAAAACGGCCCCCCGCTGTGGAATTCTAGGCCAGACGGCCACGGCCGCCAGACTGTAACGCACGATTTTGAGCGCAATTTGTGCGCTTCAGAGCGATTTTTGAGCAATTTCTTCACGCGCAATGGAATCAGAATAAAAAAATGAACAAGAAATTGAAATAAAAAAATGTGACTATAGTCCTCCTTTAAATTACTTGCAAAAATTTTAATTTTCAACACTGTATTTGAAATTCTTTCTACTATGAGCTATTTCACTAAAAATTTCGAGCTCAAAAAATTTTGCGAATGACATTCTATTGGTTTCAAATGAACTGTCACCTCGTGACGTCACACTGTCCGAGTTGCAGAGTTGCACGGAAGTGAAAATTTTTCAAAAGGAAGTCGGAAGTAGGAAGTGTCGAAAATTGGGAAGATTTTCGAATTTTAGATAGTTTAACCTACTTTTCACGAGTTTCTAAGCCTAACTTTTTTTTTAATTCACGTCGAATTCAGAAATTTTATTCTATAACTTTCCACTTCCATCTGAAATTTGTTTTCAAAACGGAAGTTGGGATTCCGCGCAACTCATTTTAGATTTGAAACATAGTAAGAGAAAAACGAACCTTGTTCCACTCTGCAAGTTATTTCCTGTCTTCACTTCGATTGGACCACTATGAGTTGGTGCTGGAATTTCCTCTACAAAATCATCTCCATCATTGATTACAGCTCCTCGAGTCAAATCCATTTTCAAAGGACCATCAAATGGCTCCAGTTTGATTTGTTGATTTGATATATAGGCATCATCAATAGGATTATCATTTTCATCATTTACGTCTTCTGTCCTTTCCACATCATTATCAGAAACGCTGTCATCAGATTCCACTTGAGGCGGGATTTGAACAGTCTTTTTCTTCTTCTTTTCAGCCGATCCTTGATTGATTGTGTTAGCGTTACCTCTTTTAGAAGAGTTGCTGCATCCAGCCGTATTCTTATTTTTATTAGCCGGTGAATTGAAGCTTTTCGAAACTGAGTCATGTTTTCCCACCAATTTCAAGCTTCCATCATTCGCATAATATTTTGTGATTCGATTGAATTTATCCAATTCAACCATCGCTTCTTTTCGGATTCTGCAACAGTTTCGTTGAAAAAATTCATATAATTGATACTTGGACATTTCGAAACCGGACGTTTCAGAA
Source organism: Caenorhabditis doughertyi (assembly GCA_963572265.1). Lineage (NCBI taxonomy): Eukaryota > Metazoa > Nematoda > Chromadorea > Rhabditida > Rhabditidae > Caenorhabditis > Caenorhabditis doughertyi. Next base: position 21,428,746 of record OY751557.1, on the reverse strand, counting down.
CTGCTGAAAAAACCGTGGAAATAGCTGGGAAATTGGGGAAAATTTTGAATATTTTGAAACAAAATTGAAGGTTTTTTTTAATGAAAATACCGAATGTTCACAGAATTGAGAATAAATTTCGAGAAAAAGCAGTTTAGAAAAAAAAATTTTCTCTTTCTTCGAAAATAGCCCCGTTTTCCAAGATTTTTCACACGATTTTCTCAGCGATTTTGAAATGTCCGGTTTCAAAATGTCTCAGAGCCATTATCTTACTCTTTCAGAAATTCTTCGCCAATTTCAACGCTCAATCCGAAGAGCTGCTTCACTTTTGCATTCTTATCCAATGAATCCAAATATTGAATTCTCAATCGATAGGCACTGAATCTGAAATCAAAAATTGTATTCATTTTAATGTATTTCAAGCCACGTACGCCGAATTAAAAACAAAATAGGAGGCGCTTTGCCCACTCAACTTGTTGAATTCTTTATGAAGTTGGACCATATTCAGGGGACTGACGATATCTTCACATTTTTCAATTATAAACATGATGATATCATCACTGACGTATTGAGGAAGTGATTTTCTCGCCATGATTTTATAGAGTTATCTGTAAAATTACGAGCATGAGAGTCATTTTTCTAAGCCGTGAAAAATGATTTTTAAAAAGATTAACCTTGCAAAATAATGAGCAACCGCGCCCCACAGAACTCAGTGCTTGAATTTTTCCGGTTTTTGCACCGAAAAAACCTTTTTTTTTAGAAATTTTTCACCGAAAATCGCGAAAAAGCAACAAATAGGCACTTTTTTGTAAAAAATCGGCAAACATCTTCAAAAATTAGATCTGAGCAACATTGTCCGTGAGGAGTACACGGAGATGTTCCGTGGAGCGCACTTGCCCATTTTGAACTTTTTTTTTGAAAAAAAATAGCAGTTTTTTACTCCATCACTGATTTCAACTCATTCTGAAAAAAAGTAAAAAAATCCGATTACTAAACGGTTTTCCATCGATGGTGATTATAATAAAAAACAACGAGATTTCATTAAAGCAAGTGAAAAAACGATGGAAAATAAAGAGAGAAACGTTCAAAATGATGGTACAGCACAAAAAGAGAAGAACGTTCTAGAGGAGAAAGAATTTTTACGATTTTTTACAGTGTAAAAAATCTATTTAAGGTTGAAAAAGTGTGCTTTAAAGGGTGGTAATGGAGCAGAAAAGTGGGAAAAAAATTTAAACAAAAAGGCTTAGAGTGGGGGGAGAGGTTCGAGAGAAGAATCCAACAAAAAAATTTGTTTACGATAAGAAAAGCGAAAGATGACAAATGATCCATTTAAAGAGAATAAAACAGAAACGGGGTAGAAAAAAGGATCTTAAAGAGCAATAATATGATCGTAGAAGACCTGAAGAGCACTTTGAATGATAGTCAATGGAACCCTCTTATCTTGAACACGAAGCTCTCCAATCATTCCTTTCAATTCATCTTGAAATTTATTGAGGGATGGGAATTTCAAAAAGGAAACAGTCCATTTCAAATGACCCAGAACCTCTTTGAGACTGAATGAATCTTCGAATGAAGAAATCGATGTGACACCTCGTGTGACTTGAGAAAGACAAAGTTTCAGTAGAAGATGGATATCATTATTTGGAATCTCCTGCATGTTCTTCTCGTTTTGTTGCATTTTCTCAGCGATTTTTGCTTGAAGTTGGCCAAGAATTGGTAGATCCAGATTATCGATTAGAGCGTGGAATGGTTCGAGGACAGTTTGAAGGGATGAGTGATCTCTGAAAAAAGAAATAATCATTAATACTGTATCAGAAGAGCCTTCGTGCATTTTCAACGATAAATTGTCGAATTGGCGAAATTTCGCACACTAATCTGTCGGAAAAATTCAGTTGTAATCAGGATCGATCGAAGTCGAAAAACAGAAATTTCGAATTTTTCGATTTTCCAACAAAAAATTTTGCGAAAAAACAAATCGCATTTTTCGTCGGAGAATTTTCAAACTTATTTTTTGGAAAATCGGACAAGAAAATTGACGAATTTCATTTTACCTACTGCTTTAATCTATCAATTTTTTCACAAGTTTCGCGATTTTTCAGATATGATAGCTTCTTTCAGTCAATTGTATGTCAGAAAACTATCCATTAGTCCATTTTCAAGTGAAAAATTCAGTGAAAGAGCAAGTTTTGAAGGAAAATTTCTGATTTTTTCGAGATCATTGCTCGGAAAATTATTTCATTTTCCGATTTTCCAAAAATTTTTTTTTTCCGACAAAGCCTATTTTTATTCATGACAAATTTTGAAAAATTCCTGAAAAGAAGAAAAAAAAAACGAACCCATTCTCGTTAGAAGACGCATTTCCGCTAGAACTTTTCTTGTTAACGACTTCAGATGGCATGTCTTTTCCGTTTGTTTCTCCTTGTGAAGCTGCACCTGTTGCAGTCATTGAAGTCCTCTCTTCCTTGACTCCGGCTGGATTAGCTGTATTTGAAAAATAGATGATATTTCGTTCTTCCATTTTAACATCCATCAACATTTGATCACGATTCGGAGCAGCTTCTGGTTCAGCAATTTCTTCAACGAAATTATCTCCATCATCAATAACAGCTCCACGTGTCAAATCATTATTCAATCTACCATTAAACGGCTCCAACTTCACACGATCATTATTATCAGAAACGCTGTCATCAGATTCCATTTGAGGCCGGATTTGAACAGTATTTTTCTTCTTCTTTTCAGCCAATCCTTGATTGATTGTGTTAGTATGACCTCTTTTAAAAGAGCTGCTCGATCCAGCCGTATTCTTTTTTACTCTGTTATTCTTATTAGCAATTGGAGCTATTTTTGATCTTGAATAATGTATTCCTTCCAATTTCAAACTTCCATCATTTGCAATATATTTTGCGATTCGATTCTTTTCATCCAACTCAACTGTCGCTTCTTTTCGGATTCTAAAAAAGGTTTTGTTTAGAAAAAGTTCATACACTGTTGGAAAAATAAAGCTTTTTGCAAGGAATTTTCAACTTGGCACCGTGCCAACGACCTCTCCCTGAAAACGCAAATGCGGAGCGTAATTTTTGTAACTCCCCCGCACGCAGTTATGTTTCAAGATTTTTTTTGTTTCTTTGTACAAAAATATGGATGGTCTTGCTTTCCATGTTACAGAAATGCACGAAAAATAGAAATACAACAAGAGAGAGAGAAGGAGGAAAAACGTAAATTAACGATTTCAAACCGCAATTTTTAAAATGTATTGTTTTCGTGCGTTTCTGTAACAAGGTTAGCAATACCAGGGGGGAAGTCGTTAGCTCGGTGTCAAGTTTTACCGAGGTTCAAATTGATATATTATCTTACTCTTTAAGATATTCTCCTCCAATTTCAGCACTTAATCCGAAGAGCTGCTTCACTTTTGCATTAGTATCCAATTCATTGTTTTTCTGAATTTCCGATCGCAGAGCGTTGATGCTGAAATCAAAAAAAATATATATTTCTTAAACGAATATCGATGGTCTCGGTACCGATTGAAAAATGTGGAGATCGACATATTGAATCCATTAATATCATTGTACTCGCTATGAAGTTGTGTAATATTTAATGGACTGACGATATCTTCACATTTTTCGATGACAAAATCAACGATATCATTCGTATTGTATTTAACAACTGGCGCCATTGGATCTGAAAAATTACGAAGAATGTAAAAAAAATTGCCATTTTTACAAAAAATAAAATTCTCACAAGTATTAGACGTGCAAATTGAAGAGCAACCGCGCCACACGGGACTCGTTACTAAAAATTTTTCCACTTTCAACAAAATTTATCGGTTAATTTTCCGGTTTTCAAATCAAAAACGACTATATTTTATTTTTAAGAATTTTTAAACCGAAAATTGGCAAAAAAGTAAAAATTTTGAGTGCAGACTTTTTAAATTTCTATTTCATGATAAAACAAACATTGAACTCCGCTCAAAGTTTTGAATAATGCAAGTAAAAATAAGGTTGCTCAGAAAGAGAGGGACTAGAAAAATCAGTCATGGCCTAATAATTCAAAAGCGGGAATTCAAAAAAGTTTTACCGATTTTTTTTTTGAAAAATCACGGCCTCCCGCACGTCGAATGTGCCAGCAATTTCACTGACACGCATCTCGTGCTGGCGCGATTCGCGATACACGATTTTTAAGAGGTTTATCCTGCGATAATCCGCTAAAATAAGCTTTTTCATGAGTTTTGTTTCATGCTTTCGATGTTTTCTGGTTATTTAATTGTTCTTAAACGTTCAAAGTTAGTCCTGGCGCTTCTATTCGAAATTTAGTTTGCAGATTTCGAGACAGTACAGCATTTTCCGAGGAGAAGCCGTCATCAAGTATCTTTTGAGCGGTTAGTTGATGAGAACAGAAAATACTTCTCCGTAAAGCTCTTACAGGTCCTTCGAAAGATAAACAGTTGAAAAAAGAAGATGATGGACACCGACATCGTGCTCTTCATGCCCATTCCGGCCCCAGATTAGTTACTTCCTTTAATTAAAATTTAAACTATATTTTCATATGTAATTGGAACTAATAAATGGGTTGAACTATAAGTTTTTGTTGTTTTATGACTGAAATCCTAGTAATAAGAAAGATTGAACATAACTAGTCTTCAAATTTTATGTGTCAAAATGAGACCAAGTTCTTCCATTTTATCGGGTGGATACACGTTTTCGAAGTATTTAAATGTTCAACATTATGAAAAACTAACAGATAAAAACTTTTTGAAGATTTCCTTTCAGTAATTTTCGTGTTTTTCTTATATAAGACACAGCTTTCGCCATGTTGCAAACTTCAAATGAATTGGGTGTCGTTCATTGTGAACCAAATGTGACCGATTTGCGCTTATTTTGTAGCTTTTAATGCGCCTAATAAAACGTTGGTTATTAAAATTGTTAAAAAATCCTTTTTCGTTTACATTTTCAGTGGAAAGCAATTTTTCAGTACTAAAAACGAAGTCGGACTCGCCCGTAAATCGCCCGGCGCCAGGGGTTTGCTGACGCGAAAAATGTAGGCAAAAATGGAAGGCACTGGCGCATTCGACGTGCGGGAGGCCGTGAAAATAGATAGCTTTTTCGAAAAAGGCAATTTTACCGTAATAATATATTTTTAGTAGATATTATGTTTTTCTCAAAAAAACGGAAGACTTTTTTTTAAAACCAGACTTGTCACGGGCCGGGCCGCTGGAGAAATTTCTAAATGGGCCCGGTCAGCGGATTTTCATCAACAAAGTTGGCCAATGTTTTTCAGCAGGAAATTTTGAACGATTTTTTAATAAAAGGACCCAGGAAAAGTTTCAAAATCGGGCTGAAAATTGGGAAAAACATGCTAAAAAAAACAAAAAGAGAAATAACACAATAATTGGCAAGAAACCAGAAAAAATATTCAATTTTCGGAGCCGAAATTTTTAAATTTTTTATCAACCATGGAAAAAAAATCGAGGAATTTGGAAAGAAATTAGTAACAAAACAACAAGATAACAATGTAAGAACAACAAGTTGATATATCAAATAAAAATTTGAATCGAGATAATGATGCAGATAAATTGGAAATGATGTGGCTACGGGACATTTCGAAACCAGATGTTTCGGAACCGCTGAGAAAATCGTGTAAAAAGCTTGGAAAACGGGGAATTTTAAAGTAAAAATGTGAATTTTTCATGAAGATACTACATATTTATTGAACTGCAAATAATTTCTGGAAAAAGTTGATTTCGAGAAAAAAAACTTTTTTTTCTAAACTGTTTTTTCTCGAAATTTTTACTCAATTCAGTGAAAATTTGGTATTTTTATGAAAAACTTTTATTTTTACTTCAAGATTTTTGAATGATATCCATCAACTTGAGTTTCTTCTTCTCCAATGTCAACAATTTCTGGCTTGATTTCCGTATCTATTGAATCATCCGGTTCCTCAATTTTGATATCCAATTCTTCTTGTTTTGGAGCCAAAAGATCTTCAATTGGAGCTGGAATTTCCTCCACACAATCATCTCCATCATTGATAACAGCTCCTCGAGTCAAATCCATTTTCAATGGACCATCGAATGGCTTCAATTTGACTCGTTCGTCATCATCATCATACTGATAGGAGATATCAAATGAATAATCATTATCGAATCCTTCTTCTGATGTCCTTTCCACATATTTCTTCTTCTTATCAACTGATCTTTTGGAGCTTTTCGATTCCCGATCATCCCAATCATTATTATTGCTGTAGACGTAGGAATCATTGAATCTTTTTCTTTTCGCTCTGAAATTGTGAATTCAAGAGTGAGGATGAGAAAAGTAAAAATTGTAATAGAGGGGCAGGTCCTTTTATTCTCACTAACATTCTTTCACTTTTCGTCATCGCATCCATAGTTCCTTCTTCTTCTTCATCATCACTCAGATCTCCATGTTTTTCTTCAACGTCTTCTTTGAAACCTTCTGAGTTATCTGGTCGTTTTCTAGTCAAAGCGAAAACATGATTGACTCCTCGAACGTCCTCTCTTTTCAGATTCAAATTTCCGTCATTTTTCTGATACTCTACAATTCGATTCTTCTCATCTAACACCACAATCGCATTGTTTTGAAGCCTGAATAATAAGAATTAGGATTAAGTTGAGTTTGAAGAAGTATTACATTTCCGTTCATTTGGTTGTTAAAAGTGCTTCAAAAATCATTTTATCCAGTCAAAAACCGATTAAATGTGCTCAATTCGACAAAAAAACGCAATGGAAGTCATTGCTCCCATTGCGTTTCCATGGCCTAGGAATCTACGATGGCCTAGGAATTTGGAGAGCTGGAACTCACTGCAGAATTAAGCAATTTCAGTCGGGTTTCCATTAGAAAGTGAAAATAAATATGATTTTTTAAAGTACTTCTAACAGAAAGTGGAACGATAGTGTAATACTCATACTTGCAATTTTCCGGGCCGGCCCGCTTCGGCCCGTCGGCCCGGCCCGGCCCGATCGGCCCGGATTCAAAAAATTTTGAAATTTTGAGGTCGTTTTTTCGCATTTTTTATATGATTTTTACGAAATATTTGACTTTTCACCACTAAAAATAGTCAAAAATGTTATTCAAAAAGAGATATCCCCAATTACTGGAAAAAACAGAAAAAAAAACTTTTTTTTTCAGTGCAAAAAATTTTGACCCGGCCCGGCCCGGCCCGTTGCAAGTATGGTAATACTCATTTATAGGACGACTAAATTCACTTAGTCAAACATTGTTTCTGCTTTAAAATTCTACGCTGATCACGATTTCTATAGTGATTTTGCTTGAAAATCGCTCTAAACCGCGAAAATTGTTCTAAAAAATCGTACGAAATACAGATACCGCTTCGATGACCGTGACCTCTTGGCCTAGGAATACCAACGTGTAGTTCGAGAGGACAACGTGGCCCAGAGGTTTCCCCTGTGATTTCTAGGCCTTCTTGTCCTCTCGAACTATCCGGTGGGATTCCTAGGCCAAGAGGCCGCGGTCATTAAAGCAGTATGGTCCTTATCCGAAGTTTATTCATACTTTTTTAAGACATAATCAGGAATGACTGCACCCGATGCAAACATCATTCGAATCTTCATATTTTCATCGAATAATTCCGATTCATAAATCTTCTTTCGAGCCTCGCGAAATCGTTTTTCCAAGTAATCATTATTTTGAGAATTTCCAGTTATAGCTTTCAATTCTTTGCATAATCCAACAATATTAATAATTTCACTGTTGTTTTCTTCAACTTTTTTCGTGAGGAATTCAAGAAATTGATTGTGGCTTACTTCAGCTTCTTTAACACGCTAAAAAAGAAGTGGTTTTTGATATAAAATGTCTCTATAGTCAGCGCTGTGTCTGCAACCCCGCCCACCTCTTCAAAATAGTTCTCACTTTGGAGAGAGCGGTCAGACACGTTACTGTCTGTGTGTCTGACCGCTCTCTCCAAAGTGAGAACTATTTTGACAAAGGTGGGCGGGGTTGACATTAGAGCGAGTATGCAGACGATTGTCTTGCCTTTATTTTGACATGCTTTCCACTCAATTCGAGTCCTCCTCCATTCTTTTTATAGTGAATAACTCGATTGAAATCATCTACAGTAACCTCCGCTTCTTTTCTCAATCTGTAAACAAAAGAATTGTTTTTTTTTCAGAATTTCTCAGAATCTCACTCTTCAAGAAATTCATTATCCACGGAAGCACTCAATCCAAATACTAACTTCACTTTCGTTTCAGTGTCGAAATGAGGGATTTTGTGAACCAAATGACGAAAACTACGGATTCTAAGAGTGGATATTTTTAATGTTAAATCCATTTTTTTTTTTCGTTTAAAGTCCTCACCTATGTCTCAAACTTCCGAATTTTATTTCAGTATTGTTTTGCTTTATGAATTCTCTAGTAAGTCCTTTAACACTCAAAACTTGCTTCACTTCTTTCGTTTTTTCAACGAGAAACTCCAGAAGTTTCACGTATTCTGGATTATTCAACAACTTATCTATGTTGCTCATATTGCTTTTCTGAAAGTAAGGCATTAACCTGTTGAATCCTTAGCTGAACTTCACAGAAAAATAAAGAAAGATACCGTAAAATCTGTAATAGAGGAGCATGTCCTTCTATTTTCAACGCTCTGTTTCGGTGTGCTTCTATTAGAAGCTGCTCTTTTTTTTTCAAAGCTCTGTCAGGATAAAAATCGCCAATAAATTGGAACGAAAAAGGCGGTTTTGAATTGATTATCCCACCAAAAACCACTAAAAGCGGTACAAAAACACGAAAAACATAATGAAAACTTCCTATAATATCCATATTTTGGGAACTCGAAACATTTTGTCGAAGCTTCTAAAGAAAATAATAAAAGGGTGCCTCTCTATTAATGGGTGTCCTTCTAATACAGTTTTTACGGTAATAAAAAAAACAAGACTTGTCACAGGTCGGGAAGCTTTTTTTTCAAAAGAAAATTTTGATAAATTTCCAAGTATAAACCCCACAGGAAAAATCCTGAAATCGAGCTGAAAATCGATAAAAAAAGACTGAAAAAAACAAAAAGAGAAATAACACAATTATTGGCAAGAAACCAGCGAAATTATTCAAGTTCCGAAGTCGAAATTTTTAAATTTTTATCAACAAATTCAATGAATTCTAAAAGAAATTAGTAACAAAACCTCAAGATAACAATGCAAGATCAACAAGTTGATATATGCAGATAACAATTTGAATAGAGATAATGATGCAGATAAATTGGGGGTAACATGTATTCAGAAAGTGATAATATTATCAATGAAATTCTGGAGAGCATTTCGAATTACTTCAACGGAAATATTCTGATCTTGAACACGTAATTCTCTGATCATTTTCATCAATTTCTCATCGAAATCAATGAGAAATGAGCATTTCATAGCCTTCAAGGCATGTCTAAAATGGCCTAAGAATTCTTTGAGACTCATTGATTCGTTGTCTCCTTTTGATGATTGATGGCTTTTGGTCACTTTTAGAAGGCAGATCTCCAGAGACAGTTGAATTCCTTTGTTGGACACCTTCTGGAATTGAGACAGTGATTAAAGATTAGAATTTTGAAATAATGAGCAACCGCGCCCCACTGAACTCAGTTGATTTTTTGAAAATCACGCTATTGGAAAATCACAATTCATGCTCAAAATTGCAATTTACAGATTGATGAGCCGTGGCCGAGAATCCGACAGCCTCTTTTTTCACAATTTTTTGCTTTTTTCGCTGTCGGATTTTCGGCCACGGCCGTCAGTCTGTGAATTGCGGTTTTGGACGCGGTTTGAGCGCTTTTGAGCGATTTTTGAATGACTTTTCTTGGTTTTTTTTGTTGAAAATTTTGCAATTTTTAAAAAATTTAAATTAACCGAAAAATCATTTCTCTTCCGAACCTAGTTGCGTCATTGTTCAGACTAGAATTATCTGAAAAATGCTTTTTTTTCGTCCGAAAAAGACAAATTCACCCTCTTTTCGATCTGAATCTGGTTGAAAATCTAGAAAAATTTAAAAAAAATTCCACTCAAAAACCTTTATTTTTTTCAATTCCCCGCATTTTTTTCGAAAAAAAAATTCAAAAAATCCAAGCACTAAGTCCAGTGGAGCGCGGTTGCTCATTATTTTGCACGCTTACCTCATTTTTATCCTTGCATTTCTCCAGTTTAGTTTTGATGTTCTTCTGAAAATCAGAAAGAATTGGCGAGTCGAGAATATCGATAAAGTCGTCGAGTGATTCAAGAATCAACGTGAGTTCTTTGGAATCTTCTGGAAGAACATCAGTGATGGAAGGATTCTGAAGAATTGCGACGTCTTCTGATAGACTAATTGTTCGATCTCTTTGCTCAAATGGAATGATTTCTTCTGTTTTGACAATAATATCGATTGGATCGTAGAGTGAGATGATATCCGGTTCTTCTATTTTGATATCATTGTATTTTGGAGCCACAAAAGTTGAAGTTGCAATTTCCTCTACATAATCGTCTCCATCATTGATAACAGCGCCACGTGTCATATCCATTTTTAAAGGACCATCAAATGGCTCCAATTTGACTAGATTCTCATCATTTGGAACCACCAAATCCTCAATTAAAGGTGGTATTTCCTCAACAAAATCGTCTATATCATTGATATCTCTCAATGGAATTGGTTCCAAATCGGCTCTATGATTATCATCGAACTGATAATCGACATCAATAGAATAGTCATAATCGGGGACGATTTCCAAGTTATTTTTCTTCTTTGGAGCCACTTTTTGAGGCTTTGAAGGACCAGATTCCTTTTTCTTCGCTCTTTTTGGTGTCAGATCTTCTTCAGATTCAGAATCCAATTCTTCTTCTTCTGTCTTTCTTCTTCCTCGAGTTGTCTTCTTCTTTTTATCAGAAGCCTTCATTTTCTTACTTCTAGTTCTAGTATTCGAAGCCATCGGTTCAGGAGGCTCTTTTTCTGGTCCTGTCTGGTCCTTCTTCTTTTCAACTGATTCATCAGAAGCTTTCATCTTTTTACTTCCAGTCATTGAACCCAACAGTTCAGGCTCTTTGTTTGGTCCCTTTTTCTTCTTTTCAACTGAACCCGCCCTTTGGTCCGATATCTTTCTTTTCTTGCTATTAGATGTTGCAGTATTGGAATTCTTCGATCGTTTTCTAATTTGAGCAAAAACACGATTGATTCCTCGAATGGCCTTTTTTTTCAGATTCAAATTTCCGTCATTTTTCTGATACTCTACAATTCGATTCTTCCCATCTACCACCACAATTGCACTCTTTTGGAGCCTAAATAATAAAAATTAGGATCAAGTTGTGCTTGAAGAAGTATTCCATTTTCGTTCATTTGGTTGTTAAAAGTGCTTTGAAAAAATTGAATTCAATCACTTTTTTTGCAGAATAGAGCTAGTTCAGTCGGGTTTCCACACGACTATCGGGCATGGGGTGGGAAAGTGCGCTCTAATGAAAAACGAATTTCGCTGCTTACCGTAACACACAAAAGTTGAATACTCAGTCAACGTCAGTGTGGAAACGTTGAATACTCAGCGCAAGCACACTAGGGCGCATTTTCTCACCCCATCACCGATAGTCGTGTGGGTTTCCACTAGAAAGTGACAATACATATGATTTTTCAAAGTACTTTTAAAAGGAAAGTGGAACGATGGTGTAATACTCATTTAACTAGGGAAGTGTTTGAGGAGACCATTTTGGAAAGGGCTGAAAAATTGGGGACAGACTATATCGACCCTGCTGAATCCATTTCTGAAGTCAATTTGGTCCGATCGGCCTTTTCATTTTTTCAGATTTTTCGGGCTTTCTCAGGCCTTCGCAGTTTCACGTTTCACTGGGTTTATATATTCCCTCCGGCAGAGTAGAAAAGTGTGGCAAATTGGCGCAGTGGCAACGGCCTTGCTGATCGAAAATAAGGGTGTGGGTTCGATCCCGCCCAATGCGAAATTTTTTTAGAATTTTTTGCACAAAATTTCAGAAGACGTAACGTTTTCAGAGAAGTCAATTTTTGGGTTTCAATCATATCAGTAATCTTGACTCGAACAAGAATGATGTTTTCTATAAAAAAAATTTTTTTCAAAAAATCGCCGACTGTTTGGCCTAGTGAACGATCATGGACTTGTAAAAAAATTTTGAACCGAAAATTTTTTTTCGAAAAATGTCTCCTAACTTGCCAGAAGTGGTTAGGGATGATCAAAAAAGAGTTTCAACTTTGTTTCAAGACACTCTGGGTGCATAAAAACACTCAAAATCGGATTTGAAGTCATAAGAATCAGGCAGGTGTCTAGTAAAGTATGCTTCAAAATGCCGATCGGACCAAACTGACTCCAGAAATGAAATTAGGAGGGTCGATATACCCTACAGTCAACTATTCAGCCTTTTCCAAATTGGTCTCCTCAAACACTTCCCTAGTAAAGGACAACGAAATTCATTTAAATCAAACATTGTTTCTGCTTTAAAATTTTACGCTGATCACGATTTTTATTGTGAAAATCGCTGTAAACCGCGAAAGTTGTTGTAAAAAGTCATACGAAATACTAAGACCCCTTTAATGACCGTGGCCTCCTGGCCTAGGAGGATAAAAAGGCCTAGAAATTTGAAATGTGATTCCTAGGCTTTCTTGTTCTCTCAGACTACACGATGGGATTCGGGCCAGGAGGCCACGGTCATTAAAACGGTATCTGTATTTCGCACGATTTTTTTAAAGAATAATTTTCGCGGTTTAGAGCGGTTTTCAAACAAAACCACTATAAAAATCGTGATTAGCCTAGAATTGTAATTCAGAAACAATGTTTTGTTTATGTGAGTTAGGTCCTCCTTTGAAGTTTATTTATACTTTTCCAAGACATAATCAGGAACCATTGCCTTCGATGCAAACATCATTCGAATCTTCATATTTTCATCGAGCAATTCCGATTCATAAATTTTCTTTCTGGTCTCGCGAAATCGTTCTTGAAGATATGCATTATTCTGAGAAAAACCAGTTATTGCTTTAAATTCTTTGCAGAATCCAACAATATTAATGATTTTATTGCTGTTTTCTTCAACTTTCTTCGCGAGGAACTCAAGAAATTAATTGTGGCTCACTTCAGCTTTTTTAACACTCTATAAAAACAAATGGTTATTAATATGAATTGTCTCTATTCTAACATGTGTTCCCTTCAATTCGAGTCCTCCTCCTCCATTCTTTTTGTAATGAATAATTCGATTGGAATCATCTACTCTCACTTCCGCTCTTTTTCTCAATCTGTAAATTAAATTATTGTTTTTTTTCCAGAATCTTTCAGAATCTTACTCTTCAAGAAATTCATTATCGACGGGAGCACTCAATCCAAATATTAACTTCACTTTTGTTTCTGTATCGAAATGAGGAATTTTTCGAATAACCGAACCAAAACGACGGATTCTAAAAGTGGATTTAAAAAATATATATTAAGTCCATTTTTTCGTTTTCAATCCTCACCTATGTCTCAAACGTTCGAATCCTATTTCAGTATTGTTTTGTTTCATGAACTCTCTAGTTAATCCTTTAACACTCAAAACTTCCTTCGCTTCTTTCGTTTTTTCAACGAGAAACTCCAGAAGTTTGACGTATTCTGGATTATTCAACCACTTATCCTTGGTGCTCATATTGCTTTTCTGAAAATAGAAGGCATTAACCTATCGAATTTACACCGGATCCGGCCCGCGGATATTGATCATTAAGTTGGCCCATGTTTTTCAGAACGAAATTTTGATCGCTTTTTAAATAAAAGGTCCCAGGAATGAATTAGCCTGGAAATCGGGAAAAACAAGCAGAAAAAAAACAAAAAGAGAAATAACACAATAATTGGCAAGAAACCAGCAAAATTATTCAATTTTCGCAGCCGAAATTTTTAAATTTTTATCAACAAATTCAATGAATTCTAAAAGAAATTAGTAACAAAACCTCAAGATAACAATGCAAGATCAACAAGTTGATATATGCAGATAACAATTTGAATAGAGATAATGATGCAGATAAATTAGGGGAAATGATATATTCAAGAAGTGATAATATTATCAATGAAATTCTGAATAGCATTTCGAATCACTTCAACGGAAATATTCTGATCTTTGACACGTAATTCTCTGATCATTTTCATCAATTTCTCATCGAAATCAATGAGAAATGAGCATTTCATAGCCTTCAATGCATGTCTGAAATGACCCAGGAATTCTTTGAGACTCATTGATTCGTTGTCTTCTGATGATTGAGAGGGTTTGGTCACTTTTATGAGGCAAATCTCCAGAGATAGTTGAATTTGTTTGTTGGAAACTGTCTGAAATTAAGAGACTAATTGAAAGATATTAGGTTTTTGAAATAATGAGCAACCGCGCCCCACTGGACTACAGTTGATTTTTCGAAAATTTCGTTAAGAGAATTGCTGGAAATGCACAAATCACGCTCAAAATAGCAATTCACAGACTGATGGCCGTGGCCGAGAATCCGACAGCCTCTTTTTTCTCAATTTTGTGCTTTTTTCGCTGTCGGATTCTCGGCCACGGCCATCAGTCTGTATATTGCGGTTTTGGACGCGGTTTGAGCGTTTCAGAGCGATTTTTGAAGAATTTTTCCAAATTTGCTCCATTGAAGAGCCCAATTCTCGGTTTTTTTTTCCTGAAAATTGTGCAATTTCTCAAAAAATTGAATTAACCAAAAAATCATTTCTCTTCTGAACCTAGTTGCGCCATTTTTTGACTATAATCATCCGAAAAATGCACTTTTCGGCTGAAAATCTCTTTTTTTTAGCCCTCTTTTCGATCTGAAACTGGTTGAAAATCTAGAAAAATTTTAAAAAATTCCACTCAAAAATTTTTTTTCAATTTCCCGCATTTATCGCGAAAACGGAAAAATTCAAAAAATTCAAGTACTGAGTCCAGTGGGGCGCGGTTGCTCATGACAATCTTACCTCATTTCTATCTTTGCACGCCTCCAACTTTGTTTTGATGTTTTTCTGAAGATCAGAAAGAATCGGCGAGTCGAGAATATCGATAAAGTCATCGAGTGCTTCAAGAATCAGCGTGAGATTCTTGGAATCTTTTGGAATGTCAATGATGGGAGGATTCTGAAGAATTGCGACGTCTTCTGATAGACTAATTGTTCGATCTCTTTGCTCAAACGGAATGATCTCTTCTGATTTGACAATAATATCGATTGGATCGAAGAGTGAAATGATATCCGGTTCTTCTATTTTGATATCATTGTATTTTGGAGCCACAAAAGTTGAAGTTGCAATCTCTTCCACATAATCATCTCCATCATTGATAACAGCGCCACGTGTCATATCCATTTTCAATGGACCATCAAATGGCTCCAATTTGACTCGACTCTCATCATTTGGAACCACCAAATTCTCAATTGGAGGTGGAATTTCCTCAACAAAATCGTCTCTATCATTGTTATCTCTCAATGGAATTGGCTCCAAATCGGCTCTATTATTATCATGAAACTGATAATCGATATCAATTGAATAGTCATAATCGGGGACAATTTCCATGTCATTTTTCTTCTTTGGAGCCACTTTTCGGGGCTTTGAATGACCAGATTCTTTTTTCTTCGCTCTTTTTGGTGTCAGATCTTCTTCAGATTCAGAATCCAATTCTTCTTCTTCTGTCTTTTTCCTTCCTCGAGTTGTCTTCTTCTTTTCATCAAAAGCCTTCATCTTCTTACTTTTAGTCTTCGGAGCCATCGATTCAGCCTTCTTTTCTGGTCCTTTTTTCTTCTTCTTTTCAACTGAATTCGCCTTTTGATCCGAAATCTTTCTTTTCTTGATGCTAGATGTTGGAGTATTGGAATTCTTCAATTTGATATTTGTTGAAGCCTTCTGATGCTCGTAGAAGAAGACGTCTGAGAAGTTTCTTTTCGATCTGAAATAAGTAAATTTGGAAATAAATATCAAGGAGAGGGTTTCTAGAATTACATTGTGCCCTTCTATCAGTAGTGCCACCACAATCAGAGGAGCACTTCTATCAAATGGTCTGCTCCAGGCTTGCAAAAAAAAGTCGGAAAAAAATGCCTAGAACGCCTTTTTAGAATTTTTCGCTCACTTTTTTGCAATGATTTTTTTCGACTTTTTATCGGAAAAAAAGTCGGAAAATTTTTTCTGAAAAAACGCTATAACTTGAATGAAAAATTTTCAAACTATGTCAGGTAGGGCTAATTTTTTTTTCTTAATTTTTACAATTTTCGAAATGATTGAAGGGTACGAGTACAGTTTTTTTTTCCCGACCAAGCCTGGTCCGCTCTATTATACAAGTTTTACGGTATAACACTCACACTCTTCCACTTCTGGTTTTCACTTTTTCAGTTTCCTCTGCTTCGTCATCAGAATCCTCCACATAATCTGACTTGATAGCACTTGGTTTCTTTCCTTTTTTACGTGAAACAATTCTTCGAATGTCATCTCTTTTCAAATTCAGACTTCCGTCATTCTTCTTGTACTCTTTAATTATGTTCTTTTCATCTACCACCACAGTTGCATTTTTTCGAAGCCTGAGTGAATATTGAAAGTAAATTTGAATCAAAATTATGGCTCCGGGACTTTTCGAAACCGGACGTTTTGAAACCAGAAGTTTCGAAATCACCGAAAAAATAGTGAAAAAAGCTTAGAAGTGGGGATTGCTATAAAAATTCCAGAACGTTTTCTAAACTGCTTTTTTTCGAACTTCAGTGGACATTTGGTATTTTCATGAAAAACTGTCATTTCTACTTCAAAATTTTCCCTATTTTCCAAGCTTTTTTTCACGATTTTCTCAGCGGTTTCGAAATGTCCGGTTTTGAAATGTCCCGAAGCCAAGTTTATATTCTTACTCTTCCAATGCATAATCAGCAAAAGCTGTACCAGTGGCGAACATCATTCGAATCTTCATATCCTCATCAAACAATTCAGATTCATAAATTTGATTTCTGGCTTCACGAATTCGTGCTTGCAAGTGAACTTCATTATGTGAATTGTCTGTCTCCGATTTGAATTCTTTACAAAAATCGGCAATAGAAAAAACTTCATTTGTTTTCTCCACTTTTTTGGCCAGAAATTCGAGAATTTGTTTGTAGCTCGCTTCAGCAATTCTTGACGGGCGTCTCTGCAAAATGGAAAATTGAAATGAGGTTTTCCCGCTCAACTGTAGAGTCGATCGGGCTGTAGAAAGTAGGGTTTTCATCCGGGCGGGTGAAAAAACGGGCGACCCGGGCGACCCGCTCGCCCGTCCGCCCGCTCACTCGTTTTTCGTGTTTGTGGTGAAAATAGCTGTTAACTCGAGCTTTTCAGACATACAATTTATGAAAAAGCATCGATAGAGACATATTCTTTTCTTTTTTTCATTAAAAAGTCACAAAACTTTCATTCAGGAAAAATTATTTTCTGAAATTTTGAACTAATTTTTCTGAAAAAACACCACTATCTTTTGATTATCCATTCAAAAAGACTGAAAAAGTTGTTTTACTTCCCTCTTAGTTTCAAAGAGACAGGTTGAAGCAAGTAACAGTGAGCGAGCGGGTGGGGCCGGCAAACGGGCGGGCGAAATATCGCCCGCGTGGAAACCCTAGCTGAAAGAGCGGAATGAAGCCCTTTTTTCTGCGATCGACGGAGATGGAAATCAAGCTTTGCAGTTTTCCAAGCGTTCCCACTCGCTAAAAAAAAGGTGTTATAGGACGAATATTAGGCAAAAAGTGTGTAGGAATAGTGAAAAAAACGCGAAAAAGGAGCAAAATTTTAAGTGTGGGAAGTTGGAAGCGAGCATAAAATGATTTATCGGGCAGGGCCAACGGACTAGTCCGAGATTTCTCCACACACTGGCGGAAACCCGGAAAATGCCATGAGCACACTTGTGGTTTCCCGGACCGGAACGACGAAAAATTTTGCCGACTCGGATTCAAAAAACTTTAATGAAATATTCGAAATTTTTCTAGAAAACCCCTCTCCAAATAATCGAAAATTTTGCTTTCGATAAACGGGAGTAATGAGTTTTTAGAGAAAATTTTTGGAAATTTCTAATAGGAAAAAGTCTGAAATTTTATCGCTGTCTCTTTCAAATTTTTATGAATTCCGGTCGTAAAAATTTCGTCAGGACTTCCCACACTCAAATTTTTGCTCTTTTTTGAGTTTTTTTTTCACTATTTCTACACACTTCGCCTAATATTCGTACTGTAACACTTTTTTGTCAACTGCGAACCCCTTTTTTATACTATGAGGAACATTTGAAAGTTGATCAGTACATAGGGCCGGCCCGGACTGAAAACTCCAAACCCCGATTGCCGCCTCCGCCTTTCGCTGAAAAAAAGAGTTTCGTTTCGTTTTCCGATCAAAATTTGGAAATCTGTGAATTCCGTTGAACTTTGCTCTACTAACATATTCTCCCTTGAGTTCGAGTCCTCCTCCATTCTTTTTATAATGAAGAATTCGATTAGAATCATCTACTTTCACTTCCGCTTCTTTTCTCAATCTGCAAATGTGATTTTTTTTTTCTCCAAATTATCCATTGTTTTCATACTCTCTGAGAAATCCATAATCCACTGATCCACTTAGTCCAAACATCAATTTCACTTTCGTTTCAGTGTCCAAATGTGACATTTTGTGAATAACGGAACGAAGACGACGGATTCTGCAAAAAAATGGGAGGCATAGCCATGAGCAAGCGCGCCCCACTAGACTCAGTACTTTGGTTTATCTCACTTTCGGCGAATTTAGTTTTCTTGGAGAGTTTTTGCGTTTTAGACATCAAAACGCCTATAGTGTTCTTGCAACAAAAATCCAGACTTGTCAAAATGCGGGCCGGCCCGGGTTCAAAAATTTTTGATTCTTTCAGCATTCTTCTCTCGATTTCCAGCACTTTTTTGAAGCATTTTTTTTGGGTCTTTTTACTCAAAAATCGTTCAGAATTTCCTCCCTGTAAGCATAGGCCAAAAAAGTAGAAAAAAAACCGCGAAAAAAAATTTTCAAAAAAAAAATGTTTTGCCTGAACCCCGGGCCGAGCGGGCAGGGCCCGGCCGGTAGATATTCCTCCAGCGGCCCGGCCCGGCCCGTGACAAGTCTGCAAAAATCGAAAAGAGCAAAATGTTTGAGTGCAAAAATTTTCTATTTTTTTCAGGTTTTCAACCAGAATTAAGCCAAAAAGAGGGCTGAAAAGGTCATTTTCATTCGAATAATGCATTTTTCAGATAGTTAAAGTCAAAAATTCAAATGAATTACCTGCTTTGCACACACAAAAAAGCCAATCCTGTTTTGTTTTGTCTTTGGAATTCTTTTGTCAATCCAAGAATACTCAAAACTTCCTTTGAATTTTTCGTTTTTTCAACGAGAAAATCGGAAAGTTTCACGTATTCAGAATTATTGACCCAATCATCGCGTTTTCCCATTGTTTTCTGAAAAAAAAAACAGTATAATTGGAGCAGAACTGAGCGTTTTTAAAAAGGTGAAAAGCGGAATAAAATAATTTTTGACGAAAAACAACTTCAGTAGATTTTTTTTGAAAAGATTTTTTCGCCGGCGTACTTTGAAAATAATATAAAATTGAATGGAAATTTCTTCTTAGGTTTTCAAGCTGATTTAGGCTGAAAAAAGTGCTGATTTTCACTCGAAATTTTTAAAAGATAATTGTAAAAAACGGCTCAGAAAAATTCAAAAAAGTTGCTCAGAATTTTTTGTGAGGCGATGCGTCGCGGTCGCGTCGCGGCTGGCATTGAAGTACACTTTTAACAAAATTCACCGATTAATTCTAAAGAAAACTTAAAATTCAATGAAAACAATGAAGCAAAGAATTTTGCAAAGGAAAGTTATTTTAGGCCAGCTTGTCCGAGCGGAGTACACGAAGGTATTCAGTGGAGCGCATTTACATATTTTTGAAGTATTTTGAAAATTCGCAGCGCAGAAAAGATAATTTTTAGAACTTTAATGAAAATAACAGAAAAAACAATCTTTCATGGTAATTTTTCTCTGAAAGTGCTCTGAGAAAAAATTATCCACATGGAACTTCATGAAGATGTTACAAAAAAGGTATAATAAACAACAATGAGAAAAAAGACTCGGAAGGAATATTCTTTGGAACAGCGGCGGAAGTTGACAAGCCAAACTGCTAGTCCAGTGGGGCGCGCTTGCACACTCTCACTTTTTTCCAAAATTTTCAGACTTTTTGTAGCGAATTGTATAGCACACTTTTTTGCTATAAAACATCTTTTAAATTTTAATCAAAATTGCGTTGTTAGCAAATTTTTGGCCGACACAATTTTTGATGGAAAAAGGGTTGTCAGTTTTGCATTTTGACTCAATCTGAGGGCTTTCCTATCACCGGAACATAGTCTTTGACAGCACGAAAATTTATCACACAGGAGGAGGACAACATTAAGCTAAAAGTCCGCAGCGAAAACGAAATTCAGATTTTTAAGCAGCACATTTTCGTTGTTGAAATAACCTATAACAAGTTTGGAAAAACTCTTCACAAGTTTTAATCATTCTATAACTTTCCTGGCTATGAAAGCAAAACTAGCAAAAAGTTTCATCTTCACAAGCTATGATTTGGGAAGATATTAAGAAGAGAATTACATTAAAAAGTAGAACGATCATCACAATTTGCCATTTATTTCCTCGAACATTGTGAGCTTTTCGTCGAAGAGAGTGTCGAAAATAAAGTGCATGTTTTTGTCTTTAGATTCGTTGGAATTTGTGAAGAAAGTGTGCTATGAAATTTGTGAAAAATTTTCTTGGAAAAGTCTGAAAATTTTGGAAAAAAAGTTGGAGTGTGCAAGCGCGCCCCATTGGACTAGCAGTTTGGCTTGTCAATTTCCGCCGCTGTTTCTTTGGAACTTTAGAAGTTCAGGGAAATTAATTTCGTTGGTTTTTTGAAAAAAGACGTTGCAAAGAATAAATCAAATATCATGGTTAAATTGAAGAAACCACAGAAAATGAAAAAAAAGGCACAACAATAGTTTCAAATTTTTATTAACTATCAAAATTAACAACAAATTATCAGGAAAGAACAACAAGAAATCTCGAAAATATTCGATTATGAAAGTAATGTTTTGAAATCAGTGTGGGTTCTCGAAGTGCAGATAACAGGATGTATTAAAAGAGGAGACGATTCAAATGGAAATATATCAACAAGTGATAAGATTATCGATTGTATTCTGAAGAGCACCTCGAATTGTTGTCAGAGGAACAGTCTTATCCTGAACACGTAACTCGTCAATTGTTTTCTTCAATTTCTCTTGAAATTCGAAGAGATATGGACATTTCATAGTCTTCACAGAGTAATTCAAATAGCATAGAAATTCTTTGAGACTCATTGATTCGTTGTTTTCTGATGATTGATGGATTTTGGTTACTTTTGCAAAGCATAATTTCAGAGATAAATTGATTTCATTGTTGGAGATTATCTGAAAATTAGAAGTTAATAGGGGGATTTGAAAGAATGTTATTATGTGGAAAAAATAGGCTCTAGAATATTAAAATACGTCTATTTCATGATCGAAACCGCACGGAAAACGGTTTAAAATTATCTAATCCAAATTTGAGTTTGGCCTTTCAAATGGCCTCGAATGTGCCAAAAATTCGATTTAGGGCCGCAATTGTAAGCTGCGGCCACACGTTTTTAGGCCATTAATTTCAAATTTGGTTTAGCTCAATAAGAACTAGACGAACCAGAACTTCCTGAATCAGGACCATACCTTATCAGACCTGCCCGGATGGGAACTGACACTACTTTTCTGCAATGGCCTGCAAGCAGTGAAAGGTGCACAAATACGAGCATTTGAAAAGTTCTCATCCGGGCGCAGTTTATAAACGATCTGTTCTTACAAGGGTCAGTACTGATTCGTCTAGTTCTAATTAGGGGTAGAACCGCCTTCAAAACATACCTCTTTTCTAACTTTGCATTCCTCTAATTTCGTTCCGATGTTCTTCTGAAGATCAGAAAGAATTGGCGAACCCAGAATATCAATAAAGTCATTGAGAGCTCCGAGAATCAGAGTGAGTTCTTTGGAATCTTCTGGAACATCAGTGATGGTATTCTGAAGAATTGCGACGTTTTCTGATGGGTTCTGATGAATCTCTGATTCCATGTCAATATCGATGTAATCCGGTTCTTCCATTTTGATATCCATCGGTAATTCCTCTTGCTTTGGAACCACAAAATTCTCAATTGGAGCAGGAATTTCTTCTACAAATTCAACCCCATCATTTATGATATTTCCACTTGTAGTACCATCATTTAATGGACCATTGAATGGCTCCAATTTGACTCGTTGTTCATTATCATACTGATAAGAGACATCGAGGCAGTAGTCATGATCATATTCTTCTTTAATTCCTCTTCCAATCTTGAAATTTTGAATTGGAGCTGGAATTTCCTCTACAAAATCGTCTCCATCATCAATGACTGCTCCTCTAGTCAGATCCATTTTCAATGGACCATCGAATAGCTCCAATTTGGCTCGTTGTTCTTCATAATCAGGCTGATAGGAGTCATCGAAGCAATAGTCATGATCACGTTCTTCTTTAATTCCTTTTCCGATCATCGACTTCAAACATTGCTCTTGCTTTGGAGCCACAAGTTTTTGAATTGAGGTTTCCTCAACTACATCACCTCCATTATCAATGATATTTCCCCGTGAAGTATCATCTGCTAATCGACCATTGAATGACTCCAATTTGACTTCAGTGCTATTATTATACTGATAAGAGTTTTCAAATGAATAGTTATTATCACGTTCTTCTTTTATTCCTCTTCCGATCACTGGCTTCTTTTCTCCGCCTGATCCAGTCATATGATCCAATAGCTTTCTTTTCTTCCTACTAGATATCGAGGTGTTCGAGTCAGAACCACTGGAATTCTTTGATCTTTCCTTCTGATTCTCGTAAAAGAAACCTTCTGAGAAGTTGGTTTTCGATCTGAAACTGATGATTTTTTCAAAAAAAAAAATCGCTCCAAAATTCTGGTTTCTTTTCAAAATTTGATACCGTAAAAACTCTATTACACCGGCATGCTGCTTTATTGTCCAATGTACCTGTTAGAGTGTCGTTTTATCAGAGGTAGCCGCTATAATTTTCGAATTTTTTTTTCGGATTTTTGAAACATGTTGAATGCTTCAAAAACCGTCTGGTTTTTTGAAAATTTCTGGCCCATCACCACGGAAAAAATTGATGGGTTTTCCTCTTTGAGCATGCAAACTAGAAGCATTTTTCAGAAATTTTATAGAAAACCTGTTCTGAAATATATTTTTTTCTTTATTTTCATCAATGATAAAAATTTGCTTCTTTGATGTCGGCTGCCGGTCTTTTAGAGACATTTGGGTTTTTTGGGAAATGGGCTTTACAAGAGAGGTGTTTTTAGAAAGGTCTTGAGAATTGGCTAAAAATTGGCAGGAATACTATTTTTGACACGGGGAATCCGAAAATCAACTTTTTAGCTGCTCAATTTACGATGAAAAAACAACTTTTTTTTCGGGCTGGAAATTTTCAGAATTTTATTCCGAATTCGTAATTAGTCCTCAAATCAAATTGGAAGGACCCTCAAATAGTGTCCCGACCCATTCTGAGCCATATTCCAGTCATCTTTACCGGTTTCAACTCCGTTTTCCAGAAATTTCAAATGTGTGAAAAATTGAGTTTTTTGAAAAATCGCAATATTTCCGTGAACATGCCCTCGAAATTTCAGAAAATTCCCAAGACCTTTCTAAAAACAATTCCCTTTCCCTTGTTAGACTGTTGGCCTATTAGAACTTCCGTTCTATTAGGGGTGCCTGTGTAATAGAGGTTTTACGATATGTCAAATTGACACATTTTCAGCATATTCTTTTTGACGGAATAACTAACAATCGTCCACTTCTGGTTGTCACTTTCACTTTTTCCTCTTCTTCTTCTTCACTATCATTTGAATCTTCTGAATCAACAGTCTCATCAGCAACCGGATTTTTTCCTTTTTTATGTGAAACAACACCTTCAGTGATCCCTTTTGTCAGGTTCAAACTTCCGTCATTATTTCGATACTCTATAATTCGATTTGTCTCATCTACCACCACAATTGCTGTTTTTCGAAGTCTGAAAAAAAAAAGCAAAGTTCATTTTATTTCCAAATTTATTCATACTTTTCAACAACATGATCAGGAACCACTGCATTCGTTGCAAACATCATTTTCACTTTCATATTTTCATCAAATAATTTTGATTCATAAATTTGTTTTGTGGCTTCACGGAATCGTCTTTCTATCGTATTCTTTTTCTGAGAATTTCCAGTCGCTGCTTGAAATTCTTTGCACAATTCGACAATTTGAAGAATTCCGTGTTTTTTTTCCATTTTTCCCGAGATGAACTCAAGAATTTGATCGTTGCTCACTTCAGCCGGTTTCCTTAGAAGCTTCTGTAAATCGTGCATTTTTTTCCGGCGCTCAACCAGTTGGAAGAGTCTACGGGTGAGATTTTTAAGTAAAGTGAACGCAAGAGCGTCTGCATACCCGCTCTAATGTCAACCCTGCCCACCTCGTCTAAATAGTTCTCACTCTGGAGAGAGCGGCCAGACAAGCAGGCAATAACGTGTCTGTCTGGCCGCTCTCTCCAAAAGCAGAACTATTTTGAAGAGGTGAACGAGGATGACATTAGAGCGGGTATGCAGACGATTGCGTTGACTATAATGTAATGAATATTTGAACAGGCGCAGGTTATTTTTTGGTTTTCGATCAGTTTTTGAGCATAAAAACCCTTATTTTTTCAACAGTATCAAAAAATTACTTTTTCTGCTGACACCGCTTTTTTTAAGGTGCGGATTGTCCCCCGGAACCGAATGCAAGAGAAATTCGCAATTTTCGCCATTTTTTTAGGCCTATTTCTCGGTTATTTAAACAAAATTTGGAGAACTTTTCTTTGCAGTCCCAGCCCTTCATTCTACTAACATAGTTTGCTTTCAATTCGAGTCCTCCTCCATTCGCTTTATAATCAGTAATTCGATTGCGAATATCCACTTTCACTTCCGCATCTTTTCTCAATCTGTAAAAAAGTTTTATTCTAAAATCTGCTTATTATAGTCAGCAGAGCTGGGCGGAATTCCGACTTCCGGCCGTTTTTTCACTTCCGTCTTCCGACTTCCGGCTAAGAAATTTCACTTCCGACTTCCGACTTCCGACTTCCGTTTTAAAAACTTTCACTTCCGCCCAGCTCTGATAGACAGCGCAAGCGTCTGCATACCCGATCTACTGCAACCCTGCCCACCTCGTAAAAATCATACTTGTCGCGGGCGGGCCGGGGCGGGCGGGGGCGGGCAGCTCCCGGAGCTTTTCACCCGCCCGCCCGCCCCGCTATCTGCCCCCCAAGGCGAAAGAAGTCAATTTTCAATGTTGAAGTGGGCTGGAAGAGGGGCGGGGCCGAAAACTGGAAACGCCAAAATGTTCACAGGGTCTTATATGCCTACTGTAAGCATTGTGACGGTCTAGTATTCACTTTTTCAAAATCCCTAATTCCATCCAGTGGTGAGAAATTCGAAAAAATGACAGTTTTCTTGAGTGCGGGCAGATGGGGCGGGCGGGGGCAGGAGAAATTTTTCTACCTGCCTGCCCTGCCCGCCCCTGCCCGCCCCGCTTTCCGCCCGGAATTTCACAAGTATGGTAAAAATAGTTCTCCTTTTGGAGAGCGGCCAGACACTTTTTGTCTGCGTGTCTGGCCACTCTCTCCAAAGTGAGAACTATTTCGACGAAAGTGGGCGGGGTTGCAGTAGAGCGGGTATGCAGACGCCTGCGCTGACTATATTCATCTTACTCTCTGAGAAATTCAGAATCCACTGATGCTGTTAATCCAAACAACAGCTTTACTCTCGTCTCAGTGTCCAAATTTGGAATTATGTGAATAATTCGACGAAAACGTTTGATTCTGGGAATAAATTCTATAATACAGAGGCTTCTGTTGGGAAATTGTCTCCAACCTGCTCTCCAAACATTTCGTTTTCAGCCCCAATTTATTATTCTTCATGAACTCTTTAACCAGTTCTCTAACAGTCAGAATTTCCTTCACATTTTTTGTTTTTTCCACGAGAAATTCCAAAAGTTTCACGTAATCTGGATTGAACAGCCAATTATTGCATTTATTCATTTTCTTTCTGAAAATAAAAAATTTATATGTCGTGCAGAGATATCAGCATTGTGAGAGGTTTTTCCGATTACTTTTTTATTTATTAGGAAAATATTTCTAAAAAAATTACTGATAGTGAGAAAAATGCAAGAAAAGTTTTTTCAGATTTTGAGGGTGCGGCGTCGCGGCGCCACCGGTTCCGAGAGAAGTACACGGCGGTGATCAGTGAAGCGCTTTTGCAAAGTTTTCAAAATATTTCGAGACCCCATTTTTTCCGGGGAAAAAAACTTCGGGAGGAAACTTATTCGGAGGAAACTGGGCGGAGCCTAAATTGCAATACCTCCGCACAGTCTTTACTTTTAATATTTTCTGCTGAAAATACAAATATTCAAAGCACTAATTTTGTCTGCCGAGTACTGTCTTACAGTCTTGTTAGGTTAAGCTTAAGATAGCACTTGCACAGTCACTAAATTTTATTAATTTTAAAACACATATAAAAGAGCGGTAAAAACTGAGCCAACCTATTGCAAATTAGGCTCCGCCTATTTTCCTCTGAATATGTTTTCCTCGCAATCGGCGGGGTGCACTGGGGCTTCAATATTCCGAAATTCGGAGAAATTTATATTGGTGGTTTCCTGAGAAAGACATTGCAAAGAATAAATAAAATATCAATTGAAGAAACCACAGAAAATGCAAAAAAAAGGCAGAACAATAATTTCAAATGTTTATTAACTATCAAAATTAACCAATTTGAAAACAAATTATCAGGAAAAAACAACAAGAAATTTCGAAAGATATTCGAAATTAAATGATGACAATGATCGACTATAAACATAATTTTTTAAAAACAGGCGTGGTTTCGAGAAATGTGCAGATAATTGGATTTATTAAAAGAGGAGACGATTCAAATGGAAATTGATCAACAAGTGATAAGATTATCGATTGTATTTTCAAGAGCACCTCGAATTGTTGTCAGAGGAACAGTCTTATCCTGAACACGTAACTCGTCAATTGTTTTCTTCAATTTCTCTTGAAATCCGACGAGATATGGACATTTCATAGTCTTCACAGAGTAATTTAAATAGCATAGAAACTCTTTGAGACTCATCGATTCGTTGTTTTCTGATGATTGATGGATTTTGGTGACTTTTGCAAAGCATAATTCCAGAGATAAATTGATTTCATTGTTGGAGATTATCTGAAATTCGAGAGTTTATAGGAGGATTTGAAGACGTAGTTTGTACCGTTTTTTGAAAAATACGTGAAGGTTGTAATAGAAGAGCCTCTCTAACAGAATAGAACCTCTGATAGAAGGGTACCCTTTCAAGGAGGACTGAACTCACCGGAGTTTAATATTGTTTCTGCTTTAAAATTCTACGCTGATCACGATTTTTTATAGTGAATTTGCTTGAAATTCGCTCTAAATCGTGAAAATTGTTCTAAAAAAAGCGTACGAACTACAGATACCGCTTTAATGACCGTGGCCTCCTGGCCTAGGAATCCCACTGGTACGCTTGTAAATACACACAAGGGAGTCCTTCACGTTTTTTTCCAAATTTTTCTTAACTTTCGCAAAATAGTTTTTATTGAGACGTTTTTTCTAAAGGTCAGAGTGACGTATTTCTTTTCCTTCGCCTTTTCATTCCCCAATCCAACAAGAATCTATGGAGCTTGCTGGCGCCTAGAAGTAAGCATAGTGCCTAAATGCCTGGACTCACAGAAATGCCACCGTATGAACTTCGAATGGTTGAGAAATTCACGTGAGAATGACGAAAAACTTTTTTCAAAATTTTTTGACGTACAGGTTTATCATAGCCTTTTAATCTTGTTGTTTTCGTGACCGGATGGTAGAATGGTTAACATTCTTCTATTCGAATCGAAACCACACGGGTTCGATTCCACCATGAAACACTTCGTGTTTTGTATCTGATCCGAGGGAGCCTCAGGGATGGCACCCTTGGGGAAAGAAAAAAACAAAAATGGCACCCTTGTGTGGGGATACGGGCGCGCATCCCACTGTGTAGTTCGAGAGGACAAGAAGGCCTAGGAATCATAGGTGAAATCTCTAGTCCACGTTGACCTCTCGGACTTCACGATGAGATTCCTAGGCTACGGTCATTGAAGCGGTATCTGTATTTCGTACGATTTTTCAGAACAACTTTCACGATTTAGAGCGAATTTCAAACAAAATCACTATAAAAATCGGTACCAACTTAGAATTTTAAAGAGAAAACAATGTTAAACCAAGATGACTTCAGTTCTTTTTTAAGACAATTTTTGCATCGTTTGCGACTATTCAACTAAATGAGCAAAATGTCTTCATAAGCCTTTTCAATCCATACCTCTTTTCTATCTTTGCATGTCTTGAGTTTCGTTTCGATTTTCTTCTGAACATCGGAAAGACTTGGCATATTCAAAATGTCAATAAAGTCATTGAGAGCTCCGAGAATCAGAGTGAGTTCTTTGGAATCTTCTGGAACATCAGTGATGGTATTCTGAAGGATTCCGACGTCTTCTGATGGATTCTGATGAATCTCTGACCCCATATCAATATCGATGTAATCCGGTTCTTCCATTTTGATATCCATCCAAAGTTCCTCTTGCTTCGGAGCCACGAAATGTTCTGTTGGAGCTGGAATTTCCTCCACAAAATCATCTCCATCATCAATGACTGCTCCTCGAGTCATATCCATTTTTAAAGGACCATCGAATAGCTCCAATTTGACTCTTTGTTCATCATCATACTGATAGGAGTCATCAAAGCAATAGTCATTATCATATTCTTCTTCTGGTTCTCTCTTAATCACTGGCTTCTTCTCTTCGACTGATCTAGTCATATAATCCAATAACTTTCTTTTCTTGCTACTTGATATCGGAGTATTCACGTTAGAAGTCATTGATTTATTATTATTTCGTTGACCACTGGATCCTACTTCCTTCTTTATCTCATAAAAGAAGCCTTCTGAGAAGTTGGTTTTCGATCTGAAATTGAAAATTTTTTTTTGGAAAAAAAATCGCAGTATGGAATCGAAAAAGCTCTATTACACCGGCATGCCGCTTTATCGTTCAAGGTGACTGTTAGAGTGCCGTTCTGTTGAGGGATGCAGCTCTATTTCTCTCGGGCTCCGGCTGGGGTACTGCACAAAAAGGGCGGGGCTTAGGCTATGCCTAAGCTTCAAAAATGGTGGTATAAACAAATAATAAATTGGAAGAAAAAATTCTCCGAAAATTAGTCAGAAATTAGAAAAAAACCTTTTTTTCCTATTTACTATTTGTTTATAACACAATATTTGAGACTTAGGCATAGCTGACACTCCGCCCCTCAAGTACAGAACCCCAGCCTAAGCCCCGCCCCCGAAATCAAGGCGGAAAAAAATTTTTCTGGCGGAAGCGGAAACTCAATAATGGCGGAAAGCGGAGAGCGGAACTCGGAAGACGGAAATTCGGAGCTGAAAAT
This sequence comes from Caenorhabditis doughertyi, assembly GCA_963572265.1. NCBI lineage: Eukaryota > Metazoa > Nematoda > Chromadorea > Rhabditida > Rhabditidae > Caenorhabditis > Caenorhabditis doughertyi. The sequence goes on along the minus strand of OY751557.1, from coordinate 21,399,268 downwards.
GAGATAATCTAGCTGAAATTTTGTTAAGCGGCAATAATTTATGTTGAAAACGCAGTCGACCCGCTGGTTTTTTTTTAGGAAAAAAGCCTTTATTTTTAAGTTAAAATAAATTTTAAATTTTGCGGAATGATGGTGGGATTCCGAATATTTCGGCGGAAAGCGGAAGGCGGAATTCCGCTCAGCACTGCCCCCCCCCCCCCCCCCCCCACACATTGCACGGGGGGGGGGGGGGGGGTGCCTGTGTAATAGAGTCGGAATCTGAATCTGGGAAAATATCACACTCACACTCTTCCACTTCTGGTTTTCACTTTCTCATTTTCCTCTTCTTCTTCACTATCATTTGAATCTTGAGAAACTTCTGCCTTAACAACAACCGGTCTCTTTCCTTTTTCAGGCTCTCTTTTCAGAGTTAGGCTCCCGTCTTTTTTTTGATACTCTATGATTTTGTTCTTCTCATCTACCACCACAGTTGCTGTCTTTCGGAGTCTGGAATAAACAAAGATCTTGACTTGATTCCAGATTATATTCCATACTCTGCCAAGACATAATCAGGAATCACTGCACCCGATGCAAACAACATTCTCACTTTCATATCCTCATCAAATCCATCTGATTCATAAATCTTTGCTCTAGATTTTCGGAATCTTTTTTCCAATGACTTCATTTGTTGAGAACCTCCAGTCAGCGATCGGAATTCTTTGCATAATTCTTTAACACTGATAATTTTCGTCTGCTTCTCCACTTTTTCGGCCAGAAACTCGAGCATTTGATCGTTGTGGTATTTCACTTCGACATATTTTACAGGGACTTTCTGTGATTCATAAATTTCTAAAAATCACCAACTTCTTTTTAAGCTCACTTCGACATATTTCGCGGCGATAACAGGTTTTCTCATCAATTCGAGGCTTCCGTCATTCTTTTTGAAGTGAGCAATGCGATTGTAATCATCTACTTCAACCTCTGCATCGTTTCTCAATCTGTAAATAAATTATTGTTTTGGCATAATTTTTGAAACTTTGAGATCATTTTTCCGGCTCCGGGACATTTCACACCCAAGAAAGGCGCGTTTTCAGCGGAAATAAGTCATTTTTCGAACTATTTTTTTTATTATATTTTATTTGAAATTTTCAGAATATTCCATGAGTTTATTGATATTTTATTGCTATCACTACAATAACAGTGATTTACAAAATGATTCTCTGCAACTTCACAAATCGCCGACTTCTTGTGGCTAGTGCTAAAATATTAATAAACTCATGGAAAATTTTGACAATTACAAAGCATAATATCATTTATCAAAAAAATCGCTCAAAAAATGGCTTATTTCCGCTGAAAACGCGCTTTTTTGGGTCCAAAGTGTCTGGATGCGGAATGTCCCGGAGCCGTTTTGGCACGTTGCCAACTTTTCAAATTTTTTTCCCAAACTTGAATGTTTCGACAGTATATTTTTGCGTACAAGCAATTTTCCGACCCGGCCCGGCTGTCTGGTCACTAGGGAGAGTCAAAATTTTTTGAAAAAAAAATGAAAGAAGCACTGAAAAAAAGTTTTTTTTTCCTCTTTTTTTCGATCTTTTCAGTAAGGAAAAGACAAACATTTCATCAGAATCACCAGAAAAACTGTGGCCCCAATTGTTCAAAATTTTTGAAATCCGGGCCGGCAAAATTTTCCATCAGCTCGGCCTGGAAAATCACAAGTATTCGTAGCAGGTATGTACTTTTTAGTTTTTTTTTTTGGTAATTCTCATCTCACTTTTTGAGAAACTCCGAATCCACAGCCACACTTAATCCAAACAGCAGCTTTACTTTCGTCTCAGTGTCCAAATGTGGAATTATGTGAATATTTCGACGAAAACGTTTGATTCTGGAAACAAATTTCATAATACAAAGGTCACCGTTTTGAAACTGTGCCAACCTGCTCTCCAAACATATGACGTGCAGTTCTAATTTGTTATTCTCCTTGAATTCTATAGCCAGTCCTTTAATAGTCAGAATTTCCTTCGCTTTTGTTTTTTCCACGAGAAATTCGGCCAGTTTAATGTACTCCGGATCATTCAGCCACTTACTGCATTTATCCATTTTCTTTCTGAAAATAAAAAAAAAGTATGCAGTGATTTTAGATTTGTGAAATGAGGAGCAACCACGCCCCACTGGACTCAGTTGATTTTTTGAATTTTTTTTCATTTTCAGCGGAAGAACTTCTTTACGGTAAGTTTACTGGTTTTCGCATCAAAAATGACTATACAAGAGCATTTTTGGCCGAACGCAATCAGGCTTTTTTTTCGAGGTAAATCGGAAATACCTGCAAGAAAATCGTTTGCTGGAAATTTTAAACATTTTTAAAAACGAAGCGCGTCCAGTAGGGCGCGATTGCTCATCGGAAGTGAGAAGAAAACCCCAAAAATTTTGAAAATATGAAGAATATGCAGGCCGCAGCAAATTAGTGGCAAAAAGAGCTATTTTTCCGGCTTTTCAATTTTTTCGATAGAAAATGCTTTTTATTCTTCGATGGCAAAGTTGTACAATGTATTTCCTACCGGAAAATGTAAAAAAGACTGAGAAAAATTCAAAAAATTTGCTCAGATTTTGTTGTGAGGGGTTGCGTCGCGGTCGCGTCGCGGCTCATATTAGCAACAATGCTTCAAGCAATGAAGTATATTTTAAATAAAATTAGTCGATAACATGCGAAACAAGGCCTAAAAACTTCAATGAAACAAACAAAATTTGATTCAAAAAACTATTTTAGGCCTATGGTCCGAGAGGAGTACACGAGGGTGTTCCAAGGAGCGCATTTGCATTGTTTTGAAAATATTTCAAAAATTAGCGGCGCAGAAGAGAAATGGAACGATAATTGGAAGGGAAATAATATGAAAACAACAAAAAAGCAAAACTTTTTTGTTGATTTTTCGGTTTTTTTCAAAGTGTCGCCAAAACGAAATATTGTGACCAAAAGTGACTAAAAAAAAGACTCAAAGAAAATACACCATTATGAAACTTTTTATGAATTGCAAAAATTAAAGCAGCGGTAAGAAAACACGATTATGCAGTTATTTTTTTTTTTAAATTGAATAAAAATTAAAGCAATTTTAAGAGCAGAAATTACGGATATTAAAAATAACCAAGGAAAATGACATCGTTTTTTTTTTCAAAAAGTGATTATGGAAATGCAGATGAAAATTATTCAAGAAGTGATAAAATTATCGATTGAAGAGCGCCACGAATCGTTGTTATTTGGACATTTTTATCTTGAACTCGTAATTCTCCGATCATTCTCTTCAATTTCTCATCAAAATCCGCGAGAAATGAGCATTTCATAGTTCTTACGGCAAGCCTGAAAGGAATCAGGAATTCTTTGAGACTCATTGATTCGTTTTCTCCTTCTGATGGTTTTGAATGGTTTCGGGATAATTTCGAGAGGCAAAGTTCCAGAGATAGATTGATTTCGTTGTTGGGAATCATCTGAAATTCATAAGGTTATATGAGGAAATTGAAACATTGAAAAATGAGGAGCAACCGCGCCCCACTGGTCTTACTTCTAAATGGTCAGAACTTAAGGTCAGCTTTTGGAACGTGTTATATGTCATTTAAACGCTGGGAGTACGATGATCACGAATCTGAAGTCCGATTTTGGCACCGACCACTCAGAAAAAAGTTATGACCTCAATTCCGATTGCTTAATTGTCAAAACTACTAATATGAAGTAGCTTCTGGGCATGATCCAGCGATGGTAGACCAGGTAGAGTCCCCAAATTTTGTCGAAATGCAGAACTGACCATCCCCTAATCTCCCAAAAAAGGACAATAAAGACGAAGACAAATAAAGCAAAAGACATTTTTGAAGACAAAAAAAAAACGTTCCATAGAAAAAGTTTCATACCCTTTTTTTCAAAAATGTTTCAAATGTTTTGGGGTGCTAGGAGTTGGTCAGTTCTGCATTATGATACAATATGGGAGCTCTACCATCGCTGGATAGTGCTCAGAAGCCGTTCCAAGTAGTGATTTTGACGAAAAATTGCCAGAATCGAGGTCACAACCCCTTTCTGAAAGGCTCCGGGACGTTTCGAACCCAGGACATTTCGAACCCGAAAACTACTGAAAAACGATTTTGATTGAGTTTTAACTTATTTTTTCAAACAAAATTTATTCCAAATTATTGTTTTTTGTTTAAACAGTTTTTAAAGATGTTTTTTTTACTGTTTTATTTCTTGTACTATGCGAGTTTTGCGAATCAAACTCGCAAAAAACAAGAAGTAACACTGTAAAAAAAACATGGCTCTCTTGTAGATGAGCGGTCCCTGGGAAATTGAGTGGTCCCCTGGAAATTGAATGGTCCCCTTAAACATTTAGGGGTCCCCTGAAAACTGAATGGTCCCATAAAAAATTGAACGGTCCGCTTGGAAGTTGGATGGTCCCTGAAAGTGTATCAAAGCCCGCTCAGAAGTTGAATGGTCCTTTAAAAATTGAATGGTCCCATGAGAAATCTAATGGTCCTCTTGGAGATATACAGGTCCTTCTAGAAATTGAATGGTCCCCGTAGACTTTCAATCCTGCCTTGAGAACTGAACGGTCCTTTATAAAACTGAATGGACCCCTTGAAAATATAACGGTCCTTTCAAAAACAAAATGGTCCTCTAGAAATTGAATGGTCCCTCAAGATGTAAAAAGGTACCCAAGAAAACGAATTGTCTTTCAAGAAATTGAATAATCTTGATTTGGATTTCGTTTCGGAATGCCTTCAATAACTGCATTCTGTATTCTTACTGCCCCAGGAGGCTTAGGCAACTTAGCAACAGAAATCGAGGAAGTTAATTAATGCGGAGGAAGCTTTCTGGGCTCACGTTGGATAGACCGAACTCACTGAAAAAAGGATTTTCTCAACGGAGTAAAAGACCCAGAATAATGAAAAAATGGACCCGAAACACGAAAAAACTGATTCCGTGACCAGAATCCGTAGTAGCTAAAACCAATTTATTTAAAGCAGACTGGTCCGAGCGCGGGTCGGCCCGCTTGGCCCTGGTTTAAAAATTTTGAATTTTTGAGCACATCTTTCCCAATTTTCAACTCAATTTCAAAACTTTTTCTGTGTTTTTTTTCTCGAAATGTTAGGCTTAGGCACTCTCAAAGCGCTTTCGTATCCAATAGTCTCTTTCCAGAAGGATACAAAGTATACACAGTTCAAGAAAAAGTGTCAGGATTGCCTAAGCCTTCAGAGTAATCCCTTTCTGGTTTTTATCTGAGTTTATTCTTTTCTTATTTCGGTTCAATTCATCTTAAACCGGAACCAATCGTTTTCTTGTCTATTCTGAAGCGTGGGTCCGCTCTTTCCGACAAGAGCTGCTTTCTGTTCCATTTAATTTTCTCCATTTTTTTTTGTGAAATTCTTTTGAAAAGTGATTTTTCCCTGAATTGACGGAACTGTTGCAAGCTTTCTGGAACAAGAATTAAATAGAGATATCAGAGCACCATTTAATTTTCAGGGACCTATTAGATTTTTTGTGGGACCATTCAATTTTAAACGGGCTTTATTACACCTTCAGGAACCATCCAACTTCTAAGTGGACTGTTCAATTTTTAAGGGACCGTTCAATTTCAAACGGACCATTCAATTTCTGGGCGGACTTCGTCATACCTTTAGGGACCATTAAAATTACAAGGGGATCATTAATTTTCCCAAGGGACCACTCAATTTCGAACGGACCATCTAACTTCTAAGGGGACCATTTAATTTTTGGGGGACCATCCAATTTCTAAAAGGACCATTAAATGTTTAAGGGGACCATTCAATTTCCAGGGGACCACTCAATTTCCCAGGGACCGCTCATCTACAAGAGAGCCATGTTTTTTTTACAGTGTTACTTCTTGTTTTTTGCGAGTTTGATTCGCAAAACTCGCATAGTACAAGAAATAAAACAGTAAAAAAAACATCTTTAAAAACTGTTTAAACAAAAAACAATAATTTGGAATAAATTTTGTTTGAAAAAATAAGTTAAAACTCAATCAAAATCGTTTTTCAGTAGTTTTCGGGTTCGAAACGTCTGGGTTCGAAATGTCTTTCGTTCGAAATGTCCGGGTTCCAAATGTCCCGGAGCCTTCTGAAAGGTCGGCAGCAAAAATAGACTTCAGATTCGTGATCAGCTTTTAAATGACATTTAACACGTCCCAAAAGCTCAAATTGTGTTCTGACCATTCCCTGGTGATTTCAGTGGGGCGCGTTCGCTCATTGGATCGAAAATCTAATATACTCACCTCTTTTTTATCCTTGCATTCCTCTAACTTTGCTTCGATTTTCTTCTGAATATCGGAGAAAATTGGTAAATCCAGAACGACAATGAAGTCGTTAAGAGCTCCAAGAATCAGAGTGATATTACTGGAATCTTCTGGAATGTAATCTTCAGTGGTGGTTCCGACGTCTTCTGATGAATTCCTGATAGCTTTGTGATTTATTTTCATGCCGTCCGGATTCAGAAAATCGGTAATAGTCGGTTCTTCGAATTTCACATCCAACAACATTTCCTCGTATTTTGGAGCTACAAAATTATCAGTTGGAGGTGGAATTTCCTCTACAAAATCAGCTCCATTATTTATGAAATTTCCCCGGGAAGTATCATCTCTTAACGGACCATTGAATGGCTCCAATTTGCCTCGTTGCTCATTATTATGTTGATAAGAGAAATCATTCGAATAGTCATCATCGTGTCTATCTTCTGGCGGCATTTCTACAACCGGCCTCTTCCTTTTTTCTGTTCCAGGAGTAATATCCGATGTCTTTCTCTTATTGTTACTAGTTGTCGGCGTATTGAAATTTGATCTTTTGAATTCCGCTCTTCTTACAGAAGAAGATATTGTACGATCCTGATTCTTGAGCAAAGAGGTGTTCAAGAAGCTTCTATCCGATCTGAAAATGTTGAGAATGAGAATCAGTGGCCGGGCCGACTAAAAAAATGTCCACCCGGTTCAGCCCGGTCGGCCTGGTCAAAATTTTTTGCACCGAAAACATTGGTTTTCTACTAGAAAACTTTTCTAGCGATGTAAAAAAGTCAGAAATTTCATCAAATTCCCAAAAAAAGTTCGCTGTCAATTGCTTCAATTTTTGTTGAATTCAAGACGACAATTTTTTTTCACCGGCCTACCAAATCACAAGTATAGATCAGAGTTGAGCGGGAGTGTTTTGGAAAAAGCGCAAGGCGGAATTCAGCTCAACTCTGGCATGAATAATCTGATTTTTTTCAACTTTTTTCCGGAAAAAAAAGTTGGTAGATTTGGACTTCGCCGTGATCAAGTTAAACAAATTTTCACCGATGATCGGGAAGAAACAATGAAAAAGATCAGTTTGATAACTTTTGCACCGAGTTTTCTGCTGGAAATCTAACTTCCGGCAAACTTTCTTAACTTTTCGCGCGGAAAAAATCGGACATCCGATATTCCGGGGGTCAGCCCTTAACCGTGCTTCTAATCAGAACTACTTCACGTGAAATAAAAGTTCTAATGCGGGACACGGTTCTGATTAGAAACAGTTCTGATTCGGGCAAGTTCTGATTCGGCATACCCCCGGCTACCCGAACAAGTCAGCAGTCAAGGTGGTCACTCACAATCTTCCCGTTCTATTCATCGAAGTTCCCTCTTCATCACTATCATTAAAAATCCACTCCTCCTCTTCATCAGAATCCTCCACATAGTTCGATTTGTTAACAGTAGTACTTCTTCTTCCTCTCTTCTTCTCGCCCTTCAAATACATACTTCCATCTTTCTTCTGATATTCGATTATTCGATTATTACTATCTACCACGACATCCGCATTCTCTTGAAGTCTAAATAAGAATTTAAATATATTTAATCCCATATCAAATGCATACTCTTTCAAAACATAATCCTCGATTACTGTGCTTGTTGCAAATATAATTCTCACTTTCATATCCTCATCAAATAATACAGATTCATAAATTTGTTTTGTGGCTTGACGAATTCGTGCTTGCAAGTGCATTTCATGATGTGAACTGCCCATTTCCGTCTTTAAATCTTTCGCAAGTGTAGAAAGCTTAATCATTTTACTCGTTTCCTCTACTTTTTTGGCCAAAAACTCGAGAATTTGAACGTTGCTCAATTCGGGTTGTTGAGTAGACTGCAAAGTGAAGAATGTTTTTTTTTTTTGAAAAAAAATTTTCCGTGCATTTTTATCAACTAATTTGGCTTATGTTTTCCAGAAGAAAAACTTGATCAATTTTCAAGTATAAACTCCCCAAAAAAAGTTTCTAAATCGAGCTAAAATCGGGAAAACTGTGCTGAAAAATTTCCAACGCGATTCGTATACTTTACTACCACAATAACATAGTCTATGACAGATCCATCGTTGGGATTTTCACGAAAATTGGTTATATCTGAGACACTAGCTTGTTTTTCATGGCCCGAAGCGAAAATAGGCTTCAGATTTGTGATCAGCAGGCTTTTAGCTTTCGAATGGTCTGTAACACGTCCCACGATCTCATCTTTTGCGTGGAACGTTCCCTAGTCAGTTCAGCTGATATCAGAAATCAATAAACTTCACTGACATGTACTCCACTCAACTCGAGTCCCCCGCCATTCTTTTTGTAATGAACAATTCGACTGAAATCATCTACAGTAACTTCCGCTTCTTCTTCCAATCTAAAAAAAATGTTTTTTTTTTCTATTCCAAATCTATCCTTTTTTGTATACTTTTCAAGCAATTCGTAATTGATACGTGTACTCAATGCAAACAATAACTTCACTTTCGTATCGGAGTCCAAATTCGGCATTTCATGGACAACCTGACGAAAACGACAGATTCTGAAATGAGAAAAAATTTTGAATTCCGGTTCGACAGTTTTTCTTTTTTCCAGACTTGTCAGACTTGTCGGATCGGGCCGGTAGAGACTGTTCGGGTTAATCCAAGGAGAAACCCCTACTCAGTACAAATCGGGTGGGGGCTTTTTCATGACGTCGGGGGTTTAAAATTGGACCAGCCGGTCCAATAGAAAACCCCCACCAGTACAAAGTGAGGGCTTCTTTCTTGAGAACCTGGGATTCTCCAAATATAACCCCCACCCCCTCCAGAGCCCCCCACTGTTCGCAGATCATCGCTCACCATCCAAAACCAAAAAGGACTTTTTTTGGATTCACCCGATTTCTCCAGCGGCCTGGCCCGGCCCGTGACAAGTCTGTTTTTTTTTTGCATCTTTTACCTGCTCTCCAAACCTCCCACTGTAATCGTGGAATTTGTTGTTATTTTGAATTCTCTCGAAAGTGCTCTAACACTCAAAACTTCCTTCCCTTCTCTCGTTTTTTCAACGAGAAATTCCACAAGTTTTTGGTGTTCCGGATTATTGATCCAATCAGCTGGTTTTCTCATTGTTTTCTGGAAAATAAATGATTTTTCGCAATTTTTTTCCATTTTCAGCAAAAGAAATTTTTTCGGTGAATTCATGGGTTTTCGCACAAAAAAAAAACGCCTGTTCTAAAGTCTTTTTTACCAGAAATTGGAAAAAAACAGCAACTTTTGCGTTGTCTTTTTCTGATTTTCTACCAGATTTCGGTCGAAAAGAGGGCTAAAATTACCGTTTTCAGTGAAAAAAAGCATTTTTCAGTCTAAATGTCGCAAATAGGCGTTTTTTCAAGTCAAAATCGAAAATATCTAGAAAAAAATCATTTGCTGAAAACGAATTATTGCACGGAAGTAAACGCACTTGAAAAAACAAAATAAAATTGTTAAATTTCATTTAAAAAATTCAATTTTTATCGTTTCGAAAGTCAATAATTCAACTTGAAAGACGCGGTGATGCAGGAAAACACAATAGTCTTCTCTGCCGTCTCGCACTCTCTCGCCCGTGCAGAAGGAGCGCGCTTGCAACTTAACATTTTTTTTCCGTGGAATCAAGTCTCGATGGGGAAATAAAGGACGTTTTCGTTGTGAAAATAACGATGGGAATTAAAAAAAAAAGACTTTAAAAAATCCGGTGAAAATCAAATATTGAATTATTTATTAATTGTGAAAATTGAAGCAATTTTAAGAGCAGAAATCGCGGGAATGAAGAATAATCGAGTATAATTGTGCCGTTTTTTCAAAAATTGTGCATGAAAATACAGATAAAAAATAATAATTCAAGAAGTGATAAGATTATCGATTGTGTTCTGAAGAGCGCCTCGAATTGTTGTCATTTGAACATTCTTATCCTGAACTCGTAATTCTCCAATCACTCTCCTCAATTTGTATTCAAAATCAACGAGAGCCGAGCATTTCATAGTTTTCACAGCAAGTCTAAAAAGGCTCAGGAGTTCTTTGAGACTCATTGATTCGTTGTTTTCTGATGATTTTAAATGACTTCTGGCCACTTTAGAGAAGCATAATTCGAGGGATAGATTGATCTCGTTGTTGGGAATCATCTGAAATTAGAATTGATATAAGGATGCTGCAAAGGAGGGTTGGGCGTTTTCGAGAGGTTATCGGCAATTTTCGAATACTTTTTGCACTGAAAGGGAATTCATTTCAAAAAGATTTCTGAAAAATTGGGTATCGTTACTTTCGGATGTTCTGAAAAAGAATATGACATTTTCAGCTGCGAGACACCAAGTTTTGGCTGAAAACTTCCAGAACTCCTTATTGAAATTATTTCCCCTGTAAGCGGAAATGGTTGTCTAAAGAACATTTTGGATATTCCTAGTGGAAAAAATTAAAAATTTCTTCAAAATCACAAAAAAAAGACCTCAGTTTTCACATTTTTTAAAAATTCGTGTGGGCCAACTTTTTCATAGATCAGGACCTTTGCCAACGGAAATTTTTTTCAAGAATTTTCGGAAACGCCCAACTTTACTACCACGAAATACACTCACCTCATTTCTATCCTTGCATTCTTCTAACTTTGCTTCGATTTTCTTCTGTAGACCAGAAAGAATCGGAAGATCAAGACTATCGATAAAATCATTGAGAGCGCCAAGAATCAGAGTGAGTTCACTGGAATCTTCTGGAATGTAATCTTCAGTGGTGGTTACGACGTCTTCTGATGAATTCGGAATTTCATTTTGCTCATTTTTAATGCCGTTTGGATTTGGAAAATAGTGGATATTCGGATCGTCTTCCATTTTCACATCCATCAACATTTCTTCGTCTTTTGGGACCAAAAGAGACCCAGTTGTAGGTGTTTCAGAAGTCTTTCTCCTCTTGTTACTTGTTGATGGATTGTTGGAGCTTGTCTCATTTTGCGTTGAACTCGATCCAATATCATATTGATTATTGTAGATAAAGGCGTCTGACAATCTTTTCTTTGATCTGCAATTTTTATAAATTGAATAAATGTGGTGTTAAGTCGGTGCTACCACTAATCAGAACTCTGGACGAATCAGAACCGGACGGATGAGAACTGACCCTTATAAGAACCGACCGTTGAAGAACTGCCCCGGATAAGAACTTTTCAAATGCTCGTATTTGGGCACTTTTCACTGCTTGCAGGCCATTGCAGCAAAGTATTGCGAAAGGGTTCTTATCCGGTGCGAAAGGTTCTTATCCGGGGCAGTTCAGATTTGGGGTAGCACTGTTCAGCCAGATCAGGCATGTCAAAGACCGGGAAGGCCCCGTCAGCCCTCATTCAAAAAATTTTTCGCATTTTGTTGGGGGCCAGGCCGGGTTGACCGAGAAAAATGTCTGCCGGCCCGGTCGGCCTTGCGTCTAAGGGTATTAAAAATTCTCCGATTTTTCTAATAGGATAAAATCCGAAAATTCATCGAAACCCCACAACAACAAAAAATTTGAAAAAAATGAAAAAGAAAAGTGACTAACACTCTTCCACTTCTTGTTGTCACATCCATAGTTTCCCATTCTCCATCACTCGAATCACCATGTATTTCTTCCACATCTTTATCATTTCTTTCACTCTCTTGGTTGTTCAAATTAAGCATCCATTCGTAGTTTTGATTCTCTGCGATTCTTGGCTCATTTTTCGGAGGATGGATTCCATACAATTCGAGGCCGCCCTTTTTGTAATGAATAATTCGATTATATTCGTCTACAGTAACCACCTCTGCTTCCTTTTTCAATCTGGAAAATAAATCTTTTAGAGCGTTTTTTTGTATTGGCTTTTCGAATGGATGAGTAATCGCGCTCCACTGGACTCAGTTGGCTTTTTGAATTTTTCTTCCATTCAGACCCTACCACGAAAGACGAAAATTTCGTTTGAGACCCCACGAAATTTGGAAACCACTTTGGAAATATTTAGAGAAAACCTGAACCTTACCGACAAAATCCGGAAAATTATTTCGGTAAATACGAATGTTTTTCAGGAAATTTTACCAAATTTCGGGAAAAATCGGAAAATTCAACAAGCTTTCACCGAAAAACATTTTGGAAATTTTATTTTTTCCGGTGATTTTCCATTGAATTTTCACGGTAAACTTCTCCATGATTCATCGAAACACCCGCTAACCGGTAAAAAATTTTCCGGCAAATGCATACGGATTAGAGTCTAGTGGAGCGCGGTTGCTCCTCATTTTGAAAGGCTAATATACTTACTTTTCGAGGAATTCCGAATCCACAGTAACACTCAATCCGAACATCATTCTTACTTTCGTTTCGTTGTCCAAATGTGGAAGTTCGTGAACAATTTGACGAAAACGACGAACTCTGAAAATAAAGATTTTGAATTTTACTTTTGAAAAAAAAATTTGGGCAATGAGTTTTAAAGTTGGCATCAAGCCAACGACCTCCCCCTGAAAACGCAACTGCGGCGCGCAACTTTTGCAACTCTCCCGCACGAAGATTTGTTTTTTGTTTTTTGCCCGAAATTAGTATCCTTTTGCATCGAAAAAAAGCAAAAATCTAGAAAGAAAACTCCGTGCGGGCGAGTTGCAAAAATTGCGCGCCGCACTTGTGTTTTTAGGGAGAAGTCGTTGGATCGGTGCCAACTTTAAAATTCCCTGCCCAAAATTTTTTCGAGCAGTGAATTCTGAAAAAAAGAGTGATTCTAACCTGCTAATCAAACAATCCACTGATAATTCCGAACCGCTTTTTGTTTTGAATTCTCTACCCAATGCTTTATTGCTTATTGGTTCCTTGACATTTTTTGTCTTTTCAACGATAAATTCAACAAGTTGAATATACACTGGATCAGTTAACCAATTCTCGTGTTTTACCATTGCTTTTTTCTGAAAATAAAAATGGTTTTTGATTGGGATTTCAACTGAATTTAGGTCGAAAAGTGAGCTGAAACGGTTATTTTTTGTTGAAAAATGCCGCAAATAGGCATTTTTTCTGTAAAAATCGGAAATATTTCAAAAAAATGCTTTCGCTGAAAACGAAATGTTCCACGGAAGTCAAAAAACACAAACGCACTTGGAAAAATAAAATTTAATAGAAGAACTATTGAATTTTATAAACAAAATTCAATTATTCTCATTTCGAAAGCCAATTATTTAGTTTTAAAATCGCGGTGATACGGGAAAACACAAACGCTCTCCCTCTTCTCTCTGCCGTCTCTCACTCTCTCGCACGTGCAGATGGAGCGCGGTTGCATCTTTTACGTGGAATCAAGTTTCGATAGGGAAAAAAGCACTTTTTCGATGAATCGAATGGAAATAACGATAGAATTACAACAAAAAAAATTTAGAATTAACAAAAAATTTTTATGATAACAAATTCAAAAGTACTATCAATTATGCTAACAAAAATTTAAAAAAAAAACAAAAAAAAACAAGTGAAATATACCGTAAATCTTGTAGTTGAAGCTCTATTTTTGAACGCTTTTTTGCCAAAAAAAAAAAACAGCTCTAAATTTCCTGGAGAAAAAATTTCGAAAAACGTTAAAAAATGCAAAAGCATAGAAAAATGGGTTAGAAAATAGAATTTACGATAGGAATTGAAAGATCAAGAATTAATAATGTTATCGATTACACTCTGAAGAGCATTCTGAATTGCTGACACTGAAACAAACTGAAAAAAAAAGAAAATGTGTCTTAATTATTTTCGAAAAAGTGAACAAACCTTATCTTGAATACGAAGTTTTTCGATAATTTCCTTTAATTTCTCTTCAAAATCAACTAGAGAAGGGCACTTCATATCGGCCACAGCATGTCGAAAACGGATCATAAATGGCTTCAATCGGAATGATTCCACTGATTCCTTGATATCCCAATTTTTGTTCACTTTTAAGAGGCACAATTGAAGAGAAAGGTGGATTTCTTCATTTGAAACCATCTTCAGAATGCAATCACCTCTGCAGTCTTTCAATTTTGACTCAATTCTTTTCTGAAGATCTGATAGAATTGGTAAATTGAGAGTATCGATGAAATCATGAAAGGCTTCTAAAATCGTTGGGAGAGAGGTTTGGTCCTTTTTGGCGTCTCCAGAAGAAGCTGCTGAATCCTGACGTTTTGGATCTTTCTTGTATGGATTATTCGAGAAAAGCGAAACTTTGTTAATTCTTTCAGCAGATTTCCCACCGTTAGAAGTACTTGGCTCTTCTTTGATTTCCTTATCCATTGGATCATCAAGAATAATAATATCCGGTTCTTCTTCCATCTTAACATCCATTAACATTTCCTCGTCTTTTGGAATCACCAAATGTTCCGTTGGAGTTGCTTGTAAGGTTGGAATTGTATCAATAACAGATGCAGCTGGAATTTCCTCTACAAAATCATCTCCATCATTGATAACGGCTCCACGTGATAAATTCATTTTCAATTGACCATCGAATGGCTCCAATTTGACTTGATTATTTGATTGATAAGAAAAATCAAAAGAATAATCATTATCATATTCTTCTCGAACTGTCTTGTTATGTTCAGTTGATTCAACTACATTGGAACTGGAAGCATTCTGATTCTTTGCCGCTTTTTCTGATGCCATCTTCACAGTCTTCTTTTTCTTTTCAACTGGTTCTTCCTTATTTTCAGACGTTTTTCTCTTACTAGAATCGGTTCTGGAGCTCGTCATTTTCTTGTTCATTGAAGGACTGTATCCCATATCGTCTGTGAGTCTTCTTTTTGATCTGAAATAATTTAATTGAAAATAAAAGATGCCTTAAAACCTGTAATAGAGCGGCCCCTTCAGATGAACGGTCCCTGTATTAGAGGGGCCCCTCCAGAAGCCTAGTGAACAATAGAGCGGTTCCCTTTTTTAGAACGGCATATTCTCAGCAATGATGTTCACGAAACTGTCAAAAATAGGTTATTCTTCCCAAAATCGGTTAACTCATTCAACATTTTTGGGATAAAAACTCTTTTATTTCTCGATTTTTCGCAAATTCTCAATGAAGATGTGAATATCAGAAACTGACATTAATATAAAATCGGGTTTTGAAATTTTAAGCAGTCACTCCATCATAACACGGTGAATTTTATTGAACGTGATTTTGAATTCTTTTTTCGCGCGTTTTATTTTTGTAGTGGACGCAAGCTGTTTCATTTGCTGAGTATCGACTCGGTTTATCATGCAAATGAAGGCTACGTATCCGCTTAAGCACGTAAAGCTGAGTCGCTACGCAGTGAGCTTGCGACCATCAAAAAATAAAAACGCGCGAAAAAAAAATTCGAATCACGCTCAAATAAAATTGCCGTGTTGTAAGAACCCCTCTGATAGAGCGACCCCCCTAAAGAGGTAGTGAAAAATAGTACGGCCGGCCGTTTATCACATATTTTACGGTGAAATCTAAAAAAACACTAACAATCTTCCACTCCTTGTCACCACATTAGCGGCTTGTTGAACATCATTTTCATCTTCGGATTCTTCACTTTCTTCCCTATAAACTTCTTTATTTTTTCTCTGGCTTCTTCGTTTTTTGGGCGGAGCAAGGTCCACTTTCCGAACTCCACTTTTCGTTCTGATATTCATAGTTTCATCTTTTTCTTCATCACTCGAATCACCGTGTTTTTCTTCTACTTCTTCATAAGAATCTTCTACATTATTCGATTCAAGAACATCTCTCTTTTGTTTTTCATGTCGATTCTCCTTCTTCCTTTTCAAATATCCTTCATTTTCATCTTCCGATTCTCTATCGTCTTTCTCAGATACTTTCTTTTGTTTTCTTTGGCTTTTTTGCTTGCCAGTCGGAGTATGATCAGCTTCCCGAACGTCTTCTTCCCTTTTCAAACATAGACTTCCATCATTCTTCCGGTACTCTTTGATTTTATTCGATTCATCCAACAATAAAGTTGCATCGTCTTGGAGCCTGAAAAAATCATAAAATGATCAGAACCTTACTATTCTGACACACAAGTTTTGTCTACTTTTTAGTACTTTTGTGGGTCGCTGGCCCTGGAGCCTTTGGTAGCAGTGCCATTTCAAACGGACCTTGATAGCAGAGTTGTACGGAATGGATATTCTCGATCCCGGAATTGGAAATCCGGAATCCGGAATGACCTTCGAAACTACATAATCCGGAATCCGGAATTCGGAGTAATTTCTTTTTTCCCGGAATACGGGATTCGGAACCCGGAATGATTGACTTTGCGAAATTGAGCTCGAAAAGTAGTTTGGTTCCATTTTTCCGTAGATTCCCGCAGCCATTTCATGCTAGAAGCATCGAATACCGGAATATCGCTCATATCTTCTCCATAGTTTTGCTATTTTCCTTGACTGGAAAAATTTCAGTTGCAACGGAATGAGATTTCATTTCGCGGAATCCGGAAAACGGAATCCGGAATTCCGTACAACTCTGCTTGATAGGCCGATACAGAATTTCCCCGCGATGATGCCCTCTCTTTTTTGATATTTGATTGGAGCTCTGAGAAGCTCTGTCTTATCTATGCTCAAAGCCTAACATGTATCTACTACCCAAGTGTCACCAATAGATTCCAACGGGACGAGGTACAAAAGTTAGACCTCTCGAGGGGTAAAACTTTGCCATCTTTTGTTTTTCGAAAAGCGGCATATTTTCAATTTTTTTTGAAATGCTTTTCAATTTTCTGAAAATTTTCGGTTTTTTGACCGTAGCTTGGTCAATATTAAAGATTTTTACAAAGTTAAAGAACGAAATTGTCGTGAAACCCATGCGGTCAAAGCACGTAGCATCGGTAACTGCTTGGTATGTTTTTTCTTCAGAACTTTTCAATGCATATATTCTTACTTTTCGAGAAATTCATTATCCACTGGTGCACTCAATCCATACAACAGCTTTACTTTTGTATCAATATCCAAATTTGGAAATTCATGAAGAAGCTGACAAAAACGACGAATTCTGAAAATGAGTTTCATTTTTGGTTGCAATTCGAAATTTGTTATTTTCGAACCTGGCCTCCAAGCATCCCACTCCAAGGGCACAATTACTATGTTGCTTGAAATCTCTGGACAATCCTTTAACACTCAATACTTCCTTGCCTTTTTTCGTTTTCTCCACTAGAAAATCAACCAGTTTGACATGGTCTGGACTGATGAGCCAAAATTCGATTTTTTTGATTTTATCAGAAACTTGAGTGTTCGGGCAAGGATCCGAATTACTGAAATGATCATAGAGCTTTCGCCTTGCTGGGTCCAGAATCATCGTTTTTTTTGGGGACACCTCCTTCAGATTTTCCTCTTTCCGATTTTTCAGTTTTATAGATGTTTTTTATGGTTTTAATGTCTCCTCTCATGCGTTCGCTTATCTGAAAATCTATTTGTAAAACGCGCTCGAATTTATAACATTTCTACCTGTTCAATAGTTCTGACACAACCAATCGCATCCAACTCGACCTTCCATTTTTCTAAACATTCTTGTCGAGGCGATTTACCATCATTAATACCACCAGCAATTCTCGAATGGTATTGAATTTTGTCTCGTATATACAAATCAACAAGAAGCATTGACGCTTCGTCCGACATTGGCGATTCTCTCTCTTTTCTTTCCACAGACATACTTTACACAGGTACTGAAAAATGTGAAAGAAAATGTAAGAAAAAAAACATCAAGAAAGAGAGAGTAGAATTACTGTAGACGTTGGTTCATTGAAAACTAACGAATAAAACATTTTCCAAACTATTTTCTTTTAGGAAAATATTGAGCAATGAGAAAATCGTTCATGAATACGGTCTCAGCATTGCACAGAAGCCAAAAAAAAAACGGAAAAGAATGTGAAAGATTGAAATTGAATTTTTAAAAAATTGGGAAAACATTCATTAACTACAAACATTGTTATCTTCCCATACAATTCAGATTCTCATTGACTACATTTTTTTCATTGCCTTTGCTTCAAAGCTGAAAAGCTGAAACTCCGTCCAATAATTTTAGAACCCCCCTTCCATTTCGGCTCTATGGCACGAAACGTTATGAAAAACTTGGGAATGTGAACATCCTGGCCCAAATATTGTACGGTTTTTCGGGTCAAATGCGTTGCTGATACCATTTCCATAACCTCCAACCAGTACTTCACTGACAACGGAATGGTGTATACCAGAGCTGGGCGGAAGTGAAAATTTTTAAAACGGAAGTCGGAAGTGAAATTTCTTAGCCGGAAGTCGGAAGTCGGAAGACGGAAGTAAATTTTTCTAAACGGAAGTCGGAAGTGAAAAAAAAGAGCGGAAGACGGAAGACGGAAGTCGGAATCCGAGAGCAAAAAATTGATCTAATTTGTCGAAAATGAGCGAAAATTCGAAAAATGTATCGATTTTCACATGTTTTTAACTACTTCCAACGAATTTCTGAGCTTCATTTCACCCGAAATCTCGCGAATTTTCTCAATTTTTTTCCTATTCCACACTTCCGACTTCCGTCTAAATTTCGGTTTCAAAACGGAAGTCGAAAGTAAACTTTCTTAGGCGGAAGTCGGAATTTCGCCCAGCTCTGGTGTATACGTAGGATGAGCTTATGGGACCGATCATAGACTATATTCCAGTGGTACTGAAGTTTCTCTCAAAAACGTCTCTCGCCTGTGCAGATGGAGCGCAGTTGCATCTTCTAGTCGATACACACTGTGAATCAAGAGGGAAATGTTCTTATTCATTTATTACCAATGGGATGCGTTCGAAAAAACTTAGAATGTATAACAAATTCAACAAAAAAAAGAGAGATTTGAAGTTTGGAAATTTCGGAAACAAATTAAGAATTAATGATGTTGTCGATGACACCTTCGAGAGCACTTTGAATCGATGTGATTGGAACGAACTGAAAAAAGGAAAATTTTACAAATAAGTTTAGAACTGTTAAAAAAAGGAATGAAATCACTGTTTTTTATTTCAAATTCTTGTAGATTATTTAAAACAGAATCAGATTCTTATTGTCTGAAAACACGGAAACTTCTCTAAAAACCGTAAAATTGCGTCGCCTGGCATAGATTTACTTTCGGTGGCCGAGTCCACTCGGACTACACGGACATGTGGAAGAGAAATCGTGTAGTTCTCGAAGACAACCGCCAATTTTTTTTCTTTTTTTTTTTCTTTACTTTTTTGCCCTTTTCGGCGGTTCCTCCTTTTTTCCCCTGTTCTTCCATTTTGAAACAAAAAACTGGTTAGAATGGTCGGAAGGTGGCAAAATATATAAGAAAGAAATGGAAGAAATTGGCGGTTGTCGTCGAGAACTACACGGTTTCTCTTCCACCTGCCCGTGTAGTCCGAGTGGACTCGGCCACCGAAAGTAATTCTATGCCTGGCGACGCAATTTTGCGGTTTTCGGAGTAGTTTCCGTGATTTCAGCCAATAAGAATCTGATTCTGTTCTAAATAATCTATCAGAATTCGGAATTTAAAAAATCTGATTTCATAGAATAAACAAACCTTATTCTGACCACGAAGTTCTCCAATAATTCCCTTTAATTTCTGTTGGAATTTAACAAGGAAAGGGCATTTCATATGAACAACTGCAAGTCTAAAAGGGCTCAGGAATGACTCCAATCGGAATGATTCCATTGATTCATTCGATTCCCAATTATTGTTCACTTCCACAAGGCATAATTCCAGATAATAGTAGACCATCTTTCTATCTTTCCAAACCATCTTTTCATTGCATTCCTCTAGTTTTGCTTCGATTTTCTTCTGAAGATCCGAAAGAATCGGAAGATCGAGAATATCGATAAAATCATGGAATGATTCAAGGACCAAGTTGAGAGGGGTGTGGTCCTTTTTGACGTCTGATCCTTCCATTTTTATATCCATCAACATTTCCTCGTATTTTGGGACCAAAAGAGATCCAGTTGAAGCTGGCAATTCCTCAACAAAATCATCTCCATCATTGATAACAGCTCCACGTGATAAATCCATTTTCAATGTTCCATTGAATCGTTCCAATTTGACTTCAGTGTTATCATTCGACTGATAGGAGAAATCGAATGGATAATAATCATATTCTGATGTGATTTCTTGAATTTCATTCTTTTTCTTCTTTCCAACTGATCCATTGATTTGCTCAAGAGTCCTTCTTTTTCTGTTCCTACTCTCATCTAGGAAAGAGCAATATCCCATATCACTCTGTTCATCGTATTCGTCTGAGAGGCTTCAATTCGATCTGAAAAATGTCAAATTAGACATAACAATTGAAGATAAGATGTATAGATAGTGCCCATAATATTACAGGTGCAGTAAGGGTATGTTTGATTGGGTGAAAAATAAACTAAAAACTATTGACTATTTTATGATCGAAATCGACTTCAATGTGGCTCAATTTGAACCTTTTTTCGAGCGGTTTCGAGCATAAAATAGTCATATTTGAATATGTTTCCACAAATCTAACGAACTCTTGCTACGCTTTAAAAAATAAACTTACGTAGCATTAGCTTCTCTATCACTATCATCACTCGAATCACCATGTTTTTCTTCCACTTCTTCATCAGAATCTTCCGAATCATCTTTTCCCAAGTTCAGACTTCCGTCGTTTTTCCGGTACTCTTTGATTCTGTTCAGTCCATCAACAACCACAATTGCTTTCTTTCGGAGTCTAAAACAAAAATTGAAGTTATTTTGAATTTGATCTACATTTATACTTTTTCAGGGCATAACCTGGAACCATTGCCTTCGTTGCAAACATCATTTTCACTTTCATTTCCTCATCAAATAACCCCGATCCATAAATCTGATTTTTGGCTTCATGGAATTGCTTTTGCAGAGAATATTTTTGCTGATATCTGCCTGTCGTCTCTTTGAAATGGGTGCGAAGATCAGCAACACTAAAAACGCCACTTTCTTCTACTTTTTCCGCCATAAACTCAAGAATTTGATCGATGCTCACTGTGGGATCTCTGATTCTCTGTAAGCCAATACATTGAAATAAATGTTCGATTGTGTTATTCTAACATGTATTCCATTCAATTCGAGCCCTCCTCCATTCTTTTTGTAATGAGTAATTCGATTGAGACGATCTACAGTAATTTCTGCTTCATTTCTCAATTCTCCGAGAAAGTCTTCATCCACTGGTCCACTTAATCCAAACATCAACTTTACTTTTGTTTCAGTGTCAAACTGTGCAAATTCGTGAATAATGAGACGGAAACGTTGGATTCTGAAAATCAATCATCAAAGGTGGGGGGACATGAAAGCTTTGTAGACTTTTTTTGTAGACTTTGTATGCATTTTGTCGTAAGATGTGGTGTATACACTAATTTTTCAATTTTCAACATTTTCAAGAAAAACAAAAACCAAGATCATCCATGGGGGTCGAACTAAGCTATCGTACCGATTGGTGATCGGGTTCATTACCGGCTGAGCCACGAGGTCCAAAACGCGGCCGCCTTTTTTTGGCGCCTATGAATCTGCCTCTCGCGCTCACAATCTTGAGTGCGAGATGAGTTTAATTTCTAACTAGTTATGATTGTGCGGACTTCAAATATGAGTTTAGAATGCTCCATTATTCATAATAGATAAGTAACAACAAATTCAGTTTTTTTCATGTCCCACAACCTTTAAAGTATTACCACATTTCGAGAAGAAATTTTCCTGGTTTTCTGATTTTTTTTTTGGTATGTGAAGTAAATTGTGATCACTTTTCGAGAAAAAAGCGACGAATCGAGAAAAACGTGCTCAAAAAGTCAAAATTGTCAAACCCGGACCGGTAAAATCGTCCACCGTCGGCCCGGATATGGACAAGTCTGATATAGTCAACGCATGCCTCTGCATACCCGCTCTATTGCAACCCCGCCCACCTCGTAAAAATAGTTCTCCTTTCGGAGAGAGCGGCAGACACGCAGACAGTAACGTGTCTGCCGCTCTCTTCGAAAGGAGAACTATTTTTACGAGGTGGGCGGGGTTGCAATAGAGCGGGTATGCAGACGCTTGCGTGGACTATACACACAATACATTTTTGGAGCTGATGGACAATTCATGGCTCAGTTACATAAGCTCAAAACTTATTAGTTCGAATTATACTCCTTGAAATTGTGTAAAGTTTTGGTCATGCTTGTATGAAAAATTTTTGTGACCACATTCCGAAAATGTATTTAAAAACAAATTATGAAAAATGGAAAACACTGTCCGGATGCTGAAAAGTCTCAAATTTTTTGAATTTTTCCCTTTCCTTACCTCTTTCTCAAGCCTTCGTATTTTAATGGCGATTTAATTTGTTTTTTGAACTTTCTAATCAGTCGCTTCACGTTCAAAACTTCCTTCACATCTTTCGTTTTTTCAACGAGAAATTCGACAAGTTCCATATATTCTGGATTACTCAACCAAATATTGTCTTTTTCCATTGTTTTTTCTGAAACTTGTATAATTATTTTAGCAGTAAGGCGCGGACACGCTGCAAGAATAGCTGAAGATGAGAAGTGAAAAGTAGAAGTTGAAAAAAAAGAATTCAGATTATTTTCCAAGAGAGTCGACCGAGAAATATCAGAAAAGTGGATAAAAATTAAAAAATGTATCACAATCAGAGCTTCACGGAATAACAGACTTGTCGCGGGCCGGGCCGGGGCGATGGAGAAACTTCTACCGGGCCGGCCCGGTTGGCTCGGGGTCTAAGGCAAAACATGTTTTCTTCAAGTTTTTTTTTCGAACATTTTTTTTCGCGGTTTTTTTTTCTACTTTTTAAACCTATATTTACAGGGAGGAAATTCTGATCGATTGTTGAGTAAAAAGAGCCAGAAAAGTTTCGAAATAGGGCTGAAAATCGGGAAAAACGTGCTCAAAAATTAAAAATTTTCAAACCCGGGCCGACCCCGGCCCGGCCCGACAAGTCTGCGGAATAGCATTTTTTTATTTCGGAAAACGGAAGTCAGAGCACGGAGTTTTTATGGAAAGCAGAAATTTTGTAGAATTTTTTTTTCAAAAACTTTAGAAATTTTCCGGTGTTTTTCGTACTTTTTTTCTCAGTGAAAGGCTGTTCAAAATTATCAAAAAAATTATCTTTTTTTTTCCGAAAAATATATGAAAATTCCTGAAAACGGAATTTCGTTAAGCTCCGATCACAATCTCTCCCCAAAATAATTATTTCAGAACTTCAAAACATGTTTTTCTCAACGTTTACACTTTTTTGGTAGAGAACATCATTGTCGCAAGAGAGACGCAGAGAAATAAAAGTTAAAGGCGCAGAAAGGGGGAGGCGTGGGAAAGCCACTTGATGCGCCTTAAATCTTGTTTTTTCTCTGCGTCTCCTTCTTTTTCTCTCGCGTTTTGAAAATTGAAATAAAGTAAATTTCCAATGTCAAATACCAATGGAGTTAATTACAAAAAGGAAAAAGGCAAAAAAAATGAAATTTAATTTTTTTTATTACTAAAAAAATTCAACAAGGAAAATAACTGTGAGCTTTAGAATTAAAAGTCAAATGTAAAAATCAGGAGAAGTTCGGAATATTCAAAATTAAAAAAAAATCAAGAATGAATAATGTTATAGATGACACCCTCGAGGGCACTCCGAATTGCTGTCACTGGAATAAACTGAAAAAAAAGAAAAATTATATAAATTATAGTGACTGTAAACATCCGCATATGCGCTCTAGTCCCATGTCCAAAAATAGCGTTTAAAATGATGAGACGCAGAGAAATTTTTCTTTGCGTCTCTTCATTTTAAACGCTATTTTAGGACATGGGAATGGAGCGCATATGCAGATGTTAGCGTTCATTATATTGTCGCTTTCCTAAAATTGCAACCTCGACAAACTGCGCCGTTTATTGGAAAAAAGTGCGCGTTTCGCAAAGTTGCCGCACAGAAAAACTGCTATTTATTTTTCGGTGATACAAAATAACATTCCCAGAACCTTTTTCGTATTTCCATGACAATTTTTGCAGTTTAAGGACTGAAAAAAACATGTTTTTTTCACATAAAAACTTGCTAGAAATTCCGTGTTTCACGATTGGAAAAAGTGGAAACTTCGTGCCGCACTATTGAAAATAACCATGCGGCGGGTTGCGAAAATGGGCTGCAATTTTATAAAAACGAAGATAAACAAACCTTGTTCTTAACACGAAGTTCTCCGATAATTCTTTTTAATTTCTCTTGAAAATCAACGAGAGATGGGCACTTCATATGGACAACAGCATGTCTAAAAGGGCTCAGAAATGATTCCAAACTGAATGGTTCAACTGATTCATGGATTTTCCAATTCTTGTTCACACTCAGAAGGCACAGTTCAAGAGAATAGTATATTCCTGTGTTGGAAATCATTTTTCCTTTGCATTCCTCTATTTTTGCTTCAATTTTCTTCTGTAGATCGGATAGAATCGGAAGATCGAGAATATTGATGAAGTCGCGTAAGGATTCAAGAATCAGAGCCAAAGATGTGTGTTTTTCGACTTCCGGTTCTTCCAATTTCACATCCAACAACATTTCTCCATACTTTGAAACCACAAATTCTTCAGTTAGAGCACGAGAAGTATCATCGTTTAATGGATCATCGAATGACTCCAACTTGACTCGTTTTTCATCATAGGAGATATCATCTTGATTATTGAACAAGGAGGCATCAGAGAATCTTTTTCTCGACCTGAAATGGTTCATTACGGGCAGGATAGGTCGGAACAAATCTTTCCAAAAAATAAAAAAATTTTTACGAAAAGTTATTTAGTAAAGTCGGATATCCGAACTTTCTTCCGAAACTTATTTTCGGATCATTTGTAACATCGAGAAAAATCTCCAAAACATGCTTTTTCACTGAATTTTTCAATTGAAAGCGTACAAATTCCTGGTTTTCTATTAAAAAATTGACTGAAGTGGGTCTTTTGAACCAATAGTAGTAAAATTTGTAAAAAAAAATCGTACGATGAAGGCAGTAGGTAAAATGAAATTCGTCAATTTTCTTCCCCGATTTTTCGAAAAAGTGAGCTCGGAAAATGCTCCGACGAAAAAATTTCCGAAAGAAGTTGGAAAATCAGAAAATTTGGAATTTCCAATTCCCGACTCCGACCGACTCTAATTACGAATATAAGTTTGAGAAAAAAGTCACTAACAATATTCGCCCTCTCGTCATCCCATCACTAGTTCCTTCTCCATCACTATCATCACTCGAATCACCATGCTGTTCTTCAACATTTCCCTTTTCATCAGAATTTTGTATATCCACTGGATTATCTAGAATTCTGTTTATTCCTCGTTTTCCACGTAGACTCTTCTCTCTATTTAAATAAAGACTACCATCATTACTCTGGTATTCTTTGATTCTGTTCAGTTGATCAACCACCACAATTGCATCCTTTCGGAGTCTGGAAAAAACAATAGAAATTAATTATCAACTTACCGTAAAACCTGTAATAGAGCGGATGGCCCCACTATGTTTCACTACCTCTTTAGGAGGGCCTCGATTTCAAGGGCGGAGCATCGGCTGTGGTACTGTACTTAAAGGGCGGAGTTTCGGCAACGCCTAAGCCTTAAATATGGTGTTGAAAAGAAAAAGTAAATTGAAAAAAAAATCGTTTTTCAAAGTTTTCTTCTGAAAATTAATCAGAATTTAGAAAAAATGTATTTTCCCATTTCATTTTCCTTATATCACCATATTGGTGGCCTAAACATAACCGAAACTCCGCCCCTTAAGAACAGTACCCCAGCCGAAGCCCCGCCCACAAAATCGAGTGCCTCCGAACTTTTGTTCACCAGGCTTCCGGAGGAGCCGCTCTAATTGAGGGGCCGTTCAATTGAAGGGTCCGCTCTATTACAGGTTTTACTGTATTTTAAATCATACTCTTTCAAGATATAATCAGGAATGACTGCACTTGTTGCAAACAACATTCGAATCTTCATATTTTCATCAAATAACTCCGATTCATAAATATAATTTCTGGCCAAACGAAATCGTTTTTCCAATGTATCACTTGCACGATAATTGTCAGTCATCGCTTTGAATTGTTTACAAATCTTTGCATTACACAATATTCCACTTTTCTCTTGTACTTTTTCAGCAATAAATTCAAGAATTTGATCGATGCTCGTTGCGGGCTCCATAGTGCCTCCGTATATGCTTTTCTGTAAGTCAATAAATTAAAAAATGAAGTGAAGCCTGAGTATCACAAAAACTGTATTATAAAAGCATCCTCTTCTATTGCTATTATATTGTCCAAGAAGCTTGCCTAAGGCTCTTCTACTAATCGAGCTGTTTTAATGAAAAAGTACTTTTTTTTATCCGAGCACTATTTTCAGTGAAAACTTTGCGAAATTGCTCATTTTTCATATAAAAACAGCATGCTCTTGTATTAGAGGGGCTCTTCTAATACATGTTTTACGATATCTTTCAACTAACAGGTTTTCCATTCAATTCGAGTCCTCCGTCATTCTTTCTGTAGTGAATAATACGATTGAAACTATCTACTTTGACCTCTGCATCATTTTTTAACCTGTAAAATGAAAATAATTCTCCGGAATTGTTCATTATACTCATACTCTTCAAGTAATTCTTGATCCACTGGTGCACTTAATCCAAATATCAGTTTTACTTTCGTTTCCGTGTCCAAATGTGAAAGTTTGTGAATTGAATGACGAAAATGATCAACTCTGAAAATGTATTTGAAAATTTTCAGGTTTCAAATTTTGGAGTCGAATAAGAAATTGGTGAATTTTGAATTTATTCGTGTTCAAATTGAACGAATTATCAAAATTTTTATCACTTTTCAAGACTAAAAATCGCAAAAACTTTAAAATGTTACCAACTTGATAACTTTCAAACCAAAATTTCCCTAGACCTAACGTTTTTAGTGATTTTTCTCAATTTTCCGAATTCTCTGAACTTTTTTTGCTCGGAAAAAAATTCTGACATCCGATTTTCTGAAAAGTTTTTTTTCCGAGCAGTTCTGGTTCCGACCAGGGTTGGGCGTTTCCGGAAATTCGGAAAAAAAATAGAAATTTTTTTTGCTCTGCAATTTCTTGTGTTTTTATGAGAAAAAACTTGCCAGAATATTGAGAAATTTACGAATCTTTCGGAAACGCCCAACTCTGGTTCCGACATTTTTTTCTTTTTTGTTACTCACCTTTTCCTCAAACCTTCATATGACATTGGCGAATTGCTTTGTCTCTTGAATTCCCTGATCAGTCCTTTAATATTCAACACTTCTTTTAGATTTGTCGCTTTTTTAACAAGAAAATCGACAAGTTCCATATATTCCGGATTGTTCAACCGATTAAATTGTTTTTCCATTGTTTGTTTTTCTGGAAATTTTATCATTTTTTATTCAAGCGATAAGGCGCAGGAATTTCGCTGAGTGACGCTTGACGAATTTCGGTGAACACCAGTGTTCCTTACCAAAAAATTTTATCGGCAAACGGGTGTTTTTGATAAATTGTCGACAAATTTTCCGGAAAAATTCACCGGAATAAAGAAAGAATTTACCGAGAACTTCGCAAAAAATTTCCGGAAAATATTCGGAAAATCCGCTAGACAATGCACCTTGGCGTAATTTCGGAACATCGTTGATCAGTATTTTTTTAATATTAACCGGAAACTTTCCCGAAAACTCAACGGAATTTCGCCGTCCAGGCGCGCTGACGAAGAACACCACTGGCGCAAGAGAGACGCAGAGAAACAAAGGTTAAAGGCGCAGCAAGAGGGAGCCTTTGCGCCTTTAATCTTGTTTTTCTCTGCGTCTCGTTCAGGCATGTCCGAGGCATGTCCTTTCATGTCCGCCGGCCGCGGCCAACACATTGATGAAAGACTGCCGCGACGCGACTACCAATGCGTTGCGCCACCGTAGTTTCTTCTCATAGATCGCTTCGAGACCCAAAATTCGAAAAATCAGGGTCTTTGAACGACTTTTTCTTGGTTTTTTGACGAAAAAATCTGATTTTCCTTCAAGCAAAATATTCTCTGATTTTTTCTCTATCGGAAGATATAAAAAATGCTAGCGAAAAAGTCAAAAAAGTTTCATTTGTCATTATGCTTACTAGGGAATGACCAGACATCGAAGTGGAGTTTTGACTTCTAACCTATACCATTCGAAAGCTGAGATCACGTCATTTATTTATCTGCAAAAAATTTTTGCCGAATACCCTCCAGCACCGCGCGAATTGGGTCGAAAGTTTGGACCGTTTTATTCCCGTGACCTCTCCCTCCCCCCTCCCTCTCGGCACAAGAAAATTAAGAAAATAGCATAACTCGCACGTGAAACATTCTCAGGGTGTCCTACAATGTGTTCTCCTTTTGAATCTATAGAAAACCATCACAGAATGGCCGAATGGGTAGCAGCGGTGTCAATGAAATTATAGACAAAGGTTCGATTCTTCCATAGCTCGGATTTTTTTGTTTTCTTTTTCAAAGTTTTTTCTGATCCAAATAATTGGATTCTGACCTCTTTTTCCAATTTTTTCTGTTTTTTTTTAATGTTTCAGATCCAGAATGCTGATTACAAACATTTAGGGAAAATCTATTTTTTGACCAAATTGATACTTTTTGCTCACCAGATCCATGCAAAAAACTTTGATTTTTTTGAGAAAAAAAAACTATTATTTCCTTTATTAACAATTGAATCAATCAGAATTGCAAAGGTGCTGCTCTTCTACGATGAAATGCTCAAAGCAGATGACTTCTTTGCAACGCGCACATTTTATAAATGCACTGGTTGTGCAGTTGGGCTTGAAGCAATTGGAGTTCTTGACTTCTCCGAAGCAAAATTGGGAGGGTGTCTGAAAAGGACTGTATGAGTCTGTATATCCAGCTGATTTCCAGGCATATTGCATGAAAGGCTGAAAATGCTTCGCCCCAATTTGATGGTAGAGGAGACTAGTCATCCATATAAGGTTATTCCTTTGAGCAATTGTGTAGTTAGGACGATGAATGAGAGCATAACTCGTAAACTTTTTTATCAAGCTCTGGAAAAAGTACTTGCTGGAATTCGATTAAAAGGCCCTAAATACTTTCCACGGAAGGTTCCAATACGTATCGAGCGGTTGAATCAA
This sequence comes from Caenorhabditis doughertyi, assembly GCA_963572265.1. Classification (NCBI taxonomy): domain Eukaryota; kingdom Metazoa; phylum Nematoda; class Chromadorea; order Rhabditida; family Rhabditidae; genus Caenorhabditis; species Caenorhabditis doughertyi. The sequence goes on along the minus strand of OY751557.1, from coordinate 21,370,069 downwards.
CCCCGTGCACAATGGAGGAATATTTCGAATCTCTAAATCGTAACCAGGCGGGAGGCATTCTTTCATTTTTTTATGATCTCGGAAAGAAGGCCAGGAGTCCACCAGCATCAACAATTTTTTGGGACCCGATCTCAAAAGTACGCATTCCCGGACCCATTCCAACATCAGATCTTTCGTCATTATGTGACTTTTACCACATCTAATAACTAAATTTGGAGGGTTGGGAATAGGACGGGTGGGTGGAAAATGTCCAGTTGGCTCTGGCAAAACCATGAACGCTTTTGCGCCCATGGAACCATTGAGAAAGAGCATTGGCAAAAACGTAAAGCTATGCGTAATTGAGGCTTTTGCCTGTATTACACGTTCAACGATCTATAAAATAGGCAAATGCATTAAAGATTTTTTTTTCTTAAAGTTACTTTTTCTCCCATAATCGACAGTGACCTTGCTCCATAGAGCTCTTTTAGAATGGCCGTTTGGTCAGAATTGAAGACTTGCTCTGGTTGATAATTATCTATGTCCTTCTTGAACTCGCTCACAAATCTATACAAAACTTCAAAAGTGAACAGAACAAGGCATTTCTTACGTTTGTGCTCTTTGAGCAATCTGAACCTTATCGATAATGCATCGTCTCGTAGTGAATTTCGTCACTTTTCTGCTCACAATTCTGTATTTTCTTTTCCACCGGGTAACCCATGATTGACTAGCGACAAATTTGTCAAGTTTAAATTCAGTCTTGTTTAATTCGTTGGCAATGGTTGATAGATCTTCGTCATGCAAAGAGATTCCTTAAATAGGCTATGATTTGCAATTTTTGAGAAGGAAATCAAACCAAGATCAAACTTCGCTTTCACAGTTTCGAATAATCGTAAACCTAAAACTCGAAGCCTCTGCAGTCTATCCCCATGATAATCGTCACCAAATTCTTCAATTTTCCGAAGTTTGATTAAATCATAATTTGTTTGAATCCAACGGAATCTTTTGTTCATTGTAGCTAATGAGCGAGACTTTTTCGCTGGAGCACGATAATATTTGATAGCCTCAAACACTTTTTCCCTAGTGGTAAATTTGTTACCAAACTGAATTTGAAGATCCGTAGGAAAGGTATAGCCATCAAAAGCCTAGAAAAGATTAAAAAGATGAATTATCTCTTTTCAAACCCCACGTCAAATTCGAAATCCTCATAATCCTCGTCCTCGTTCAAAGCCAAAGTTTCCTCTTCTGATACTTCAATATCACCATCTACCACTTGCTGAATCAAACTTGATATCCGTGTAGCTACATTTTTTTCTTCTCTAGTTGGGTTCTTGGGTTCTTCCGGAACATCTCCATAGCATCGGAAGTTGACGAGGAGAATCGAAAGTATGTTCAGCACGGAGGCTGACATCGCAATAAAGGTTTTGAACGAAGGAAAAACAGTATCGTGGCATATTTCCACAACTAGAGCACGTAAAAAAATTTGATAAAAAAAGTTTTTTTTTCTTAAAAAAATCAAAGTTTTTTTGCATGAATCTGGTGAGCAAAAAGTATCAATTTGGTCAAAAAATAGATTTTCCCTAAATGTTTGTAATCAGCATTCTGGATCTGAAACATTAAAAAAAACAGAAAAAATTGGAAAAAGAGGTCAGAATCCAATTATTTGGATCAGAAAAAACTTTGAAAAAGAAAACAAGTGCACGGGGTTGATTCAACCGCTCGATACGTATTGGAACCTTCCGTGGAAAGTATTTAGGGCCTTTTAATCGAATTCCAGCAAGTACTTTTTCCAGAGCTTGATAAAAAAGTTTACGAGTTATGCTCTCATTCATCGTCCTAACTACACAATTGCTCAAAGGAATAACCTTATATGGATGACTAGTCTCCTCTACCATCAAATTGGGGCGAAGCATTTTCAGCCTTTCATGCAATATGCCTGGAAATCAGCTGGATATACAGACTCATACAGTCCTTTTCAGACACCCTCCCAATTTTGCTTCGGAGAAGTCAAGAACTCCAATTGCTTCAAGCCCAACTGCACAACCAGTGCATTTATAAAATGTGCGCGTTGCAAAGAAGTCATCTGCTTTGAGCATTTCATCGTAGAAGAGCAGCACCTTTGCAATTCTGATTGATTCAATTGTTAATAAAGGAAATAATAGTTTTTTTTTCTCAAAAAAATCAAAGTTTTTTGCATGGATCTGGTGAGCAAAAAGTATCAATTTGGTCAAAAAATAGATTTTCCCTAAATGTTTGTAATCAGCATTCTGGATCTGAAACATTAAAAAAAAACAGAAAAAATTGGAAAAAGAGGTCAGAATCCAATTATTTGGATCAGAAAAAACTTTGAAAAAGAAAACAAAAAAATCCGAGCTATGGAAGAATCGAACCTTTGTCTATAATTTCATTGACACCGCTGCTACCCATTCGGCCATTCTGTGATGGTTTTCTATAGATTCAAAAGGAGAACACATTGTAGGACACCCTGAGAATGTTTCACGTGCGAGTTATGCTATTTTCTTAATTTTCTTGTGCCGAGAGGGAGGGGGGAGGGAGAGGTCACGGGAATAAAACGGTCCAAACTTTCGACCCAATTCGCGCTGTGCTGGAGGGTATTCGGCAAAAATTTTTTGCAGATAAATAAATGACGTGATCTCAGCTTTCGAATGGTATAGGTTAGAAGTCAAAACTCCACTTCGATGTCTGGTCATTCCCTAGTTAAGCTGCGTCGCGGTCGCGTCGCGGCAGTCTCTCACTCGGGTGTGTCGACGGCAACAGCGTTGCCATCGACGCCCGCCGGCGGGCATGGGCGGACATCCCTGGTCTCGTTTGCAAAAAATTTGAAGAACAGAATAAATTTGATATTCAACGGCAAATACCAAATAAAATAAATTACAAAACCAAGCCTGAAAATAAAAAAAAACTAGTTTTTTATTTTCAACAAAATTTAACAAAATTCAACGAGGAAAGTAACAATGGGTTAGAAAAGTGAGAAACAATTACAGAGTTATAGTCAACGAAAGCGTTTGCATATCCGCTCTACTGCAACCCCGCCCACCTCGTAAAAATAGTTCTCCTTTAGGAGAGAGCGGCCAGACACTTACTGTCTGCTTGTCTGGCCGCTCTCTCCGAAAGGAAAACTATTTTGACGAGGGTGAGCGGGGTTGCAATAGAGCGGGTATGCAGACGATTGCGCTGACTATACAGAGAGTCTATATTTTGGTATTATTGGGATCAGTGATAACATCTGATTCTTCCATTTTGATATCCATTTCCTCGTATTTTGAAATCACAAGGTTTTCAGTTGGAACTGTGGAATCTGGTTCAAGTGGCTTATCAAATCCCATCACGTCTTCAGAAGAATTTTCCGAAACATCCTTATCTTGCTCAGAGTTGGTTTTATTATCAGTTGTATCAGAAATAACATCCGGTTCTTCCAATTTCACATCCAACAACATTTCTTCGTATTTTGGAGCTACAGAATTTTCAATTGGGATTTCTTCTGCAAAATCATCGCTATGATTGATGATATGTCTACGAGAAGTATCATCATTTAATGGACCATCAACTGTCTTTGATTTGAATCTTTGTTCATCATCATACTGATTTGAGATATCATTCGAATAGTCATCATCATGCCTATCTTCTGATGGTGTTTCTAGAACCGGCTTCTTATTTCCAGCTGATCCAGTCATATATTCCAATAGCATTCTTTTCTTGTCGCTGATTGTTGGAGTATCGGATTCAGAGCTCTTCAACTTCTCATTTCTTGGAGAATTGCCATCCTGACTCTTGTAGATGTATGAGCAGTTTCTCTTCGATCTGAAATAATGATGTGCATTACTTTGAAAGAAATAAACGATTCCTGACACCGTCACGGGCAAATACACAGAAGCGCCCACGCCCACTCTAACTTTCACAGAGTGAAAAACAGTCCATTGAGATTCAAAAAAAAACATGTTTCTCAAAGCGTTCAGTATAGCGCGCTTGCTTTGGCTGCGCAGCAGCGACTTATATCATTAGTTTCGATACGTAGTTAATTCAAAAATCGCTGGTTCTCCGGAAAGAAAAGACGAAAACATTTTTTTCGCATTGAAATCGGATTGATCAAAATCAAAAAGATTCTTGAAAATAATTAAAAAAATTTTTGAAAATATTTTCAAAAAATGTTCGATTTTTTAAAATTCAAGAGAAGGAGTCACGCACACTCTTCCACTTCTCGTCGTTACATTCATAGTCTTTCCCTCCACTTCACTTTCATTACTCGAATCTTCATCGTTTTCTTCGTCTTCTTCTTCATAATCTTCCACCTCCTTCGACTTATCAATATCTGTCACATGATCCAATAGCTTTCTTTTCTTGTTGCTAGTTTTTGGAGTATTGGATTCAGAGCTTTTCAACTTCTCATTTTTTGGAGAACCGCCATCCTGTCTCTCGTAGAAGTATGCGTCTGAGACGATTCTCTTCGATCTGGAATTTTTGAATTTGTAAATTAGCTTTTCTAAATGAGGAGAAACCGCGTTTTACTGCGGACTCATTAATTGAAATTTTCCACTTTCAGAGAACGGTGCTACCCCTAATCAGAATTTAAAAAAAATCAGAACTGGACGAATCAGAACTGGTCAAATAAGAACTGGGCGAATCAGAACTGACCCTTATAAAAACCGCCCGTTTAAGAACTGCACCGGATAAAAAAATCTCATACGGACAGTTCTGATCAGAGTGGAGCGGAATTTCGCTCTCCGTCTTCCGGTTTCCGCCAAAAAGTTTGAAATTCCGTCGATTTTCCACTAAATTTTACATATTTTTTTTTAACCAAAAATTGTTATTTTTTAACTAAAACGAGCGTATCAGCCACTTTTTTTCATCATAATTTATAGCTACTTAGCAAGAAAAAAGCTTCATTTGAAACTTTGAATTTCCGCCTTTTCAAAAACCCGTTGCCGCTCCACTCTGGTTCTGATAAGGTACAGTTCTGATTCGTCCTGTTCCGATTATGCCACTCACAATCTTCCACTTCTTGTCGTCACATTCATAGTCCTCTCCTCTTCACTTTCATCACTCGAATCTTCTTCGTCTCCATCAGAATCTTCGACATCATCTGATTTATCAATATTTCTATTCTGCCATCTAATCTGATTTTGAATCCTCTTTTTCTCACGATTACAATCCTTCCTGTTCAGGTACAGGCTTCCGTCATTACTCTGGTACTCGATGATATGATTATACTCATCTACCGCAACGGTTGCATTCTTTCGAAGACTGAAAAAATCGAACAATTATCTTTTCAAAATTATGAGCAACCGTGCCCCATTGAAAACTTGAATTTTATCCACTTTCGGCGAATGAAATTTTGACAAAAATTTCGATTTTTACAATAAAACCGTCGGGCCACCCAATTTTTGAAGGTTAGCGGGCTGTACAAGCCGTTGAGAGATGTTTTTGAAGTTAAAAATTATGCTTAGGACTTTAAAAAATGTCTTAGAAAAATGATAGAAATCAAAAAAAAAGTTTCCGAAATTTTTTCAAAAATCAAACTGTTATTTTCTTGAAGGGGGTTCTCTGGTGAAAATAGGAAAAACCTTTCAAAAATTTTCGAAATTTAAAAAATCGACTCAGTCCAGTGGGGCGCGATTGCTAATCATTTCGGAAAACGAATATTATGTCGATGCCAACTAATTTCCATACTTTTTCAATGCATACTCCTCGACTTCAGTGCTTGTTGCAAACATCATTCTTACTTTCATTTTCTCATCGAACAATTCTGATTCATAAATTTGTTCTCTAACTTGATGAAAACGTGCTAACAAATTATGAAGATTCTGTGACCTTCCTGTCTCTTTCATAAATTGTTTGCAAAGCCAACAATTCAATAAGATTCCACTTGTTTCTTTCACTTTTTTGGCCAGAAACTCCAGAATTTCTTTGGTGCTTACTCCAGCATTTAGGATGGGGTTCTGGAAGGGAAGAAATTTGCAAAATACTGCTGAAATAACGGTCCGGGATAATCTCGAAACCGCTGAGAAAATTGTAGAAAGAAGGAGATTTTTGAAAAAAGGACTTTTTTTCGAAATTTTTTCTCAATTAAGTGAAGATTCGGTTTTTCTCAGAAAACTTTCATTTTCACTTTAAAATCTCCGCATTTCCAAAGCTCTTTCATGACTTTTTCAACGTTTTCGAAGTGTCTGGTTTCGGAATGTGTACAAAATGGGGGAATCCTTTTTTTTTTAGATATTTTGAAGTAAAAATGAAAATTTCCTATGGAACTACCAGTTATTCATCAGGTTAAGAATAAATTTGCAGTTTAGAAAAATATATTGTTCTCGAAAAAAAATTTTTTGCAATTCAGTATATAACTGGTATTTTCATAGAAAAATTACATTTTTACTTCAAAATTTTCAAAAATCTCCCCAATTTTCAAGCTTTTTTCACGAGATTCTTATCGGTTTCGAAAAATGTCCCGGAGCCGTTGAAATTCTTTGAACAAACTTGATTTTTCGACATTTCGCTTGTTTTCGCTGGAAACGCACTTTTTTGGGTTCGAAATGTCCCCGGAGCGGATTTTTCTGCACATTACTTACATGTGTTCCATTCAATTTCAGTCCGCCTCCTTTCTTTTTGAAATGGATAATTCGATTGAAATCATCCACTTTCACCTCTGCATCTTTTCTCAATCTGCAAATTGAATTTTATTTTTCAAAAAAATTTCGATAATTTTTCTTACTCTTTGAGAAACCCTTGATCCACCGGCGCACTTAATCCAAACATCATTCTTACTTTCGTTTCCGTGTCCAAATATGGAATTTTGTGAATTTTTGGACGCAAACGGTGCATTCTCAAATTAAATTTTGATTTTCAGCTCTAGATTTTTACAAACTAACCTGCATTTTAAAGAATTAACTCCCATTTTGGAATTGGTTCGTTTTTTGAATTCTCTAATCATTTCACTAAAATACAAAATCGTCTTCACTTCTTTCGTTTTTGCAGCTAAAAAATCGACAAGTTTCACGTATTCTGGATCAGTAATCTGGTTTAGCCATTCGTCGCGTTTCCCGGAACATTTGTTCTGAAAGTTTAATTTGATATATCGAACAAAAGAGTCTGCGGTCTGATGTAGTCCCGCCCATTATTGCAGAAAAAGTGGGCAAAATGAGGAAGCGCAGACAATGACGTGTCTCTGTCCGCGCTCTCGGATTTAAAAACTATCTGGTCAGAAATGGGCGGAGTTATATTAAAGCGAGTTTGCAGTGTGCAAGGATGTACCAACAACGACCAACATCAAAATGTGTTAGAGCGGAATTCAGTAATTTTCGCTCGCAAAAATGCAAGTGCGCTCTACCGCAAATTTCACTTCGATAAGTGCTCTTCGCCCAAACAGCTCTAAATTTTTCAATTTTGAATTGCCGCCAGGTAAAAACAATATCTCACTCTATTTCTTTTCACATCTGAGATTCCTTCCTGGTCACTATCATCACTCGAATCAGCATGCTTTTCTTCTACTTCTTCATCGTCTCGTTGTTCTCCGAATTTCTGAAGACAATAATCGTAGGAATAGATTCAAAAAACATTTTATTAGCCTTGCGACACGGCCTCCCAGGATGTAAATTTCTCGAGGAAAATCGCGGCGGCAGACATTAGCGCTCTCTCACTCTCTCGCGCGTGCAGATAGAGCGCGCTTGCATCAAACTTCTCAAAATTCTTGGTAAAAGTTAAAGAAATGTCGGAGACCAGTAAAACGTGAAAAAAACATAAAAGTATTACGAAAGATTGACAGAGACGATTTTTCTCTACATTTTGATTATAGATTTCACAAAATTGTAAAAGAAATAAAAAAGATAGACGGAGGGCTTATCATAATAATTTTCCACACTGATTAAAGATAAACTAACAAATTTTATGTGAATTTCTTTGATCAATTCGTGAATATATAACATAGTTCAAGTGTAGAAAGTGTTTTAATATCATTTTAAGGGCACTAAGCCCCACCCCTAGAAAGAAACAGCTGAAACACCAGTTTCTCGTCACGTCATCAGAATTTGACGTCTTCTAATGACTTTTTATCAAAAACGGTTCCCAAGCGATTTTTCAAAATGGAAAAAGCTACGATTTGTTTGTTTAACCGTTCAATTTGGACTTGAATGAAAAAAGTTTATACAAAACGAAAATTTAGCACTGAAAAGCGACTTTTTTGAAGGTTTTTTACGTCTCACTCCGATAAGATTCTGAATCTGGAAAATCGAGCTCCAACAAAAGTTTCTAAATTTTATTGCGCATCTTTTGAGCTATTAACCAGCTAAAAAGGTGGAGAAAGAAAAATGTTTATACATTTTTACGTTTTCAGTTTCGCTAATTTCTCAAAACGAGAATTGTGAAATCTTCTTACTTGAGCTTGTATCGTTGATTTTCGTTTGTAACCACTACTGTTTATGATTAAACTTTTGAAACTGAAGCATATAGAAGTCATTCGAGTATTTAAAGTTGCTCTGAACAGTCTGTTGGGTTACTGTAGTCGGTCCACAGTTACCACTACTGGTTCATCTAGGTGCGACTGTTTGAAGCTGCGTATCTCAACCATCAATGATGATAGCAAAAAATGATCAACTAATGAATTGTTTAACACATTATTTCGCACATTTCATTAATTGAGTCCTTGGTTCCATCTTCAGTAGTGTTTGAGATATAACGTCCCAAAAGTTCAAAGCTGGTTACACTACTCTTAATGGTTCAAAGCTACATGAAAAGAAAAGGAATAGCACCTCGTAGTGCAAAATAATAGTTTGGAAAGTTCCAGTTTTTTTTTCAAATCAGTATTGATGACATCTAAATGATCTTTGGTTTTTCTTTGTTGGTGACAATAAGACTCCGACGAACTAAAATGCTAGACCTTATAATAGATCTTGAATATCAGTAAACTAATCATTCCGCAGAGACTGTCCACAATCTGTAATTTCAACGTTCCTGGTAACTTCATAAACTACCTGTGAACCGTGGAACAGTTGAGGACTAATAGGAAAAGTTGACTGATTTTCAAGCTTGTGATACTATAGATCTTAGTTGTCAGGGTGGTTATCAAAATTTCCTATTCTATGTTGTGTACTTTCAGAAGAACACTTTATCGGTTAGAACACTTTTGATATCGTTGGCGTCGCCCAGGGGTGTCTGGGAATCTCGATATAGTACTACACAGTTAGAGGTGTATATCTCAACTGCCAGAGGAGATATCAGAAAATAGCCAACTAACAAATTGTTCAATACAATATTAGGAACATTTCTCATGTTGACAACTTTTTGATATCTCCTCCGAGAATGGAGATATACAGCATCTAATGTCTGCGCTTGTTTGCTGGCTTCGATTGAGGGCATTCTAATCTCTCTGTCTCATGAGTTTCTTGTAACTTTATAACTTAGATTGCATCAACGTATCACTCAATATTATCATTTACTATTTCAGTCCTTTTCACACTTTTGGAAGTGTTAAACTTGGCTTACTTCTGCGTGTTCTTAGATTATATAGTTACAGTTTGCATTTTGACTGACAAAATTATATTTTTAGCGATAAATTTTTTCAAAAATTGATCAGATGGTGTTATTTTACATTCTCTATTCAATTTTCATCTTTGTTTATCTCAAAAATCATTAATTTTCTCGAAAAACGCTTTTATTTCGCTCAATAAGTCACTTTGGCTCTGGGAGGTGAGAGAGCACGCAGAAAAGAGAGGTGAAAAAGCGACGTGCGAAATCGCGCGATTTTTTACATCGCAGGAGGCCGTGGCGAATGCAATCGCACTATTTTTTCAGGTATTCGACCAGAATATTTCTAAAAAATTAATTCCGAAAAAATGACAAACTTTTTTCAAAAAGTCAACAGAGTGCAGTGGGACTCGGTCAGGTTTGCTCGGGAAAAACTTTTCGAAGCAGCGGATATTCGACTTTTTTTCGAGCAAAAAACTTTTTTAATTCGGAAATTCGATAAAAATCACTCAAAACGTTAGTTCTAGTAAAAATTTTTAAATTGATAATTTTCTTTGATTTTTGCGATTTTAGGTATTGAGAAATAAAACAATTTTTGACAGTTCGTTCAATTTGAATACGACTTAAATCAAGATTTGTCAATTTTCTCTCCGATTTTCCGAAATAAAAAATCGGAAAGTTATCTGACAAAAAATTTTTCCAGAAAAAGTTTGAGCAAGATATACTAACATGATACTTCAATTCGAGTCCTCCTCCGTTCTTCTTATAGTGAATGATCCGATTTGAACTATCTACAGTAATCTCTGCTTCTTTTCTCAGTCTGTAAGTAAAACTTTCATACAGAAGATTTTTTCAAACAATATTCTTACTTTCTGAGAAATTCGTCATCCAATGGCGCACTCAATCCAAACAGCAACTTTACTTTTGTTTCTGTGTCCAGGCGTGACATCTTGTGAATATTCAGACGGAAAACACGAATTCTGGAATTGAGGTTTCGAAATTATAGTTCCGAAATATATCTTATTTGCGAAAGTCTGACACCTCGATTTAAAGGCGCAGCGATAAATGTCCATTGTGTCCCCCCACGATTACAGTAATTTTCAGTTGAAAGTAACTGTAAGAGTGACAGGACCCGATGAGTATTTGTACTATCAAAATAAAAAACGATTCCTTGACACCGTCACGTCAAAATGCACAGCAGGGGGTCCGCTGACCACGCCCCCTCCAACATTTGCATTTTTAGCTGTTTCAGCTGTTTTTGCATTTTTTTTTCCAGTTTTTCTCATTTCTCTTGACAAAAATATGAATTTCATTGCTAGTTATGTTACAAAAATGCACAAAAAAATAGAAATAAAGCCAGAAATAAAGGAAAAACATAGATTGACGATTTCGGATTGCAATTTCAGAATTGCTCGAGTTTTTGTGCATTTCTGTAACATAAATAGCAATAAAATTCATATTTTTGTCAAGAGAAATAAGAAAAACTGGAAAAAAAACATGCAAAAACAGCTGAAACAGCTAAAAATGCAAGTGTTGGATGGGTGCGTGGTCAGCGGACCCCTTGCTGTGCATTTTGACGTGACGGTGTCAAGGAATCGTTTTTTATTTTGATAGTAGCTGCGCCTTTAAGTCGAGGTAAAAGGTTTTTGCAAACAAATAATAAAAGTCATTAAACCTGCCAATCCAACAATCCACTCCCAATTTCGAACCACTTCGTTTTTTGAATTTTCTACCCAATCCGTTAACACTCAAAACTTCCTTCACTTTTTTCGTTTTTTCAACGAGAAAATCGATAAGTTTTACGCATTCCGGATCTTTAAACCAATCAATGCGTCTACACATTGTTTTCTGAAAATATATATATCGCTTTTACGACGAGTTTTGTCAAAGAATGGTTTCAAAAACAAAAGAATTTGGTAGTTCGCTTGTCCGAGAGGGGTACGCGAGAAAAGTTTCGGTGGAGCATATTTGCATAGTTAACTTTTGCATAATTTTTTTCAAAGTCACAGAAAAAACTAAAAAGGAACCCGTAATAAAGGGATATGTCCTTCTATTCTCAACCTCTCTGTTTCGGTGTCCTTCTATTACAGGTGTTCTTCTATTAGAGGCTGTCCTTTTAATTCTCAAAGGTCTGTCAGGCTGGAAATCGCCAATAATTTCGAACAAAAACGGCGGTTTCGAAATGATTTTCGCACCAAAAATCACTAAAAGCGGGACAAAAACACAAAATATCCCTATTTTGGGAGCTCGAAAGATTTTGTAGAAACTTCCAAAGAAAAGAATAAAAGGGTGTCCTTTTTTCCCAAACATGCCCCAAAGGTGTGCTTCAGAGTTTCACGGAAGTGAAAATTTCCTAGATGGAAGTCGGAAGTCGGAAGTGGAAAAAGCGGCGAAATTCGGAAGTTGGAGGTGGAAAATCTCCCAAAATAGTCGAAATTTTGATTGTTTCACCTGCTTTTCCCGTGCTTTTTGGCCTAGTTTCACTGAATTTACTTCGAAAGATTTTTTTCCATTCTACAACTTCCGACTTCCGTCTAAAATTTGGTCTCAAAACAGAAGTCGGAAGACGGAATTAAAATTTCCTTAGACGGAAGTGAAAAAACACCCGGAAGTGGGAATTCCGTGCAACTCTGGTGTCCTTCTATTAAAGATGTACTTCCATTGAAGAAAAAAAAATGACCTCAAGATTTCAAAAATTTTCGAATTCGGGCCGATCGGGCCGGAGAAATTTCTGGCCCGGCCCGGAAAATTGCAAGTATGGTTTTCACAAGATTTTCAACATCAAATAGTCATTAAAACTTTTTTTTTATTTTGGAATCCGGACCAGAGCTTCACGGAATTCCATTTTCCGTTTTCCGTTTTCCGGTATTTTTTCTATTCCGATTTCCGTTTTCCGTTTTCCAGGAAATTTTTTTCAGTTCCATTTTCCGTTTTCCGTTTTCCGAAATTTCGGAAAATTTCCGTATTCCGATTTCCATTTTCCGGAAATAGAAAAATCATTTCCGTGAAGCTCTGTTTGTCACTGTTTCGAGACACAGAACCTTTAAGCAGCAAATTCCAAAATAAAACCGGAAGATTCAATGTTGCCGTTCAAAAACTTCGGAAAATTCCGAAAAATTTCCGTTTTCCGAAAATTCGGAAAATTTCCGTTTTCCGATTTCCATTTTCCGAAAATAGGAAAACCATTTCCGTGAAGCTCTGATCCGGACTGAAGAGGCCAGGCACGATCCAGAAATATGGTAGTCATTCAATGGAAAAATACCAATGGAAGAAAATGCGAAGCGAGATGAAAATTTGAAAAAAAGATTATTCATTTATTGTTGAAAAAAAAAACAGCACGGAGAATAATAACACGTTTCAAAAGAGAGAAACAATTGCAGAGATACTCAAGGGTGTTGGCAGACATGAGAATAATAGAAAAACACGCAAATTTTGAGAAGATTAAGAATTAATGATGTTATCGATAACACTCTGGAGAGCACTTCGAATGGCTGTCACTGGAATGAACTGAAATAAGAGAGGAAGTGTATTAATAGTTTTCCAAGAAGAGATCAAACCTTATTTTGAACCCGAAGTTCTCCAAGAATTCCCTTTAATTTCTTTTGAAGTTCCACAAGATTTGGACACTTCATATGGACCGCAGCATGTTTAAAAGAGATCATAAACGACTCCAAGCGGAATGATTCCACTGATTCCTTGATATCCCAATTCTTGTTCACTTTTAGAAGAAAAAGTTGAAGGGAATGGTAGATTTCTTCGTTTGAAACCATCTTCAAAATGGAATCACCTTTGCATTCTTCTAGTTTTGTCTCAATTTTCTTCTGAAGATTGGAAAGAATTGGTAAATCCAGAGTATCAATTAGGTCGTGGAACGATTCAAGAATCAGATGCAAAGGAGTCTGATCTTTTTTGACGTCTTCACAAGATGTTGGAACCTTTTGAACCGGTCTATTATTAAATTGATTATTTGATGAATTTCGAGGCTCAGGACCATCAAAAATTTCTACAACATCTTCGTCAGCCTTCTTCTCAACTTCATGAATCTGTGAATCTTGCTCTGACTTTACTTCCTTATCAGTTACATCAGTGATGGCATCCAGTCCTTCCATTTTGACATCCATTAGCATCTCTTCGTATTTTGGAGCAATAAAATTTTCAGTCGGAGCTGGAATTTCCTCAACGAAATCCTCTCCATTGTTAATTATATGTAAACGTGTAGTATCATCATTTAATGGTCCTTTGAATGGTTCTAATTTGACTCTTTGTTCATCATCAGGCTGATAGGAAACATCGAATGAATAGTCATCATCATGTCTATCTTCTGGTGCTCTTTCTTGAGATTCCTCTTCTTCTGTCGTTATTGCTTCAACTGTTTTCTTCTTCTTCCCAACTGATCCATTTGTGTGTGCAGGAGTCTTTCTTTTCTTGTTACTTGTTGTTGGTGTATTGGAGCTCTTCGATCTCTCAATTCTTGGCGAACTATTTCCCATATTATCTTGATTATTGAATGAGGAGGCAACTGAGAATTTCTTTTTCGATCTGAAATTTTACAATAATGAGTAGGAATAGAGATCTATCTTTGGAGAATCCGAATTTCTCAAAGAAAAAGCCCTTTTTTTGGTTTTTTTTTTGGAATAACTCAAAAAAAGCAGTCACTAACACTCTTCCACTTCTAGTCGTCACTTCCAAACTCTCTTCTTCCTCGTTTTCACTATCATTACTCGAATATCCATGTTGTTCCTCCACGTCTTCATCAGAATCTCCCACGTCATCTGACTCATCAACAATATTACTCCTACTTCCACGCTTGAGTTTATACTCTTTTCTGTTAAGATACAGACTTCCATCTTTTTTCTTGTACTCTACGATTCGATTCTTTTTATCTACCACCACAAATGCATTCTTTCGGAGTCTGGAATAAATATTGAAATAGTTTTAAATGAAGACTATATCCATACTCTTTCAAAGCATAATCCTCAACTACTGTGCTTGTTGCAAATATCATTTTCACTTTCATATTTTCATCAAACAATTTAGATTCATAAATCTGTTTTGTGGCTCGACGAATTCGTAATTGCAAGTACACTTCATGATGTGAACTGCCCGTCTCTGCTTTGAATTGTTTGGCAAGCCCAGTAAGCTCTGTGATTCCACTTGCTTTCTTCACTTTTTCGGCCAAAAATTCGAGAATTTGATTGCTGCTCACTTCAGCTTTGCAAGGCTTCTGAAAAATCAGTGAATTAGAATAAAATTCGGCTCTGTTTCAGAATAGGGGTCTCTTGATTTTCTGGGAACATTTCAAGAAGTTCTTGAATAAAAAAAGGGTCCGTGAAATATTTCAAAGGTCCCTGGGCGGAATTCCGACTTCCGTTTTGGAACCGAAATTTCGATGAAAGTTGGAAGTGTGAAATAGGAAAAAAATTGAAAAAATTCGCGAGATTTCGGGTGAAATGAAGCTCAGAAATACGTTGGAAGTAGTCAAAAACATGTGAAAATCGATACATATTTCGAATTTCCGCTCATTTTCGACAAATTTGACCAATTTTTTGCTCTCGGATTCCGACTTCCGACTTCCATCTTCCGCCATCTGCCCTTTTTTTTTACTTCCGTCTTTCGACTTCCGGCTAAGGAATTTCACTTCCGACTTCCGGTTAAAAATTTTTTAATTTTGGAAAAAGAAACCCTTGACATTTTCCTGGGACCCATTCAAAACCTTGGCACCTCTATTCTGGAACAGAGCCGAAAATTCGAATGTTTTTCTGCTAGAAATCGAATCTACTAACATGTTTTCCCTTCAATTCGAGCCCTCCTCCTCTCTTTTTATAGTGAATAATTCGATTTGAATCATCAACAGTAACATCCGCTTCTTTTCTCAATCTGAAATTAAATAAATACTTTTCTTCAGAATTTTTCACATTGATCATACTCTCTTAGAAATCCATAATCAACGGGAGCACTTAATCCAAAGAGCAATTTAACTTTCGTATCAGTGTCCAAATGTGATAAAATGAGGATATTTCGGCGGAAGCAATCAATTCTGAAAAAAAATTTTTAAATTAAACTTTTCTGTTTTGAAATTCTCCTAACCTGCCCTCCAAACATCTAATGTTAAGTTCTGAATCGACTTTCTTCTTGAATTCTCTAGCAAGTTTTTTGAACCTCAAAACTTTCTTTCCATTTTTTGTCTTTTTAACGAGAAATTCGACAAGTTTCACGTATTCCGGATTATTCAACCAATCAGCAGGTTTTGTCATTTTTCTCTGGAAAAAATATATCATTTTCATAAGCTCGAGATTTACACAAGAATACTGTTGAAAAAATAAAGTTTGGGCAAGGAATTTTCAACTTGGCACCGTGCCAACGACCTCCCGCTGCAAATGCGGCGCGCCTTTTTGCAACGCCCCCGCACGAAGTTTTATTTCTAGATTTTTGCTTTTTTCGGTGAAAGGGAGTACAAATTTCAGCTTTTTTTGCTGACATATCACGTTGTGTATAAGTGTAGGTTTCATCTGTGTCAGCGAAAAAGCTGAAGGTTGTACTCAGTTTCACCGAAAACAGCAAAAATCTAGAAATAAAACTTCGTGCGGGGGCGTTGCAAAAAGGCGCGCCGCAACTTGCGTTTTCAGGGGGAGGTCGTTGGCACGGTGCCAAGTTGAAAATTCCTTGCCCAAACTTTATTTTTTCAACAGTAGCGGGAGATTAGCGAGGTTTTAATATTTTTGCTATTAGCTTTTCGAATTGAGGAGCAACCGCGCCCCACTGGACTCAGTACTTGAAATTGTCATTTTTCCCGAAGCATGCATCTTCAGATGATAAGGCGAATGAGTGTTTTTTTCGGTGAAAATAAAGTTTCAAATTTTTTCGAAAATGCAGCCCACAAGATATGCTAAACTTCAAATTTTTTTGAACTCTCGCTACCGTTTTTATTATTGTTTCACTATTTTCATCAAGTTTAATTAAGAATATTACACAATAGTGAAGTTGCACGCAAAACCACAAGAAAACACGAAAATCGAGGGAAAAAAACAAATTTTCATCAGCTTGTCCGCGAGGAGTTCACGAGTAGTCCAGTGGGGCGCGCTTGCATTTTTCCATTAAAAAAATCATTCTTATATATAAAAAGCCAGAGGGGTATGTCTGTCCGTCTGTCCGGATGTTCGCACTTTTTGGGCAAGAAGAAAGAGAGACTTGCCCCAAAAGGTATCGAACCTCACCCCTTGCGAGCGCCCGCCGCGCGCTCACCCACTGCACCACCGGATCACAAAAATCAAGTTGCCAGTTTGGATATGGGTTTCCGCGGTTCAGAGGAGCGCAGCGACGATCTGTGCGCCGCAGGCGCGTCGGACAGGCTGGTCGAGGAAAAAAATTCGGAGGAAAATCGGTGGAGCATAGAAGGCGGAGCCTTTCTTTAAATGATTTTGATGCTGAAAATGGAGATATTATGCTGAATTTTGAACAGCCGAATAAAACTTGGCCGACATAAAAAAGTTTCAAGCAAAAAAGAACATTTATTTTTAAAAAACACAAAAAAAGTTCTCAACCGGCCAGTTCTGATTCGTCCAGTTCTGATTAGAGCATAGGGTCGCCGATGAGCATGTACCTTTAAACTGCCGTAAATCTACATTAGGGGAGACGCGTTGCGGCAGTTGGCAGCAGGCCAACGCAGTGAGAAAAAATAGCTCCGTATCACTTAATGCGTGTCCGAGTCGCTACGAAACGAAAACCGCAACGCGACGCACGCAACGCGTCACCCTTAATGTAGATTTACGGCAGTTTAAAGGTGCATGCTCATCGGCGACCCTGTGTTAGAGGTAGCACTCGTAAATCGACACGAAGACTTCGCCACGGAGTACCAGAGTGTTCATTTTAAGCAAGCGCGCTCCACCGAAATCGTGCTAAAGTAGTGGGAATTCAAATTGTAGTTTTTTCGTATTCGCTGCGCTCCAATGTTAAAATCGGAAATCGCGATACGGAGTTAAATATAATTCGATGATTGAAATAACGCGATTTCTTGGGTTTTTTGATGAAAATTTGTGGTTTTTCGATAAATACGAGTATTATTAGTACCAAAAATACAAAAAATATAACTTTATTTTACCAAAATAATCAATCCATTTTTCAGGCTTTTCAGCGAATAAAAATTGATCTAAATAAATTTTTAGTTGTTCTAATTTTTTGTTTTAAGTTTTAAAGCACCTGTGAGCGCAGAAAAGCTCAAAAATTCGCAATGTTTGAACTCAGTGAGAAACTATTTTTTGAATATCCGCGAAAAGTAGCTCGAATTATCTTTAGGGCGCGCTTGCTTGAAATGAACGCTCTGGTACTCCGTGCTTCGCTAAACGACGTCGCAATGACACTCCGCTCAGAACGGGCGGCGCTTTTTAGGGAATTCGTTCAATTTTTTTTCTCGAAGCTACTTTGATGAGGAGAATAGAGATATTGAATGCCAGTTTAATTTTCATAAAACTGGGAGTAATTTTAAAATCAAAATAAAACATGCTAAAAGTGCTGTAAAAAACAAACCAAAACATGCCGTAAAATCTGTAATAGAGGAGCATGCCTTTCTATTTCTCAACCTCTCTGCCCTTCTATTGCAGGTGCGCTTCTATTAGAGGCTGCCCTTATATTTTTTGAAGCTTTGTTAGGCTAAAAATTTTCACTGTTTTTGAACAAAATTGTTTGTTTTACTTTGATTTTTTCACCAAAAATCACGAAAAAGCTAGGAAAAGTAGGAAAATAAAGAAAAACTATTATTTTTTGCAATTTTTTGAAACTTCGAAGAATTTTGTCGAAGTTTTTTAATAAAAAGAAGTGAAGGATGCCCTTCTATTACAAATTTTACGGTAACCATTTTTCAACGCTCTAAAAGTCATGATGACATCGATTAACCTGAAGGGATTTCACAGAAAGATAAAAAGAAAAGAAAAGCAATCAAAAAGTGATAAGAGAATTGATTAGGAGAAATTCAGAAGAAATACAATATGATCGGTGAAAACCTCATTTAAAATTTTCAAAATATAAAATTTCGTTTTTTATTAACTGTAAAGATTGGAGAAAATTGTGAAACAAAGTTAACAAATGGAGAATTTTTTAAAAATATAATGCAAGAAAAACAGTGAATGGGGAATCAAAAAGGTATAATATTATTAATGAGATTTTGAATAGCACTTTGAATAGTCGCAACTGGAATCTTCTTATCCTGAACACATAATTCTTCAATCATTCCCTCAACTTTCTTTTGGATATCAACTAGAGAAAAAGCTCTAAGGACAAGTTTGAGACGTTTCAAAAATGATCTCAGACTGTAAAATGATGATTCTTCTTTAGTTTGCAAATTCTCATCATCAAATTTCAGAAGACACAATTTGAAGATAACTGATATGTGTCTCTTTGACATCATCTTTCCTTTGCATTCCTCTAATTTCTCCTTGATTTTCTTCTGAATATCGGAAAGAATCGGAAGATCCAGAGATTCGATGAAGAGGTAAAGGGTTTCAAGGACATGTTTGATAGGTTGGTCCTTTTCGATGTCTTCAGAAGCCTTTCTTGATGATTTTGGAGTGACACGACTATATAAAATTTCGATGTCATCATCTTCCGGAACATCATCTGGCTCATCATCAAGAATGATATAATCCGGCTCTTCTTCCTTGACATCAATCAGCGATTTCTTGGATTTTGGAGCCTTTTCAGTTCTAGCTCGAATCCCATCCATTCCATCACTGATAACAGCACCACGTGAAGTATCCTCCTTTAATGGACCATCAAATGGCTCTGATTTGGCTCCATTTTCCTTATCAATATCTTCTTCCATTGTCTTCTTTTTCTCAACTGATCCAGCCATATGATCCGATGTTTTTCTTTTTCTGTTATTGGTGTCATTCTGGTTCTTGCAGGAGGCGTCTGATCTGGAATTTTTTTTTTAATTAAAAGGTTCTATTAATTTTTTTCCATAATTTTGTAATAAACGGGCATGCGTCTCTATTTCGGTGCCCTTATATTGCAGGTGTTCTTCTATTAGAGGGTGTTCTTTCTAGCTCTGTCAGAATACAAAAATACTCCAGTTTTTGAACAAAAACCCTTGACTTGTTTCAAAAATCTTCACCAAAACCAACGAAAAAGGCTACTTGACATTTCGAAACTACACATTTCAAAACAGCAACATCTCGAAAGCGGACATTTCGAAACCGCTGATAAAAACGTCAAAAAAAGCTTTGAAAATAGAACAAATTTCGAGAATTTTTGATATAACAATGGAAGTTTGCTGTGAAAATACCGAATGTTCATTGAATTGAGAATAAATTTTAAGAAAAAAAAAGATAAGAAAATAAATGTTTTCTCGAAATAAATTGCTTTCAGAAATTATTCTCAATCCAGTGAACAATTGGTATTTTCATAGAAAACTTTCATTTTTACTCAAAGATTTTCAAAAATCTTCACATTTTCCAAGCTTCCCGGAGCCTCGGAAATACCGTACAACCTGTATATAGAAGGGCATGCCCTTCTATTCTTTATCCCTCTATTTCAATGCACTTTTATTAGAGGGTAGCTCTGTAAGACCCTCAGGTACCTTGCTTTAGTTTTTTCTTAAGATCTACAAAAAAACTTTCCCACGGAAAACATTGTGAGCCCTCTGACCCCCAGTGTACAAGCGCGCCCTACTGAACATTCCCACAGGAATACGCTACTCGTCTGCCAGGCAATGTCAGCGTACAAAAAAGGGTATAAAAGGCAAGGGTTGTGCCTATCGAATCATTCATTATTTGTCTTCAGGTCTCCTGGTGGAGACCCCCTCTCTCCCTCTAAGAATGGCTTACTCTGGTTGTATTGGCCGTCTTGGAGTGGGCATTATTATTGATTTTCTGGAGTATTTATTTCTTTATATTTTGCTATTTTTGTCAATCAAATTGGATCGATAATGGACTGCTCAGCCGCTTCAAAAAGGGCCTCAAGCAGATGCAGAAGACGTCGAAATCGGAATCAAAGGTTTGCGAAAAATGCTACAGAGCAAGGCGTGGAATAGTGCTGTGCATACAACAATTTCCTGCTATGGAGTACCCCAAAAATTGTGGAGAAGAAATTGACAAGATCATATTGATACTTGTTATCACCGTGATTGTCCTTATCATTTTCTTTGATGTACGCACACGACACGTTGAATCCATAAAATAAAATTTCGTCTGGCTGGCAGCAATTCTCGTGAAAGTCAAGGAGAGTAGTGAAATGAAAGAAGAAAATGGAATTGATTCGATTAGTCTCAAAAAGTTTGTATTACACTTGAAATCCGTTGTGAACGCTGTGAAGGTCCCAATTCTCGATGAATTCCTGAAGACGTTGGAGAGCTCGAGGTGCGTTTGACTTTTCTTCTTATTACGTTCTGTATAATGTTCCGGTACTTTTTTAGACATTCAACACATCACACCATGACCGCTGCCTTCTACCCGATCTTCTCCAAAACGACGAATTCAGTTAGAGGTCTGGTGGACAAGAACTAATCCTTTCTTTTGTTCAATATTCTATTTCAAGAATAAAGAAGTAATAAAAAGACTATGAATTTATTGTTTGTCTAACTGTTTTTGTCTAGGGCTCATCCAAACGAAACGTCCGGTTTCGACTTTTGTCAAAAACCGAGCTGTTTTTTGTAGTCTGACTGACTATGAGCTAGAAGGGACATCCTCTAATGGAAGAACACCTTTAATATAAGGGCATGCCCTTCTATTACATGCTCTAAGGCGATATATCCAACTAGATGAACACTTACAGTCTTTCATTCTCTTCTTCTTCATCACTCGAATCTGCATTCTTTTCTTCTACATTTTCTGCTTTTTCCGTAACATTTCTCTGCGTTTTTTGATTTTTACGTGGACCCTCTTCCCTTTTCAAGTTCAGACTTCCATCATTCTTTCGGTATTCTTTGATTCGATTCATTCCGTCTAACACTACAGTTGCCTTCTCGCGGAGTCTGAAAAAAGAAATACAATTTATTTGGATTCACTATCAGTTTGGCGTAAAACTGTTTTAGAAGTGCTACCCCTAATTAGAACTAATCGGTTGAGAACTGGATCAATCATAACTAGCCCTTATAAAAACCGACCGTTTAAGAACTGCCCCGGATAAGGACTTTTATTGGGCACTTTTCCCTACTTGCAGGCAATAACAGCTAAGGTCAGTTGTGTCAGTTCTCATTCGGGCAGTTCTAATTCGTCCAGTTCTGAATAGGGGTAGCACCGTTTTAGACAAGCCCCCCGTTTTAGAACAATAGAAGATCAGCTCTATTATTTAAGCTTTAAAATTCGTGTATATTCAGTGAAAATTGGTTAACTTTCGGTAATGTTTGCTCGGATAGAGTCCCCTCTATTAGAAGAAAATCCAAGTATAAAACATTTGTTGGATGTCGAAATGAGATTTTTGGCATTTATCTAGAATTCCCTGGCTGCCGGGAATTATTTTTTCAAGGCTGAAAAATCGAAATGAAAGTCTAAATGAACATCATTTTCAGAGATATTGGCCCATTTTTCGCCATTCGTCTTCTCCCTTAAATCGACACGAAAACTTCGCTAAACGACTTCGCAACGACACTCCGCTCAGAACGGGCGGCGCTTTTTAGCGAATTCATTCAATTTTTTTTTGAATTTTAAAGCGATTTTGATGCTAAAATTAGAGATATCAACGTTGATTTTCGAACAGCTGATGGAATTAAAAAGGGCAAGTTTCCGTTTCTCTTTATTTATGAGGAACAAAATACCAACCGATAGGTGTAGTTTTACAGATATTCAATGAAAGAGTAAGAATGTCAAAATGAGCAAAGTGAGAAGAGGTTTTGGGAACAAACGCCATATAAAAAAAAATTCGGAAAATTTCAAAAAAATGAAGACCGTAAAAAAGGACTGGAAATATGAAAAGCTCTTAGCTAGATTAACAATATTACTTTAACATGTATTTGAGAATTGAAAATTGCTCAATGGGTGAAAATAGAAGAAAAAAGCAATCAAAAAGTGGTAATAATGTCGATTGCATTTTGAAGAGCATTCCGAACTGATGTCACTGGAGCAACCTGAATCAACCATGATAAGAATGTTAGTTAAAACCTCTATCACACCGGCATGCCGTTCTATTATTCCGAAACCTACGTTCTGTGAAGGAGCATTTTTTGAAATAAAGAAAAAGGGACGAATCGAAAACGAAACTTACAAAAAGGGGAGAAATCTGTGAACACAGCCCTAGTAAAATGCACAACAATACAGTAGTATAGTCAACGCAAGCGTTTGCACCTGCGCTCTAATCCAATGTCCAAAAATAGCCTTCAAAATGAAGAGACGCAAAGAAAAATTTCTCTGCGTCTCTTCATTTTAAACGCTATTTTTGGACATTGGATTAGAGCGCAGGTGTTCACAGATTTCTCCCCTTTTTGTAAATTTCGTTTTCGATTCGTCCCTTTTTCTTTATTTCAAAAAATGCTTCTCCCCAAAACGAAAGGTCTTTATAAGTCAAATTATCAGAAAGAGTGCCATTCTATTAGAACTTGCCGCTCTATATTTCGAATCTTCATTTTTGGATTTTTTGAGCAAGACAGATCCTTCAAAAACTCATGATTTTTTCGATAAATTCTGGCCAAAACCATTGAGAAATTGTTTGTTTTTCTTTTTTGAGAATGGAAACTAGAAGAATTTCTTAACAAAACTTCCGAAAATGGTGATTGGCATCATATTAGCGGTGCCGTTCTATTAGAGGTGCTGTTATATTAGAGGTTTTCGGGGGGTATCTACTAACCTTATCTTGATTTCGAGGCTCTTCAATCATTCTCTTCAACGACTCCTTGTAGTTATAAAGAATTGGGAGCTTCAGAGCGTTCACACCAGAATCCAGGGATAATTGAAACTTTTTGAGACTAATCGAATCAATTCCATTTTCTTCTTTCATTCCACTACTCTCATTGACTTTCAAGAGGCATACTCCCAGAGATAAATAAATCCTTTTGTTAGAAATCATTCGGACTTTTGGAGCTTTCTTGCATTCTTCTAATTCCCTTTCGATTTTCTTCTGAATATCAGAAAGAATCTGAAAATCGAGAAGGTAGATGACGTGGTGGAAGACTTCAAGAAGCAATTTGAGAGGCGTTTTGACGTCGTCAGAAGATGTAGAATCTTGGTCAGACTCCTTTCCTGTATCAATCGGATTATTTGGAAGTTTTTCCGTCTTGACATCCATCAGCGATTCCTCTTGCTTCGGAGCAACGAAAGTTCGAGTTGGAGCTAGAATTTCCTCCACAAAGTCGTCTCCATTATTAATGACATTTTCAAGTGTAGTATCATCATTCAATGAAGCATTGAATGGTTCCAATTCGACACGTTGTTCATCATTATACTGATTTGAGATATCAAATGAATAGTCATCATCATGTCTATCTTCTGGTGGTGCTTCTACAACCGGCTTCTTCCGTTTGTCTGATCCATTTGTGTGTTCCAAAGCCTTTCTCTTCTTGCTGCTAGTTGTTGGATTATTGGAGCTCTTTGATATCTCATTTCTTTGTGAACTTGGTCCCTTATCATCCTTATCATTGAACGAAGAGGCATCTGAGAATCTTCTCTTTGATCTGCAATAATTCATCATTAATAAAGTAAATAAATCATTCCTATATATAAAAACCCTAAAGGGCTATTGTGGGTGTGAAATCCGCCCCACGGATAACTTATCGATATGACCGAAAAAGAAAAGTAGTTCATCGTAAAACTTTTGCTCCGCCCACTTTCAATTCAGACTGCGTAAAATCAAAAATAACTTGGAGATCAAAAAAGGATGACCGCCCGCGAAAATAAAAATTTGAATTCCTTGCACAACAATTATTAATTTGACAATACTATTACTTACCTTCTTCCACTACTAGTCGTCACTGTCAGTTCCTCTTTTTCCTCTTCACTATCATCACTCGAATCTCCATGTTGTTCTTCAACGTCTTCATCAGAATCTTCCATATCTTCTGACTCATCAACAGTTTTACTCCTACTTCCACACTTTATTTGACTGTCTTTTCTGTTGAGATACAGACTTCCATCTTTTTTCTTGTACTCGATAATTATGTTCCTTTTATCTACCACCACAAATGCATTTTTTCGGAGTCTGGAATAAAAATTGAATTACATTTAAATTAAAAATATATCCCATACTCTTCCAATGCATATTCCTCAACTTGTGTGCTTGTTGCAAATATCATTTTCACTTTCATGTCCTCATCAAACAATTCCGATTCATAAATCTGTTTTGTGGCTTCACGAATTCGTCTATACAAGTGACAATCAGTTTGTGAACTGCTCATTTCCGCTTTGAATTGTTTGGCAAGTGTATGAAGAGCAATAATTCCACTCGTTTTCTTCACTTTTTTGGCCAAAAATTCGAGAATTTGATTGTTACTCCATTCAGCTTCGCGTGGTTTCTGCAAAATAAACAAATTAGAAGAAAATTCGCCTCTGTTCCAGAATAGGCGTCTCTTGACCCCTATTCTGGAGCGAATGTGTGTCTGCTAAACATGGATTCAACTAACATGAATTCCATTCAATTCGAGCCCTCCTCCTCTCTTTTTATAGTGAATAATACGATTGAAATCATCAACAGTAACCTCTGCTTCTTTTCTCAATCTGTAAATTAAATTGAATACTTTTCTTCAGAATTTTTCATATTTTTCATACTCTCTGAGAAATCCATAATCCGCAGACGCACTCAATCCAAAGAGCAATTTAGCTTTCGTGTCAGTGTCCAAATGTGATAAAATGAGGATGTTCCGACGGAAACAATCAATTCTGAAAATAAAATTTTTAAATTAAACTTTTCTGTTTTGAAATTCTTCTAACCTGCCCTTCAAACATCTAATGTTCAGTTCGGAATTACTATGTTTCCTGAATTCTCTAGCCAGTTTTTTGAACTTCAAAACTTTCTTTCCATTTTTTGTCTTTTTAACCAGGAACTTCACAAGTTTCACGTATTCCGGATTATTCAACCAATCAGCTGGTTTTGTCATTTTTCTCTGGAAAAAAAAAGTATAATTTTCATAAGCCCAAGATTTACACAAGAATATCGAGAGATTAGCGGGTTCTAATATTTTTGATATCAGCTTTTTGAATTGAGAAGCAACGGTGCCCCACTGAACTCAGTACTTGAAATTGTCATTCTTGCTCGAAACATGCCTCTTCCGATGATTACAATCAAAAAATAACGCGAATAAGTGTTTGTTCGGTAAAAAAAGTTGCAATTTTTTTCGAAAAAAAAGCCCAAAAAAATATGCTAAACTTTACATTTTTTGAAAATTCGCTATTGGTGTTATTATTATTTTACTATTTTTATTTAATTTAATCAAGAATATCGCACAAAAATCGAGTTGCGAGCGGTTCCGCAAGAAAAAACGAAAATCGGGAAAAAAAAACAAAATTTTGATCAGCTTGTCCGTGAGGAGTTCACGAGAGGTCCAATGGGGCGCGTTTGCATTTTTTCCATTAAAAATGATTCCGAGGAAAACGTTTCAGAGGAAACTTTTTCGGAGAAAATTGGGCGGAGCATACTAGGCTGAGCCTATTTTTTTAAAAGATTTTGATGCTGAAAATGGTGATAAAATTCTAATTTTGGACAGCCGAATAAAACTTGACCAACATTAAAAAAAGTGACAAGCAAAAAAATTTAAGCGAGGTCCTATGTTTTGAGAAAAATAAGATAAGATCTTATCTTATAAGAGAAAAATCAAAAACAGAAAAAAAAGGGGCGGTAAATTTGGTGGTACCAGGAATGAGAACTTTACAAATGAAAACTGTTACGAATGACGAACTGTTACCAATGAGAACTCCCTATAAATGAGAATTGTTATAGACGTGAACTGTACAAATGAAAACACTACAAATGAGAACGTGGCAAATATGAATTGTTACAAATGAGAACACGAAAAAAGAGAATTTTTACGTTGAAATTTACTAAAAAACGCACTTTTTCGTGTTCTCATTTATAACAATTCATATTTGCCACGTTCTCATTTGTAGTGTTTTCATTTGTACAGTTCACGTTTATGACAATTCTCATTTATAGGGAGTTCTCATTGGTAACAGTTCGTCATTCGTAACAGTTTTCATTTGTAAAGTTCTCATTCCTTGTACCACCGTAAATTTCGTGCCGTAGGCTTGCGAATAACTGTGCACCTATCGAAATTTTGCACAATTGCAACTTCCTTTTCCTCTTATTTCTATTTTTTTCAAAACGTAGGGCCTCATTTAGGCCAAGTGACCCCGACACGAAAACTCGCTAAACAGTTTCGCAACGACACTCCGCTCAGAACGGGCGGCGCTTTTTAGGGAATTCGTTCAATTTTTTTGAAATTGGAAGCGATTTTGATGCTGAAAATAGAGATATCAACGTTGATGTTCAAACAGTTGATGGAAATAAAGAGAGAAATGAAAAGAGCAAGTTTCTGAATTCATGATAAACAAAATATCAATCGATGGGTGTGTAATTTTACAGATTTTCAGCAGAATAAGTTATTAAATGTGAAAATGAGTAACGTGAGAAGGAGTTTCAGCAGAAAAAACCTATTAAAACAAAATAATCAAAATCCATAGAAAAAATAGCTTGAGATATAAAAAGATAGATTTTCTTAGCTAGATTAACAATATTACTTTAATATCTATTAAAGAAATTGGAAATAGTAAACTGGGAAAAAATAGTACAGAAAAGCAATTAATAAGTGGTAATACTGTCGATTGTGATTTGAAGAGCATTCCGAACTGATGTCACTGGAGCAACCTGAAATTATCAATAAGAATGTTAGATATCGTGAGAACTCTATTACACCGGCATGCCACTCGCTCTATTAGGACGTTCCAGAACCGTATCCCATATCAGAAATTTCCCTTATCAGCACTGCCCCGTATGAGAACTGTACACCAGAACTGAAAAGAACGGCGTACCGCCCATTTTTCAGGCAATCTGTTGAAAATTTTTTTCTATTTTGGGATAAATTTGCTTCTTTACTGGTGATTGCCGTTCTATTAGGGGTGCCTGTCTATTAGAGACGGCTGGTTTTTTTTTTGGAAGTGAGCTTTAGACAGTGCCGGTGAATTAGAGGTTTTTAGAGGGTATCCACTAACCTTATCCTGTTCTCGAAGCTCTTCAGTCATGCTCTCCAACGTCTTCAGGAGTCCACCGAGAATTGGAACCTTCACAGCGTTCACAACGTTTTTCAAGTGTAGTACAAACTTTTTGAAACTAATCGAATCGATTCCATTTGTCTCTTTCATTTCACAACTTTCCTTGACTTTGACGAGACATAATTTTAGAGATAAATCGATTATTTCGCTAGAAACCATTCGAACTTTTGGAGCCTTTGTGCATTTTTCTAATTCCGCTTCGATTTTCTTCTGAATATCAGAAAGAATCGGAAGATCGAGAAGCTCGATGACGTCGCGGAAGGATTCAAGAAGCAATTTGAGAGGCGTTTTGACGTCTTCAGAAGATGTTGAACCTTGGCCTTCTTTAGGATGATTATTCGAAGAATCTGGAGCCACAGAATTATCCAAAGAATCGGTCTGATCGGTCAATCGATGTCGATCGATGGCTATCGATGCTTGATCAATGTGATCTGTCGATTCAGATGATGAGCCCTGGTGATTATCAGATGAATTTGGAGCCACATAATCATCCAGAACATCTTCAACAGGGTCCTTTTCTGTATCAATCGGATCATTAAGAATGATAGCATCCGGTTCTTCCATCTTGACATTCATCAACCGTTCCTCATATTTTGGGGCTTCGAAATGCTCAGTTCGAGCTGGAAGTTCCTCTACAAAATCGTCTCCATCATTGATAACAGCTCCTCGTGTCATATCCATTTTCAATGGACCATCGAATGGCTCCACTTTGACTTGATTATTTGACTGATAAGAGAAATCAAAAGAATAATCATCATCCAATTCGTCTTCTGGTGTTCTTTCTCTATCTGTTCGTCGCTTCTTTCTGGCTGATTCCTTTGAATAATTCGCTGCTTTTCTTTTCCTATTACCAGTATTCGGAGTACTCGAACTAGGACCATTCTTCGTGAAAATGGACGCATCTGAGATTCGTTTCTTCGATCTGAAAATAGATTCGTGTATTTAGGGAAGTTGTCAAGATATTAGCCATACAAAATGAGGTTCAACCGCGCCCAACTGGATTCAGTACTTGACGTTTGTCCGGTTTAAAACACCGCAAAGACACCTCATAACTTCATAATTACCGTAAAACCTGTAATAGAGCGGCTCCTTTAATTGAACGGCCCCTTCAGAAATCTAGTGAACAATAGAGCGGCCCCCTTTATTCGACCAGCCTTTTTTTCCGAAAAGGACCCTCAGCAAAAACGGAAAACCGATTTGGAATTAGCAGGTTGTTAACTATCTGACCATATAAGTGTTATTCTATTTTAATGTCATTTATTATTATTACTACAAAGATTCCGTCTATCTGTTTGTTCGTCCGGCGCTACTGAACCGATTTTCCTAAAATTTTTACTGATCGATTGAGAATGATGACCTGATGATGCTCGTCTTTTCCGTTTTCTGATTGGATAACTGATAAGCTCTGTGCTATCTATGCACAGTCAAAATCGAGTTCCCCAGCGGAAGCCAGGCGATTGAGGCGCGTAGCGCCGAAAACCGTCTGGTTCCATTTTAAAAGGTTCCCTAGTGAGTCCAGTGGGGCGCGGTTGATTATTATTTTGGAAGGATGTTACTAACAATCTTCCACTTCTCGTCGTCGTATCCATAGTTCCCACTTCCTCGTCACTCGAATCGCCATGTTCTTCTTCAACGTCTCCGTCATCAGAATCGTCTGCGTCATTCTTCTTATAAATGGCACTACTTCTCTTTCTATCGTCCCATTTCAGCTTCAGACTTCCATCCTTCTTTTGGTACTCTTTGATTCGATTAGTATCACTCAACACTACAAGTGCATTTTCTTGGAGCCTGTAAAAACAAAGAAAAATACCTAATTTGTACTACTGTTGAAAAATAGTAACGTTTTTGCAAGGCATTTCAAAAGTCGGCACCGTGCCAACAACCTCCCCCTTGAAAACGCAAAGTGCGGGCCGTCTTTTTTACAAAACACCCGCAAGCGTTTCGTTGTCTAGAATTTGATGAAAAGGAGTACAAATTTCAGCTTTTAGGACCCATTTGTGTCAGCATAAAAGATGAAATTTGTACTCCTTTTCATCAAATTCTAGAAAAAAAACCGCGCGCGGATGTATTGCAAAAAAGACGCGCCGCACTTTGCGTTTTCAAGGGGGAGGTTGTTGGCACGGTGCCAACTTTTGAAATTCCTGGCAAAATCATGTTTTTTTACAACAATAAGAAATACGTACTTTTCGAATACATGACGGGGAACTTTTGCTTTCGTTGCGAACATCATTCTCACTTTCGTATCCTCATCAAACAATTCTGATTCATAAATCTTGGTTTTAGCATCGCTGAATCGTGAGCGCAGAGTACCGATATTTTGCTGATTGCCTGTTTCAGTCTTGAATTGCGTCAGAATTTCATTAGTGGAAAAAATTTCACTCGTCTCTGCTGACTTTTTTGCCAGAAACTCGAGAATTTGATTGTTGCTTGCTTCAGCTTTGCGTGTTCTCTGCAATAGAAACAATCATTATTATCGAGAATAGTGTAGTATAGTCAACGCAAGCGTCTGCATACTCGCTCTAATGACAATCCCGCCCACCTCGTCGAAATAGCTCCCACTTTGAAGAGAGCGGGCAGACAAGTTACTGTCTGCGTGTCTGACCACTCTCTCCAAAAAGAGAACTATTTCGACGAGGTCGGCGGGGTTGACATTAGAGCCTGTATGCAGACGATTGCGTTGACTATAGAAGCAAATAGTTGCCCGTTTATTAGGGATGCCGGTCTCTTTTTGGAAATAAGCGTCACAGTGCCGATCAATTAGAGGTGCCGTTTTGTTAGAGACTGCCGTTCTATAAGAGGTTTTCTACTAACATGTTTTCCATTTAATTCGAGTCCTCCTCCGTGTGTTTTATAATGAGTAATTCGGTGATTATCATCTAATTTGACATCTGCTTTCTTTTTCAACCTGTAAATTCAAAAATGTTTTCTTGATTTCTCTTCATATTCCTACTCATTAAGAAATCCTTGATCCACTGGTCCACTCAATGCAAACAGTAGCTTTACTTTTGTTTCGATGTCGAAATGTGGAAATTTGTGAATAACCAAACGGAAACGTAGCAATCTGGAAAGAGAGGTTTCATTAGTCAAAAAGTTCATAAATAGGCTCCGGGACGTTTCGAAACCAGACATTTCGAAACCGCTCAGAAAATCGTGAAAAAAACCTTGGAAAATGGGGGACATTTTTTTGATATTTTTGAAGTAAAAACAACAGTTTTCCATCAAAATTCCAGGTATTCACTGAGTTGCAAATAAGTTCCTACTTCGAGAAAAATTTCTTTTCTTAACTACTTTTCTTTCTAAACTACAGTTTCTACGGTTAGTCGCCTTCTCTCACCTATTTCTGAGTTCGCTCTCTTCTAGTAACGATACCGACTCCTCCTTGAAATCTTTAGCAAGTGCGACAACACTCAAAACTTCCTTCACTTCTTTCGTTTTTTCAACGAGATATTCGGCTAGTTTGACGTTATCCGGATCACTCAACCATGCTTCGTGTTTCTCCATTTTTTAGTCTGCAGACTAGTCTGAAATCTAAACAATTGCTGTGCTGGTGATAGACATTTTATCCAAGGTGGAGCGTTTGCGAAAATACGGAAAAATCCGACAAAAAGAAAAATTTTAGAAAAACGGAAATTTCAGAAATTTCAGGCACCCAAAAGAAGCGCGTTTTAAGAGGAAGCAAGTCATTTTTAGAGCAGTTTTTTTTGATAAATGATATTATTCTTTGTAATTGTCAAAATATTCCATGAGTTTATTAATATTTCATAACGAGAAATCGTCGATTTGTGAATTAGTAGGCAATAATGTTGCAAATCACTGCTCTTGTGGCAACAGCAATAAAATATCAAACTCGTGGAATATTTCGACATTTACAAAGAATAATGTCATCTATCAAAAACAGGCATGTCCGCCCCATGCAACCCCACGCAACCGAAACGCAAGGGACACCCATCGAATCGACCTCCTCCGTTTTTCGGCTTATACTTGACAAAAACTCGAAGTTCTTTATATTATTCGATAGAGAAAAAAATAAGCTATATTTATATCGAAGAAAATTATAGAAAGTCGTGTCGTTTCGGATTTTAAAAAGTCGAAGACTGTTTTCAACGGAGCGTGTAGGAACGTCGAGTTTTCGTCAAATTTGACAAAAAACTCAACTTTCTTTATATCATTCGATAGAGAAAAAAATAATCTATATTTTCATTTAAAAAAATTATAGAAGTTCACGTCGTTTCGGATTTAAAAAAAGCCGAAAACTATTCCCGAGGGCGCGTTGCGTGTCGCGTCGCGGAATGCCTTTTCGATAGGTGTCCTCGTCGACACCCATCGAATCGACGCAATTACGGTTGCGAGCGCGGGCATGCCTGATCAAAAAGAAATTGCTCAAAAAATGCCTTTTTCCGCTGAAAACGAACTCTTTTGGGTGCGAAATTTCTCGAAGCCGAAATTTTGAACCGACCGGAAAATGGTGATTTTCACATTTAAAATGAGTCTTTTTCACGGGAGAAGCGAGAAAATGGAATCAATAAATGCTCGAAACCGACTTTTAACGTGCAGAATAACAAAAAAGAGACAATATTAGCGAAATTTTAATGCACTTTCGAGAAAAAAATTTTTGGCTTATTTCTGAAAAAAAAACAAAAAAATTTTTTGCGGATTTGGTTCGGAAATTTTTGAGCAAATTTCCAAACATTTCAGCGCCCAACCCTGGTTTTACTGAAGAAAAAAAGGAAAAATTGAAAAAAAATTTTTTGCAGCTCGCCAGTCGAAATACTCTTTTTGACGCTGTGACAGAATGGCCTTCTCGAAAAATAACTTTCAAAGCGAAAAATCGAAAGAAAAGTCTACAAAAACAATGATTTTTCAAAGAAATTGGCGCATTTTAGGCCATTTGACCTCTCCCGACAATCGAAACGAAAACCCGCTAAACGACGTCGCAACGACACTCCGCTCAGAACGGGCGGCGCTTTTTAGGGAATTCGTTCAATTTTCTTCGATTTTCGAAGCGATTTTTGTGCTGAAAATAGAGATATAACGCTGAATTTCGAACAGCGGAAGAAAGAAGAAAAAAAAGAACAATTTTGAAGCAAAAAAAATTAGTGAAAAAGTAACAAATTGTAACAATACAAAGAAAAAAAACAAGAACAGAGAAAAGAAAAATTAACAATTTCAAAAAGCTTTCATGACGTCGAATGTGGTTTCGAGGGCGATTTGGAGTGTAGACAAGGGAACATTCTGAAAAAAAAATTTAAAAAATTACTGAATTTTTGAATTTTTTTTTTCTATTTTCAATCAATTTTTCGGCTAGAATTTTTTTTAAAACTCATTCGTTTTCGAAGAGATTTTTGCTCGGAAAATTCGAAAAAAAGCGAAAAATGGAGCGGAAACCTCTAATAAAACGGCAGGTACTTTGAAAAATAAAGTGCCATGCCGGTGAAATAGAGGTTTTACGGTAATTCCTATTTCAAACCTTATCCTGATGAAATTTTGACTTTTTCAATCGTCTGCATACCCGCCACGCCCACCTTGACGAAATAGTTCTCACATTGGTGAGAACGGTTACTGTCTGCATGTCTGACCTCTCTTCAAAGTGAGAACTATTTCGACGAGGCGGGCGGGGTTGGCATTAGAGCGGCTATGCAGACGCTGACGAACCTTATCCTGAACACGAAGCTCTGCAATCATTTCATTAAGCTTCTGTTGGAATGAATCTGAATATGGGAGCTTCAGAAGAACAACGGCAAACTTCAAATGACCCAAGAAGTCTCGGAGGCTAATCGATTCTTCTCCCTCTATTATAACTGCATCCCCATTGATTATAGCAAGGCAAAAATCCAGTGAGAAGCGAATATCTCGATTTGGAATCATTTGAACCACTTCGTTCCCTTTGAGGAAAGTGATTTTTTCGTTGATTTTCATTTGAAGTTCGGCAAGAATTGGCAATTCCAGAGTATCGATTAGAGCGTTGAAAGACTCGAGAACAGTTAGAAGTGATGTTTGATCTCTGGAAAAAAAGCTTAGCTTTGAAAAAAAGCCAAAATAATAAACAAAATAATGAGCAAGAGCGCCCCACTGAACTACCAAGGGAATTCGTTTCAAAAAGGTTTCTGGAATTTTCTGAGCAATTGGGTACCGATATTTTCGGACATGCTGAAAAAGAATAGGGCATTTTCAGCTGCGAGATACTAGGATTTGGCTAAAAATTGTTGTCTTAAGCTATTATTGGTTTCAAATGAGCTGACACCTCGTGACGTCACTCTCATTGGGACCCAAGTTGGAAAACTTTCATGGTAGCTATTTATTTTTTTATCAAGACTTTTTTCAGGCAGTTTCCGCCCGAAAATTCAATTCTTCTACCCAAAATAAAATTTTTGAGCAAAAAAAAATTTTTTTGCATTCGAAACCGGCCTGAAAAAAAATCAAAATAAAACTACCATGAAAGTTTTCCAACTTGGGTCCCAATGAGAGTGACGTCACGAGGTGACAATTCATTTGAAACCAATAATACTGCCAAGAGTTTCAGACAAAAATGTTCAGCCAAAACTTGGTATCTCGCAGCTAATAACGTCATGTTCTTATCCAGCACGTCCGAAAGTATGGATACCCAATTTTTCAGAAAATTCCAGAAAACCTTTTTGAATTCCCTTGTTAGTTCACCGGAAAAAGTCCAGTGGGGCGCGGTTGCTTCTTATTTCAAAAGGCGAATAACATACTCATCGTTATTTTGAATAACTTCAAAGGGATTCACTTCAGATGAGCTCATTTCTGTGTTTCGTGCTTCTGGAGAATCTGACGGCATGGCCACTTCTCCGCCGGTACCTTTCGTTTCATTTGGAAATAGTATAGAGAAAAGATCAATGTCATTGTTTTCTATACTTTTTAGGAAATCTTCAACTTGCGAATCTTCCGAATTTTCAGCTTCATTTTTCTTTTCTTTCTTCACAAAATTCCTTATAGCTGATAACGTCATATCATCTGATATTTTTCTCTTTCTTCTCTGATTTTCCCTCTCAGATTCTCTATTAATTCGGGCTTCTTTTTGCCCATCTTTCTTGTTCAAATACAAGCTTCCATCTTGACTTCTGTACTCGACGATTCGATTCTGTTCATCTACCACTACATTGGCATTCTCGCGGAGTCTAAAAAAAATACTACCGTTAAACCTCTAATAGAAGGGCACTCCTCATAAACAGGCAATCATCAATTAGAAAAGAAGTAATTTTGTTTAAAATTAGAAAAAAATGCTTCAAAGTGGAAAACATCAGATTTTCAACGAAATATTTTTCCAGAAAAAATTATTCAATTTTGAAGATTTCAGATTTTTTGCTCGGAAAAAAGATTCGAAAAAAAGTGTTGCTACCCCTAATAGAACGGCTCTGGAAACCGCTGAAAAATCCGTGAAAAAAAAACCAAAAAAAACGTGGCGATTTTTGGAAAAAAGTGATTATGCTGTTAGAATGAAAAAATTGGTTTTCGGTGAACTGTTTTTTTTTCAAAATTTCTTCTACGATTCAGTGAATAGCAAGTACTTTCAGAGCAAACACACACATTCTTACTTCCAAATCAGGGATGATTGTGAGTGAAGTTCACCTTCACAGTCGTTTTCGCGGCGGAGTGGGAAACCGACAGAGCGAGACAATGGTGAAGGGGGGTGAGACGCAGAGAAAGCCCGAAGACAGAAAGCCGTTTTTCTCAGTTAGTTTTCAACATTTTTCGATTCTGTAAAAAGAATCCAATTTGGAAGAAAAAACTGAATCGACCTATATAAAAATTATATAAAAAATCGAAAAAAAAATTTTTGCGAAATTTTTTCTCGATTTTTGAAAAGATTTATATATATATATCGATTCAGTTTTCTCTTCTCAATTGGATTCTTTTTACAAAATTGAAAAATGTTGAAAACTAACTGAGAAAAACAGCTTTCTGTCTTCGGGCTTTCTCTGCGTCTCACCCCCCTTCACCATTGTCTCGCTCTGTCGGTTTCCTTTTTTGGGCGAAAAGTCGCCTTCGCCTGCCTTCACTCTTCGATCATCCCTGTTCCAAATTTTTGAAAAATTTCCGTTCTTTATTGAAGATTTTTTCACGATTTTCTCAGCAGTTTCAGAATGTCCTCGAGACACCAGCACACAAGAGTGACATACCGGTGTAATAGAGTTCTTTCTATATGTGAACACAAAAAACTCACTCTTTCAACGCATAATCAGCAATCTTTGTACTAGTGGCAAACATCATTCGAATCTTCATATTTTCATCAAATTGATCCGATTCAAAAATCTGTTCTGTGGCTAAACGGAATCGTTGTTTCAGATGATCAAGATTCTGAGAATTGCCAGTCTCCGCTTGGAAATCTTTACAAAGCTTTACAATACTCATAATTCCACTTGTTTCCTCCACTTTTTTCGCCAGAAACTCGAGAAATTGATCGTTGCTGACTTGACAAATAGTAGAATTTTTCTTTTTCAAAACTAGGCTTCCATCTTGACTTCTGTACTCGACGATTCGATTCTCTCTGTCTACCACTACATAGGCGTTCTCGCGGAGTCTGTAAAAAACTATTGTGAAACCTCTAATAGACGGGCACCTCTAATAAGCCGGTAACTATCAGTAAAGAAGTGAAGTTGTCTAAAAATAGAAAAACTGAAAATTTTCTGAAAATGTTTCTATTTTGCATGCTCAAAGCGGGAAAAAAAATCAATTTTTCATGGGTTTGGACAGATTTTTCCAGAGAAAATTATTCTATTTCGAAAAGTTTATTTTGCTTGAAAACTCCGAAAAAAAATTAAAAAACGTGTGACTACCCCTAATAGAACGGCTCTAGAACATTTCGAAGCCGCTGAAAAAAAAAATTTTTTCCAAACTTTCCATTTTTTTCTCAAATTTAATGAATATCCGATATTTTTAGACCAAACACGCACATTTTTACTTCCAAATTTTCGAACGATTTCCGCTTTTTTTTCAAGTTTTTTTTCTCACAATTTTCTCGACAGTTCTGGGACCACCGGCACTTTCACTAGTATCTGAACATTAGAGTGACATGCCGGTGTAATAGAGTTTTTTCGAGGTAATTTAAATCCAAAAATCTCACTCTTTCAATGCCTGATCAGTAACTCTTGTGCCAGTGGCAAACATCATTCGAATCTTCATATTTTCATCAAATCCATCCGATTCATAAATCTGTTCCGTGGCTAAACGGAATCGATGTTTCAAATGATTAAAATTTTGAAAATTTTTCGTCTCTGCTTGGAAATGTTTACAAAGCTTCGCAATACTGAGAATTCCACTTGTTTCCTCCACTTTTTCCGCCAGAAACTCGAGAAATTGATCGTTGCTCACTTGGCAATAATCTTCAGGCTTCTGAACATATTTGAAATGAAAGAATTGGGAATTTATTTTGACTAACATGAATTCCCTGTAATTCGAGACCACCTCCATTCTTTTTGTAGAGAGTAATATGATTGAAATCATCTATAACAACTTCCGCCTCTTTTCTCAATCTGTAATTAGAAAGTTTATAGCGGAATTTTTCATTGTTTTCTCACTCTTCAAGGAATTTATAATCCACTGGTGCACTTAATCCGAACAATAATTTCACTTTTGTATCCGTGTCCATGTATGGGAATTTGTGAATTACCGAACAGAAACGACGGATTCTGAAAATTAAAATACAAATTCAGTGAGGAGGCTCCATACTGGGCGTTTCCGAAAGATTCGAAAATTTGTCGAAAAAAAGTTTGGTGAATTTGCCGTAAATTTCGAAACAAATCGGCAAATTTTTCCGATTTCGTCAAATTCCGATGAAAAATTAATGAAAGAACATCTTTTTTCCTCTCAAAAATGCCCGTTTTTCAAAAAAGTTTCCATGGAAAATTTGGCTGGCGCGGATTAGAAAATTTTTGAAAAATTGGTGAATTTTCTTTGTGATTTTCGCGGTAAAACGGTGCACTAGTTATCGAAACAAGGACTTCTCGGTTTCAAAAGTGTTAACTCTCGGGAGCTTTCGCAACCGAAAAAAAAATGCATTTTCAGCGGAAATATTTTATTTTTCAAGCTTTTTTTCGGATTCTTGTGACGATAGTGATAGAACATCGATATAATAACAAAGAAAAACACATTTTCGACGAAAAATAGCTTGTAAACAACTCGTTTTCGCGGAAAACACACCCAAAGTTTTTCTGAAATAATTTCGGTAAAGTTCTCCGTTTTTCAGATTTTTCTGGGTTTTTTTCTCGAAATTTTTATCCGGCCTCACTGAAAATTCCATATTCTCACCTGCTTTTCAAGCATTGAATTTTCGCTGTTGAATTACTTTTATTTTTGAATTCCCTGATAAGTCCTCTGATATTCATAACTGTCTTGACATCTTTCGTTTTTTTAACGAGGAATTCGACGAGTGCCTTATAATCCGGATGAGTGAGCCAATTATTGTTATGCCTCATCGTGTCTAAATTTGAAAAATGATAGGTTTTTGGCTTTTACTCGCTGAAAAACTGTCGAAAACATTTGTTTTGCGAGAAACTTCCACTCCCGTAAATCAAAACGAAAGCTCGCTAAACGGCGTCGCAACGACACTCCGCTCAGAACGGGCGGCGCTTTTTAGGGAATTCGTTCAATTTTTTTCGATTTTCAAAGCGATCTTGATGCTGAAAATAGAGATATCACGCTGAATTTTGAACAGCTGAGGGTGAATTAAACGAAAAAAAATTAATTGAACAAAAAATTAATGAAAAAGTAACAAGTTGTAGCAAATTGATTAACAAAAAGCAATGAAAATTAACATGTTGGAAGAGATTTTTTGAAATTCTAGTTGAAAAAACAATCCGGGAATAGAAAAATTAAGAATTGATGATGTTGTCGATGACACCCTGAAGAGCATTTCGAATGGCTGTAACTGGAACAAACTGAAAGAACGATAATTTATATCAATCATTTTCCGAGTGACCAAACCTTATTTTGAATACGAAGTTCTCCAATAATTCCCTTCAATTTCTCTTGGAATTCCATGAGAGATGGACACTTCAAATGAACCACAGCATGTCTCAAATGTCTGATGAATGTTTCCAATCGGAATGATTCCAATGATTCCTCCATTGCACAGTTTTCGTTCACTTTCAGAAGACACAATTCCAGAGAAAAATAGATTAATTGGTTGAAAATCATTTTGGAATTCTTCTTGCACTCCTCTAGTTTCGATTCAATTTTCTTCTGTGAATCATATAGAATCGGAAGATCGAGAATATTGATGAAGTCATGGAAGGATTCTATGATCAGATTCAGAGGAGTGTGATCTTTTTCGACGTCTTCAGAAGATGTTGAATCCTGTTGAATTGGTCCTTTCTTGACTTGACTATTTGATGAGTTCATTTCCATTGAATCATCCAAATCTTCCATGATATCTTCTGCTGGCTTCTCTCCAACTTCCTTATCAATTGGATCATTAAAAATGATAACCTCCGGCTCTTCTTCTCTGACATCCATCAGTAATTTCTCGTATTTTGGAACCACCCAATTTTCAGTTGGAGCTGTGGAATCTTGTTGAATTGGCTTATTAATTCCCTCCGCGTCTTCAGCTGACTTCTCCGAAACATCCAAATTTTCTTCATCTACTTTTGAATTGGTTTCCATCAATAATTCCTCGTGTTTTGGAGCAACAAAATGTTCAGTTGGAGCAGGAATTTTCTCCACAAAATCGTATTCATTATTAATGATATTTTTAAGTGTAGTATTATCATTCAATAATCCTTTGAATGGCTCCGATTTGACTTCAGTGTTATCAGTATACTGATAGGAGTCATCGAATGAATAATCATCATCATATCTATCTTCTGGCGGCGTTTCTAAAACCGGCTTCTTTTTTTTCTCAACTGCTCCAGCGATATGATCCAATATCTTTCTTTTTTTGTTACTTGTTGTCGGACTGCTGGAGCTTTTCAACTTCTCATTTCTTGGTGAACTGAATCCTATATCATTCTGACTATTGAACAAGGAGGCATCTGAGAATCTCTTCTTCGATCTGCAATAATTCATAATTAGGAAGAATATAATTGTATTAGTATTGCATGCAACACTATTCTTTAAAGGTTGGGGCAGCACTATTAGAGGGGCAATGCAAATAAAAATGCAAAGTTTTTGTCGATTAATTTTTCAGTTTTCAAGAGATTTTTAACACAAAGGTCCTTTCTGGGTTCATTCTATCCGACTAGAGTCAAAAATTGTTTGTTTGCAAGAGAAATTCTTTTGAAATGGCAACGCTAATACAGGTCAATTTAATCATATGCAAAGAAGAATAGTAGTCACTAACATTCTTCCGCTTCTAGTCTTAACTTCCATATCCTCTCCTTCATGTTCACTGTCATCACTTGATTTATCATCTCCTTCCACGTTTTCTTCTTCTTCAGATTCTCCTTTCTCGTCCGACTTGATTTCACTCTTTTTCTTTTGTTTTTGATTGAAAGGGACTCTTCGAATGGCCTCTGTTTTCAGATTTAGACTTCCATCGTTCTTCTGGTATTCGATGATTCGATTATTATCATCCACTACTACAGTTGCATTCTTTCGGAGTCTAAATAAATGAAATAATGTTTTTAATTCAGATTATATCCCATACTCTTCCAATGCATAATTCTCTACAACTGTACTGGTGGCAAACATCATTCGAACCTTCATGTCCTCATCAAACAATTCAGATTCATAAATTTGTTTTGTGGTCTGGAGAATTCGTGTTCGCAAAGAAAATAAATATTGTGAACTGCCAATCTCCACTTTTAATTGTTTTGCAAGCCTAGTAAGCTCAATAATTCCACTCGTTTTCTCCACTTTTTTGGCAAGAAACTCGAGAATTTGATTGTGGCTCACTTCAGCTTTGCGTGGATTCTGCAAAATCAACGAAATTAGACAAAAATTCGAATGTCTTTCTGATTGAAATCAATCCTACTAACATGTTTTCCTATCAGTTCGAGACCTCCACCATTCTTTTTGTAGTGAATAATCCGATTGAAATCATCTACTTTCACTTCCGCTTCTTTTCTCAGTCTGTAAATATTAAAAAGTTTTTGCCTCAATTTTTTAATGTTTTCTCACTTTTCGAGAAATTTCTGATCCACTGGTGCGCTTAATCCAAACATTAATTTCACTTTCGTTTCAGTGTCCATGTATGGGAATTTGTGAATTACCGAACGAAAGCGACGGATTCTGAAAATTAGATTCATGACATTAATTTTGGGTTGTTTTCGAAAAGTTCCGAAATTTGGCTCCGAAACTTTTCGCATCGAAAAAAGGCAAACGCCCGACGGCTTCACTGTGAATTCCATATTCTAACCTGCTTTTCAAACATCCATCTTTTTCCAATGACTCATTTTTCATCTTGAATTCTCTGATAAGTCTCTTGACATTCATAACTTTATTTACATCTTTTGTCTTTTCAACGAGGAATTCAACGAGTTCCATATATTCTAGATTACTCAACCAATTATCGTTATGTCTCATCGTGTCTGAAATTAAAGCTTTTTAGGGTTTCGAGCTTTTAAACGCAAAAAAATGGTCTGAAACGTTTGCTTTTCGTGAAACTTCCACTCCCGTAAATCGAAACGAAACTCGCTAAACGGCGTCGCAACGACACTCCGCTCAGAACGGTAGGCGATTTTTAGGGAATTCGTTCAATTTTTTCGATTTTTGAAGCGATTTTGATGCTGAAAAAAGAAATAATAGGCTGAATTTTGAACAGCTAAGAGTAAATTAAGTTTAAAAAAAAGATGTTTTGCACAAAAATATTAATAAAAAAGTAACAAATTGTAACAAAAAATAAATCAACAAAAAACAATGAAAATTGACAATTTGAAAGTTTAAAAAGCCATTTTAAGATGGGGGGGGGGGGGGGGAGTTTCAGGTAGTTTGTCAAGAATTAATGACGTTGTCGATGACACTCTGGAGAGCACTTCGAATGGATGTCACTGGAATGAACTGAAAGAACGATAAATTATATTAATAAATTTCTAAGAAGTGCTGCCTTGTTATCATTATTGATTGAATCATCAATAATGATAAAATCCGGTTCTTCCAATTTTACATTCATTAGCATTTCCTCGTATTTTGGAACCACCAGCTTTTCAGTTGGAGCTGGAATTTCCTCCGCAAAATCATCTCCATTATTTATGATGTTTCCACGTGTAGTATCATCTCTCAATGGCCCTTTGAATGGCTCCAACTTTATTCTTTGTTCCTTATCAGGCTGATAAGAGGCATCGAGTGAATAGTCATAGTCAATTCTCTCCTCTGATGCTCTTTCTTGGATTCTCTTCTTCTTTTTGTCAACTGACCCAGTCATATATTCGGAAATCTTTCTTTTCTTGTTGCTACTTATTGAAGTATTGGAGCTATTCGATTCCTCATTTTTTGGCGAACTTGGTTCCATATCATTTTTATTATTGAACAAAGAAGCATCTGACAATATCTTCTTCGATCTGAAATGTTTCATTCATGAATAAGAATAGAGGACTGGTCAGGTGAAAGGAAAAAAGCTTACACTCTTCCACTTCTAGTCGTCACTGTCAGTTCCTCTTCCTCCTGCTCACTATCATCACTAGAATCTACATGTTTT
The DNA here is from genome assembly GCA_963572265.1 of Caenorhabditis doughertyi. NCBI lineage: Eukaryota > Metazoa > Nematoda > Chromadorea > Rhabditida > Rhabditidae > Caenorhabditis > Caenorhabditis doughertyi. Next base: position 21,327,853 of record OY751557.1, on the reverse strand, counting down.
TCTTCAACGTCTTCGTTAGAATCTTCCACATCATCTGACTCATCAACAGTATTATTCACACTTTCATGCTTGATATGACTCTCTTTTTTGTTAAGATACAAACTTTCATCCTTTTTCTGGTACTCGATAATTATGTTCTTTTTATCTACCACCACAAATGCATTCTTTCGGAGTCTAAATAATGAATAAAATCGATATAAATTCAGATGATACTCATACTGTTCCAATGCATAATCCTCTAATTGTGTTCTCGTTGCAAATATCATTCGAACCTTCATTTCCTCATCAAACAAATTTGTTTTCTGGCTTCACGAAATCGTGTTCGCAAGTGAATATCACTTTGAGAACTGCCAATCTCCGCTTTCAATTGTCTGACAAGTTCGCTAATATTGATGATTTCACTCGTTTCTTCCACTTTTTCGGCCAGAAACTCGAGAAATTGATCGTTGCTCACTTCAGGTTCGCGAGGATTCTGCAAAATCAGCAAACTATGACAAAAATTCGAATGTCTTTCTGATTGAAATCAATCCTACTAACATGTTTTCCTTTCAATTCGAGTCCTCCTCCATTCTTTTTGTAATGAATAATACGATTCAAATCATCCACTTCCACCTCCGCCTCTTTTCTCAATCTGTAAATATAAAAACCATTTTTGTCTAAATTTTCCATTGTTTTCTCACTTTTCGAGAAATTTCTGATCCATTGGTGCACTTAATCCAAATGCCAACTTCACTTTTGTATCCGTAAGGCATTTTGTAAATAACGAAACGAAAACGACCGATTCTGAAAACAAGCTTTATAACTTCAAGGGTGGGCGTTTCCGAAAAAAAACGGAGAATTTTTCCAGAAAATGTACCGAACTTGTAATTCGGAGAATTGCAAGTCCGGTGGCTCCGCGACATTTCGAAACCAGACGTTTCGAAACCGCTGAGAAAACAGAGAAAGAAACTTGTGGAATGAGGAGTTTTTTGAAATTTTTGAAATAAAAATTGTAAGTTTCCTATGAAAACACCAAATATTTACTGAATTGAGGATAAATTTCAAGAAAAAGCAAATTATGAGAATAAATATTTTTTCTCAAAACTAATTTTGTTTAAAATTTATTCTTAATTCAGTAAATATTTGGTGTTTTCATAGGAAACTTACATTTTTATTTCAAAAATTTCAAAATCTCCCTCATTTTCCAAGCTTTTTTCACTGTTTTCAGAGCCCACATTACCCCCTACCGTGGGTTCTCCCGAAATTTTTTTTCCGAATTCTCGTAAACGTCTCACAGATTCACCGAGACTTTATTTTATATTTTTCTCACCTGCTTCTCAAGCATCGAAATTTCGCTGACGACTTATTTTCATTTGTGAATTCTTTAGCCAATCCTCTGACACTCATAACTGTTTTGATGTTTTTTGTCTTTTCAACGAGGAATTCAACGAGTTTCATGTAATCCGGATGAGTGAACCAATTATCGTTATGTCTCATCGTGTCTGGAATTAAGGATTTTCAGGATTTCTAGTTTTTTAAACGCTGAAAAATGATCGGGAACATTTGCTTTTCGAGAAATTTTCACTCCCGTAAATCGAAACAAAAGCTCGCTAAACGACATCGCAACGACACTCCGCTCGGAACGGGCGGCGCTTTTTAGGGAATTCGTTCGAATTTTTTTGATTTTCAAAGCGATTTTGATGCTGAAAATAGATATATAACGCTGAATTTTGAACAGCTGATGGTAAATTTAATTAAAAAAGATATTTTGAACAAAAAATTAATGAAAATGTAACAAACTGTAGCAAAAAATGATCAACAAAAACAATAACAATTGAAATTTTGAAAGTTTAAAAAGGCATTTTAAGATCGAGAGTATATTCAGGTGATTTGTTAAAGTTCTAGTTTAACAAAATATGATTTAGAATAAGAAAAATTAAGAATTAATGATGTTATCGATGACATTCTGGAGAGCACTTCGAATAGCTGTAACTGGAACAAACTGAAATAAGGAGAAGGTAAATTAATAATTTTCCATAAAGTGATTCAAACCATATTTTGAACCCGAAGTTCTCCGATAATTCCCTTCAATTTCTCTTGAAATTCCATGAGAGATGGGAGTTTTAGAGTGACCACAGCATGTCTCAAATGACTGATGAATGTCTCCAATCGGAATGATTCCCCTGATTCCTCCATTTTTCGATTTCCATTCACTTTCAAAAGACACAATTCCAGAGAAAAGTAAATTAACTGGTTGAAAATCATTTTGGGATTTTCCTTGCATTCTTCTAATTTTGACTCAATTCTTTTCTGAAGATCTGATAGAATAGGAAGATCGAGAATATTGATGAAGTCGTGAAAGGATTCGAGAATCAGAATCAGAGATGTGTCATCTTTTTTGACGTCTTCAGAAGTTGTTGAATCCTGTTGAATTGGTCCATTCTTGACTTGACTATTCGATGAGTTCATTTCCATTGAATCATCCAAATCTTCCATGACATCATCTGCTTGCTTCTCTCCAATACTTCCTTCGTATTGCTCCAGAATGATTTTCTTATCAATTCGATCCACTTTGACATCCATTAACATTTCTTTGCCTTTTGGAACCACTAGGGTTCCAGTTGAAGCTACAGAATCTGGTTGAATTGGCTTTTCAATTCCCTCCACGTCTTTAGAAGACTTATCCGAAACATCCGAGGGTTCTTCATCTACCTTTGAATTGATTTCCATCAGTACTTCCTCTTGCTTTGGAGCCACGAAATTCTCAGTCGGAGCTGAAATTTTCTCAATAAAGTCATCTCCATTATTAATGATATTCCTAAGTGATGTATCGTCATTTGATGGTCTATTGAATGGCTCCAATTTGACTCGTTCTACATCATCAGGCTGATAGGAGATATCAAAAGAAAAAACATTATCGTCTTCATCTGGTGCTCTTTCTCGAGTTTCCTCTTCTTCTGTCGTTATTCCTTCAACTATTTTCTTTTTCTTCCCAATTGATCCATTTGTGTCTTCAGAAGTCCTCTTTTTCTTGTTGCTTGTTGTCGGAGTATTGGAGTTTTTCAACTTCTCATTTCTTTGTGATCTTGGTCCGTTATCATCTTGATTATTTAACAAATAGGCATCTGAGAATCTCTTCTTTGATCTGAAAATTTTAAACTAATGGTTAAGAAAGGAAGATGATGATTCTAGTCGAATTGAATACGCTATTCAAAGAGTGTTGAGAAAAAGATGGAGTTTTTGCTCTATTTTCAAGTCATTCAAGGAAAAACAGTCACTAACATTCTTCCACTTCTTGTAGTCACTTCCATAGTCTCGTCCTCTTCTTCACTATCATCACCCGACTCTTCATCATCAGGCTGATAGGAGATATCAATGGAAATGGAACGGTGTTGGAAGGGTTGTTTTTGGCAGGAAATGAAAACGTGAAAAAAAACACTGAAAAACTGACGAGTTTTCACAAATTTGGTCATTTACATTTGCTGCTAATTCGAAAATGAGTATTTGCATTTGTCGCTAAACCGATTTGGCTAGCCTATTGGAAGGGAACATAGAGAGAAAAGTAGTGTTTCTGCTCGATTTTCAATTAAAACAGTTACTAACATTCTTCCACTTCTTGTCGTCACTTCCATAGTCTCGTCCTCCTGTTCACTATCATCACTTGACTCTTCATCGTCTTTTTCTTCTTCAGAATCTCCTTCATCGTCCGACTTGATTTCACTCTGTTTCTTTTGTTTTTGATTGAAAGAGACTCTTCGAATGGCCTTTCTTTTCAGATTTAAACTTCCATCGTTTTTCTGGTATTCGATGATTCGATTATTATCATCCACTACTACAGTTGCATTCTTTCGGAGTCTGGAATAAATAAAATATTGATTTCAATTCAGATTATATTTCATACTCTTTCAATGCATAATCTTCAACAACTGTACTTGTTGCAAATATCATTTTCACTTTCATTTTTTCATCGAACAATTCCGATTCATAAATCTGTTTTGTGGCTTGACGAATTCGTTTTTGCAAGTGACGATCATGTTGTGAACTTCGAATCTCCGCTTTTAATTGTTTGGCAAGCATATTAAGCTCAATAATTCCACTCGTTTTCTCCACTTTTTTGGCAAGAAACTCGAGAATTTGATTGTGGCTCACTTCAGCTTTGCGAGCCTTCTGCAAAATCGGCAAATTATGATGAAAGTTCGAATGCCGCTCTGATAGAGATCAATCCTACTAACATGTTTTCCTATCAGTTCCAGTCCTCCTCCATTCTTTTTGTAGTGAACAATTTGATCGAAATCATCTACAAGAACATCTGCTTCTTTTCTCAATCTGCAAAAATTGAAAAGTTTTGTCTGAATTTTTAAAAAAAAACATTTTCTCACTCTTCAAGAAGCCCATGATCCACTGGTGCACTTAATCCAAACATTAACTTCACTTTCGTTTCAGTGTCCATGTATGGGAATTTGTGAATTACCGAACAGAAACGACGGATTCTGAAAAAAAAATTTTTTTTTTGGTTGGATGTTTTCGAAAATTTTGGGAATTTCGGCTCCAGCATACTTCTGCTTTTCCGATGCAGGGCAATGGAAAATTTTTCCGGCCTGGATTCAGAATATTTTTAAAAGTTGGGGTCATTTTTTGAATTTTCTTTGTGATTTTCTTCAGAAAACCGTTGCACTAGTTATCGAAATAAAGGCTTCTCGGTTCCAAAAGTTTTAACTCCCGGGACATTTCGCACCCGAAGAAAAAGCTTTTTAAGCGGTATTTTTTTATTTTTCAAGCTAATTTTTCGAATTCTTTTGGCGATAGTGACAAAATATCGATACGATAACAAAGAAAAACAAATGTTCGAAGAAAATTGCTCGAAAAACAACTCGTTTTCACTGAAAACAGACTGTTGTTGCGCGAATGGTCTCACAAGGGAGTTCATTTAACGAACCGGTTTGGAACTTCCTGAAAATTTGTGAACTAGTACTCTTTGATGCTGTGTGAAGGAATCCGAAGTTATTTTCTGCGCGACTCAACCCGTTTCAGAGATATTTCGATCTGAAATTAGCACTAGGCTCCGCCCACTTTTTTGTTATAACACAGGGAGCGCTTCATTTCTCTGTTACCCCACTCATAAGCGCCCTGAACGTGGTTAATCTGCCGAGCAGCGGTGGCACAGTGGATAGTGCGCCCGCGTTACATTTTCATGTTGTGGGTTCAATTCCCACACTTGCCAATTTTTTTTTGTTTTTCATGAATTATCATTTTTTGGGGACTTTGACTCGTATTTCTTGTGTTTCCATGGTTTTTAAGTTCAAACAAGTTTTTCAAAAAAAAAAATTTTTTTCCAAAATTTCATGGTCCCAGAGTCTTGGTTATGCACAGAAATTTTCCTTCATTTTCCTTTAAAATTCTTTGAAACCGAGACAAAACAAGTAGGGAAAAGCGTATGAATGAGAAATTAGGCACAAAATCAGTTTGATTATAAAACATTCTTGTTTCGGGTTGAATATCAAGTGAGCAAGTTGAAGGGATAGTTCAATTCATACCCTTGACCATGAAATTTTGGAAAAAAAATTTTTTTTTTGAAAAACTTGTTTTTTGAGTTGAAATGAACTTAAAAACCATGGAAACACAAGAAATACGAGTCAAAGTCCCCATAAAATGATAATTCATAAAAAACAAAAAAAAATTGGCAAGTGTGGGAATTGAACCCACAACATGAAAATGTAACGCGGGCGCACTATCCACTGTGCCAAGGCTGATCGGCAGATTAACCACGTTCAGGGCGCTTATGAGTGGGGTAACAGAGAAATGAAGCGCTCCCTGTGTTATAACAAAAAAGTGGGCGGAGCCTAGTGCTAATTTCAGATCGAAATATCTCTGAAACGGGTTGAGTCGCGCAGAAAATAACTTCGGATTCCTTCACACAGCATCAAAGAGTACTAGTTCACAAATTTTCAGGAAGTTCCAAACCGGTTCGTTAAATGAACTCCCTTGTCAGAACCGGAAACTTGCCGATTACTGAAAATTCCTTATTCTCACCTGCTTTTCAAGCAGTGATCTTTCGCTGTTGAATTATTTTCATTTTTGAACTCTCGAATCAATCCTCTGACATTCATAACTGTTTTCACGTCTTTTGTTTTTTTAACGAGGAATTCGACGAGTTTCATATATGCTGGATGAGTGGACCAATTATTGCTATGCCTCATCGTGTCTGAAATTAAAAAATTATAGCTTTTTGGCTTTTAAACACTGATAAATGGTCGGAAACATTTGTTTTTCGAGAAATTACTACTCCCGTAAATCGAAACGAAAGCTTGCTAAACGGCGTCGCAACGACACTCCGCTCAGAACGGGCGGCGCTTTTTAGGGGATTCGTTCAATTTTTTTGATTTTCGAAGCGGTTTCGGCGCTGAAAATGAAGATAATATGCTGAATTTCGAACAGCTGAAGGTGAATTGAATTAAAAAAGATATTTTGAACAAGAAATTTCAATAAAAAAGTAACAAGTTGTAAAAAAAAATTGATCAACAAAAACAATAAAAATCGAACACTGTAAGGTCGAGAGCAGTTTCAAGTGACTTTTTAAAGCTCTTCTTTGAAAAAAAAAACGATTTAGACAAAGAAAAGTTAAGAATTAATGATGTTATCGATGACACTCTGAAGAGCACTTCGAATTGCTTTAACTGGAACAAACTGAAAAAAGGCTGACGTTAATTAATCATTTTTCAAAAAGTGTTCAAACTTTATTGTGAACACGAAGTTCTCCGATAATTTTCTTCAATTTTTCTTGGAATTCAACGAGAGATGGAAGCTTTAGAGTAACCACAGCATGTCTAAAAGGGATCATAAAGTACTCCAGACGGAATGATTCCAGTGATTCATTGATTTCCCAATTCTTATTGACACTTAGAAGGCACAGTTCAAGAGAGCAGTAGATTCCTGTGTTGGAAATCATCTTCCCTTTACATTCCTCTATTTTTGCCTCAACTTTCTTCTGTAGATCGGACAGAATCGGAAGGTCCAGAATATTGATAAAATCATGGAAGGATTCGAGAACCGTGGTGAGAGATGTATGATCTTTCTGAACGTCTTCTGAAGAAGCTGTTGAATTTTGTTGAACTGGAGCCTCTTCCTTGATTCCCTTATCAATTTGATCATTCAGAATGATCACTTCGGGTTCCTCCATTTTGACATCCATCAGCATTTCTTCGTACTTCGGGGCCACAAAGTTTTCAGTTGGAGCTGGAATTTCTTCTACAAAATTCTCTCCATTATTAATGACATTTTTACGAGAAGTATCATCATTTAATGGACCATTGAATGGCTCCAATTTGACTTCAGTGTTATCATTATTTTGATAGGAGATATCAAATGAGTAGTCATTATTATAGTCTTCTACTGGAGTCCTTTCTTGAGTTTCCTTCTTCTTTTTCTCAGCTGTTCTAGCCGTATGATCCGAGATCTTTCTTTTCTTGTTGCTTGTTGTTGGAGTATTGAAGCTCTCCGATCTCTCATTTCTTTGTGATCTGGATCTCATATCATCGTTGTTATTGAACAAAGAGGCATCTGAGAATCTCTTCTTCGATCTGAAATGTTTCATTCATGAATAAGCATACATGTATGTGAAATGTCACAATAGAAAATTCTGTGGGCTTACGTCCCAGAATCACCTAAAATACGCCAATTTACGTCCCAAAACAGCTTTTCCAGGGATTTTACGCCCGTTTTCTGACATTTTTCCGTCAAAAAAAGTTTTACGTCCCAGAAAGTCGAAAAAAATTTACCGGTCGGTAAATTTATACATGTATGTGAATAAGAATAGAGAGCTAGTCAGGTGAAAGGAAAAAAAAAGCTTACAATCTTCCCCTTCTTGTCGTCAATTTCAAATCCTGTTCCTCCTCTTCACTATCATCACCCGACTCTTCTTCATCAGAATCTTCCATGTCATCTGACTCATCAATTTGATTCTCTTTTTTGTTAAAGTACAGACTTCTATCCTTCTTCTTGTACTCCTCAATTCGGTTCTTTTCATCTACCACTACAGTCGCATTCTTTCGGAGTCTGGAAAATGATTAAAATAGATTTGAGTTAAGATTAATTCATACTCTTCTAATGCATAATCCTCCACTTCCGTACTCGTTGCATACATCATTCGAACCTTCATATCCTCATCGAACAATTCACATTTATAAATCTGTTTTCTGGCTTCACGAAATCTTCTATGTAATTGAAAATCACTTTGATAATTTCCCGTCTCCGCTTTGAACTTTTTGCATAGCTCAACAATAGTAAAAATTCCTCTCGTTTTCTTCAATTTTTCGGCCAAAAACTCGAGAATTTGATCGTTGCTCGCTTCAGATAGTTTTCTATCCAATTCGAGACCTCCTCCATTCTTTTTATAATGAACAATCCGATTGGAATCATCCACTTCCACTTCTGCATTTTTTCTCAATCTGTAAAAAAAAGTTTTTGTTTGAATTTTTAAATTTTTTCTCACTCTTCGAGGAATTTATAATCCACGGGCGCACTCAATGCAAAGATCAACTTCACTTTTTCATCCGTATCCAAATGTGGGAATTTGTGAATTACCGAACAAAAACGACGAATTCTGAAAAATATCTTCATAACATCAGTTTCCAAATTGGGCGTTTCCGGAAAAAAAATGGAACATTTGCCGGCTCCGAAAGTTTCGAACCATGGCTGATCGGAGTCGGCAAACGTAACTTTTTTTCCGGAAAAAGGCTACAAAAGTTCAAATTCCGATATCTTTTCCGTAGGAGAATTCACCGGATTTTTATTTCGGAAAATAGGAGAAAATTTTGACGACTCCGAAAAAAGCGTGTAAAAGGAAGAGACGCAGATACACGTCAGAGAAATGTCTCTTCATTTTACACGCTGTTTTTAGGAGTTTGTATTAGAAATTCAAATTTGGCAGACATTTTTTTTTGTTTATTCTAACCTGCCGTCCCAACATTGATCACTCGCTGACGAATTATTTTCCATCTTGAAATCTCTGATAAGTCTACTGACATTCATAACTGTCTTGTCGTCTTTTGTTCTTTTAACAAGGAATTCTAAAAGAGCCTTGTATTCCGGATTAGTGAGCCAATTACCGTTACGTCCCATCGTGTCTAAAATTGAGAAATTTAACGTATTGGGCTTTTAAACGCTGAAAAACAGTCGAAAACATTAGTTTTTCAAGAAATTTCCACTCCCGTAAATCGAAACTAAAGCTCGCTAAACGGTTTCGCAACGACACTCCGCTGAGAACGGGCGGCGCTTTTTAGGGAATTCGTTCAATTTTTCCGATTTTCAAAGCGATTTTGATGCTGAAAATTGAGATAATATGCTGAATTTTGAACAGCAAAGGTAAATTAAATTGAAAAAAAGAAATTTTGAAAAAAAAATTATTGGAAAAGTAACAAGTTGTAACAAAAAGTGATTAACAAAAGAAACAGACAGTAGAAATAGTACAAATTGGCATTTTGAACGCTCAGAGGGGGGAAAATAATAAAATGTAACAAAAAATGATTAACAAAAACAATTTTAGAAGAAGTTCAGAGAGCCATTATAAGATCGAGTGTAGTTTCAAGTGCAAATCGGACAGTAGACAAGGGAACATTCTGCAAAAAAAAATTATGAACATTTGAACTTTTTTTCATTGCAAGCATCTGTATATCCGCTCTAACGTTAACCCCGCCCACCTCGTCAAAATAGTTCTCACTTTGGAGAGAGCAGTCAGACACTTTATCGTCTGCGTGTCTGGCCGCTTTCTCGAAAGTGAGAACTATTTCGACGAAGGTGGGCGGAGTTGACATTAGAGCGGGTATGCACACGCTAACAAACCTTATCCTGAACACGAAGCTCTGCAATCATTTCATTCAATTTCTGGTGGAATGAATCTGTAGATGGGAACTTCAGAAGGACGACGGCAAACATCAAATTATTTAAGAAATCGCTGAGACTAATCGATTTTTTTTCCTTTTTTATAACTGCATTTCCGTCAAGTGTCACAAGACATAGTTCCAGTGAAAAGCGAATTTCTCGATTTGGAATCATCTGAGCCACGTGGTTATTCTGGAGAAAAGTCATTTTTCCTTGAATTTTCGTCTGAATTTCCGCAAGGATTGGCAATTCCAAAGTATCGATAAGGGCGTTGAAAGACTCGAGAACTGTTAGAAGTGATGTTTGGTCTCTGGAAAAAGGAAATGGAAGTTTGACCGGATCCAGTTTGATTTGCAGTAGGACTAAACGCACCTAAACTGAACAATGTCTCTGCTTGAAAATTCTCCGACGAGAACGATTTTTATAGCGATTTACATGAAAATCGCATTAAACCGTGGAAATTGTTCTGAAAAATCGTACGAAATACAGCTATCCCTTTAATGACCGTGGTCTCCTGGCCTAGGAATCACACAGTGTAGTCCGAGAGGAAAAGATGGTCTAGAAATCAAAGGTGAAATCTCTAGCCCACGTTGTCCTCACAGACTACACAGTGGGATTCCTAGGCCAGGAGGCCACGGTCATTAAAGCGGTATCTGTATTTCATACTCTTTTCTGAACACTTTCCACAGTTTAGAGCGATTTTCAAGCAAAAATCACTATGAGAATCTTGATCAGTGTAGAATTTTCGGATCCGAGACATTTCGAAACCTCTGACATTTCGAAAAAATCGTGAAAAAAAACCTTCAAAAGGGGGAAATTTTTGAAATTTTCGAATTGAAAATGAACGTTTTCTATCAAAATATCTTATTTTCTGAAAAAAAATTTGTTCCGAAAAGATGTATTTTTTCTCCAGATTGTGTTTTTTCAAAATGTATTTTCATTTCAGAAATTGAACAACTGGTAATTTCATAGCAATTTTTCATTTTTTGTTTTTTTTAATCTTCAAAAATCCTTTTTCGAAATGCTGCGGTTTCGAAAAGGCCATATTTCAATGCAGAAACAATGTTTTAGGTGAGTTTAATCCTTGTGGTAACATACTCTTCATCATCCATCAGTGATTCATCAGCTTCATCAAAACTTCGAAAAAGTGTATCAGCAGGATCCACTTCAGATGAGCTCATGTCTTTGTTTTGCACTTCTGGAGCAACTGATGACGTGGCATTTTCAATGGGAACTCCTTCATTGGTCCCTTCTTCAATAGATTCTTCTCCAATTAGAAATAGAGAAGAGTGTTCTGTATTCTCTGCTTCTGGAGAATCTGATGACGTGGCGATTGCAGTAGAAGCTGTGTTCTGAGCTGATGGCGGGGCTTCTGGCGACGTGGCAACTTCAGATGACGTGGAAATTTCAGTAGGACCTGTGTTTTGAGCTGATGACGTGGCACTGCTTGGAATCTTCGTAGAAACTGTTTCATTCGTCACTTTTTCAATAGATTCTTTCTCAATTGGTGGGATCAGAGGAGGGTCTTGAATTCGAACTTCCTTGAGCAAATCCTCAATTTGTGGATCCATTTCCTCTTTTTTAACTGATTTTATCATATAATCCGAAATTTTTCTCTTCTTGTTTTGTGTTTTTGGAGAATTGAAATTGACATTTTCCTTTGATTCTTCTGATTTTTTAACAGGATTATTTTCCATTGTTTCTTCTTCCACAACTTCTTCTTTCTCCACCTTCAGATTATCTTTTTGGTGCTCTATAATTCCAGTTTTCACCTCTTCTTCATCGCAACTTCCATCAGAATCTTCCTCCTTATATACCCTCTTTCGTTTTCCAATCAATGGAAAAACACGATTTATTCCTCCTCGAAGCTCTGCCCCTTTTTTCAAATGAAGACTTCCGTCGTTTCTGTGGTACTCGACAATCCTATTCTTCTCATCTGCTTTCACAATTGCATTCTCTCGGAGTCTGGAATGAAATTGAACATTAATTTGAATTCTGAAAGGAGTATAGTCAACGCAAGCGTCTGAATATCCGCTCTAATGTCAACCACGCCCATCTCGTAAAAATAGTTCTCACTTTGGAGAGAGTGACCAGACACGCAGACAGTAACGTGTCTGACCGTTCTCTCCAAAAGTAGAGTTATTTCGTGGGCGACATTGACATTAGAGCGGATATGCCGACGATTGCGTTGATTGAAGTGAAGATCCCAGGAGCATGGATTTCCGTTCGAGAAAACTTCAAGTTCGCTGAAAAAGACCCAAAAAGCCAATTGAAAATACAACTGCTGGTCAACAAGAGGGATTAGAAAAATCTGCCATGCCCTAGAAATATAAAAGCGGGAATTCAATTTTTTTATTTCCCGTTTTTTATTATTAAATTGAATCATAGCCAAACTATTAAAATCAAAAAAAATGTCAAAAGTCTGCTAGGAAACATGAATTAGATAGAAATTTTTGACTTTCCATCATTGGATTTTTAGTCCCTTTTGCTAGCCTGAATTTTATTAGCTGTTTTCGGGTTTTTTCGAGCGAATTTCAAGTTTTCTCGGTCGTAAAAGCATGTTTTTGGGATGTTTTTTCTATCCATCTTTTACTTACCGTAAAATCTGTAATAGAGGGACATGTCCTTCTATTCTCAGCCCCTCTGTTTTAGTGTCCTTGTATTACAGGTGTGCTTCTATTAGAGGCTCTCTTTCTATTTTTCGAAGCTCTGTCAGGCTAAAAATCGCCACCAATTTTGAACAAAAACGGCGGTTTCGAATTAATTTTTCCGCAAAAAAAACACTGAAAAGAGGGAGAAAAACACGAAAAACAGAATGAAAACTTCCTGTAACAGTCATACGTGAATTCGGAAAATTTTTTCAAAGCTTCCTAAGAAAAGAATGAAGTGTCCTTCTATTGAAGGTGTCCTTCTAATACAGTTTTTTCGAAAAAACTCCCTTCAAATTTAAATTTAAAAAATTTAAGTCTCACTTTTTTAACACATTATCAGCAACTACAGTACTAGTGGCAAACATCATTCGAATCTTCATATTCTCATCAAATCCCTCCGACTCATAAATCTGATTTGTGGCCAAACGGAATCGTTTTCTCACATGAGTAGGATGTTGCGAATTGCCAATAGCCGATTGAAATTCTTTGGAAAGCTCAGTCATACTTATAATTCCACTTGTTTCTTTTACTTTTTTCGATAGAAACTCGAGAAATTGATTAGTGCTCACTACAGCAATTAAATTTCCGACAGGTGTTCCATTCAATTCGAGTCCTCCTTCTCCATTTTTTTTGTAGTGAATGATACGATTCGAATCATCCACTTCCACTTCCGCTTCTTTTCTCAATCTGCAAAGAAACTTTTTTTCAAACAGTTCACGTGGCTACTCATGTGTCTTTCCTATTATTGATTTCAAATGAACTGACACCTCGTGACGTCACACTGCCCGGGACCCAAGTTGGAAAACTTTCATGGTAGTTTTATTTTGATTTTTTGCAGGCCGGTTTCGCACTCAAAAAAATTTTTTTTTTGAGTAGAAGAATTGAATGTGCGGTCGAAAACTGCCTGAAAAAAATCCCGAAAAAAAAAAATAAATAGCTACCATGAAAGTTTTGCAACTTGGGTTCCCATGAGAGTGACGTCACGAGGTGTCAGTTCATTTGAAATCAATAATATCAATGGAAACTTTTGAAAAAGGACTGAAACCGCGGTTTTTCGAACATGTTGGCAAGGATTGGTCAAAAAAAAAACTTTTCGGAAAATCGGAAAAAAATGATTTTCCGAAAAATGATTTTGGAAAATCGGATAACCGATAATTTTTACGGAAAGCGGAAAGAAAAAAATGGCGGAAAGCGGAATTCCGCTCAACTCTGACCGGTATCCTTCTGGTTATACTCTCACTTCTCAAGAAATCCTTGATCCACTGGTGCACTTAATCCAAACATCAATTTTACTTTTGTTTCAGTGTCGAAACGTGGAAATTTGTGAATTTTGTGGCGAAAAGATTTGACTCTGCAAAAAAAAACTGGTTTTGCAACATGAATTTTTTTGACTTATTCTAACCTGGCTCTCAAGCATTCAAGGTCATGTGATAATCCATTTTCCCTCTTGAAGTCCCGACAGAATTCATGGATATTAATGGCAGTTTTGGCATCTTTTGTTTTTTCAACAAGACACTCGGCAAGCTTGATGTATTCCGGATTAGTTAACCAGTGATCGTTATAATTCATAATTTCTCCTGAAACAACAAAAAGTAAAAAAAATGCTTAATTATTTTTAAAAAATTGTCCTGCTCAAAGCTGAAAATTCATGAAAATCAACTGAGAAATGTTTCATTTTTCTTGAAATTTGCACATTTTGGCACTCGGCTTCCCTCGTAAATCGACACGAAACTTTCGCTAAACGACTTCGCAACGACACTCCGCTCAGAACGGGCGGCGCTTTTTAGGGATTTCGTTCAATTTTTTGATTTTTGAATCGATTTTGATGCTGAAAATAGAGATATTATGCTGAATTTTGAACAGCTGCGGGTGAATTGAATTTGAAAAGTAATCTTAAACAAAAAGATTAATGAAAAGACAGAAAATTATAACAACTCAATAAGAAAAAAACAAAAACAGGCAAAAAAGTTAACAGTTTCAAAAAGCTATCATAAGAATAAGGGTAGTTTTAAGTGACTTTTTGAAGTTTATAATTTGAAAAACAATTTAGATAAAGAAAAATCAAGTATGAAGGATGTTGTAGATGACGCTCTCGAGAGCACTTCGAATTGCTGTAACTGGAATAAACTGAAATAAGGAAAAAGTATATCAATCATTTTCCGAAAAAAGAGCAAACCTTGTTCTGAACACGAAGTTCTCCGATAATTCTCTTCAATTTCTCTTGAAATTCAACAAGAGATGGGAGCTTTAGAGTGACCACAGCATGTCTAAAAGGAATCATAAATGACTCCAGACGGAATGATTCCACTGATTTATTGATTTCACAATTCTTATTCACTTTCAACAAACACACTTCCAGATAATTATAGAGTTCTTTAATCGGAACCAGTTGGATTTTGGAATCGCTTCTGCATTCCTCTAGTTTTGACTCAATTCGTTTTTGTAGATCTGATACAATCGGTATATCCAGAATATTGATAAAATCATGAAAGGATTCGAGAATAGTGGTGAGAGATGTTGATTCTTGTTGAACTTCCATAACATCTTCAGCAGCCTCTTCCTTGATTTCCTTATCATTAAGAATGATCTCTTCCGCTTCCTCCATCTTCACATCCAACAACATTTCTTCATATTTTGGAACAACAAAATGTTCAATTGGAGCTGTAATCTCTTCAACAAAATCATCCCCTTCATTGATAACAGCTCCTCGAGTCAAATCCATATTCAATTGACCATCGAACGGCTCCAATTTGACTCGATTTTCACCATCATACTGATAGGAGAAATCAATTGAATAGTCATTATCATATTCATCTTCTGCTGTTCTTTCTCGAGTTTCCTTCTTCTTTCTAGTTGATTCTGTCACATGATCCAATAACTTTCTTTTCTTGTTGTTTTTTGCTGGATTATTGGAGTTTTTCGATCTCTCATTTCGTGATGAACTGTGACCCATATCATCTTGATTATTGAACAAAGAGAAATCTGAGAATCTCTTCTTCGATCTGAAAATGTTAAATTAATAAGTGGGAATAGAGAGCTAGTCAGGTGGAAGGAAAGTAAGCAATCACTTACAATTTTCTACTTCTTGTAGTCACTTCCAGATCATATTCTTCCTTTTCACTATCATCACTCGAATCTCCATGTTTTTCTTCTACGTCTTCGTCAGTATCATCCGCATCATTTGACTCATCAATAGTATTATTCCCATTTGCACGCTTGATTTGACTATTTTTTCTGTTCAGATACAGCCTTCCATCCTTCTTCTTGTATTCTTCAATTCGGTTCTTTTTATCTACCACCACAAATGCATTCTTTCGGAGTCTGAAAGAAGAATAAAATTTATTTCATTGAAGTTTAAATTCATACTCTTTCAATGCATAATCTTGAACTTTTGTGCTTGTTGCAAACATCATTCGAACTTTCATATCCTCATCGAATAATTCCGATCCATAAATCTGTTCTGTAGCATCACGAATTCGTGTTCGTAAGTGACCTTCACTTTGAGAATTTCCCGTCTCCGCTTTGAGTTGTTTGGCAAGCCAAGAAAGCTTAATAATTCCATTCGTTTCTTCTACTTTTTTGGTCAAAAACTCGAGAATTTGATCGTTGTTCACTTTAGATTTTCGAGGATTCTGCAAAATTAACAAAATTAGAGATCGGGATTTTTCAAGCAAATCTCCAAAAACAAATGATTTTTTTGATGAATTCTGGCCTAATCCATAGAAAAAATGATTTTTTTTCCCTTGGGTCCGGGACATTTCGAACCCAAAAGTGGGGCATTTTCAGCATGAGAAAATTTTCAGACAAGTCACGAGCCGTATTGCACAAAAAACTAATTTAGTTAAAAAAAAAAGTTTCTAATGAAAGAAAAACAGTATTTCTTTGAAAAACAAAAAATTTTTTGTGCATTACGGCTCTAAAGAGCTCCAGAAGCTCAGAAAGCAGCGCTAGAGAAAAGTGCGACGCTATTGAAATGGAGCATTACTATTCTTAAAACTACACAAAAAAATTTCAGAGCTCTGTGACTTCTCTGAAAATTTCTCATGCTGAAAATTCTCCACTTTTGGGTTCGAAATGTCCCGGACTGAGTTGAGCGGAATTCCGCTTTCCGCCAATTTTTTCTTTCCGCCTTCCGCCTTCCGCTTTCCGCCGAATTATTCGGGATCCCGCCATCACTCCGCCAAATTTCAAAATGTCTTTTTACCGAAAAATAAAGGGTTTTCCCTATAAAAACCAGCGGCTCGACTGCTTTTTCAACATAAATTATCGCCGCTTAACAAAATTTCAGCTAGATTGTCCCATTTTCAGCTCCGAATTTCCGTCTTCCGCCTTCCGCTCTCCGCTTTCCGCCATCGTTAGGTTTCCGCTTTCCGCTTCCGCCTTCCACCAGAAAAAATTTTTTCCGCCTTCCGCTTTCCGCCTTTTCAAAAACTCGTTTCCGCTCAACTCTGGTCCCGGAGCCGAGTTTTTACAGACGTTCAACAGAACTCGACTATTTTTTTTTAGTTCAGAACGACAATACTAACAGGTGTTGCCTTTAATTCGAGTCCTCCTTCTCCATTCTTTTTGTAATGAGTAATTCGATTGAGGTTATCTACAGTAACCTCTGCATCTTTTCTCAATCTGTAAGTACAATTTGTTGTAAAACTTTTTCAAAATAAATAAATCCGTACTCTTTGAGAGCATAATCAGAAACTTTTGTACCAGTGGAAAACATCATTCGAATCTTCTTATTGTCATCAAATTGATCTGATCCATAAATATAATTGCTGGCTAGAATGAATCGTCGTTTCAGTTTGTCAATATTCAGAGAATTGCCAGTCTCCGCTTGAAATTCTTCACATAATTCAGTAATATTCATGATTTCACTTGATTCTTCGACTTTTTGGGCCAAAAACTCAAGCAATTGATCGTTGGTCACTTTATACTGTAAAATTGGTAATAAACCTCCACCCTCTAATAGAAGGGCATTTCCCTCTACTACAGTTTACTAACATGTGTTCCCTTTAATTCGAGTCCTCCTCTTCCATTCTTTTTGTAATGAGTAATCCGATTGAGGTTATCTACAGTGACCTCTGCATCTTTTCTCAATCTGTAAGTACAATTGGTTGTAAAACTTTTTTCAAAATAACTACTGTTGAAAATATAAAGTTTGGGCAAGGAATTTGAAAGTTGGCACCGTGCCAACGATCTCCCCCTGAAAACGCAACTGCGGCGCGCAATTTTTGCAACTATCCCGCACACGGATTTGTTGCTAGATTTTCGCTGTTTTTGATGAAAAGGAGCACAAATTTCAACTTTTATTAAGCCACAAATAAATTCTACACTTATACACGACGTGTTATGTCAGCAAAAAAGCTGAAATTTGTGTTTCTTTTCATCGAAAACAGCAAAAATCTAGAAACAAAACTGTGTGCGGGACAGTTGCAAAAATTGCCCGCCGCAGTTGCGTTTTCAGGGGGAGGTTGTTGGCTCGGTGCCAACTTTGAAATTCTTTGTCCAAACTTTATTTTTTCAACAGTAAATCAGTACTCTTTCAGGACATCATCAGGAACTTCTGTACCAGTGGCGAACATCATTCGAATCTTCATATTTTCATCGAATAATTCCGATTCATAAATCTGATTTGTGACTTGCCGAAACTGTACTTGCAGACTTTTATGCATTTGCCTCTTGCCAGTCATTGCGTTGAATTTTTTGCAAAGCTCAGTAGGATGAAGTATTCCACATTTTTCTTCGACTCTTTTTGCTAAGAATTTAAGAATTTGATTGTCGCTCATTTCAGCACTCTGAAAAGAGAATTGCCGTGAAATTTGTGATAGAGAGGCATGCCCTTCTATTTTTCAAGCCCCATTCATTTTGGTGTCCTTCTATTACAGGTATGCTTCTATTCGAGACTGTCCTTATATTTTTCGAAGCTTTGTTAGCCTAAAAGTTCCCACTGTTCTTAAACGAACTCTTCTGATTCACGGTGAAAACGTTGAATACTCAGTTTCGCCCCATTTCCCCAAAAATTCAGTTGAAAAAGTTCGAGGTACGCAGCGAAATTATCAATTTATCATTAGAGCGCTCTTTCCTACTCTCGCTGGGAACTCGTGTGAGGATGCCCTTCTATTGGAGGTGTACTTCTGTAACAGATTTTACGGTAATCATGAAAGGAAACTTGAATTCTCTTCAAATAGACTTGCAAAATAATAAGCAACATGTTGATTTCTCTGTTGATTTTTCCATGTTGATTTTTCGGCTCTGCTGGAACTGACGGGTCCCGTGGGGGCAAGAAGGTCCCATAGAACTGATGATACTGGAGTGCTTATCTAATGTTATTCTGAACATTTCTGTAACTTCCAGACTTCTTTTTTTCGAGTTGATAACTCATCCCGCCAACTAGAGTATATCTTCCATGTCATGCATTTTCACAATTTTCAGTAAAGCTACATGTTTGAACATTCTAACATTTTACTTAAAAATCAGTTATGAGGTCTGGGCAGTAAGCCTCTTGCTTCTTACGACTTTGTGTGTGTGTGTTTTTCAGAATTTTTTCCCACAAACTAGAATTTTAGTTAGCTATATGCAAAATTAGCAGAACCTTATATGAGTACTCCAGCAATTTTTTTCCTTTCAATTCGAGGCCTCCTCCATTTTTTTTGTAGTGAATTATACGATCGAAATCGTCTACAGTAACCTCTGCGTCTTTCCTCAGTCTGCAAATTTGAACTTTTCCAGATCCATATTATATTCGTACTCTTCAAGAAATCCCTGATCCACTGGTGCTCCTAATCCAAACATCAATTTTATTTTCGTTTCAGTGTCGAAATGTGGAAATTCGTGAATTATCAGACAAAAACGACTGATTCTGAAAGTTTGTAAATATTAAAATGTATTTCTTCACATATTTTTTTACCTATGCTTTAAGCAAATTTCGCTGGATGAATAGTCATTAGCACTCTTGAATTCTTC
Source organism: Caenorhabditis doughertyi (assembly GCA_963572265.1). Classification (NCBI taxonomy): domain Eukaryota; kingdom Metazoa; phylum Nematoda; class Chromadorea; order Rhabditida; family Rhabditidae; genus Caenorhabditis; species Caenorhabditis doughertyi. The sequence goes on along the minus strand of OY751557.1, from coordinate 21,308,390 downwards.
AATAAGCTCTCTAGTGTTCATTACAGTTCCACCACTATTTTTTGCTTTTTTAACGAGAAAATTGACAAATTCTTGGTGTTCCATGTCATTGAACCAAATATCGTGTTTTCCCATTTTTCCTGAAAAAAAAAGGTGGAATTGTGTGTTCGATACTTAGAGAACGGGTTTTGAAGCTGAAAAAGCAATAAAATTCGATGAAAATCGTGCAAATTTTGCACAATTTTGGGCACCCGGCTTCTCCCGTAAATCGACACGAAACTTCGCTAAACGGCGTCGCAACGACACTCCGCTCAGAACGGGCGGCGCTTTTTAGGGAATTCGTTCAATTTTTCTCGTTTTTAAGCGATTTTAAGGCTGAAAATAGAGATATTTATGCTGAATTTCGAACAGCTAGGCCTATAATGAATGAAAAACGATTCAACAAATTTTATCAAAAAATAACAAGTAATGTAACAAAATGGGATAAAAACAGAAAGAAAAAACAACAAAAAGTAAGTTTTAAAGGGCCAGAATGACATTGAATGTAGTTTGAAGAGCACTCTCGAGAATTGTCATTGGAATCGCCTGAAATAGGAAAATTGTGTGAAATTGAGACCCTGCGTGAAACCTTTAATACACCGGCACCCCTAATAAAGCGGCACCTCTAATAAACCGACAATCATCAGTAAAGAAGCAAAATTGTTTGTTTCAAAATAGAAAAAAATTTTGAAGAGATTTTCTTAAAATTTTATAAAAATTCTTCAAGATTTTATGCAAAAAAGGGAGAGAAAATACCTCAATTTTCCGATGATTTTAGCCAGAATTTTTCAAAAAATCAAGAAAAAAACTTTTTTTTAATTTTAAATAATTTATCGGCTTTAAAAGTTTTTTATTTTCTGAAAAATTTTCCCGTGTTTTTTCTTCTGAATTTTCGAGCCAACTTTGGTGGCAGTTCCTAACATAACAGCACTTCTAATAGAGCGGCATGCCGGTGTAATAGAGGTTTAATGGAAACATTTCCATTTCAAACCTTATCCTGAGCACGAAGCTCAACAATTATTCCTTTCAGCTTCTGTTGGAATGAATCTGGAGATGGGAACTTCAAAAGGACCACAGCAAACATCAAATGACCCAAAAACTCTTTGAGACTAATCGATTCTCCTTCCTCTATTATAACTGCATTTTTGGTAACTCTCGCGAGACAAATTTCGAGTGAGTGGCGGATTTCTTCGTTGGAAATCATCTGAATCACGTGATTATTCTTGAGGGAAATCATTTTTTGGTTGATTTTCATTTGAAGTTCCGCAAGAATTGGTAAATCCAGAGTATTGATTAGGGCGTTGAAAGACTCGAGAACAGTTAGAAGTGATGTTTGATCTCTGTTGAGAGATTCCTCGATTTTGACATCCGTCCACATTTCCTCTTGTTTCAGATTCAAACGATTTTCAATCGGAGCTGGAATTAAAGGATGATCGTAAAGAGTGAAGCTGTTTTCAACATTTTTTATAACTAAAAAAAGAATCAAATTGAGAAAAAAAACTGAATCCATCTGTTTAAGAATCTTGTCAAAACTCGAAGAAAACTTTTTTTTGAATTTTAAAAAGATTCCTAAACAGATTGATTAAGTTTTTTTTTCTCAATTGGATTCTTTTTTTAGTTATGAAAAATGTTGAAAACTGGCAGAGAAAAACGGCTTTCCGTTTTAGAGTTTTTTGTTGACAAAAGTGTTGCCCCTAATCAGAACTTTGAACGAATCAAAACAGGACGAAACAGAACTGGTTGGATAAGAACCGGACGAATCAGAACTGTACCTTTTTAGAACTGCCCGGATGAGAACTGACACTACTTTACTGCAATGGCCTGCAAGTAGTGAGCAGTGTCCAAATACGAGCATTTGAAAAGTTCTCATCCGTCCGGTTCTGTATCGTCCAGAGTTCTTATTAGAGGTAGCACCTAGAAAAATGAGATTCACCTGGGATCATCCCTGCTGGGATTTCTTCAAAAAAGTCATTTCTCTGGTTAATAACGACTCCGTGTCCTTCATCATTTCTCAAAAATCCACCATCAAATGGTTCCAATTTGATTTCATGATTATCACTAGAATGAGCATCTTCTTCTGATATCATTTCCGATAATTCATCAAAGTTTTCCATGTAAATCGCTTCACCAGAAGAATCATTTCTTTTTCGTTTTCGATTTGGGTTTCCTCTCAAATGAAGACTCCCATCGCTTTTCTGATACTCTGTAATCCGATTTTGCTCATCGACCACCACAATTGCATTCTGTCGAAGTCTGAAAACATTTAGGTAAAAATCATTTGGATTCGTAGTGTACATAGCCAACACAAGCGCCTGCATACCAGAGTTGAGCGGAAACGAGTTTTTGGAAAGGCGGAAGGCGGAAAGCGGAATTTCGGAGCTGAAAATATAACAGTCTAGCTGAAATTTTGCTAAACGGCGATGAATTAAGTTGAAAAAACAGTAGAACGCTGGTTTTTATAGGAAAAATAAACGTTTTTTTTTGGTAAAACTTTTTGAAAGAAAACATTTTGAAATTTCGCGGAATTTTGGCCGAGTTCCGGAATTTGGAATTTTGCTCAACTCTGCTGCATACACGCTCTAATGTCAATCCCGCCCACCTTTCTCAAAATAGTTCTCACTATGGAGAGAGCGGTCAGACACGTTACTGTCTGCGTGTCTGGTCGCTCTCTCCAAAAGGAGAACTATTCTGACGAGGTGGGCGGGATTTACATTAGAGCGGGTATGCAGACACTCTTGCGTTGATTATATCAGAGCTTCACGGAAACAATTTTTCGATTTTGGAAAACCAGTTTTGTGATTTGGGGGGCCGGCGGCCCGGATTCAAAAAATTGGGACCATTTTTTCCCATTTTTTAAAAATGATTTTGATAAAATTTCCAACTTTTTCATACTAAAAATAACCAAAAATTTTCTCGAGACCACAGTTATCGGAAAAAAATTTCAGTGCAATAAATTATGAAATTTCTCACGGAAACCGGAAAGAAAGTTCCGATTTTTTTGTTCCGAAAAAACATCAGACATGCGTTTTTTTTCGAAGGCTGTAAACAAAAGTTTGTAGAATTTCCACTAAATCCGATGAATGAAGACCAAAACAAAAAATTGATTGTGATTTTTTCGGCCGGTCTGGATTGAAAAAAAAAGTGAAAAATTAGAGTATTTTTTTTCCATTTTTTGTGATTTTGATGAAATTTTTGATTTTTCCTACTTGTAATATCCGAAACGCCTTATAGTAGCCATCTCCACAGTTTTCAAACAAGAAACAACAAAAAAACTCGTTTTTCGTTTCTCGGATTTTTTAAAATATATTTTTCGAAAGGAAAAGTTAGGGATTTTGAAAGATTTGAAAATCCTTTTACTCATAAAAAAGTAAGAAAAATACTCGAAAATTTCTGGTTGATTCAGTTTAAAAAATTCAGTTTTTTGAAAATTCCACGAAATTTCCGCTATCCGTAAAACAAATTTTCTGTCTTTTCTCAAAAGTTTTTGATAATTCCAAATTCCGATATTCGAAATCGAAAAATGTTTTTCTGCGAAGCTCTCGGTAGTGTATTCTTACCAGAGCTTCACGAAATTCCATTTTTTCGTTTTCCAGGAAATTTTTTTCTGTTCTATATTCCGTTTTCCGTTTTCCGGAAAATTTTTTTTTTTTGCGCGAAAATTGATGTTAAATGAAGGAAAAACGATGCTTGCATAGCAATTTCCGAAATTTTGAAAAATTTCCGTTTTCCGAAAATAGAAAAATCATTTCCGTGAAGCTTTGATTCTTACTCTTCCAACGCGTAATCATTAACAATTGTGCTCGTTGCGAATATCATTCGAATCTTCATGTCCTCATCAAATAACTCCGATTCATAAATCTGTTCAGTAGCTGAACGGAATCGTTGTTTCAGATGCTCAATACTCTGAGAATTGCCCGTCTCCGCTTGAAAATCCTCACAAAGATCCAAAACACTAATTATTCCACTTGTTTCTTTCACTTTTTCTGCCAGAAATTCAAGAAATTGATCGTTGCTCACTTGGCTATAATTCCCTGGCTTCTGAAAGTATTTTAAATGAAAAAATTGGGAATTTCTTTTGACTAACATGTTTTCCGATCAATTCGAGACCTCCACCATTCTTTTTGTAGTGAATAATTCGGTTGAAATCATCCACTGCAACCTCCGCATCCTTTCTCAAGCTGAAAAACTTTTTTTTTCGATAACTGTAGGAGTGGTTCTTTAGAGAAAATTTTGGATAACTCCAGTAGGAAAACGCCAGAAATTTCAAAAAATTACAAACATTGAAAAAATCAGACTTATCACGGGCCGGGCCGGGCCGCTGGAGAAAAATCTACCGGCTCGGGGTTTAGGCAAAACATGTATTTTTTTGAAAAATTTTTTTTCGCGGTTTTTTTCTACTTTTTGACCTATATTTTAAGGGAGGAAATTCTGAACGATTTTCAAGTAAAAAGACACAAAAATTTTTGAACCCGAAAAAGGGACCCTAATTTTTCAGCTTTTTGTATATGACCTAGCAAAAGTTTTCATCAGCCGGGCCGATCCGCTAAAAAGTCCCTTTTTTGATAAGGTTTGTTGCGGCCGGCCCGGAAAATCACAAGTATGCGATTTTCCACAGTAAAAAATCGGAAAGTTGTCTGACGGAAAATTTTCCCAAAAAACAGAAAAAAACATTTTTTTCCAATTTTAAGCAATCATGGTCATGGATTTTTGTAAAAGAATAAAACTTGCGGCACAAATTTCGAAAGTCGGCAAAATCCATTTAAAAAATCGCCAGAATTTTCACTTTCTTTCCTCACCCTTTAAGGAATCCAAGATCCACTGGCGCTCTCAATCCAAATAGCAACTTCACTTTTGTTTCCGTGTCCAAACGAGGGAATTTGTGGATCAGCGGACGAAATCGATGAATTCTGAAAAAATAAAAATACAAATTCAGTGAGGAGATTCCATACTGGGCGTTTCCGAAAGATTCTGGAATTTGCCGATCGGAAAATTTTCCGAAAAAAAAATTTCGAATAATTTGTCGTCTCGGAACTTTCTGAACCAAATTCGGCAAATTTTTTTGATTTTGCCGAATTCCGATGAAAACTTAATTGAAAAAATCTTTTTTATTCACAAAAATTCCGGTTTTTAGAAAAAAATTTTCCGTTTTGCCGGGTTTTTTTTTCGAATGTTCGGAAACGCCAATCCCTGTTCCATTCTCTAACCTCTTCTCCCAACATCTGTCTTTGAGTGTACAATTATTTTCTTTTTTGAATTCTCTAACAAGTTCTCGAAGATTCAAAGCTGTCTTCACTTTTTTCGATTTTTCAACAAGAAAATCGACAAGTTTCACGTATTCCGGATTTTCGGACCAATTATCGTTGTTTTTCGTCATTTTTTCCCTGAAAAAATGGATTTTTGCGATTTTTAAAGCTGAAAAAGCAAGAAAAGTCGATGAAAAACGTGTTTTTGGGCACACGGCTTCCCCCCGTAAATTGACACGAAACTTCGCTAAACGACTTCGCAACGACACTCCGCTCAGAACGGGCGGCGCTTTTTAGGGAATTCGTTCAATTTTTTCGATTTTTAAAGCGATTTTGGTGCTGAAAATGGAAATATGGATGCAGATTTGGTTTTAAAACAGTTGGGGGTTATTTCAGAGCAAAAGTAGAACAAGTTTTATTAAAAAAAATAACATGCGAAAAAAGGTGCAATTAAAGTTGGGGGGGGGGGGGGGCCACTCGATTTTTGGGGCGGGGCTTGGCTGGGGTACTGTACTTGGGGGCGGGGCTTGGACGGGGTACTGTACTTAAGGGGCGGGGCTTAGTTGGGTTACTGTACCTGAGGGGCGGGGCTTGGCTGGGTTACTGTACCTGAAGGGCATAATCACCAAAAAAAAATTTTTTTTCCGATTTTTTTTGCCACGCAGTTGCATTTTCGATGCTAAATATGCATTTTAAAATCGATTTTCAGTCATTTCGACTAATTCAGAGATGCCTAAGCCTCTTTTGAAGATTGAGGGTTCAAAAATTTTAATTTTTTGTTGATTAAACTGTTATTTTTCAAGAACTTTTAAATTATTCAAAAATAATTTCAATCTTCAAAAGAGGCTTAGGCATCTCTGAATTAGTCGAAATGACTGAAAATCGATTTTGAAATGCATATTTAGCATCGAAAATACAACTGCGTGGCAAAAAAATCGGAAAAAAAATTTTTTTTTGGTGATTATGCCCTTCAGGTACAGTAACCCAGCCAAGCCCCGCCCCTCAGGTACAGTAACCCAACTAAGCCCCGCCCCTTAAGTACAGTACCCCGTCCAAGCCCCGCCCCCAAGTACAGTACCCCAGCCAAGCTCGGCCCCCAAAAATCGAGTGCCCCCCCCCCCCCCCCCCCCCCCCCCAACTTTTATAGCGCCCGAAAAAATACTGTAAAAAAACGAAATATAGCTATTTTACCGTTGATTATTCAGAAGAAATTTTACAGAAAAATGTAAAGAAAAAAAAGGCAAGCAATCAAATCAATCAAGGCAATAAAAAGGCAATACAAAAATTCAGGTCTGAAAGTTCTGAAAAAAAACAGATTAATCGATTATTGGCTTGACTTCTTCAATAACTTCCGATTTTATTGGAATTGAAAAAGCGAAAAAGTCCGGTTCTTCGATTTTGATACCCATCCTAAATTCCTCTTGCTTCGGAGCCACAAAATTTTGAGTCGGAGCTGGAATTTCCTCTACAAAATCATCTCCATTATTAATGATATGTAAACGTGTAGTATCATCATTTAATGGACCATCGAATGGCTCCAATTTGATTCGTTTTTCATCAGCGTCATGAAAAGAAGAAGCTGAATTCTGTGGAGAAGTCTGATCGATTTGAAGTCCAGATTCAGCACCATTCTGATGTAGTTTTCTAGCTTTGATATTCATCATTCTGGCCCTGCAAAAACAAACAAAGAATTTTGAAATTCAAGTTTACTGGGGAATGGTCAGCGGTGAGCTTTTGGGACGTGTTGTAGGTTATTCGAAAGCTGAACCCACGCTGATCACGATTCTAAAGTCCATTTTTGCCACCGACCCTTCAGAAAAAAGTTGTGACCTAGATTCCGGTCAATTTTTCGACAAAATCACTACTTTGAAGAGGCTATTGAGCATTTTTCAGTGATGATAGAGTTCGCAAATTGTGTGAAAATGCAGAATTGACAACTGCTTAACGCCCCAAAAAAATTTGAGAAACTTTTGAAAAAAAAAATTTTTGGACTGAAAAAAATTTTCAAGCCCTAAAAAAATGTTTTTTTCCCAAAAATTTTCCAGAAAAATTTTAAATGGGGTGTTAGATGTATGTTAGTTCTGCATTTCAACCCATTTTGGAAACCCTACTATCACTAGATCATGTTCAATAGCCGCTCTAAAGTAGTGATTTTGACGGACGAAAATTGGCCAGAATCTAGGTCACAGCTCTTTTCTGAAGGGTCGGCAGCAAAAACTGATTTCAGATTCGTGATCAGCGTGCTTTTAGCTTTCGAATGAGCTAAAACACGCCCCAAAAGCTTCAGTCACACGAGTTCCCAGCGAGGGTAGGAAAGCGCGCTCTAATGATAAATTGATAATTTCGCAATTTTCCGACCGAATTTTTAGGGAAATGAAACGAAACTGAGTATTAAACGTTTTTATCATTAGAGCGCGCTTTCCTACCCTCGCTGAGAACCCGTGTGTTCAGTTCTGACTATTCCCTAGTTAGTAGAACATACATAACACTGTTTCTTATTTCATCCAATGAAATCTTGTTGCCTTCATTGGAATCGGAAGGTGTTTTCACGTCTTCGTAGCCTCCTTCAAAATCCATTTTTCTTCTCTTGAACTCTTCTTTTTCGTTTTTTGAAGAATGAATTTTTCTGCTTTTATGGGCTGTTTCCAATTGAAGAATTCCATCGACTGATGGAATAATCGATGATGGTTCTGATTTGATTTCCTTATCGATTGGATCGGGTTCTTCGATTTTAACGTTCATCCAACTCTCCTCTTGCTTTGGAATCACAAAATGTTCATTATTTCCAGGCAATAAAGTGTTGTTGTTGTTGTTATTTGGCTTCATTAATTCGCTGTCTTCATGACCTTTAAGGTATTTTTTATGTCCTAGTCAGAACCGGACGAATCATAAATGGCCCTTTCAAGAACCAGGCTTGCTCGAGAAAAAAAAACGTTTTGGAAAATCCGATTTCCAAATTTTTTCCGAGCCAAAAAATTCGGAAAATCGAGAAAATTCACTGAAAACGTTAGTTCCAATGGAATTTTGATGAAAAAAGTATCAAATTCATATTTTTCTATGGTTTTTGCGATTTTTGGCCTGGAAAACTGATGAAATTTCTGATAATTCGTTGAAATTGAACACGAATCAATTCAATATTCATCAATTTTTTCTTCGATTTTCCAAAATAAAAAATCGAAAAATTTTTTGGAAAAAAATCGTTGGAAAAATCGGAATATCGGATTATCCGGATTATCAGAGTTCCAGGCTTGCTCAATATCGGAAAACGGATATTCCGATTTTTACGGTTTCTTTCGGAAAAATCTTCGGAAAATTTTCCGCTTTTTGTTTCGAAAAATTGGAGCAAAAGTTGATTAATTTTAAGTTTAGTCGTGTTAAAATTGAACGAATTATCAGAAATTTCATCACTTTTTAGGAGGAAAAATTACAAAAAATTATAGGAAATTTTGATAACTTTTGAGCCAAAATTTCACTAGAATTAACATTTTAGAGAGTTTTTTTTTCGATTTTCCGAATTTCCCGAAAAAAAATCCGGATAAATATACTCGTGATTTGGCAAGCCGGGCCGATGGGAAACTTTGGCGGCCCGGATTTCGAAAAATTTGTAAAATTAGGGTCATTTTTTCAAATTTTTTTGTAATTTTGATGAAATTTCCGACTTTTTCCTACTAAAAATATTTAAAATTTTCTTTAGAAAACCGTTTGCCTAGTAATCGAAAAAAAAAGACGAAAAATAAATTTTTTGGCTCATCACAAGTATGGAACAAGCGATTTTCCGAAACGTTTTTTTTTTCCGAGCAAGCCTTCTCCGAGTTCTGATTCGTCCAGAGTTCTGATTCACGGTGGGGGGGGGGGGGGGGGGGGGGGACTACGAGCTATGCAAACGCGCTTCTTTGATTACGTAAACAACCGTTGCCTGAGTATTCAACGTTTGTGGCATTTACTTGGAGGAGACGCAGAGACAATGCGTGTGAACGTTGAATACTCAGGCAACGGTTGTTTACGCTTTCAAAGGAGCGCTTTTGCATAGCCCATATTACCCCCTACCGTGCTGATTAGGGGTAGGCACCTTTTTTGCTGTTGTTTCCATTGGAATTGGAAGGTTCTGAATCCATTTTTCTTCTCTTAAAATCGATTTGTTTCTCTTTTTCGTTTTCGTCATCTGAAGAATCATATTCATCTACCAATTTATCCCATCCAGCCATTCGAATTGTTCTTTTCAATTCCTCATAACGATTTTTCCTGCTTTTTCTTAATGAATGTCTTCCGTACAATCGATAAACGTCATCGAATGATTCGTATTCAATTATTCTTTTTCGTTTATCTATCTTCACTGTTGCATTCTTTCGCAGTCTGAATGAATGAATTTTGTGGGAGAAGTTTCAAAATTGGCACCGTGCCAAGACAAGAATCCGAGACACTTGAAATTAGAGTCAGAAAACAGAAATTCCGAATTTTCCGACTTTTTTTCGGAAAATTTTTTCGAAAAAATAAATCGGAAAATTTTTTTTTCATCGGAGGATTTTTCTAACTTATTTCCGGATAAGAAAATTTACAAATTTCATTTTAGCTACTCACAAGGCCTCAAACGACGACCTATGCAAACGCGCCCCATTGACCCGTGCATTTTCGATATCCTAAATTAATTATTGTGGGTCGAGAAGATGAATAATCCTGGGTTCCGGTGTTTTTTTTAAAGAGGAATAGCCAGAATTCATTAGAATATTTGCCAAAAATCTTGCATCGGTCGTCGTTTGAGGCCTTGCGGCTACTGCTTTAAACAAACGACTTTTTGGTTTAATAGATCTCTTTTAGTCAATTTTATAACAAAAAATCATCAATGGTACACTTTCAAATGGAAAATTCAGTGAAAGTTTTTGAAGGATTTCCAAAATCCTCTTATTTTTCTGAGTTTTTTTTTCGGAAAAAAAATCGGAAAAAAAATTCAATTTTCCGATTTTTCGAAAAATATTTTCTGACCAGACATAATCCAGACGTTTCAAAACCGCTAAGAGAGTCGTGAAAAAGCTTGGTAAATGGGAGGATTTTTGAAAAATTTTAATTAAAAACTGAATTTTCGAAAAAAAAAGCAGTTTGGAAAAAAAAACTCGAATTAATTTCTTGCAGAAATTATTGGCAACAGTAAATATCTTGTTTTTTTCATACGGAACTTTCTTTTTTTTCAAAATTTTCAAACATTTCCTTATTTCTAAGCTACTTTCACGATTTTCGAAGCGGTTTCGAAACGTCTGGTTTCGAAATGAGCCAATATTCTTACTTTCTTATAACATGATCAGGAACAACTGCACTCGCGGCAAACATCATTCGAGCCTTCATTTTCTCACCAAACAATTCAGATTTGAAAATATGATCTCTGGCTTCGCGGAATAGTTTTTCCAATTGATCAATATTCCGACAATCGCCAGTTTCTATCTTGAATTGGCAACAAAATTCGTTAATATCAAGGACTCCACTCGTTTTATTCACTTTTTGAGCCAGAAATACAAGAATTTCCGTGTAGATACTTTCAGAAATTGATGATTCTGGAGATTTCTGGAAAATGAATGGCTTTAATTAAAACTTAAAAAAAATATCTACCAGGGTTGGGCGTTTCAAAATATTCGGAAATCGATCGGAAGTTTTCGGCTTCGGGACATTTCGAAACCAGCTTTCTCGAAACCGCTGAGAAAATCGTGAAAAAAGATTGGAAAATGGGGAGATTTTTGAAAATTTTGAACTAAAAATAAAAGTTTTCAGAATACCAAATTTTCACTGAATTGAGAATAAATTTCGAAAAAAAAGCAGTTTAAAGAAAAAAAAATTTTTCAGCAATTATTCTCAATTCAGTGAACGTTTAGTATTTTCATAGAAAACTTTCATTTTTACTTCAGAAATTTCAAAAATCCCTCCATTTTCCAAACTTTTTTTCACTATTTTCAGCTGTTTCGATGTCCCGGAGCCAAATTTCCAATTCCAAATCGGCAAATTTTCCTTAAATTTTTTGTCGGAAAATTTTCGAAACAGCTAAATTCCGAACCTCTCGTAAACACCCAACCCTGATATCTACTTACTTTTTTATGCTCTCCATTCAATTTGAGTCCATTCTTTTTGTGGTGCACAATTCGTCTGGAATCATCTACAGTAACCTCCGGATCTCTTTTCAATCTGTAAATAATATTTTTATTAAAGGAGACCGGACATGAAAACATTGAATTCGTCTGAACTTTTCAAACGTATAGAAAAGGCCGTTATAAACCCATATTTGAAAATCCGAGCATCATAATTTGCCCGGTACGAAAATTATGACGGCCCTTACATTTTAGGCGAGAGAAGGAAGTTTACACAGGCCCTCAAATGGCTGCCGCGTTTTCGTCCCTGTGGCTCAACCGGTAACCTGCTTGGCGCCCAACACAGCCGGTGCGCTAGTTCGAACCCCCAGCTGATTATGGTTTTTGCTTTTCTTGAAAATAATCAAAACTGACGAATTAGTGCATACACCACATCTTACGATAAAATGCATACTGTTTCCCCAAAATTTTCCCCGAAATTCTCCTGTCTCCCCTCCTTTAATAGCTCCTGCGAAATAAGGAGCAACCGCGCTCCATTGAACTCAGTACTTAATTTTTTCCACACTTTTAGCGAATGAATTTTTTTAAATTTTCCGGTTTTCGCAATGAAAACGCTTGTTGTAAAACACGGCAATTTTTATTGAACGTGATTTGAATTTTTTTTTTTCGCGCGTTTTTATTTTTTGATGGTCGCAGACCCACTGCGTAGCGACTCAGCTTTACGTGCTTAAGCCGATACGTAGCTTTGATTCGCATGATAAACTGAGTCGCTACTCAGCGAATTGAAAAATTTGCGTCCACTACAAAAATAGAACGCGCGGAAAAAAAAATTCAAAATCCCATTCAAAAATCTCACCGTGGGAAAGTTATCGAGAATCGGAAAAAAAAATTTAGTAATTGGCGAAAATTTTTTCTGATTTTTTTGGGTTTTCAACTAGATTGAGGTCGCTGAAACTGTCATTTTAATCGAAAAGTTCATTTCTCAGACGTTTTTTGGGCCAAAATAGCCGGATACTGGCGTTCCCTTTTGAAAAAAATTCGGAAAAATCTGTAGCAGGGCTGGGATTTTACGTTTACGGATTTCACGGATTTTACGGATTTTACGGTTTTTTGAGCGTCCGTAAAATTTTACGGGGACCGTGAATATTTAATCCGTAAAATCCGTAAAAATTTTTAAATTCATATTCAGCGTTTTAAGCAGAAATTTGATGTTTTTGGGCTGATCTATTGTGAAAAATCAGTTTCAGAAGTTGATGTGCTCTTTTTTTGAATAAGAAAGGCTCAAAAAAGTGAAATTTGGAAACATTTCAACTAAAAATTTTTAAAGAAGAAAAAAAAAGTTCTATTCTAAAGAGACAACTGCATGCTCCGCAGCTTCTGAATCACATTTTACGTTTTTACGGATTTTACGGAATTTTACGGAATTCCAATCCGTAAATTTTACGTTTTACGGATTCCGTAAAATAAAAATTTTACGCCCAGCCCTGATCTGTAGTTTTTCATTGAAATTCGAGAAAAAAGTACTTGAATTTTCGAAATTTATAATTTTCGCACCTATCCATGCTTCCATTGGAATTGGAAGATTCTGGTGTTTTCACGTCTTCGTCTTCCTCTTCTTTTTCGTCTTCTTCCTTGCTTTTATAAGAATGCTTTCCTTTCAATTGAAGAACTTTATCGAATGATTCATATTCTCTAATTCTTCTTCGATAATCCAACTTCACATTCGCATTCTTTCGAAGTCTAAAAAAATGATGATTTTTAAGATGGGCAACCGCGCTCCATTGAACTCAGCACTTGAATTTTTTCCATATTCAGTGAATTAAGTTTTATCGGTGAAATTACCGGTTTTCGCACGCAAAACATTTACTTTGAAGATTTTTACACCGAAAATCGAGAAAAAAGTAAAATTTTACAGTGGAAAATGTTATTTTTTTTCCAAGGTTTTTGACCAGATTTAGGTCGAAGAGAGGGCTGAAACTGTCAATTTTAGTCTAAACATGCAACTTTCAGAAGTACAGGGGCGTTATTCTCTGCAAAAAATGGGAATATATTCAAGAAATTTAGTTGCTGAAAAAAAAAAAACGATTTTTACCGATGAAAAAACGCCGAATTGAGTCATTTTTGACTACAATTATCTGAAAAATGCACTTTTTGGCTGAAAATGACTGTTTCAGTCCAATTTTCTACCTAAACCTGATAGAAAACCGAGAAAATATAAAAACTTTCCACTCAAAAAATTTACTTTTTTTCTTATTTTTCTGTGGAAGAATTTTGGGCAATTTGGGGGCGGGCTTTGGCTGGAGTACTGTACTGAAGGGGCGGGGCTTCGTTTGGGGTTACTGTACTTAAGGGGCGGAGTTTTGGCTAAGCATAAGCCTCAAATACGGTGTTATAAACAAAAAGTAAACAGGAGTGCTAAAACAGGGAAAATCACCGAAAAAAGTACAACAATGAAAAATTCAAATACTGGGTCCAGTGGGGCGCGGTTGCTCTGTATTTTGCAAAGCTAATAGTTACTTTTTCAACGCGGAACGTGAAACAACTGCACTCGTGGCAAACATCATTCGAACCTTCATTTCTTCATCGAATAATTCCGATTTAAAAATATGATCTCTGGCTTCAAGAAACAATTTTTCTAATTGATCAATATCTCGACAATCGCCAGTTTCTGTCTTGAATTGTTCACAAAATTCGTTGATATCGTGAATTTCACTCGTTTCTTTCACTTTTTCTGCTAGAAACTCGAGAATTTGCTGGATTCCTATTTCATCATTTGCTTTTCGAGAATACTGAAAAAATATTTGAAAAATCATCCGGAATTTTCCTCTCTTTTACGTGATTTCCTTCCAAATGGAGGCTTCCGTCATTCTTTCTGTAGTGCACAATTCGATTGAAATCGTCTACAATAACCACAGCTTCTTTTCGTAATCTGCAAAATATAATTTCTTTTATATTAGTTGTGCAAAACGAGGAGCAACCGCGCCCCACTGGACTCGGTCCTTAAATACTGTCGATTTAGGCTAGGCTTCTCAAAATTTGGGCTAGGTTTTTTCTAAATTTGGGCATGGTTACCGTTAAATCGGTAATAGAAGGACAGCCTTCACTTCTTTCCATTGGAAACCTCAAAAAACCATTCGGAGTTTCAAAAGATCGCAATAAAAATAATTTTTACTTTATTTTTCCTACTTTCAATAGCTTTTTCGTGGTTTTCGGTGAAAAAATCAGAGTAAACAAGCAATTTTGTTCAAAAACTGCATTTTTCAAAAGAAAATTTTCAGAGAAGATCACCAAAATAAAGGGGTTGAAAAATAGAAGAGAATGCCCCTCTATTACAGATTTTACGGTGATTTTTTTTTATTCACTTTGATAAATGAGAAGCAACCGCGCCCCACTAGAGTTATTTTCCTGTTATTTTCCAAATTTATTTTCCAAAATTTTTCAGTTATTTTTCAAATTTATATGGAGAATAGGTCTAAAAATGGTTATTTTTGTCAAAAATACGAGAATCGAGAAAAAAATGAATTCAATTTTTCTCAGATTTTAGATTTCCAACTCGATTTAGGTCGAAAAAAGGGCGGAGACTGTCATTTTCAGTCGAAAAATGCATTTTGTTTTCAAATGGTTTTGACCAGTGGGGCGCAGTTGCTAATCATTCCGGAAGGGTAATAATTCAATTCTCACTCTTCGAGAAATCTTTGATCCAGCAGCGCACTCAATCCAAACAATATTTTTACTTTTGTATCAATATCCAAGTGTGGAAATTGGTGAGCAACCAGACGAAAACGACGGATTCTGAAAAAAAAATTTTTTTTCAAAATATTAGCCATGAGCAATCGCGCCCCATGGGACTCTGTTGGTTTTTTGTTTAAAAAAAACGAGTTCAGTGAGGTTTTTGGATTTATTTTTCTCAAATTTATTCATTTTGATTTTTCAACTTAAAATGATAGTTTCAGTCTTTACCACCTAAATCTGGCTGAAAATCTAGAAAAATAGAAAAATTTTCCATTCAGTAATTTTTCTTTGTTTCTCACTCGGGTTTTGGTGAAAAAATACTTTAAAATAGGCATTTTTTGTCGCGAAAATCGGAAAACTCGCTTTAAAAAAGTCGATTCGCTGAAAGTGGAAAATATTTCAAGTACAGAGTGCAGTGGGGCGCGGTCGCTCATTTTCTCACAAAGTTAATTTTATTTTCCTTTCCGTAGTCTAACCTTTGTTCCAAACTCTTCCGTTTAATCAAACATTTGTTTTCCATCTTGAATTCTTTCGCCAGTTCTTGAACATTCAAAACTGTTTTCCCTTCTTTCGTTTTCTCAACGAGAAAATTCACAAATTTCAGGTTTTCCGGATCACTCAGCCATTTGTCAGGTTTATCCATTATTTCCTGAAATCAATTCGGGGCTATAGTAGTTGGGGGGGGGGCACACAATTTTTGGATTTTGGCGGGCTGGAAAAGTTGTCTAGAGGTGTAAATCGTGTTGCAAATTATGCCTAAGCCTCAAGAAAAGGCTTAGAAAAATGCTGAGAATCGAAAATTTTTTTTTGAAAATTAGTCAAAAATTACCTGAAAATCGGCATTTTTTCGAAAAATCGATTAAAAAAGCTAGTATTTTCTGAATGTCAGGCTTAGGTTTGTGGAAAAACCATTTTCGATACACAAAATAGCATGTACCTGTCAGAAAAAGAACAGTGCACCAGCACTGCTCCACCACCCAAAAATTGTGTGCCCCCCTCCCCCCCCCCCCCCCCCCCCCCCCCAACTACTATAGCACCATCAATTCATTTCGAGAGATGGAAAAACTACAAAGAAAAATAATAATTCTTCGAAAATTTTGCACAATCCCGATTTTTAAAAATAAAATTTCGTTAAACAGTACTGCAATGACTTTTTTAAAATTTAATTTTCTGATTTTGAACCAAAAAAAACATCAAAAACTTGACTCAAAACGATCGAAAACAAAAAAAAACGAAGTTCGCGAAAAAAAACAAAAATTTTAGCGTTTGTCCGAGAGGAGTACACGGTGAATGCAGTGGAGCGCACTTGCAGCTCTCAACTGTTTTTAAGGCTTATTCGGGAATGAAAGGGCTTTTTCCTGGAAAAAAAAGTGAAAACAAATAAAATTTCAGATTTTCTAGGTTTTCAAGCGAATTTACGTCTAAAAAAGAGCTAAAACTGTATTTTTCAGCCAAATTTTTGTTCTCGAAATTCATTTAAAAAAGTGAGATTTTTGAGTAAGAAATTTATTCGTTTTTCAAGATTTCCGATCTTTTTCATGCCGAAAAATGCATTTTTCAGGTATTTAAATTCAAAAAACCGCATTATTTGGCTTTTTTCCCGGTGAAAATCAGAAATTTCTTCCAAAACATTTGCCAGCTGAAAAAAAAATTTGAAAAATCAACAGAGTCCAGTGGGGCGCGGTTGCCTCTTGCATTTCAGATAAAAAAAAATTCTATCACTTTATTCTACGAAAAATTTTATACAAAAAAAAAGACATTTCACAAGTAAATTGGCCTATAAATATGCATTGGTCTCCTCATTGACAACATCCACGTGGACTTTATCTTCCTCTTTTTTCTCATCCGAACCCATTTTTGCCGCCTTTTTCTTATCTTTTTTATTCTGACGAGTCTTACGATTTCTCTCTTTTTTCTTTTCTTTTGCAGAATCCAATTCTTCCACTACAGTAACCTTCAAATCCTCTTCCTTAATTCCCATTTTATCCATTAAAGCCTGTGTCAGTTGATCAATCAAATGACGTGGAGTAGGACCCATCACTGGCTCATCATCATTCAAGTCTTTCGATTGAGATTTCCATTCGGATTCAAGTTTAGCAATGATATCATTCACTTTTTTGAGCTCATTCGAATCAGAAGAAGAAGATTCAGAAGAATTGAAAAGGTCGTTGCTCACAGAACGAGCTTCATCCAAAAGAGAATCTTGTTCAAATGCAATAAATTCATTTTCCGAAATTTTCGACATAATGCAATCTCTACGGGGAGATTTGATGAAGTCCGAATAGCTCATTCTTTTTCCTTTGAAGTGGACAATTGGTTCACTGAAATTCAAAAAATTTCGACCGGAAATCGCGAGGGGCGCGAGAGTATGAAAGCGCGCTCTAATGCTAAATTGATGATTTCGCTGCGTACCTCAAACTTGACAGACTTTTTTCAACCGAATTTTCAGGGAAATGGAAAAACTGAGTATCAAACTTTTTGGCAATAGGGCGCGCTTTCCTACCCACGCAGGAAACTGGTTGTGCGTAAAGTCGGTTTTTGACAATGAAAATGTACGGTAAAACCCTTTAATACATTGGTACCTCTAATAAAACGGCACCTCGGAAGATAAGGGTGCCCTTGTAATAGAGGTTTCAACTTGAAAGTTTCGGAAAACCCCTATACCTTTGGGTTTTTCGATTTTTTCAAGCAGGAAAATCTGTTGATTATTTTTTTTTCTATTTAGGACGATCTTGCTTGTTTACTGATGAATGCCGGTTTATTAGAGGTGCCGGTCAATTAGAGGGCTCATCTATTAGAGGCACCCTTGTGATAGAGCCTGAAAACCCATTTACCTTTCTTTCTTCTTCATCTTCTCAATCTTCTTCAATCCCTTTTCCAACATCTCTCGTTGCTTTCCCGTATAATTGTTTTTTTGGGCTTTGACCACATCAAGCAAAGCAGAAATCAGCTCGTTCTTACCATCAGTTTGTGGTTCTTTGTGGCAACACTGGATCACTTCACGAACAAGATCAATGCCAAAGTCCTGATTGAATTTGGAGCTTTGGGAGGCGGGGCTTACCTGGAAAAATGAAGATAAAAAGGAAAACAAAAAGATTTGGCGATGGGTGATTTGAACTTTCGACTACAAATTGAAAAAATAGTGCGCTACCGGCTGCGCCATTCGTGCGACGGAAACGAAATGCCTCTGAGGGCGGTGATAAACGTGCCGCCGCGGGCGCTTCGAATGGAGGTCTCGCCGCAGAAAACTCACACTAAAATCGATCAATCCACGTTTTTTAGCGACATAACCGAGGCTTCCGTATACGATGTTCACAATCTCCGGATTGGATTGCATCTGAAATTTTTCGTATTTCAAATTCAGATTTTCTGGAAAAAAAAATAAATTTCCCTCACTTTTTCCGCCTGCTCCTGCGACAACTGCAACATGTTGCAACCATGGTAGTAGAGGAACATTATTTGGCTGAAAAAGATTTTTTGGAAGTAAGCTTTAGAGGTGCCGTTCTATTAAGGGTGCCCTTGTGATAGAGCTTGGAACCCCATGTACCTTTCGGTGCAATGTGGGTTGGAGGGGGCCACTCGCTTTTGGGGGCGGGGCATGGGCTGCGGTACTGTACGAAAGGGGGCGGGGCTCCGGCTGGGTTACTGTATTCAAGGGGCGGATTTTCGGCTACGCCTATTCCTTAAATATGGTGGTAAACTGGAGAAAATAACACCATATTTGAGGCTTAGGCATAGCCGAAGCCCCGCCTCTTGAGTACAGTACCCCAGCCTAAGCCCCGCCCCTAAAATTGAGGGCCCCCAACCCAAATTGCATCTACCTTTCTCTCTCCTGCTCCTCAATCTTCTTCACATGCTCATCCATCTTCTTTAGCTCCTCTTCCGAATAACGTTCTCTCTTAGATTTGATCACCTCAACCAAAGCCAACAATAACTCCTTCTGAGCACTAGTTTTTGGCTCTTCGCCACACTTCTTTGCAACTTCACGAGAAAGATCATTGACAAAATCCTGATTGACTTTGGCGCGATTGGTCTCAAGGGTTTCCTGAAAAAATGAATATTGAAGAAAAAACAAAAAGTTTTGCCTGGGGGTGGGTTCGAACTTTCGACCCAAAATTGGAAAACTGGCGCGCTACCGCCTGCGCCATTCGTGCTCTCAAAACGCAAACCCTTCTAGGGCGGTGATAAGCGCGCCGCCGACCGCTCTTCCCATGGTGGTCTAGCAGACGCTCTATTGTACAAAGTACCTGTCAGAGCGCCGATGTGCCGTTCTATTAGGGGGTGCCGATGTATTAGGGGTTAAAGAAAACTCACATTTAAATCGATCAATCCACGTCTCATAGAGACATTTCTCATACTTTCGTATACGATTCTCACAATTTCCGGATTGCATTGCATCTGAAAAAAACTTCAGTTTTGAAAATTTTTCTTTCAGTTTTTCACCTTTTCCGCCTGCTCCTGCGACAATTGCAATAGATTGCATCCATTACGGTAGATGCCAATTTTCGTGCTGAAAATTAAATTTTTTGATTGATTAGAAGCTGAAAAGATAAAGAAAACTTGGTGCTACCCCTAATTAGAACCGGATAAATCAGAACTGACACACCTTTGCTGCAATGGCCCACTCCATCATAGCTCTAGCCCTCCCCCACAGAACTTGTACTCTCAGATTTTGACCCGGCAGCCACCCCGGAGCATCTTTCAGCCACCCGGCGCTTTTGGAACAAGGAGCAGGTGTGGTCCAAAAAATTTAAATTTATCGAGTTAAAAATTTTTAAATTTCAGCCTGTAACGTCGTTTACGTGGGTAGTGTCGACGTGGAATCGTTGACCGGCAACGAAAAAAAAAACGGAGCATTGAAACGTTTTTGCAGAGGGCTATGAATAGAGAGAGCCGAGCGGTTTCGGTTCATTATAAGGTGAGGAATTTTTAATTCGGTCAAAAACTTTCAAAGTTCGAAAAAGATTTGAAAAATTGTAGAAAAAAATCATTTTCTTCTAAAAAATTTGATTTTTTCAGACCACAATCGGTTGAACGTGCTCGAAAAAAATTCTCGAAAAATTTCCTTTCCTAAATTTTGAATTTTTTCGACCGCACCTGATAATTTTTTTTCAGAGGTTGGTTCTGAGTCGTCTAGTTCTTAACCGATCAGTTCTGATTAGGGGTCGCGCTGGAAACTTACATATTCCAGACCATTTTCTTGTTGGGAGGGAATCCGAGGTAAACTTTGACGTTCCGAAAAACGGGAACTGAATGGGGAAAAGTTGGAAAAAAGACCGCCCGAGAAAAAAGGGATAGGGTAAGGTCACGTAGAAATCTATTAAGAGTAAATTTCCAGAAAACGCGATATAGTCATGTAACACATCGGCCAAACCTATCTGATTGATTCCATTTTTGGTGTGGTGGGTACCCTGGGTGGTCTGAGTGAAAAACCACTTAAGATGATAGGCCACGCCATCTTGCTCCGGGAGCATTGTCCACGTGAAGTCCAAAAATGGTGAAACTCAAAATTTGAGATAGGGTCAAAATCTGTTTAGAAATGGATTACCCGCAAAATTTTGAGTATTTTGGTATAATTTCACGTCTCTACCTATCCGGCATCAAACCTAAAAAACCGATTTTTCTCAAAAGTGGTCATTTTTCAACAGTTTTTCTAATTTTTGACAATGTCTTAGTACTGCAGTCTTTCGGGAAATATTGCTCAAATGGAAGCCCGTGGGACCCTCCATCCTCATGCAAAAAATTAGAAAAATTAACGGGACCCGATTTTGGGTATTTGCGATTTAGTGCATTTTTTGAGCACATTTCAACGTACCCCCCTCCATGGTGAAAATGGTCATAGTCACCGAATTCAAAAATATTTCTGTAGCGTGTTGTCCTACCTATACCTGATACGTACACAAAATTTTAGCTTATCTGAATCACTTCTGTAGGCGTGGCACTACTTGGAAAAAACCACTATGGATTCTGGAGGCTGAAAATCCGAATATCTCAGAATTTGATAAAAATGCTGGAAAAAATCAAAAATGTTGTCAAAACATCTAGTATGCTTATTTTGAACAGGAATCTAAACTTCAATCCACTGTCGCCCCGAGTTGTAGCACTCAAGGCCCAGAAATTCCGTAAGCTGGGCTTTACATACTATTTCTATGTAGTTTATGATTTTTTTCATGCGTATTCCTGTTCAAAATAAGCATATTAGATGTTCTGACAACATTTTTGACCATTTCGAGCATTTTTATCAAATTCTGAGATATTCGGATTTTCAGCCTCCAGAATCCATAGTGGTTTTTTCCAAGTAGTGCCACGCCTACAGAAGTGATTCAGATGAGCTAAAATTTTGTGTACGTATCAGGTATAGGTAGAACAACATGCCACAGAAATATTTTTGAATTCGGTGACTATGACCATTTTCACCATGGAGGGGGGTACGTTGAAATGTGCTCAAAAAATGCACTAAATCGCAAATACCCAAAATCGGGTCCCGTTAATTTTTCTAATTTTTTGCATGAGGATGGAGGGTCCCACGGGCTTCCATTTGAGCAATATTTCCCGAAAGACTGCAGTACTAAGACATTGTCAAAAATTAGAAAAACTGTTGAAAAATGACCACTTTTGAGAAAAATCGGTTTTTTAGGTTTGATGCCGGATAGGTAGAGACGTGAAATTATATCAAAATGCTCAAAATTTTGCGGGCAATTCATTTCTGAACGAATTTCGGCTCTATCTCAAAATTTGAGATTTTTTATTTTTGGACTTCACGTGGACAATGCTCCCGGAGCAAGAAGGCGTGGCCTATCATCCTAAGTGGTTTTTCACTCAGACCGCCCAGGGTACCCACCACACCAAAAATGGAATCAATAAGATAGGTTTGGCCGATGTGTTACATGCCCCAGTACGCCTATGATCGACACTACAAGATTTTTACTCTTAAATGGAAAAACCGATTCGAACCGTGCATTTTACGGTGACACTGTCCAATCTGCATTAACCCACTGACTCCTAAGATAGGTATTGAGGAGCCGGAATATGGACGGAATATTATGGTGCGCTCGAGGGATTGATATTGCATAAAAAAAATCGGAAAAAAAACCGAACTGAAAAATGAAGCGGCAACCTCTAATAGAGCGGCACTCTGACAAATACTTTTAACAATAGAGAGGCATGCGGGTTTAATAGCGGTTTTGCGGTATTCCTACAGTAATCCATCTACAGTATTCTTGTGTAGCCCACTATGAGTGTCCCGTGGAATATTCCGTTCCGAGGTGGTAATTTCTAACAATGTAGTCTATACCCTAGGCACATTTCAGTTTCTAGTTTGTAGTTTGTGAATATTTCGGTAACTCTCAAAAATCTTCAGCAGTGGTCATTCAAAACTGACAGGTTTGAAGAATACATGACTATGACAAAAGGCATTTCTTGCACTTTTGTTTTTTTGGTTGTTTTTGCGTTCGAAAGTTGTCTGTCCTCCATAGAGAAAAACATCATTTTGAGGGTGGTACCGACAAAATGTGGTTTTGAGAAAAGTTGTATAAAAAGAACACATTTTTTAAAAGGTTTTCAAAGTTTGTACATTTCGCCTAAGCAGTATGACGTTCCAGAACCGTGCCCCTCATCAGAACTGTCTCTAACCAGAACTGTCCCATGTCAAAACCGTACCCCATATCAGAACTGTACCGCATCAAAACTGAAAACTTTATTTTCCCGTGGGAAGTCGCTGTTCTTATACGGTACAGTTCTGATACGGTACAGTTCTGAAAGAGGTCAGTTCTTGTATGGTTAGAGTTCTAATACCGGTCAGTGATAATAACGGACAATTTTCGCAAGGAAAAGTTCTGAAACGGCACACCGCCTTCACCAATCATCATAAATTCTCCACCAGTTGTTCGGCAAAATTTTCAAAATTTTCCATTTTTTTTTCAAATTTTTTCCCATTAAACATTTTTTTTTCATTTTTTTAAATCTCGAATTAAGACAAAAATCTTCTTTTTTTCCATAATTTCACACTCAAAATATGTAATTTCTGATTGCATCTAGGTCCATCCAACTTTGTTCTTGCCCAAGGTCTTTCCCCTTTCCTCTACCACCTTCCCCCAACTCCCAGATAACAATCTTGCACCCATTAAATAACAGATCTCCGAAAAATCTATTTGCCGACCAGACGACCTTAAATGACCGTTTCAAGAGGAATAGAGAATGCAGTCATGTTGTTGTCTTTTGTGTGTAAAGTTCATTGGAACATATTTGAACTTGTCCCTCTGTTCTTCTCATTTATTTAGGTTTTTCATTTGCGATGAATCATAACTGCTAATCTTTCATACCGTAAAACCTCTATTTAACCGGCACTCTACGACATAATTCCAAAAATAACTGTAATAGAGCTGCATCCCCCATAAACCGGAAATTTTTCAGAAAAATGCATGCTACTGTCAAATTAAAGGAGGACTGAACTCGGGTTTTTTTATTTCAAATTCTGATGTAGTTTTTTATTCTGATCATTTTCTTTCACTACGACTACACTCAAAAATCACTCTAAACGGTAGAAAAAGGCGTTTGAAGGCATGGCCGCGTACAGATTCACGGCCTAAGAATTTGAAAAAAGCGCGCGCAATGCGCAAACTTGTCGGATCCTAGACCATCACTCTGTATTGCGTGCTTCTTTCAAACGCCTTTTACCCGTTTAGAGTGATTTTTGAGTGTAGTCGTAGTGGAAGAAAATGATCAGAATAAAAAACTGCATCAGAATTTGAAATTAAAAAAAAACCCGAGTTCAGTCTTCCTTTAATAATAGTTGTGCAAGGAATTCAAATGTTTCTTTTCGCGGGTGGTCCGCCCACTTTCACTTTGCACTGCGTAAAATGAAAAATAGCTTGGAGATCAAAAAAGACGGACCACCCGCGAAAATAAAAATTCGAATTCCTTGCACAACAATTATTAATTTGAAAATAGTTTGCATGCTCGAAGCAAGAAAAAAAACCAATTTTTCAATGGTTTTGGCCGGAATTTTTCCGAAAAATCATTCGTTTTTGAAGAGTTTTTTCTGAAGAGAAAAATAGAACGGCACCCCTAATAGAAAGGCTCTCTGAACAAAAAAGAGGTATGCCGGTGTAATAGAGGTATGACGGAACTTTGTTGTATCCTTTTATTTCAGTGATTTTCTATTGCAGATTTTACTGTAGATGGTCATTTCGCTCAAATTTGAATGTTATTCTTTTTTTCAGTTTTTCAAAGGTTTTTTTCGGATCCTTTTTTCGCCAAGAAGTTACGAAATCAGTTCTGAAAACATTTTGTCTTTGAACAGCGGTTTTTTTTGATTTTACCTGCAATTTGTGGTCCTACCCTAATTAGAACTGGACAGATCAAAACTGAGAGAATCAGAACTGTACATTATTAGAACTGCCCAAATACGAGCATTTAAAAAGTTCTTATCCGGGGCGGTTCTAAAACGGTCGGTTCTTATAAGGGTTATTTTCTATTCGTCCATAGTTCTGATTAGGAGTAGCGCCATAAAAAAGATAATTTTTTCATCAGATGATAGTCTCTCTGATGAAACGTCATTTCCATCTTTTTGTTTGTCTGTCTAAATCTCTCATTTCTCGTTTTTTGCGAAATTTCATTCGACCAAACAAAAATCGGAAAACGATGCAAGGCGATTGTTTGCAACACGTGGCAACAATGGCCAAAATTTCATCTTTTCTTCTCTATTCTTCTTTCTTTTAATTGTATTTTTTTCCGTTTTTTATCAGAAAAAAAGGACACTTGTAGTTTGTAGTGAGTGTGTAGGTGGTTAATTGATTGTCTTATCAAATTAATTTTATCAATTTTTCTCGATTTGTTCTTCCTATTTTTATGCTTTTATTGATTCGAACTGACTGCCATTCGTATTGTTTGAAATACCGCGAAAACTCTTTTACAAGGGCAGGCCACTCTATTTTTCAATTTACCTGTCAAAGTGCCGTTCTATCAGAGGTTACCACTTCATTTTTCGAACTTTTTTTTTCGAATTTTTCAAGAAAATTGAACAAAAAATTGGATTCTCTTAAATTAGATGTGCCCTTCCATTAGGGGTGCCCTTTTATTAGAGGTGCCCTTGAAATAGAGGTTTCAATTTAAATGTATTCAAATCCGTAAAATCTCTACAAATCGGCATGCCGTTCTATTGTTTAAAAAGCCTGTGCCGGTTTATTAGAGGTGCTGTTATATTAAAGGTCAGCGCTCTATTTTTCGAGATGTTCGGAGTTTTTCGTAATTCTCGCCAAACCCATTAAAAAATTATTGTTTTTTTGCCTTTTGAGCCTGCAAACTACAAGCATTTTTCAGAAAATTTCCCAAAAAAACCTGTGCTGTGTGCCGTTCTATTAGGGGTGCCTTTCTATTAGAGACTTCCTGTCTTATGGAAGTGCCTTTCTATTGAGGAGTGCCGGTATATTAGAGGTTTACCGGCAGCTACAAACTACATTCTCCGTCTCCCTTCCCTCCTCTCAATTTATGACTTCCGATCATCGAAACAACATGTAAAAAGATGAACAAATAAAGCATTCTCTTTCTTTTTTTTTCCGCTTTTTTGTTGTCTTGCAAGTTCATTTTTTTCTCTTTTTTTTGTGAAATTTCAAAACTTTTTGATCTACTTTTTTGAATGTTTCAGAATGTGTTTGGTGTGTGGAGCAGACAAGGGTGAAACACATTTTGGCGGGATTTCTTGTCGGTGAGTATATTTTTTTGAAATTTTTTTAATCAAATTGCTCTCTAGCAGAGTTGCACGGAATTCCGAATTCCGACTTCCGGGCATTTTTCCACTTCCGACTTCCGATTTCCGTTTTGAAACCAATTTTTAGACGGAAGTCGGAAGTTGTAGAATGGAAATTTTTTTTTCGGAAATCGAAGTAAATTCAGTGAAATTACCCCAGAAAACACGGGAAAAGTAGGTGAAACTATCAAAAATTTAAAAATTTCCGCAAATTTTGACAATTTTGGGAGATTTTCCACCTCCAAATTCCGAATTCCGCCGATTTGTTCACTCCCGACTCCCGTCTATAAAAATTTGATTCCGCCTTCCGACTTCCGGCTTCCTTTTTCGAGGTTTCCCTCTTTTAATTTTCTAGGCCAACCCTTGACGAAAAATGAAGATTCCAGAGTAATCTTGGATCAACTACAGTAATTCTCATCACTTTTCAGAGCCTGTGCAGCATTCTTCCGTCGTTATTTCCATTCCAAAAAGGCCTCCACAAAATGTACATGTCATCAGAGAACAATCAAATCCCATCCATGTAGAAAATGTCGATTGGAAAAATGTTTGAGAATTGGAATGACACCGGATAGTGAGTTTTCTTTTTTGAGCAAAACGAAATGAAGGTGGATGAGAGGTATTTACGGTATATTCGAAGTTGGAAACGTGCGATTTTTGCAGCGTCGAAAATCCGAAAAAAAACCAGCTAAAATCTAGAAACAAAACTGTGTGCGAGATAGTTGCAAAAATTGCGCGCCGCAGTTGCGTTTGCAGTGGGAGGTTGTTGGCACGGTGCCAACTTCGAAATTCCTTGCTCAAACCTTATTTTTTCAAGCAGTTTTTCAATCAATATGTTTTCAGAAGTTCAAGGAAGTCGAGACAAGAATATTGATGAGTTTCTCCAATTGCTTCCTTCTGGAAGCCAACAGTCATTATTAACGGTAAGTGTATTCTCATTCAATGGGGGACTAGGTTTTCATAAGTGAAGTTTCTAGGCCACATATTGACTATTTATTGTATTTTTCCTTTCAAAAAACTGTTTTTCTCCGAATGGAATCAATTATTTTCAACCAAATTTTTATACTCTCATAAAAAGCAGGGCCCAACTTTTTTCTTGATCTAATTTTCTAGTTACCGTAAGACCTGTATTGGAAGGACATGTCCCTCTATTACAGGTTTTCACAGTGTAAGAGTTTCAGCTCAATTATCAATTTTTCAGGCACGAATAATCCCAAAAGAAACCACGAATATTTCATTTGCAATACCAAATTGGAAAGAGTTTATGGAATTGAGAAATTCGATGACAAATGGAGAAATGTTTGAAATGAATATATATGAATTATCATGTTTGACAGAAATGGATATTCAATTAACATGGCGAATGGTTAATAAAATGTTTTCGGAAACAAAAAAACTCGATAGAAGGGATAAGGTTAGTATCATAAAACCTCTAATACACCGGCATCCCTGATAGAACGGCACCCTTAATTGAGCGGCACTTTAAAAATCATTTAAATTGGCAGTCTCTAATAGACCCCTAATAAACCGGCACTGAACAGTAAAGAAGCGATTTTGTCTTAGAAAAAAAAAATTCACTTTGCTTGAGAATTCCGAAAAAAAAATTTGGAAAATTAGTGAAAACCTCTAATAGGACGGCACGCCGACTAGTACTTTGAGCAACAGTGCGGCATGCCGGTGTAATAGGGATTTCGCAGAGTTTCGAACAGTACAAATGGCAGAAAATTCAATTTAGAGAACGCATAACCACTAATTAACCCCTAATTGAAGATCACCCTAATAAAAGTGCACATCTTATTTAAGGGCACCACTACTAAAATCACGCTTCTGATGAAAGAGTCCCCTATTAAAAGGCACCCCTATTGAAAAGGTATCTACAATTTAAAAAAAAGTACTTCTAATAAAAGGGCATCCCTAATAAAAAAGGACCCCTAATAGAAAGACGCGCTAATAAAAGGGCATCCTTAATAAATGGGTACTCCTTAGGAAAGGGCACTTTTAGAAAAAGGATACCCCTAATAAAAGGGCACATCTAAATTAAAGGCATCTTTAATAAAAGAAATTACTTCTAATAAAAGGGCATCCCTAATTAAAAAGGCACCCCTAATTAAAAGGCACACTCTAATAAAAGGGTATCCCTAGTATAAAAGGCACCCCTGATTAAAAGGCACCCCTAATAAAAGGGCACCCCTAATAAAAAGGTGCCCTTTTATAAGGGCACCTTTTATAAATGGGTACCCCTATTAAAAGGTCTTCTCTACTAAAATACCACATTGTTTTTTTTTGAAATGAACAAGAAAATCTTTGTTGCTTTAATAACTTGAGTGTACCTCTAATACTAATGCACCCATAAAAAAAGGTACCCCTAATAAAAGCACACCATTTTGTATTTCAGACTGCTCTTCTTAACAATTTCCATATAAAATTCTGGACGATTTTCCCATTATTTGATATCATAGATAATCCATATTCATTTGAAAATATGACCAAAGAAGGATGTGAGGAAATGTGTGTTTCATTTTATGAAGGAGCTTTTAAAAAAGGAAAAGAGCTACCGAAAGAAGAGATTGTCAGGTATTCAGAAAACGTGCCCTTCTATTAGAGGTTCACTTTTTTTTCCAGAATTTTTGAACCATTTTGGGATACATTTCACACAAAAACTTTGGCTCCATTGCTCTCTATGAATTTGGAAACTGAGGAAGTGATGGCTATCATTTGGTTGTTATTTTTTGACAATGGTAAGTTTTTCGGGGGTTACTGTAGAGACTAAGTGGCTACTGTATCCTGGATTATGATAGTTTGGTTAAACGCAGACTACTGTAGGCACTTTAGAGGTTACTGTAGCTTCATATTGTGGTGGTTAGTAGGCACATAAGAAGCGAGTTACGTAAGTTGAGCTCAATTTTTTATGGCGCCTGGGGATTACTGTAAGGTTTTGTCTTTTTTTGTAGCCTTATGGTAATTTGCTTGGGTTACTGTAAGTATACTATGGTCACTGTAGGTACCCTAAGGTTACTGTAGGGATTCTAGGGTTACTGTAGGTGGCCAAAGTTTACTGTAGGTAAACTAAGGCTACTGTAGTCATCCCAGGGTTACTATAAGAACTCTTGGACTTTGAGAGGTACCGTATTGAGGGTTATTGTAGGTCTATGAGGTTACCATGTTTTTCGAAGGTACACTGCTCCTTGGATACGGTAGTGACGCACCGGGAGCACTAAAACAAGGAAAAATTCTCTTTGGATCAGGATTACTGCAGGATACGGTAGTTAAGCTTCGTGTATTTGGAGGTTACTGTTCCTGTGGGGTTACTGTAAGTATACTGTAGCCACCATGAAACATTGACGTGGATCTCTTGGAGCTGGAGTACTGTAGGTTAAGGATTGTACCGTAACTTGGTTACTGTACCTTATTGTTACTGTAGGTATTTCAATAACAGAGTAACGTAAATATGGAGCCCACAGTACTCATAGATTACTGTAGCCACAAAAAATCGTACCGGATCCTGACTACTGTAACTACCGTAATCCCCTCCTTAACTTTCAGGCTACACAAATATCTCAATGGAATGTCAAGAAATGTGTCGAAATGTTCGAAAAGTGATATTTCGAGAGTTGAAAAACTATCAAAATGAACGGAAATTTGATGAAATGAGATTTTTTGAAACTGTCGAAACATTGGAAATAATTGAAAGAGGAGAGATGAAATTTATGGAAGAAATGATGATTTGTGAAATGTATAATATTCGAATTCATGATGATTTTAAACAAATTTTGAAGGAAAATAAATTATAGATTTTTTTGTTTGACTACAAATAGACTACAAAAACTACAAAGACTACAAATGCTACAAAAACTAGGAAGACTAAAAAGACTACAAAGACCACAAAGACTATAAAGACTATAAAAACTAAGAATATACGAAAACCCCTAATAGAGCGGCACCCCTCGAAAAACGGAGCACCGCCCCTTTTTATGTCTGTCGTTCTTTTCAAAATCCATTCTGAAGGAAAATAATTTTTTTTTGTCTTTGACTACACAAACTACAAAGACTACAAGGACTACAAAGGCTACGAAAATCGGTACCTTTTCGCATCTTCGCATCGCAAGAAACGACAATCGATGATGCCACAACGTCCACGTCATTTTCAATCTGGTGAGCCTATGCAAATCGATTCGAACACTAGCGTGACCCCTACTGCCCCAAAAAACTAGTTACTTTCTTTAACACGTGTAAAACATTTACTTCCAACTCCCAAAATTCTCCAAATTTATTCCTTAATTTTTTGTCATCTAATATTCGATCAGTTAGAGCTAACAAACTAGAATTGAATGCAATTATAAGCAATGAAAAATTTGACATTATAGCGCTCCAGGAAACATGGCTGACTAGCAACGCTCAAAATTCAATAATCACAGGGTCCCATTCAACTTATAAAGTTTTTCGCGCAGATCGTTCTGATTCAAAAAAAGGAGGCGGTGTGTGCACACTAGTCAAGAATCAACTAGACACTGAGGTCATTATATCTGAATCTAAGCCCAACTCCTACGAGCTTTTAGTATTAGATGTCAAAAACAATGTTTCTCCAACCAGAATTATCAATTTTTATAGGCCACCCTCTTGCAATTTTAAAAACTCTATGATCCTATTTAACAAAATATCTGACTTATCGACGCAGCCAGGACAAATAATAATTCTTGGTGATTTAAATGAAAAAAATATTGACTGGAATTGTCAAACCCCTCACTCCACCACCCGCCTAGGAACATTAGTGATTGACTTTTGCTTAACTCAAGGCTTCAACCAGTATGTTAAAGACCCAACCAGAAAAACCCATACTTTAGACGTAGTATTTGCTAACTTCCCTATATACGCTCTTAGTAATACTTATCCCATAGGTAATAGCGATCATAATAAGATAGAGTTCAAAATTGACCTACTGTCAAGAATACCCGACCAGAAAATTGAGATCTTCGATTTCAAAAACACAAACTATCATCTCTGCATTTCATTTTTTGACTCGATTAATTGGGGCGCTATCATCAACGGTAACTCCATTGATCAAATTTACAACGATTTCATAGATATAGTTGAACATGCTCTTCTTATTTCAGTTCCTAAAAAATATGTAACCCCGGGTGATAGATCTCTCCCCCAGTATCTAGTTAAATTTAATGAAAAGGTTGAAACAAGCTATCAAAGAGTTGTAGCTACGCGCAGCCAGAACGATTTCATAGAATACCTATATCTTGCCCGTAAATATCGTAAAAAGCTTTTGAAATTCCGGCGTAATAGCGAGTTGCAATGTCTCAAATCACGAGGCCACAGTAAATTTTCACACTTAGCAAAAAATATTTTGAAACCTAAAAGAGCAACTGTTCCAAACTTAATCAACAGTAAGGGAATACCAACAAGTTCAAACAAAGAAAAAGCCGAAATTCTAGCTGACAGTTTTGAATCTCAGTTCACTAATATATCCTCCAATTCTTTATCCTTCCCACCCGGATATCTTTCTACTCAAATTCTGCCTTGGATGCTAGACAGGGACTTACTAAAAATCATTGATAATAGTAAAAACTCCTCAACTATAACATCTGACAGAATACCCCACTCCTTTATGAAACAAATAGGGCTATTGATAGCAAGTCCTTTGTGTCAAATATGCAACTTATCTATGATGAGGGGAGAAGTTCCTGAGAAGTGGAAACAATCCATAATAGTCCCACTTAATAAAAAACCCAAACCTGAGACAGCTTCAGATTTTCGGCCAATATCCCTCACATCTCAAATCTGCAGAAACTACGAACGATTTATTTTGAAAAATTTGACGACCCATTTAGATAAGATAAATTTCTGGAGAACAGAACAACATGGCTTTAGACCTAAAAGATCCACAGTCACTTGTATGTTACATGCGCTAAATGAATGGACTGAAGCTATAGATAAAGGAGATCAAGTTGACATTGTTTACCTTGATTATGCAAAAGCGTTTGACAGAGTCCAACATGACTTATTATTAGAGAAACTCATAAAAATCCAAATAAACCCCTACCTTATAAAATGGATATCCAGTTTTCTGACCGGAAGGACATTTAAAGTAAAAGTTTTGAATGAATTTTCTGATCTAAGAAGTGTACCTTGTGGTGTTCCTCAAGGATCCGTACTTTCTCCTATTCTTTTTGGAATATTTGTAAATGAGCTACCTGAAATTCTACCTAAAGGAGTCAAATGTCTTCAATTTGCTGATGATCTTAAGCTCTATACTTTGATTAAAAAACATTCACAAACTAGTCCAATGCAGGAAGCTTTAGATACAGTAATAGATTGGTCAACAAAAGCAAAATTAACTCTAAATGATGACAAAACTGAACTTATAACTCTAGGGACCAATCGAAACTCTTTCAAATATACCATCAACTCAGTAGAGCTAATCAGACAACCAATTGTTAGAGATCTAGGTTTCTTAATTTCTGAAAAACTCGATTTCAGTGAACACTGGCGCAAAGCCACAAATTCCGCCAAGTTTTTACTATCTAGAGTCTTTACCCATTACTGTACTGGCAACACTAGACTTTTAGTTCTACTTTATAAAATTTTCATTCGCCCGATTTTAGAATATGGCACAGTAATTAGCAACCCTACAAAAAAGAGCGACATTAAAGCAATTGAATCAGTTCAAAACTCGTTCACACGCCGCCTCCTTAGTAGACAAAAAGGAAAATATCTGACACCAGAAGACAAGGACTATCTTACAGCTCCACAGCGTAACGAAAAATATAACTTACAAAGTTTAGAATTGCGAAGAAAAATTATAGATTCGAAATTCCTAGCCAAAATGCAACTTAAAAAAGTAGATCTCGATTGTAACACCTTCTTCACATTACGAAACAGCAAAACGCGCCGCAGTCTGAACTATTAGGTTGGTCCATAAGTCCCTGGTCATTTTTGATAGCCATTTTCAAATGACCGGACTTTTGTTTCAGGAGAGTGTTAATGTTCGGGTTTTGACCAATATTTAGAGTCACTATACTCCGTCTAGAAACAAAATTGAGAGGCAATATCCAGCCTCTCTCCTGAGAGATACATCGCATTTCGCAAACTTACCTTTTTTGCTTTTTTGAGTGTTTTCATATTACAATTCGTGGAAACACTAAAGAGGGACCCAAAAGTTTCATTTCTGCGGCAATTATATACATATGAACTAGGCATTACAAAACTGTATTGGCCTAGTTCCAATTTCCCCCAACGGTGGAATAACATTGAAACGAAATCGACACTACATTTCGGAAGGACCTCGAATCTCGAGCACAGTATGGGGCCTGTTTATGCGCGATCTGATTGGAACGTCGATCATTTTTTAGCCACTATTGATGGCTGTAACATCAACCACTAACAAAAATTCAGCGACTTCGAACAGCTCGAAAAATCAAAAAATGTTCCTATAATTCCATCGCTACTCCGCTAACCGAGACTGCCACTTTCCCGAAAGTTTTTCATTGTAGCCATCTTCGTAGAACGAATAAATTTAATTATTTAGTGGTTATTGAGAGTTGATCTACTGTTGTAAAAGTTAGTTCAATCAGGATTGAATTCGTGCGAGAACACTTGAATTACTTGTAATGCTTCCGAAATGCCTCCCGGGGTTTGAAATGAGTGTAGTGCCAAAAGTTAGACCACTCCTAAGTAAGAACTTTCCGCTAGTCAAAAGTTTGCCAAAACACCTATCCGCGGATTTATCGATCGATATTGATTTTGACAAAAATTTCGGTTATTTGATCATATTTCACTCAATTTTTGAGATTTTTTGATGGTTAAAAAACCAAATTGTAGAGAAAAATGTGATACAATTTTTAGTCAACTTGGTCAAAATAATTGGAAAACGTCTAGATAACGAAAGAGTTCCCCAAAGTCAAAGTGAAAAATTCGACTCCTTAAATTCGATATGCGGTTTGTACCATTCGATTCTACGTCGAAAATAAGGCCCGGGTGCAAATTTTCAGGGTAGGTTGTCAAATTTTTGACGGAGCTATGAGCTCAAATATAAGCGCGCACTGAAGATTTCACTGGGCTTACTGTGGGCTAGGGTCATTTGGGACCTTTTTTGGTGGATTCAAGGCGTTATTTTGCCACTGAATAGTTTTTAATAACTCAAAATAAAGTTTCCAATCAATTCCAGGCAAATAATCCAATTTTCAAAATTTTCGAAAAATTGATGAAAAATTTTTTATGAAAAACTCAAAATTTCCAAACTCAAATTTTCGGCCTAGAATTGATTGGAAACTTTATTTTGAGTTATAAAAAACTATTCAGTGGCAAAATAACGCCTTGAATCCACCAAAAAAGGTCCCAAATGACCCTAGCCCACAGTAAGCCCAGTGAAATCTTCAGTGCGCGCTTATATTTGAGCTCATAGCTCCGTCAAAAATTTGACAACCTACCCTCAAAATTTGCACCCGGGCCTTATTTTCGACGTAGAATCGAATGGTTTAAACCGCATATCGAATTTAAGGAGTCGAATTTTTCACTTTGACTTTGGGGACCTCTTTCGTTATCTAGACGTTTTTCAATTATTTTGATCCAGTTGACTTAAAATTGTATCACATTTTTCTCTACAATTTGGTTTTTTAACCATCAAAAAATCTCAAAAATTGAGTGAAATATGGTCAAATAACCGAAATTTTTGTCAAAATCAATATCGATCGATAAATCTGCGCAGAGGTGTTTTGGCAAACTTTTGACTAGCGGAAAGTTCTTACTTAGGAGTGGTCTAACTTTTGGCACTACACTCATTTCAAACCCCGGGAGGCATTTCGGAAGCATTACAAGTTAGAGGTTATCATCCAAAAAATGTGGGGAAGTGGCTTACTAGGATCCATAAATTATTTATTTGAACAGATTCAGCTTAGTGGTTTGACGATGACATTAAGTCATCCAAGGTCTCTAAAACTATAAAAGAAACTGTCTGAAAAGCTTTAGAAACTAAAGAATATAGTTGAAATAAACTCATCAACTGCAACCATCAAGGAATGTGATAATAAAAGCGATTATATCTGTGAAGCCAGAAGTGATCGAATCATTTTTTTTTTGTTATTTTTGCTTGGTTAACCTCCCCCTGAACACTCACAAAAATTCGGGATTCAAAAATTCCCAGTCATGAAAATAAG
Organism: Caenorhabditis doughertyi; assembly: GCA_963572265.1. Classification (NCBI taxonomy): domain Eukaryota; kingdom Metazoa; phylum Nematoda; class Chromadorea; order Rhabditida; family Rhabditidae; genus Caenorhabditis; species Caenorhabditis doughertyi. Next base: position 21,273,424 of record OY751557.1, on the reverse strand, counting down.
TTCATTTTCATAACACACATCAAAATGGGGGTAAGCGACTACACTTAGCTCTAGCTTGCCCCATTTTGACCCTAACTCTTCTGGAAATGGATGAAATACAGTACTATAGGAGGGTATTAAACCCATGAATAGGTTAAGGATTGACTCAATTAGTTGCCTTCTTATAACACTTTGAAACTTTCAGTCAAAATGACCAAAGACTTTTGGACCAACCTAATACCATTGGAAACCTGGGAAATCCAAGATTAGGCGTCTTTTCTTTATTAACCGAGTACTAAGTCGAATTAATTAAGCCAATAGCCGATCGAACATTAGACTCATTTACACATATGCTCTAATTTTTCCTATTTTTCTTTCATATGTATCCATTTCATATGTTATTTTTCTTTTCCACCCCGGCCACTGATACTATCAATACACTTTCCCACTCATGAATAATTATACCGCTCTTATTAATTGTATTACCTATACCAATTTACTTGTATACTTGTATTTTCTTCGATACTGATACTTTCTTTTGCTATTTCTTTCCACGACTCATTGTCGTATCAATAAATAAAAAAAAATCTTTCAGAACTACTGAATCAAACTTAAAAACGTGACGAGTGCCCTTCTCTTAGAGGTGCTTTTGTAATAGAGGTCCTTCAGTAGATTACAAAAACTACGCAGACTATAGAAACTACAAAGACTACAAAGACTACAAAGACTGCAAAGAATACAGAGACTAAATGACAACAAAGACAACAAAGACTACAAAGACTACAAAGACTACAAGGACTATAAACACTACAAAAACTACAAAGTCTCCTTTAAACCCGTGAACTTCTAGTTTATTTTTCTCGATTCCTTTCCCCACTTTTTCCCACGTGTACTAAAAAATTTCCCAATAAAATTTCATTATTTTGTCTCAACTTTCTGCGAAAAAACATGGATTTCGCCATCTCCGGACTCGAAAAACACTTCATATACTCTAATATAGCTGCACCTCTATTCAAGAGCATGGATGAGTAAGGCCACGCCCCCTTCTCAGCTTTATCACACTTTTTTCAGAAATGAAATGGTCACATTTGGTGATCAAAAAATGAAGTTGAGAGAGTTTCGAAAAATGGAGAAAACGGAGCAAATTGTGTTGAGTCGAGAGCCGAATGGAGAGATTTTGGCTCAAAAACGAAAGGATTATGAGACGGATTGGAAGAATGCTCTTTTTGATGCAACTGGAAATGCGGTATGTGGGTTCAGAAATGTAGCTTTTACCCTATATTTGTAGCTTGTAGTCTGGTTTTTTGTAGTTTGTAGTCTCGTTTTGTAGTTTGCAATCTAGATTTATAGTCTGTAGTCTATATTTGTAGTTTGTAGTCCAGTTCTGTAGTTTGTAGTTTGTAGTCCAGTTCTGTAGTTTGTAGTTTGTAGTCTCGTTTTATAGTTTGTAGTCCAGTTCTGTAGTTTGTAGTTTGTAGTCCAGTTCTGTAGTGTGTATTCACGTTTTATAGTTTGTAGCCTGAGCAGCACCACAACCAGTGTGCGCACCGGGGATCCCATTTTCCGGGAATTTCCCATTTTTCGTTCTCAAGACTCCGGGGAACCCCGGAACGAGAAAAATCATTTCCCGAGAACTCCCGGGATTCCCGGGATTCCCGAGACTCTTGAGACTAATCACAGCTTGTAGTTCGTAGTCGATTTTTGTGGTTTTTAGTAAAAGAACCGCCCAAGTTGTGCGCTCATTTTTGTAGTATTTCGTTCAGTTTTGTAGTTTGCAGTCTCGTTTTATAGTTTGTAGTCGAACTAAGCAGCACCGAAAAAGAAGCCTTGTAGTCGAGTTTTCTAGTTTGTTGCTTAGCTTTGTAGTTTGTAGTCGAGACTTGTAGTTTGTAGTCTCATCTTTGTAGTTTGTAGTCCAATTTTGTAGTCTACCCTTCCAGCTCCACCCTGATGGCACCAGAACTGTCATCGTGAAGCCAGGAGCCTTCGAAGCTTTCAGCCTTTTGAGTCATCAAAAGAAATGGGAAGAGATTGAAAAGCATCGTCAATTGAGAAGATCCATGCTCCTGGAATCAGAAAAACAGAAAAATGAAAAGGCGGAGAGAAAAAAAGAGAAGAATAAGAGAAAAAAGGATAAGAAAAATATGAAAAAATTGATGGAAATGGGCGAAGATTTGGAGGAGAAAACTGCTGAAAAAAAAGAGGAGGATTTGATGATTTGTAAAGCATTTGAAAAGTGCCACGTGGCACAATGAACTTGATTTTACTTGAACTGTGATCTAGTAGAAATATGAATAGTTTTCATGAAACCTCTAATACACCGGCACCTCCTAATAGAACGGCACCTATCAAAAACTTACTTTCAAAAATGGACAAGCAGTTTTTAATAAACCAAACTCCACCAGTAAAGAGTTTTTCCTTAAAAAATTAGTTTTTTAAAAATTGCTGGAAAAATCCGGAAAAAACGGCAACCTCTATTACACGGGCACCTCTAATTAGAGGACACCCAATTCAGCAAGACGCAGAGATGCGGACTACAATCGAGCCATGTTGTTTTTCTAGTCTTTGTAGTTTTTGTAGCTTCTGCGGCCCTTGTAGTCTTTGTAGTCTTTTTATTTCTTGTAGTATTTGTAGTTTTCGTAGTCTTTGTAGTCCTTGTAGTTTATGTAGTCTTTGTGATTTTTGTAGTTTTGGTTGCCGCTCTAATCAACGTTTTACTGTAGTTCATTCTTGTTAAGTACTGTAAACTGGTACGGTAGTCCAAAACTCTAGAACTGTACCTTACTAAAAATCACAGTATCGACAAAAAATTTACTTTTCTCACGTGAACTTCCCTCGGTACAGTATACCGCCCTATTGACCTTTTGCCACGGCCCTCTCTCCCTCCTCCCCCCTAATCGATTTTTTACAAAACTCTCAAATTCATTATTCAACTTTTCCCGCCTACGACAAGACGATGAGTTCCGGTTTTCCGGGTTTGGAAGAAAAGTTTCAATGGAGTAATATTGCCATGCTCGGCTTCGAGCAACGCGTTCCCATAGAGTGAGTTTTGAGCTAGATACTTGTATCAGTAGTGCCTGCACCACTATTAGAGGGCCACCAGTAGTTTTTACCAGTGTGCCGTGTCCCGGGAAGTTTATTCTCGGGACGACACACTGGGTCTTACCGACTAAATTCTCGTTTAACTTATCGGAAAGTGAATTGAAAAATTCACCAAAAATTTTTCCGGAGAACTTGTTTTTTTTCGGAAACTAAAAAAATTGACCGCAATTTTCTCTATAAGGCTTCCATTCGGCCGGAAATTCAGCCGGCCGCGCCGTCCGTCAGCCGCGCCGGGGTTGCTCGTCATTTAAATTGCCTGGGGTATAGTCAATGCAAGCGTCTGCATACCCGCTCTATTGCAACCCCGCCCACCTCGTAAAAATAGCATTTCTTTTGGAGAGAGCGACCAGACACTTTTTGACGATTGCATTGACTATACGCAATCACGCTCACGCAATTAATGCAGACGGCCGGCGCGGCGGAAAGCGGCTGAAGCGGCTAGCCGACGGCTGGCGGCCGAATAACTTCACTTCAGCCAAATGGAAGCCTCATTTCTCTATTTTCACAGAACTGATATCATCGAATGGAATGGCCAAAAAATGACGATAAAAGAGTTCAATGGATTGGATTTGAAACAACAAATTGTTGTGACATACAAGAATAATGGAGAACTTTTGGCCAGAGAAAAGAATGTGTTTGCAAAGGCAACGGTCGATGCGTTTATCACTCTAATGGATTCATATGGTGTCCCACGGAATGGGGTGCGTTTGTAGTTTTTGTAGTCTTTGTAGTTTTTGTAGTCTTTATAGTGTACTGACAAGGGACGTTACTTTCGATATTTTCGATACATTGGAACTCGTTAGCAAAATTTTTTGGGAAAAAAATTTCTCATTTTTTTCATCAAGGGTTTGTTCATGAAAAAAATGAAGAAAGTGAAAGAAATACAATTTTTTGAAACTTTCCCAGAATGTTCCTATATCAAATTATCATGCAAAATATTACTTTAAAAGTCAAAAAAGTGTGTTTGAAGGTCAGGAAAAAAAAGTAAAAGAAAAACCCCAAAAACTGGAACCGATCCCATGACCTTTCCCATACTGAACTGCACTCCTACCACTTGGCCACCCCTCGTTGTTTTTTATAAATAAAAAAGGGTGATGAGGAGAGTGCGCATCTCATCGCCTCCCCAAGGCCTGAAAATAGCCTATTTTCGGCCTTTTCTGGCCTATTTCGAATTTTTGGCCCTGGAGACTATGATTAACCTTTATAGCCGGTCCAAAACTACCCTAGAAAAATTTTATGGAAAATTCCCAAAAACTATCGAAAGTAACGTCCCTTGTGAGGGACACGGACTATTATACAGACATCCCTAGGAGAAGGACACCCGCCACGTTTTTCAGTTTGATTCAGTGGGAATCTTTGTAGTTTTTGTAGTCTTTGTAGTCCTCGTAGTCTATGTAGTCTTTGTAGTCTTTATAGTCTTTGTAGTCTTTGTAGTCTTTGTAGTCCTCGTAGTCTTTGTAGTCCTCGTAGTCTTTGTAGTCTCCATTCCATTCATTTTCAGCGATACGGAGGCCCACCATTTGCTGGAATTCCCGGAGGTCGCGAGAGATATGATGCGATTTCAGACGAAGAAAGAATGAGAAAAGTTTACGAAATTATGAAAAATCAAAGTGGATAAGGCTATCTAGAGGCCACTGCTTCTTCTTCTTCGAACTAAACTCGCTGTGATCTCGTGTATTGAATAAATGATTTTTGTTTGGGATACTGTAGATATGGGATACTGTAAAAGCTACAGTAACCCAAAAGTAGGGTTGTTAAAAAAGGCGAATTAAGGCGCCTTACGCCTTTATTTTTAAGGCGAAGGCCGCCTTCGCCTTCTTTCAAAAAGGCAAAGTTCGCCTTTACCGTTTTAAAAAAGGTTTTCCTTGCCTATTTTCATTTCTAATCACGTTAATTTCTTAATTTTGTACAGGTTTTTCAAAGGCGTCCAAAGCCTGTTTTCAAAAATAAAGGTTTTCCTCGCCTTTCAAAAAATTATAAAGGTTTTTGAAACCTTAACGTGAAAAATAAAGGCGCCTTCATTTCTAAAAGGCGACCATTAACAACCTTACCCAAAAGTTGCAACACCGTTCAATGTGTAGTTTGTAGTGTGTAGCTACAGTAACCTGGGAAATAATCAAAGTATCCAAGAAAAAAAAAATATTTTTCGCCCACGTGAACTCCCCTCTTTACAGTATACTGTCCCATTGACCTTTTGCCACGCCCCCCCTCCTCCCTTATCGATTTTTTGAAATTTCCAAATTCAATATTCAATTTTTCCTGCCAACTACAAGACGATGAGTTACAGTTGTCCGGGTTTGGAGGCGAAATTCAAACATGGCGGCAATATTATCTTCCTCGGAATTGAACTACTTATTCCCAAAGGGTGAGTTTTGATTTTCATGGCCGTGTGACCGAAGATTTTCAATTTGAATGGCCTAGAAACTTTCTAGGTCTCGTTGTCCTCTCGGACTACACGGTAGATATTCCAGCGGTTTTGTAGGAAACATTTAGGTGAAAATTTGAGTACCGATCAGTTTCATCAGGGACAACTACCGTAGAAACTCTATTAGACCTATTAGAGGCGCCCTTCTATTAGGGGGTTCTGCAAGCTAGGAACAGTTTCCAGAAAATTTCCAGAAAAAATCTGGAGCTGAAATTGAACTTTTTTTTTTCTATTTTCGTCAGGGCCGGTTTATGAGGGTGCCGGTCTATTAGAGGTACCCTTCCATTAGAGCTGCCTTTTAATTGAAGGTGCCCTTCTATTAGGGGTGCCAGTGTATTAGAGGTTTTCCAGAACTGATATTTCAGAACTGATATCGTCGAATGGAATGGCCAAAAAATGACGATGGAGGCGTTCATCAGATTGGATTTGAAACAGCAAATTGTGGTGACAAAAGAGAAGAATGGAGAGCTCTGGGCAAGGGAGAAGGAAGTGTTTGCACGGGCATCATGTGAAGCGTATATTACTCTAATGGATTCATATGGTGTTCCTCACAATGGGGTTAGTTTTGTAGTCTTTGTAGTCTTTGTAGTCTTTGTAGTCTCTACATTCCATTCATTTTCAGCGGAACGGATGCCCACCATTTGCTGGAATTCCCGGAGGTCGCGAGAGATATGATGCGATTTCAGACGAAGAGAGAGCAAAAAAAGTTTGGGAAATTCTCATAAATCAAAGAGAAGAAGCTGCCAAAGCCAATGCTGCTTCTTCTTCGAACTGAACTCGCTGTGATATTGTGTATTGGAATAAATGATTTTTGTTTGGATTACTGTAGATATGGGATACTGTAAAAATTACAGTAATCCAAACTGTAGTTATTGCGCCCATTTCGTATTTATCCGGATTGGTCTGGTCCGCAATTTTGCGTCACAGTGAACATCGCCATTTCACTCGATGATATTTCATTCATTTTTGTCGATTTATTCAAAAAGTACCGTCAAATGAAGTGCCGGTTCTGCATGTTCACCGTGACGCAATATTGCAGAATTGGCTTTTTTTGAATTACTGTAGATATGAGGTACTGTAGATACCGTACTATGAGATAATCCAAAACTTTAAATTACAGTATCCGCGAAAAAATTATTTTCTTCCCACGTGAACTCCCCTACAGTATACCGCCCTATTGACCTTTTGCCACGCCCCCTTTCCCCCCTCCCTAATCGATTTTTTTGAAAATTCCAAATTCAATATCCAATTTTTCCCGCCAACTACAAGACGATGGATTACAGTTTTCCAGCGATGGAGGAGAAATTCAAAAATGGCAGAAAAATTATTTTTCTCGGGTTTGAACAATTTGTTCCCAAAGGGTGAGTTTGATGATTCATGGCCGTGTGGCCGAAGATTTTCACTTTTCGTAGCCTAGAACCTTTCTAGGCCACGTTGTTCCCAAGGGTGTTGTATTCATGGCCTAGAAACATCGGGCATGACTTCTAGGCCACGCTGTCCTGTCGGACCACACAGAAGAGGTCCTAATTTAGATTGCGGTCTCGTAGTGAAGCCGCTAGAAAAAATTTGGCAGCTAACTCTAATAGACCATTATATTGTTCAAAGAACCTGCTGGTTTATCAAAGGTGCCCTTCTATTAGGGGGGGGGGGGGCTTTTTCAAAAATATCTGGTAGGGGTGCCGGTCTATTAGAGACGGCCGGTCTACTTTTAGAGATAAGCTTTAGAGGTGCTCTTTTATTAGAGGTGCCCTTCTATTAGTGGTGCCGGTGTATTAGAGGTCCTACTAACTGATATTTCCAGAACTGATATCGTCGAATGGAATGGCCAAAAAATGACGGTGGAGGCGTTCATCAGATTGGATTTGAAGCAGCAAATTGTGGTGACAAAAGAAAAGAATGGAGAACTTTTGGCTAGAGAGAAGGAAGTGTTTGCAAGGGCTTATTTCGATGCAATCTTTCTTCTCATTGATTCATATGGTGTCCCACGAGTTGGGGTAAGTTTGTAGTCTATGTAGTCTATGTAGTCTTTGTAGTCTATGTGAACTTTGTAGTTTTTGTAGTCTGCGCTGAGGGACTCCTATTACACGTGTACGCCTAAGAGAAATGCATCCACCTCGTTTTTCAGTTAGATTCAGTGGGAGTTCTTGTAGTCTTTGTAGTATTTGTAGTCTTTTTAGTCTTTGTAGTTATTGTAGTTTTTGTTGTTTTTGTAGTCTCTGCAGTATCGGTAGTCTTTGTAGTCTCTGTAGTCTTTGTAGTCTCTGTAGTACTTGTAGTCTTTGTAGTCTTTGTAGTCTATGTAGTCTTTGTACTCTTTGTAGTATTTGTACTCTTTGTACTTTTTGTAGTATTTGTAGTTTTTGTGGTTTATGTAGTCTACTGAGGGACATGGACTATTTTACGGACATCCCCAGGAGAAGGGCACCCGCCACGTTTTTCAGTTGATTCAGTGGGAGCCCTTGTAGTCTTTGTAGTTATTGTAGTTATTGTAGTCTATGTAGTCATTGTAGTCTATGTAGTCTTTGTAGCCTCTATTCTTTTCTTCCAGCCCGATGGAAAGCCACCAGCTGGATCTGACGAAGCATGGAAGAGATTCGAAGCGATTTCAGACGAAGATAGAATGAAAATGGTTTGGGAAATTATGAAAAATCAAAGAGAAGAAGCTATCAAGGCCCCTGCTGCTACTACTTCAAACTGAACTCGCTGTGATCTTGTGTATTGGAATTAATGCTTTATTTGGATTACTGTAGAAAATGAGCTACTCGTAATCAGAACGGTCAACTTCTAAATTTTTCTGTTCATAGTATGATAAAGCGGTCCCGCTTGCTAAAAATGTGCTACAGTACACATATTGGGCAAACCCTGGGAAAAAAAAGGGAAAAATTGAGTTTGAGAAGTTCTAGACTAGCAAAAATGATACATCGGGCCGACAGGACTACAGTAATCAGGTTACGGTACAATTTTTTTAAATCGATGCGTGCTGGGAGGATTTCTATTTCTACCGTACTCGGGGGCTCTGAGAAGATCACTTAAATGTATCTACCGTAGCCCAAGGATACTGCACACCTACAGTAGTTTAGGGGTACTGTAGTTTTTGGTGTGCTTCTGGTGTACATTTAATCCATTTTTATCGAATAATTCATAAAGTGTCGTCAAATAAAGTACCAATTCTGCATGTTCACCGTAACGCAAAATTGCAGAAAGGGCTTTGTTTGGTGTTTTTTGGAAGCTAAAAAAATCTGCAAATGAGAAAAAAAAAATCAAAGATCGAAAATCAAAATTTATTTTCCCTGAGAATCGATTTAAAATCGTCATGTATTCGAATATTATGCATTTCACAAATCATCATTTCTTCCATAAATTTACTCTCTCCTTTTTCAACTATTTCCAATGTTTCAACAGTTTCAAAAAATCTCATTTCATCAAATTTCCGTTCATTTTGATAGTTTTTCAACTCTCGAAATATCACTTTTCGAACATTTCGACACATTTCCTGACATTCCATTGAGATATTTGTGTAACCTGAAAGAAAAAAAGGATTACGGTAGGTACAGTATTCAGGGGGTGGTGAAATTTATTTAAGGCTACAGTAATCTATGATGGGTACTGTGGGCTCCTTATTCTACAGTAAACTGCGAAGCGAGAAGAAAGCGAAAAAACCTACCGTAACCCTAGTTCGTCTACAGTAACCCTAGCGTACCTACATGAACCATAGGCTAACTGACTGTGAAGTACTTACAGTATCCTTAGATTGCCTACAGTAACCCTCGGATGTCTACAGTAACCTTAGGATACCTACAGTAATCCTAGGTTGCCCACAGTACCCCTACAGTAACTGTAGGGTGCTTACATTGACCCTAGAGTACCTACAGTAACCCAAGCGCACCTACAGTAACCATAGGGTAACTACAATAGTCCTAGGTTATCTACAGTAACCTTAGAGTACTACAGTAACCCTAGGATAAATAAAGTACTACAGAGTACTTCAATTAACCATAGGTTACCTACAGTAATCTTAGGTTTTTTTGTAACCCAGTGGTACTTTCAATAACACTAGGGCACGTACCCCAAGGTTGCCGACCTACAGTAACCCTAGGAAACGTACAGTAACCCTTGAACAATGTAGCCCCTACAGTAACCCAACCAACTTACCATTATCAAAAAATAATAACCAAATGATAGCCATTAATTCCTCTTTCTCCAAATTTAACCCCACTATCGGAGGCGCTATTTTTGTGTAAAAAGACGTCCAAAACGGTTCAAATATCCTGAAATTAAAAAATAGGCTCCGCCCACTCAAACCACGCCCCCTTACCTTAAAATATCTTTTTTTGACAACTCATTCCCTTTTGTAAATGATCCATCATAAAATGATACTATCATTTTTTCATAATCATCTTTTTCCATATTTTCGAAGGTGTCTGGATTTTCTATACAATCGAGGACTGGGCAAAACATCCAAAATTTGGGAATGACATTTCGAACAAGGGCGGTCTGGAAATGAAAGAGTTACAGTAAACTGAACTACAGTAATCCGGCAAAAACTACGGTAACCTAGAATATACTTAAATTCGAGATAAATCAGAGAATTCTACAGTAACCTGGGATGAGCTAAAGTAATCTCAAACATAGTTGAATAGGTTATAACACCGTTAGCTGTTGAGAGCTACAGTAACCCAAAAAAAATGATCCTAGAAGATACCACAGTAGTCCAGGGTGAACTACCGTAATCTGTATAGTACCCTAAAATGTTCTATTTTGAAGTACAGTACCTTAAGTAAGGATTAAGCAGGTTAGAAGAAAAGTTTCTACCGTAACCTTAAGAACCTTGCATCTCTACAGTAACCTAGAATAAACCACAGTAAACTAGGTTGAGAATCAATCGAACGTACTACAGTTATCCAGACAAAAAGACTACAGTAGTCCAGGATGAGCTACAGTAATCTAAACTAGCTTGAGATCGGCTACCGTCGGATTGATTACAGTAGTTTGGGTATCCTGGTGTGACCTAGGCTGAAGTCCAGTATACCTAGGATACATCCTACAGTAACTCAAAGCATCTGACACACAGAAAATTTCCAAAGTAACCCAGGAAAAACTACCAAAACCCAAGTTTTTTTCAATTCCGGTTCTAAAGTACTGATAATCGTCCCAAAATGAACTCAATACCATGCAAAAATCCAGGACAAGTCGAAAAAAAAACAAAAAAAAAAAGATTATACAGTAAGCTACAGTAACCTGTACCATGCAAAATGGATCATCATACTGTACCTCACTCACCCTATTCTTATCATAGGATAAACTACAGTAACCTAGGATAAACTACAGTATGCAAGAAGGAAGTGAATCAATCCTACAGTAATCCGAGGCTGTGTAGAGTAATGGTTTTACCCGCTTTTTTAATTCGTGCTCTACAGTAATCCAAGTGAACGTCTACAGTAGCCCAGTGTAAGCTACAGTAACCCAAGCTTTTTCAAGGTTGGTTCTGAAGTGTTTTCAACCATCCTAATCTGAACTAAATAAAAGACCTAGCACAGGTTAACAAAAACTTGGAAAAAAATACCAAAGTAATCTACAGTAATCCAGGACAAACTACCGTAACCCGAGCTTTAAAAAAACAAAAACATAAGACCAAAACAATTGCTACAGTAATCTACAGTAATCCCTGTACCATGCAGCATGATGATACTGTACCTCACTCACCCTATCCTTATCAGCGAGTTCTCTTGTTGCTGGAAACATTGTATTAACCATTTTCCATATCAAATCAATATCCATTTTTGTCGTGCTTGTCAATTCAAAAATATTCATTTCACCCATTTTTCCCCCGGTCAATTCATGCCGTGTCGCTTGAAATTGTTGCCAATTTGGTATTGCATATGAGATATTTGATGTGTCTTTTGATATTATTCTCGCCTATAAAAACATCATCTGGAAAATTGTCAATAGAGCGCATTTTGAATTTGGACCAACCACTAATAGAGATGGTAGATTGTCATGTTTTGCTACACGTGGATCATGTTTGTCTCGGCATACTTGTACTTCTGAAATAATGAGGGATTACTGTAGGAAAGGCAAGGGCTACTGTAGGAAAAGGTAGGGTTACTGTAGCAAACCCTAGGGTTACTGTAGCAAATCTTAGGGTTACTATAGAAAACTCTAGGGTTACTGTAGGGCACCCTTGGATTACTGATGGGCCTTCTTCGGTTACTGTAGGACAACCTTGAATTACTGTAGGATCCTTTTGGGTTACTGTACTGTAGGACTTGGGTTAATGTAGGAGGGGCTAGGATTACTGTAGAGCCCGTTCGGGCCACTGTAGGACACCCATGGATTACTGTAGAACGTTCTGGATTACTGTAGTTCAAGGCAGAATTACAATAGGTTACTGTATCTCATCCTAGGTTGCCGTAGGAATAACCAGAGCTACTGTAGAATGTTCTGGATTATTTCAGCTTACTTCCGGGTACTGTAGTTGATATGGATTATTGTAGACTATCTAGGATTACTGTACCCTTTTCTGGGCTACTGTGATAATACTAGATTACTGTAGCCCATCATAGGTCAAGATATTGCAAGTTATCCTGAACTTTATGTAGCTAATCTTCGGTTACTGTAACTTTTTGTTGAGCTCCCAGGATACGGTATGTTCTCAAGGTTACTGTAGAATGATATAGGGCTACTGTAGTAGGATCGGGATCACTGTAGTTTACCCTAGGATTCTGTGAATTGGACTAGGCTACTGTAGACTAATTAAGGTTACTGTAGTCAGTTTCAAGTCTAATGTATTTCCCAGGCTACTGTACCCCTCCCTTGGGTTACTGTATTCCCTCAATGAAAACTCACTATCTGGTGTCATTCCAATTGCTAAACATTTATCAACTCGACACTTTCTACATGGATGAATATGTGTGGCTTTTCGATGACATGTACATTTTGTTGAGATCCTTCCAGACCGGTAATAACGACGAAAGAATGCGGCACATGATCTGGAAAATGGGGATACTGTAGCTGTGGAAAAGTACGGTAGTCTTTTAAGTATTACTGTAGTTACTGTAGTACTAGATGAATCGGAATTTCGGGAAAGTTACTGTCTCTTGAGCAAGATTATTGGAACCTCAGGTGGTACGGTAGTAGAGAGTTACTGTAGTTTAAACGAGGGTACTGTAAAAGACATGAAACTACAGTAACTTATAAGGTTACTGTAGTTTCTCTAGGATTACTGTAGCCATTTCGAATTACTGTAGCGATAGCTGTTCATAGGTGTATTGAATTTTTTCTAGCATTACTGTATCTAACAATCCTATGGGTTATTGTAGCCAAGGGATACTGTAGTATTGTTGACTACCCTATTTCTTCCTAGACTACTGTTTCTTGTCCTAGACTACTGTACTTCATATTAAGATTACTGTACTTTATCCTAAGATTACTGTACTTCATTCTGAATTACTGTACCTTTTCCTATTTTCTGAATTACTGTACCTTTTCCTAGATTACCTTGATCGTGAGTTACTGTATTTCGACCCAGGCTACAAAAATTTACCCAAAAATTACTGTACTTCGTTCAAGGATTACTGTACTTCATCCTGGATTACTGTACTTTATCCTGGGCTACTATACTTGTTCCTGGATTACTGTATTCTTGCTTAGGATACTGTACTTTGTCCTAGACTGCTGTACTTTACCCTAGGATTACTGTAACCTGACTCACCGACATGTAATCCCACCAAAATGTGCTTCCGCTTCAGAAGACCCGCATACGTGACACATCAGTGTATCTGCAAATGGGGCTATATATGTTTTCAGAGACTAGAAAAGTTTGCAGAAGAATAAGGGAAATACGCTCCGCCCACTTTGATGACGTATAATGGAAAAAATTTGAAAACATTTTGACCTCGAAAATGGGAAGAACGAAACGAGATCTTATCTCTAGAAGGAATAGAAAATGATAAACAAAAAAAGACCATCGAAACAGATCGGGTATCAAATTGAATGTGTCTAGCGGCTGTCCGATGCTATCTTTGTGTTTTAGTTTCCGAGAAAAAAAAAGAAAATGATCAAAGTATACACAATAGACGGTTTCCACGCCTTAACCGCCTGAAGTTCAAATAAGTTTTGTTAATTCTTGCCTTAAAATGAAAAACCAAAAATATTTAGCCCGCCGAGGAATCGAACTCGGATACTGAAATTCTCGGAAATTTTTTTTACACCACTACACTACGCCGTCAACGGTGTATAATTAAATGGACAGCAGACTCTCTAAAATGAGTAGATCTAACAGCCGACAGTTGATGGGGGCGGGGCTTACTAGAGCAGCGTTTGAGGTTGCCACTCAAGAATGGGTTGAAAATTTGTGGTATCCATTTCTTTGGTCCGTTCGGCCATTCTCGTTTTTTTCAGGCTTTCTCAGACTATGGCCAATAGAATGAGGGTGTGGGTTCGATTCTACACTAAGCAAAAACTTCAAACTTCATTTTTTTCATATTTTTTTGCAGAATTTCAAAATTTTCAAAAATGCAAAATTTCATTTTGTCTAATTGTCTCATGTTTCTGTTTTATTATTCACCGCTACGTCTGTTTGTCAGTACGTTTCCCCATTGTCAACCCTAGAGCCTTCCTTAGAAGCACGATTTTTATGGGACCTTGACGGGTTTATACACAAATTTTTTTATTTTTCGATTGGAGCTATGAGGAACTTTGTGCTATCTAAGCGCGAGTCCTAACTGAACAAGTATTTGAAGCCAATAAAGCTCTGAAAATTTTTCTGAAAAATGCACACTTTACTAGACACCAGAGCTGGGCGGATTTCCGACTTCCGACTTCCGTTTTGAAACCGAAATTTTGACGGCAGTCGGAAGTGTGGAATAGGGAAAAGATTAAGAAAATTCGCGAGATTTCGGGTGAAATGAAGCTCAGAAATTCGTTGGAAGTAGTCAAAAACATGTGAAAATCGATACATTTTTCGGATTTTCGCTCATTTTCGACAAATTAGACCAATTTTTTGGCTCTCGGATTCCGACTTCCAACTTCCGTCTTCCGCCTTTCGCTCTTTTTTTCACTTCCGACTTTCAACTTCCGACTTCCGGCTAAGAAATTTCACTTCCGACTTCCGACTTCCGTTTTAAAAATTTTCACTTCCGCCCAGCTCTGCTAGACACCTATCAGCTCCTTACGACTTCAAACTTGTTTTTTTTTTGCATCGAGATAGCCTTCAAATGTAGTTAAATCGCTGTTTTGACCAATCTCTATCACTTCCGACAAGTTTCAAAAATTTTTTTCAAAAATTATTTTAGGCTCAAAATTGTTTTCTTTTTTATAAATCCATGGTAGTCCCCAGAACCAAACTAACGAGGATTTCAAGAGAAATTTTTTTAGAGGTTACGCCCTCTGAAGCAACGATTGAAAAATTCTTTAAAAAGTTTTTGCTTAGTGTAGAATCGAACCCACACCCTCATTCTATTGGCCATAGTCTGAGAAAGCCTGAAAAAAACGAGAATGGCCGAACGGACCAAAGAAATGGATACCACAAATTTTCAACGCATTCTTGAGTGGCAACCTCAAACGCTGCTCTAGTAAGCCCCGCCCCCATCAACTGTCGGCTGTTAGATCTACTCATTTTAGAGAGTCTGCTGTCCATTTAATTATACACCGTTGACGGCGTAGTGTAGTGGTGTAAAAAAAATTTCCGAGAATTTCAGTATCCGAGTTCGATTCCTCGGCGGGCTAAATATTTTTGGTTTTTCATTTTAAGGCAAGAATTAACAAAACTTATTTGAACTTCAGGCGGTTAAGGCGTGGAAACCGTCTATTGTGTATACTTTGATCATTTTCTTTTTTTTTCTCGGAAACTAAAACACAAAGATAGCATCGGACAGCCGCTAGACACATTCAATTTGATACCCGATCTGTTTCGATGGTCTTTTTTTGTTTATCATTTTCTATTCCTTCTAGAGATAAGATCTCGTTTCGTTCTTCCCATTTTCGAGGTCAAAATGTTTTCAAATTTTTTCCATTATACGTCATCAAAGTGGGCGGAGCGTATTTCCCTTATTCTTCTGCAAACTTTTCTAGTCTCTGAAAACATATATAGCCCCATTTGCAGATACACTGATGTGTCACGTATGCGGGTCTTCTGAAGCGGAAGCACATTTTGGTGGGATTACATGTCGGTGAGTCAGGTTACAGTAATCCTAGGGTAAAGTACAGCAGTCTAGGACAAAGTACAGTATCCTAAGCAAGAATACAGTAATCCAGGAACAAGTATAGTAGCCCAGGATAAAGTACAGTAATCCAGGATGAAGTACAGTAATCCTTGAACGAAGTACAGTAATTTTTGGGTAAATTTTTGTAGCCTGGGTCGAAATACAGTAACTCACGATCAAGGTAATCTAGGAAAAGGTACAGTAATTCAGAAAATAGGAAAAGGTACAGTAATTCAGAATGAAGTACAGTAATCTTAGGATAAAGTACAGTAATCTTAATATGAAGTACAGTAGTCTAGGACAAGAAACAGTAGTCTAGGAAGAAATAGGGTAGTCAACAATACTACAGTATCCCTTGGCTACAATAACCCATAGGATTGTTAGATACAGTAATGCTAGAAAAAATTCAATACACCTATGAACAGCTATCGCTACAGTAATTCGAAATGGCTACAGTAATCCTAGAGAAACTACAGTAACCTTATAAGTTACTGTAGTTTCATGTCTTTTACAGTACCCTCGTTTAAACTACAGTAACTCTCTACTACCGTACCACCTGAGGTTCCAATAATCTTGCTCAAGAGACAGTAACTTTCCCGAAATTCCGATTCATCTAGTACTACAGTAACTACAGTAATACTTAAAAGACTACCGTACTTTTCCACAGCTACAGTATCCCCATTTTCCAGATCATGTGCCGCATTCTTTCGTCGTTATTACCGGTCTGGAAGGATCTCAACAAAATGTACATGTCATCGAAAAGCCACACATATTCATCCATGTAGAAAGTGTCGAGTTGATAAATGTTTAGCAATTGGAATGACACCAGATAGTGAGTTTTCATTGAGGGAATACAGTAACCCAAGGGAGGGGTACAGTAGCCTGGGAAATACATTAGACTTGAAACTGACTACAGTAACCTTAATTAGTCTACAGTAGCCTAGTCCAATTCACAGAATCCTAGGGTAAACTACAGTGATCCCGATCCTACTACAGTAGCCCTATATCATTCTACAGTAACCTTGAGAACATACCGTATCCTGGGAGCTCAACAAAAAGTTACAGTAACCGAAGATTAGCTACATAAAGTTCAGGATAACTTGCAATATCTTGACCTATGATGGGCTACAGTAATCTAGTATTATCACAGTAGCCCAGAAAAGGGTACAGTAATCCTAGATAGTCTACAATAATCCATATCAACTACAGTACCCGGAAGTAAGCTGAAATAATCCAGAACATTCTACAGTAGCTCTGGTTATTCCTACGGCAACCTAGGATGAGATACAGTAACCTATTGTAATTCTGCCTTGAACTACAGTAATCCAGAACGTTCTACAGTAATCCATGGGTGTCCTACAGTGGCCCGAACGGGCTCTACAGTAATCCTAGCCCCTCCTACATTAACCCAAGTCCTACAGTACAGTAACCCAAAAGGATCCTACAGTAATTCAAGGTTGTCCTACAGTAACCGAAGAAGGCCCATCAGTAATCCAAGGGTGCCCTACAGTAACCCTAGAGTTTTCTATAGTAACCCTAAGATTTGCTACAGTAACCCTAGGGTTTGCTACAGTAACCCTACCTTTTCCTACAGTAGCCCTTGCCTTTCCTACAGTAATCCCTCATTATTTCAGAAGTACAAGTATGCCGAGACAAACATGATCCACGTGTAGCAAAACATGACAATCTACCATCTCTATTAGTGGTTGGTCCAAATTCAAAATGCGCTCTATTGACAATTTTCCAGATGATGTTTTTATAGGCGAGAATAATATCAAAAGACACATCAAATATCTCATATGCAATACCAAATTGGCAACAATTTCAAGCGACACGGCATGAATTGACCGGGGGAAAAATGGGTGAAATGAATATTTTCGAATTAACAAGCACGACAAAAATGGATATTGATTTGATATGGAAAATGGTTAATACAATGTTTCCGGCAACGAGAGAACTTGTCGATAAGGATAGGGTAAGTGAGGTACAGTATGATCCATTTTGCATGGTACAGGGATTACTGTAGATTACTGTAGACATTTTTTTTTGGTTTTGCTTTTTTAGTTTTTTAAATCTTGAGTTACTGTAGTTTATCCTAGATTACTGTAGAATTACTGTAGAATTACTGTAGGCTTCGATTGATTCACTTCATCCTAGGTTACTGTAGTTCAATCTATAACGAGCCATATTACGGTAGGTTATCCAGAATTACTGTAGAATTTTTTGGTATGTCAGACTTTTTAGATTACTGTAGACTTTATCCTAGGATTCTGTGCTTTAAACTAGACCGTTCCACTGTAGCCCAGTTTCAAAACTACTTTAACCAATCGCGAATCACCGTAGCCGGTTCCCACCCTCTGTTGGTTACTGTAGCTCAGCCGGGACTACTGTAGGGTTCGGTCTAGATTACTGTAGAGCCTTCCTAGTTGACTGCACTTCATTCCGGGTTACTTGGATTACTGTAGAGCCTGAAGTAAAAAAGTGATTGAGAAAGATTACTGTACACCGCCTCGGATTACTGTAGAACTTAATTCTCATCCTTGACTATAGTCCACGCAAGCATCTGCATTACCGCTCCATTGCAACCCCGCCCACCTCGTAAAAATAGTTCTCCTTTTGGAGAGAGCGGCCAGACACTTACTGTCTGCGTGTCTGGCCGCTCTCTCCAAAAGGAGAACTATTTTTACGAGGTGGGTGGGGTTGCAATGGAGCGGGTATGCAAACGCTTGCGTGGACTATACTATAATTTACCGTGGATTTTTGTAAAAGTTTTACTGCAATTCTAGCTATCCTAAGATACTGTACTTTTTTTTGGTTACTGTGAAGATTACGGTGACGCATCCTGGATTACTGTAGTACCTTTCAGGATCACGGTTTCTGGGTTACTGCACTTTTTGCCGGATTATTGTAGCTCATCCTAGATTACTGTAACTTCTTTCTCTTTTTCCAGACCGCCCTTGTTCGGAACGTAATCCCCAAATTTTGGATGTTTTGCCCGGTTCTCGATTGTATAGAAAATCCGGACACCTTTGAAAATATGGAAAAAGATGATTATGAAAAAATGATAGTATCATTTTATGATGGATCATTTACAAAAGGAAATGAGCTATCAAAAAAAGATATTCTGAGGTAAGTGGGCGTGGCTTAAGTGGGCGGAGCTTATTTTTTAATTTCAGGATATTTGAGCCGTTTTGGACGTCTTTTTACACAAAAATTGCGCCTCCGATAGTGGGATTGAATTTGGAGAAGGAGGAATTAATGGCTATTATTTGGTTATTATTTTTTGATAATGGTAAGTTGATCGGGTTACTGTAGGAATTGAGCGGCTACCGTAATCATGGGTTACTGTAGTTTGGTTTAGTGCAGAGGGTTACTGTAGGCGCTCTGGGATCACTGTGAGTATATTACAGTTGTTGTAGGAACTCTAGGGTTACTGTGGGTATCCTAGAGGAACTGTACGTACCTACAGTAACCCTTAGGCCCTTGTAGATAACCTAGGGTTACTGTGGGTATAATAGGGTTACTGTAGGTACCTTAGATTTATTGTGGGTAAGTTAGGATTACTGTAGGTACCCTAGGGGTACTGTAGACACCCTAGAGACACAGTATGTACTCTATGGTTACTGTAGTTAGTCTAAGGTGAATGTAGGTACTCCGGGGTTACTGTACGGTTTCAGCCCTCTATTCCATCTAAATCTGAACATAAATTTACTCGCAGGAAGTGGAAAAGTTCAAATTCAATAGAGCGAGATTGCAACTCATTTTATAAGGCTAATACAGTGAAAAAAGTTTTTTTAGGTGAAAACTGGGATTGTATTCCTGGTCTACTTAGGAGTTCCCGAAAAAATTTTCAGACAGATCCGACTACATTTGGCCTCATTGTTAGCAAAAAACGAAAGGTACACTCAGTTTTGCTCGCCACCAGAGCTGGGCGGAAGTGAAAATTTTTAAAACGGAAGTCGGAAGTCGGAAGTCGGAAAACGGAAGTAAATTTTTCTAAACGGAAGTCGGAAGTCGGAAGTGAAAAAAAGAGCGGAAAGCGGAAAACGGAAATCGGAAGTCGGAATCCGAGAGCAAAAAGTTTGGTCTAATTTGTTGAAAATGAGCGAAAATTCGAAAAATGTATCGATTTTCACATTCCGACTTCCGTCTAAACTTCGGTTTCAAAGCGGAAGTAAAATTTCTTAGACGGAAGTCGGAAGTCGGAAGACTGAAGTGAAGAAACGGCCGGAAGTCGGAAGTCGGAATTCCGCCCAGCTCTGCTTGCCACTGTACTTTGGTACACAAAAAAACGAAATTTACTATTGCTGGCCTAGAAAATGAAAAGCGAAAATCTCGGCCTTTTTGGCTATAAAATCTCTGAGGTTGTATCAAATGCTACAAGCTTTGTGGTGGGTTTCCCCTGCGTGCTAGATCTTAGAGTCGAAATAAACTCGCCTTTTAAACGGGAAAAAGGATTGGTTGCAATGATTTTTAATAAAGTTTGTAGCCTTCTTTTAAAGGTCTTCCCAAAAGCTATTCTTAAATATTTTCGATATAAATTATTATGAATTTTGATAAATTTTTTTTGAAAAAAAATTTCGAAAATCATTCGGATTAGATAATTTGCAAAGGAAAAAAGAGTCTAGTCCGTTATAATTCATTATATAAACTCATAAAAAATTGCACAAAATAAACTAAAAGCACATTGTGCCAGATAGAGCACTCCCTCTTATGACATCGAAAATAAACATTTGCTTATCCTTGTCTGCTAAGGTTTCTTCTATACACGTAAACATATAAGATCAGTGGAAGCAAAAATTTTTCGAGCAGAAGACTATACTATTCTTTGAAATGTTCTCTCGAAAATACTAATGATGAAAATAGGTGGTAATAAACAGAACTAAAGCAATGGGGAAGTAAATTTGTTTCTTTTAATTATAGATTCTAACATGTTTTTTCACCCTAATCCCATTTTTTTATTATGAACTACCAAAAAAATCACTTTCAAGCAGACTTGTCCAAAACCCGGGCCGGCCCGGGTTTGAAAAATTTTAATTTTTGAGCGCGTTTTTCCTGATTTTCAGTCTTATTCCGTAACGTTTCCTGGCTTTTTTTTACTCAAAAGTCGATCAGAATTTCCTCCCTGAAAACATAGGCCACAAAAGTAGAAAAAAACAGCGAAAAAAAAAATTTTTCGAAAAAAAAACTTGAAGAAAACATGTTTTGCCTTAAATCCCGGGACGGCCGGGCCCGGCCCGGCTCGCGACAAGTCTGCTTTGAAGGGTGTTACCCCTATTCAGAATTCTGGGCGAATAAGAACCGGACACATGAGAACGGGCCGAATATGAACGGGACTATACCTTATCAGAACTGCCCGGATGAGAACTGACACTACTTTGCTGCAATGTCCTGCAAGCAGTGAAAAGTTCCCGAATATGAGCATTTGAAAAGTTCTTATCCGAGGCAGTTCTCAAACGGTCGGTTCTTATAAGGGTCAGTTCTGATTCGTCCATAGTTCTGATTAGGGGTAGAACCATTGGATGGTTCGAGAAACAAAGAAATTGAACAAAATAGGAAGACTTCAAAAAGGATGTTTTTTTTTAGAAAAGCAACAGAAATATAACTGCCGTAAAACCTGTATTAGAAAAGCTTCCTTTATTAAAAGAGCCTGTATTTTCAATGAAAATAGATAAACTTTACAAGTTTTGTATTGCAATTCCTGAAAAATTTTCTTCGGATGAATAGAGGGTTCTTTTATTTTTGCAGAAACACTACTTTTGACCAATTCAACTCTGTTCTCAAGAAGTGTGTGAAAAAATTGAATTTTTAAAAGTTTTTCGAAAAATCGTTAACGGAAAACCTGAGAGCTTGCACGCCTCGAAGCTCCTGTTAACCTCATTATAAAAAATATGGATAGAGAATGTAAACATGCATAGGGAATCAGAAATGAAAAATCGTGACTAATCGTTAAAAAATCGAGGAATCGAAGAGCGATGCTGAATTTATCAGAAACACTAATTCTCAGTAAAACTAAATTCTGAACTTTTTTTTAATTGAGCAAAAACGATAAAGCTTTGAGGTCGATTGATAAATTAGTATTAGTTTTTCGGAATAATAAGCAACCGCGCTCCACTGGACTCGGTACTCAAAAAATGAAAACAAAAATTAAATTTTCAAGTTGCTTAATTTCTAGTTTTTCGAATAGACTGAAGTTGAGAAAAGGACTGAAAATGTCATTTTCAGTCGAATTATTCATTTTCAGATAATTATTGTCAAAAAGAAAGACTTTTTCTATTTTAGAAAAATTTTTCTCTAAAAAATTGTTTTTCAGGACTCTGTACGTTATTTGTTTCAAGTCTTTGAACTTTGATTTTTCAAGAGTTTCTAAAACAAGCTCTGTTTTTGGGTTTTTGGCCGAAATTTCGTTTTTTTAAATCTAGATTTTCGATCAGTTTAAGGTCAAAATGAGGGCTAAAACTGCCATTTTCAGTTGAAATACGCATTCTTTTCGGTGAACTTCATAGTTTTCGCACTAAAAACGACCAATCTAGGGTACTTTTCCACCAAAAATCGACAAAAAAATAAAAAATTTGAGTGGAATATTATTCTATTTTTCCAGGTTTTCAACCAGATTTATGAATTTTACGGTTTTCGTCAAAGTGAAATTTTACGGTTTTCGTCAAAAAAAAACGTCTAATTTAAAGATTTTTTGACCGAAAATCGAAAAAAAAATTTTTAATTGAAAAGTGTTTTTTCTAGGCTTTAGAAAGATATTTAGATTCAACCAGACTTAGGTCAAAAAGAGTGCCGAAATTTTCATTTTCAAAAAAAGATAACTTTTTCTGATGATTATAGTCAAAAAACGACGCTAATATGCTAAAAATCCAAAATAAGGGAAAAATAAACAAAAAGCTTTCAACAAAAAGAAACGCAATATTTCATAATGTTTTTTCAAAGAATTTTCTGTCACATATGAAAAAAAGGTGAAAAGGCTATAGAAAAAAAACTGCGAAAAAAATTGATCCGTTCAATATTTTTTGGAATTGAATAGAGACAGATCAAATAACGTTTTGAATGAAAAAAGTGAGAGAGAGAGAGTGAGAGAATTAGAGAAGTAAAGCGAACGAAAAGAGAAAAAGGAGAAAAAATAGTGATAGTTATACCAGACGAAAAAACTTGTATTTTATGTGTGATTGATAGTGACCTGGTTATCAATCAGATCAAATCAAATTACGTTTTTGGACAGATGATTGGAGGAGGAATGTAGGGAACTGATAGGCATTGATATGTTGGAAGAATGAACATATATCTTTGAAAGTGACCAAAAACTATACGTGGTTTTCGATAAAAAACAAATTGCCCAAATCAGGAATCGAACTCGGATGATGAATTTACCGGAATTTTTTACACCACTACACTACACCGCCAACAGTGTGTGATTGAACCGGCAGCTAACTCTCTAAAATGGGTAAATCTAGCGGCCGACAGTTGACCTGGGGGCGGAGGCAAAGGTTTGGAGGCATGGATAGCACAGAGCTTCCCATAGCTTCACTCGAAAAATAGAGGAGACGGGCATCATCTCGGTAAAAAGGGTTTCACTCTTGATCAGAACTAGAACTGTCCCGAATCAGAACTGCCCGGATACAAACTAACACTACATTGCTGCAATGGCCTGCAAGATGTTAAAAGTGCACAAATACGAGCATTTGAAAATTTCTTATCCGGGGCAGTTCTTAAACGGTCGGTTCTTATAAGGGTCAGTTCTGATTCGTCCGGTTCTGATTAGGGATAGCCCCGTAAAAAGAAGTTGATTCCTCTCTTGAAAGAAGTTGAATATAATTTTGCAAAGTTTTTAAAATTCTTGAAAAATAAAAGTTCAAAGACTAAAAATAAAACACGACAAAAATAATGAGCAGTTTCGGAATTATCAGGGGAAAAAATAATTCAAAGATCGTTTTTTCTAAATTAAATTTTTTTTTTGAAGATATATAATTTTCCGCAAAAATGTGGTCAGTAGAGTTTTTTGAGAAATAAATAGACCGTTGTTGATTTGAAACGTTTTTCTGTTACATTAAAAACGAAAAATTGCATATTTTTGAAAAAATTGAAAAAAAGTTGATGGTTATTCAAGAAATTGAAAATTTGAATAAATAAAAAATATCAAAAGTTTGGTAAAAATTTTAAAAAAATTGGAAAATTTTCGAATCAAAAATCGCACTTTTTTTTTGATTTTTGGTTGAAAAATACTCTAGAATAGACTATTTTGTTGAGAAAAAAAACGGAAAATTCACCAAAGAAGATTTTTTTTAGAAAAAAATCGAAAAGTTTTTGGTTTTTCCAACAAATTGATTAAATAAAAGTTTTCAAAAAAATTAAAAAAAAAAAACGAAAAATAAATATTGCATTTCAAAAAAAAAAGAAGTTTTTCTATAGAGAAAAAAAAACTTAAATAAAAAAAGTTCCTAAAAACGTGATTTTTGACCTTTTGAATGTCATTACTCACTCTCATTCTCTCTCCATAAACATGCACCAATGCACCTCCCCCCGCCTCTCTTTTAGTTCAAAAAGTCAGAATAAACTTTAACTTCATTCAAGTGGAAATAACTCATAGCCGCCTGTTGACGTTTTGCTCATGTTCTCGTTATATACCTGATGTCTGAAGTGTTTTGCAAAAAGTCTAGCCTAGACAAATCGGTAATTGGGTAACGGATTAGGGTTATGTACTCGAGTGCAAAATGAAGTAATATTGGGGTCGGTGGTTTTTGTTTTTTTTTTTCGTTTTATCGAAAATCAGGAAAAGAAATTCTTTCAAATAACAAGTGAAAAAAGGCAGATGCTCAATTTTTCGAAAAGAGCCATTTTTCTTATTATTTTAAAAGAGGAGGGGGGGGGGGGGCGAGTTAAAAACCACTTTCTCTCAAAATGATCCTTATGGATGGGAAAATGCACCCAGAAATTATTAGTATTCAAAAATTGTTAGAGACATTTTTTGGCGTGCTCGAAGTCGGTCGAAAAAAATGTTGTGTACTCCACGTGTGGATTGTAAAAATTTCGGAAAACGCGGTCTTACTGGGCTTTGTGTAGTCTCGATGAAGTTCACGTGTAGTATAAAAATGATTTTGTACAGACTTTGAACAGGTCTGAAAAATTTATTAGCAGTTTTTGAATGCTAATATTTCACCAAATTAATGGAATTATTTGTTTATTTAGAAAAAAAAAGTTTTTTCTTTCAATTTTCCGATATTTGCCGCGAACGGAGATTTTTTCCGAATTTGTTTCTGACATCTCCGAGCCGGGATTTTTCAGAGTTTTTTTTTTTGGAAAATTTCTCAACCTCTCGAAAACGGCCAATCCTATTTTTTCCCGAAAAATTGTTTTTCGAAATTTTTTCGAAACGACAAAAAATACATAAAAACAAGCGTTTTAGTCGATTTTTTATAAATCAACAGGAAATGAAAAAAAGTAAGTGCCTGAAATCCAAAAAACTGACGTTTTGAATAATGGAATAGAGATCGGTCTGGATTCAAACATTTTTTGAAATTTTGAGATTTTCGAACTTTTTTTTACGAATTCGACAAAATATTTAACTTTTCACCACTAAAAATAGCTGAGTTTTTTGGAGATATTTCCGATTTTCGCTGAAAAACACCTTTTTCTGTCCTTTTTCGACTATTACCAATTGAAATATGCGTTTCTCAAATGAAAATGACATTTTCAGCCCTCATTTCGACCTAAATCTAGTCAAAAACCTAAAAAAAAAAAGAAAAATTTTCCATTCAAAATTCTACTTTTTTCTCGATTTTTGGTGAAAAAATCGTCAGAATAGGTGTTTTTTTTTGTTGCGAAAACAGGAAAATTCACCAAAAAAAACTAACTTCGTCGAAAGTGAGAAGTACTGAGTCTAGTGGGGCGCGCTTGCTCACGAACAAAAATAAACAATACTAGAAAAAAGCAGCAAGAACTTTTTTCAGTGCAAAAAATTTTGAAATTTTGAGGATAAAAAAAAAAAATTAAATAAAAATAGTGACCCGGACTGGTGCGTGGCAAGTACGGATTGCTGGAAATCGAGTGAACTCTTTGCAAAGAAAAATTAACTATAGTCGAGCTACCGTAATCAATTTTCCGATCAGATAAAAATCTCAAAAAACGATTTTTCTATAAACAATTTTTTTCACCGAGAAAAAAGGAGGCAAAAAAGAAAGAAAGGGAGTCCCTCCAAGTGTTTGTGACGTAGAGGGGGTACCTCCTCTCGTTTGAGGAATGGACGAGATGTACCTTATAGATTAGAATCTCTCCCTTTTGTTTCAGGACAAGGACACGATAGGCAACGCACTATTCTATGGTAAGGAGAGAGAGAGGAATGGAGAGATTGGAATCTTTTCAATTTGATTCTCAGTATCTATTATTCATGAGTTTATAATTGAGAAATTTTGTTTTTTCAAAAAATTTAATAAAAATAGAGTGAAAAAGGATAAAAATATGAAAAAAATAAAGTCGATTCAACAAAATTTAATATAAAAATGAAGTAGATGCTGGGGTTTAAAATTAAATTTCACACCTGAACGAAACTTCTGAAACATCACTTTTTTTGCCAAACAAACAAGTTTTTTCTGAAATGACAGATCACTGATTTAATTTAAAAAATATTTCAAAAATAAGTTTGACGTTTGCAAGTTGCATGGCTCACTTGTGCTCGATCTGTCAAATAGCACAACTTTATCGCAAAAAATATAACGAAAGGACTGAAAACGCAGAATCAAAAAAGCAGGTGCCAGACGTTTCCTGGCGTTTCGCTCCTGGATTTCATAAAAAACTGTCCATGCTGTACCTAAAATGAAAAACCAAAAACATTTGGCTCACCGAGGAATCGAACTCGGACGCTGAATTTACCGAAATTTTTTAAAACACCACTACACTACGCCGCCGCCGGTGTGTAATTGAACTGGCGGCGGTAGCCAACTCTCTGAAATGAGTAAATCTAGCGGCCGAAAGCTGACGGGCGCAGGGCTCAGAGCTTCCCAGGGTTCCAATCGGACAATAAAAAAAGACGGGCATCATCGCGGCAAAATTATGTATCGAGCTATTCAGGTCTCATCAAAGATTTCTAGAAAAGGCTCCAGGGTCGGCGCCAGAGCGGAAACGGGTTTTTGAAAAAGCGGAGGGCGGAATGTAAAAAATTTGGGCGGAAAGTGGAAGTCAGAAGGTGGAAGCGGAAAGCGGGAAACCGAAAAATGGCGGAAAGCGGAGAGCGGAAGACGGAAAGTGGAAATTTGAAAAATGGAAATTTTTTACGTGGAATTTGGTGGAAAATCGGCGGAATTTCGAACTTTTTGGCGGAAAGCAGAAAGCGGATGGCGGAAAGCGAAATTCCGCTCCACTCTGGTCGGCGCCGGACAGACTTACTGACAAACAGACGAATTTCCATATTAGAATAGTGTGATTAATTCCAAAAAAATTTTATTATAGAAATTTAAGGCTTGACAACTTCAAATCTCAAAAACACTCCAGTCGTTTTTGTTCTCTGCGAATCATAATAAGCGGTCATTGTATCTCCACTGATAGTGTACCCATTCTTCATATCCGGCAGATTCGTCGAGTTGAAACTAAAATATATTTTTTTCAGATTTTTTTTAGCAATTTTCAGAAATTTTTCAAAAAAATTCAAACTCACACTTTAGCAAACGTCTCCGTTCTATTTTTATATCCATAAATCCCAAAAAATGTTTCTCCGACCAAATCAACACTGCCTATTTTCACATTGAACTTGGCATTCGAAGATCCGATTGGAGCTTGAATTTGTCCATAAGCATGTTGCCAATCAGTCAATTGACTATAGTAATTTGATGCAATGAATCCTTTTCTTCCAAATGATTTGGTGATTGAAAATTGATCAGGGTCTCTGGTGATGTTGAGAGTGGCTTTTCCGTTCATAAGGACATACGTTTTGAGTGGGGCAATGAAGGTTTGTGGGAGGTAGGTGGCACTGGTTCCCGCACTGAAATAGATCATCGAAATGGTTTAAAATGATGTCACAGAATCCAGGGACGGATGCCCATGCCTTGCGGCAATGCCCGATTTCAAAAGCAGGACTGCCCAAATGGTGTGCGGTTGCCCCAAACGAAGCCCACCCTCGCGCACACTATGCCTAACCTCACTCGCATTATTGTCTAATTTCCCTCGATGCACACGGATAGTTTGCCCAGGAATCCGCCCACACAGGGGTGCCTAGCAGCGAGTTCATTTGAAGCGGCGCGAAAGTTTTTCGAGGATTAGCGTCGCGGTCTGCAAAGCGTGTTCGTTAATAGCACGCTGAATGGAGAGACGCAGAGAAAACTTTGGCCGCGAATTTGAAAATTTCAGCGTTGTAAGCGATATGGCATTTTTGCGCTGTCTGCCCTTGTTCCCACCGGCAATATTCCGTTGAATTTTCCGATAAATTGATCCGGAAGTTCTTTGATAAATATGAGTGGTTCTTCCGGATAATTTCCCAATTTTTTCCAGTAGTATTTTGGCGCAAAATTTGAAAGAAAAACACTAAGCAACGATGCTCCGAAATTACGACAAGGCGCTTTGTTTAACGGATTTCCCGGAAAATTTTTCGGAAAATTCTCGGAAAATGTATTTCTTCCGGAAATTTTTCGATGGTTTTTAGGTGAATTTTTCCGTTAGTTACGTCTACAATTTATCTAAAAACCCGTTTACCGGTAAAAGTTTTTTGGTTCTGTCCTAGTTCAGAGGTCCCATGAGAAAAAAGGTTCGATCAAAATAAAAAGGCCCTATCAGATAAAAGATCCCAAGATCAAAAAAAGGTTTCAAGATAAAATAAAGGACCCAACGACAGCAGGTCCCATGGCAAAAAAAGTCCCAAGACGGAATGAAGGTCCCATGGTAATTTTTCCAATCAGAATCAGATACCATGGGAACTTTATTCCGTCTTGCGACTTTTTTCCTGATGGGATTTTTTATTTTTGATGGGACCTTTTTTCTCATGGGACCTCTAAACTAGGATAGATCCGTTTTTCCAATGATATTTTTTAGATTGATTCCCACAGGACATTGCCAGCTGTTTCTTAACATGTTCTCCATAACTCACTTATAAACAGCAATCGCATTCTTCCCTTGTTTTGTCACACCTCCAATATACACTTCCAAAGTCCCCATTCCATTAATTCCAGTTAAAACATCAATTTCTGCCATGTTATCGGAATAAATACTTTGTAAAGCAACTGGTCCTTTAGTTGCATCCATTGAAAATTCTCCACAATAATCATCACTATGACACGCCATTCCTTGAAACTGTTGAATATTTTTTGTATTTTCATAATCTTGCCATAAAATCATTGGAAGGATTGGGGCACTCTCACGGACCAAAAATTGAATTGTCATTTTATTTCCAGTGGACACAAATTGAGTATTTCCAGTGTAAATATCATAGGCGGTTCCGAGACATGGTGCCTCTATATCCGGACCATCAAAGACCAAAACCCCTCGAAGGTACATATAATAAAAGTCGTAGGGATAAGAGATTACTGTCATTGAGACACGCGTATCGGCAGTTACAGTAATCCAATTCGATGGGGATACAGTCATCATGGGTGGTACGGTAGATGATTGATTGACATAGATACTATTGTAAGGGGTGGTTCGATCTGGAAAAAATGCTTTTTATCAGACTTGCAGTTTTCCGAGCCGGGCCGGTTTGGTTCAAAAGTTTTTAAAATTTTGACTTCATTTTTTATAACTGGGAAAATGGTTTTCTACGGAAAATTTTAGATTTTTCTAGTAGGAAAAAATCAGAAATTTCATCAAAATCACAAAAAAAAAACTGAAAAAAGACCCCGATTTCTCAAATTTTTGAACCCGGGCCGGCACAATTTTCCAAAAATAAAACATACATGGCACCCAATCGACTTTGAATCCAAATTGAACTTTTCCATTTTGAGTATCCAATTTGATCGTTCCACCGGGGGCAGTGAAATAAAAATAAATTCGATCGGCAGTGGAGATTCTGAACGCTCTATCTATTTTCAGGTCTACGGTAAAAACAACAAACTTACTGCTCAGTTTTCCCAAACTGATTAGTGATTTGAACAGGAGGTTGAGAGATTCCAAAAGGATTAGTGGAGTTCAACCAGAGAATCACTCTAGCGGAGCCTTTGGAGACTTTTATCTGAACTTCTAGTGATTTCAGTTTGCACTTATTAGAACTTTTGACTGCCGTCGGGTTGGGATTGCGCAGGCGTATTTTGAGCAGGAAAACAAATTTGATCAATATAGGTCATTCAGTTAGGTTTGGCTTACGATGATTCAGAATTAGCTTGAAGGTGGACGAACACGAGATTTTTGGGGAATACTCAGAGGAATTGGTATGCGATTTGTCGTAAGATGTGGTGGATACACTACTTTTCAAGTTTTGAATATTTTGAAGAAAAACCAAAATCATTACCACCTAGGGGTCCGAACTAGCACATCGGGCGAACTGGTGGCCTAGCGCGCGTTAAGCCACCGGGACAAAAAAGCTGCTGTCCTCTGAGCGTCACCATGAACTTGCCCCTACAAGCTCCATGGTTTTGTTTATGTACGGATTACTATGTGTCGAATGTCAAATTTAGACATTCTACGACCTATTTGAAGACCAATTTTATGACCGAGAACTATACTGTTTCTCTTCCACCTGCCCGTGTAGTCCGAGTGGACTCGGCCAATGAAAGTATTAGGGTGATCGGAAAGTTTTTGTGAACTTTTGATTTTTCTCCCATTTGAGAACGGCAAGGGGTATTGACAAAAGGGTAACTGTATATTGTATATAGAGAGTCAAAACATCTGATAGTGGAACCCAGACCCTTTGCTCGCCCCTCTCCTGTTAACACTAGACCCGTGTTCCAAAGGCTTTCAAAAGGCTCTGACATTTTCATTAATTTCTCACTTCTTATTATTCGATGATACTTGACTCATAACGGGTTTTATGAAGAACATTGTCCATTACAAAACCCATAACAGAAATAAAGTTGCTCTGTTGAAACATTTTGAGATACTGAAGGAATAACAAAAAATTACTATTTTGCCATAGTGATAGCTCCCGCAAGAGGAACGATTCCAATCTTTTGGTGGAATGTCATAAGCAACATTACCTACCTATAACAGCATTAAAACCTTCCAAAACAATCATAGGGGGAAGAAAACTTTTAGTCATGCACACTATACCAAATTTTTCACATTTTTCCTACCTCAAAACTGACTTCATGTTGCAAAACTCATGAAATATCTCGAGACTAAGTTTAAGTAGATTGTTCTTATTTGACCATTGAACTCTCCAGATAGTGGGTTTTCTTCATTTAGTTTTTTTCGAAATATGATCTACGTCTAAAGTAACAAGGGGTCAAAACTCATCCTACAGTTGAAAAAAAGACCACTTCATGTTTCGAGTTATAGCTGCCCGAGTTCCGAAGGAGAGAATCCCTAAATTTAAATATGAAATAGCAGTCTTGAACGTATAAAAATAATCGACAAACCAGAGCCTGAAACAGCTTTTTGTTTGAATAAAATCAAAACAAAAAGTTCACAAAAACTTTCCGATCAACCTAATAATTCTATGTCAGACGACTCAATTATATGGTTTTTAAAGTAGTTTCCGTATTTTCAGACAATATGTATCTGATTTTGTTTTAAATAATCTACTAGGATTCGGAATAAAAAAAATTGATTTCACTCCTTTCGTTTGGAGTCAGAAAAGTTTGGCAATACCTCGAATTGACATTTATCGTTATCCGGAAATAATGGTGCATGTGAATGGTTGAAAGCAAATGGATACCACAAAAAATTGTTTCCATTTTGTGGGTTGTTGAAATATTGGATTCCCGAGCAAGCTGAAATCAAAATTATTGGCTTAAAAATGTAATTTTTAAACCAAAAAAGTTTGACTCACCATTTAATTGAGCATTAACCAAAACAATTGAAAAACAGCTAACCAAAATAAAAAAGAAAAAACGAAGAAGCATTTTTTGCACTTAACAAACGGAGAGTATGATTTTAAACCCATTTTAAATAGAGTTTATGCGACAGAGATCATTTTCTTGACAGTGATAAGAAATTGGGAAAATGGTGATCAAAAATTGATTGACGTCAAAATAATTTCTCACTTTTTTTTCCGATATCATCAAAACTACAAATTACAGATTTTCAGTCTATCAGATTCTCATCAAAATTTATCAGTGATAATATTGATATCACAAAACACGAAAAGAAAATTCAGTTTTTGACTTTTGTACTGATTTTGGGTAGTTTCGAAAACACACTGGAAAGTCAAAACCTGAATTTTCTCTAAAACTAAATCTATCCATAGAACTTTGTTCAGGGTCTCAAAAGTGACCTTCCCTCAATTTTTCAGCTGACCTGGATCACTTTCACCCGAGTTACTATGCTCTGTTCAAATGCCCTCGTACAGATGTTGACTGAAATAAGGTCACGGACAACGGCGGCATGCCAGATATTTTCACGGAAATTGTTCACTTGGACTTGGGGCAACATTTTAGGACAGAAAAATTGATATCTTCAGTTGACCCAAAAAAAGTTTTCAAAATTGCCACCTGAACCTCCGGCACTCGTCACCGCAAAAAATTTTTGTGAAAAATATTTTTCCGAAAAAAAAATTTGGGTTGTGTTCCTAGTTATCTCAGGTGTTCTCAAAAAATTTTTTGGGTCAATCGGATGTCTTTGAGTATGGTTGCTAAACGAAAACTCAATTTTGCTCGCTACTGTATTTTTGTACTCCACGTGGGCAAAAATTTTTTTTTGGAAATCGTTTTTTCTGGGTTTCTCTTGCATTTTTCGGTCAGAAGCTGTTTTGAATAGTAAGTTTCCGACCCAAAAAATACAAAAAAAACCAGAAAAAAACAATTACCAAAAAAAATTTTGGCCCACGTGGAGTACAAAATTTTTTTTTTCGAAAGGATAGCTTGGACCCCCCCCCCCCCCCGTTTATCCGCATTTGTGACATCATTATGGTTTGAATGGTCATTAGGTTAGCTTTCAAGACACAAACCAGGAACATTTAGGCACATGTTTTGTCTTCTGAAACAGAAAATGATGAGAACTTTATTATATGAATCATTGTTCCATGTATCATGTACTATGCTATCCGTATCGGAGTACGGTTGATGTTTCAAAAGTTAGCATGGGTTTCAAATTGACGTTTCAGCACTTGTGAATTGATTGGTCCTAATCGAACGGAAGAATCAGTTTGAAAGTTAGTAATGGAATAATTATCCGGTTTATCGGAAAGCTTTCCGAAAAAAGCCGTTAGACAATGCACCTTAGCGTAATTTCGGAGCATCGTTGATCAGTGCTTTTTTTTAAATTTCGCGCCAAAAAAATACTGGAAAAGTTTACGAAAGTATTTTTTTTTAATTTATAAATTTTCCGGGGAATTTAACAGGCACTATTGTCGATGGTTGTAAATAAAAATTTGTAAAACGAAAAAAGTTATAAAAAATCAAACTTTATACTAAAATTTCAAAATAAAATATGTCAGACGATAATAACTACTGTAGTGTTCCCAGATCGTACTTGATTAAACACTTGACTTCCATTAGAAACACTTATATTCAATCTCGTTTGTGGCAATTCATTTGATTCTTTTTCATTGCGAGTAACAACGCTCGATAAGTCTCCTGGAACAAAAACTCGATGACCAAACTTTTTAAAAAAGCCACTCACTGATTCTGATTCCTTCGAAAATGATTTTGGTGAATTCCTTGTTAAATGCGATTGTTATAATTCCATCCAGAGTATGCACAGAAACCCATGCAAGAGTGGATAGAGAGAATCGAAGCCATTCTTTAGCCGGGTCAATTCGTGGCATTACTTGAAATGCTCCAAAGAGCTCCAAGGTGAAAATGAAGGCTTGAAGGCAGGCTTGTTTAAGGAAGCTCATCTCGGCATTATGTTTTTTGACAGAGGATTGGGAGGTTGAAGATTTGGAAAACTGAAAGTTTGGTTATGGAATTGAGAGATTCGAGATCCGGAACATGACAGCTTTTGGATCAGAACTGTCTCACATAGCTCTGCTGTCGCTGTCAACTTCTGGGCGAGAGTTGAGCGATTTCGCTCGAAATCTGTCCAACCTTCGCCGAACATGCATTTATGTGGGGTCAAAATTTGCCAAAGTTTGCTTTAAGTTTGGCAAGAAACCGACAGTTTTGAAGTCCTGCTCAAAAGACGCTAAAGATTCGCTTTACAAGCCGTCAAACTTTCGCTCAGAAATTGGGAGCAACACCCGAGAGATTATGTGCGGAAGATGAGAAGGTTCGTAGAACGACGACCGAGCATTCTTCTTATGGTCACTGTGGCTCGACTGGGGACGTATCTTACGATTTTAAGAAAGTTTTTCAGTGTATGTCTATAATTCTGTCCATCGCCAACCCTGGAGACTTCTAGAAGTTGGGGCCTTGACAGGTCGATACAGAGGTTTACCGCAATGATGCCCGTCTTTTCAATTTTTCGATTGAAACTCTGTGAAGCTTTGTGCTATCTTTGCTCCAGTCCGCCCTCCAGTCAACTGTCTAGATTTACAAATTTTAGAGAGTTTGCTGCCGGTTCGATCGCACAGTGTTGGTGGCGTAGTGTAGTGGTGTAAAAATAGTTCTAACAAGTTGAGTATCCGAGTTCGATTCTTTTTCTTTTTACTGGCCCGACCAGGGCTCAAAGCGAAACAAGTTTTGTTAGGAAAAAGCATGTTTTGTTTAGGAAGAAATTGGAGCAAATTTTTCGTGGTTTTTTTTCACATTTTTGATGTTTTTCAGAAAGAAATGTTGATCGATTTTCAAGTATAAATAGCCGAGGAAAGGTTCGGAATTGGGCTGAAAACCACAGAAATTTTCAAACCCGGGCCGGCCCGGATTCTGAATTTTTGTGGATTCGAGACGGTTTGGGCACGGAGAGCCGAAAACCGTCGTATTCAAAAACACCGAATTAACTTGTGAAACACATTTTACGTCAGTATGCACACAGATACTAAGAAACTCGTACTAACGCCAATGTCTGGTCAAATCAAAAAAACAAACCTTTGCTTTATATCTTCTGACCATCGACACTGTGATAATATCAATAATCACAATCAGGATAATAATAACATTGTACTTCACATATCCTCCATAAAACGTTATAGCTCCACAAATCGGTGTATTCAAAAATTGAAATGTAAAAATTTCATCAATGTAGTTAAGCCGACAGTCACCTGAAATTCATTTTTCTTAGGTTTTCAAAAAAAGTGCTATAGGTTACTGTAGACATAGAAATAAAATGATGGGACGATAGCCATAAACCATGAAAAAATGATCAAGTTTTTTGTATTATTTTGACTGAAAATCGTATCATAATTGAGTGGAGCCACAATTGAACAAAATCGATTAAGGGATATACATAGATGGGAATAAATGGAGATGTCATAAGCCACGAGGAAGATATGACCAATTACAGAGGAATTGGTTTCCAGAAACTTTATATTGCTGGAAAAAATTTTATGGTTTCTGGGATTCTAGGCCCCCTGTTGTGAAAGTTATGCCTTCGCATGAACTTCCCCAACTTTGTACGTTATCAATTCCTCATATCTACTTCTCCACGTGAGGACTTCCTGATAAGATCTTATCTTGGCTTCATCTACCACGTGGAAAGGTCAACGATGCTCAACAGATTCTACTACGATCAGTCTTCCCTCGACGATATGTGAGGAGCAACGCTCCTTGGGGGAGCTCTCCGGGAACAAGGACCGGATCGACGGAGGATTCCACGCTCCAATCGGGAGCTCAACAAGTACTAACAGTGCTCCAATCGGGAGCCCGAGCGAACTCTACTAACTTTGCATCCAATAAACGAGTTATGTTTAAACTGTGGTTACTCTTCTCTCATAGGCTAGCACTCTCTGTCCTTATTTATGGAGTTATGGCTACAATCCCTAACCTTTCTCCACACCCCCGATGCGACTCACAGAGTAAACATTGGAGCTACGAGAAATGCAAAAACTGTAGAATGAACAGCATCGCCAATAGATTGGGAAGCAGTTAGACTTCCAAAGGAGTTTTTCAAAGATGGAAGTCTTTGGATTAGAAGGGCAACAGTCCAGTTGGAAAGGACACCAATGAAAGCGATCTGAAAGTTGGCCATTTTGAAAACACGTTTCAAAAGAAGTCGAGATTTGCACGGCTGCTGAGCAATTCTGCTGATGATGTGATTTTTTTACTCTTAGCCGCTCAAGTTGGCACAGAGCCAAACTCCAGTTTTTGTGAAATGGTTTTTCAAGAAACATCGCGAGCTTTGTCGGCCCGGATTCAACAATTTGAAAAACTAGGGTACTTAATATTTTTTTTGTGATTTTGATGAAATTTCTGACTTTTCTTACTAGAAATATACAAAGTTTTCTCTAGAAAACGATACCCCCAGTTACCAAAAAAAGACCAAAAATAATGTTTTTTTAACAAAACGTGTTTTTTTTTTCACAAGCTTGGCGAGCAGTTGCCGTGTTGTCGAATATTTCGGATTTTTTTTTCGTTTTGGAGTACTTTAGCCAGAAGTTTAGATTGTCAATATTTTGATGCAAATTTTTCTCAAAAAAAGGTAAGAAAAAAAGAATCTTTTTCAAAAAAAATCGAGAATCATCGGAACATTTCAACCTTAAAAAATATTTGGTCGAACGTTGCCGGTTTTTCAACTCGGCGTTTGCCGGATTGCCGAATTGCCGCTTGCCGTCCTGATACAAACTTACCGGAAACACCACGATTCCAGCGAGTTGTTCATCCGTCAACATCTTCTCAAATTTGGTCTGAAAATTGGAGAAAATTTTTCAAAAATATGAGAAGTATACTGTCAAAACAATAAAGATTGTGCAAGGAATTCAAATTTTTATTTACGCGGGCGGTCCATTCTCGTCGGCAAGCAAAATTTGAATTTATACAGTTTTATGCGAAAGTGGGCGGACCGCCCGCAAAAATTAAAGTATGAACTCCTTGCACAATCTTTATTATTTTGACAGTAGTTGTAGGATTTATTCAGAAGAATCAAACCCAATATATAACAGAAAAAAAGACATAAAATGGGGGAGGTATCCTTTCTAGTGAAAATACAAAATAAAATTCTAGTAAAAGAGACCTTTAGATGTTCTGTCAAATGCACAATGTGCTTTGCATTATGCACACACCTCCCTAATAACAAGACGAGTGGGATGAAAAGAAAGAGAGAAGAGTCTAGTGACGTTTTAATGATCTCTCTTTTAGGCCACCATTGTTTCAATAGATGATTCATTAAAAAAAATACTTTTGTTTTTTTGTTCAATTTCGGTGTCCAAGTACATAACATGTGCTTCAAAACCAAAGAGCATTAATGAGGAAATATGTCTACCGAGAAGATCTTTGATGGTCTGACAAGTTTTAAAATTTCAAAGTCCCGCATATTTACACCACTACACTACACTGCCAGCGGCGGAAGATACCCCTCTTTAACAGGGTATATCTAGCAGCCGACAGTTGACGGGGGTGGGGCTTAGGCTTGGAGCATAGATTGCACAGAGCTTCCCAGAGCTCCAATCGAATGTTTGAAACGACGGGCATCGTCGCGGTGGAATTCTGTATCGAACTGTCAAGGGCCCATCAGAATCAAACTTTTAGGAAAGGCTCTAGGGTCGTGAAGCCTCTGGTCCCTTGCCACCCCTAATAGAACGGCACTTAAAATTTAACTTCCAAATATAGACCAGCTATCCCTATATGACGGGCACCCATAGAAAAAACAAGTTTGTCTCATCGATGAAAATAGAAAAAATGTTCAACTTCAGTACAAATTTTTCGGAAATATTCTGAAAAATGCTTCTAGTTTGCATACTCCAAACGAAAAAACCATCAATGATTCTGGCCAGAATTTTTCAAAAAATCATACGTTTTTGAAGGGTTCAAATTGCTTGAAATTAAAAAAAAAAAGATTTGAAAAATAGAGCGGCACCCCTAATAGAACGGCACTTGTAGTAGACCGACACAGGTACTTCGAATAATAGGGCGACATGCCGGTGTAATAGAGGTTTTGTTTCACGCTACTTTCAGACAAATAGAATTTCACATTAGACTAATGGCGGTAAATCAAAGAACAGTAGTTAGGAATCATGTCTACAGAGTCAACTTCTCGTAGACTGAAAGTAAGAAAACACCGTAGATTTTATCTAGCGAGGTTCATAAATGATTACCCCCCCTCTATTACACCGGCACCTCTAATTAACCGGCATCTGAAGAGGCCAAAAACTGTTCCGAAAGAGGACGAAGGAAAACTTTTCTCGGAGCAATAGAACGACATGCCTGTGAATTATTAGGTTGACCGGAGAGAATGCGTGCTGTTTACAAGCTTGAATATCTCAGCTAGGATGAGTGATATCAAAAAGAGATCAACTAACAAAATGTTGATCATAAAATTTTGCACATTTTACCAGTTGACCACTTTTTTGTATCTTCAACCTCAGTCGAGATATACAGATTTGATAAAAAAAATTCAGCGCGCATTTCTTCCCGGCCAAGCTAATAGAACTTTTAAAATATCCTAAATTTTTATTCATAAAACTTAGAAAATAAAAAAAAACTTTAAAAAAAAAATTTTTTTTTAACGTGATTTTTCAAAAAATGACGCATTTTGTTACTTACTGAAATCCCCTCTAACTAGACTAATCAGTGAACCGTTTAGATTTGTTCCGTTAGTATTAAGTAAACAATTTTTGCAAAAAATGCTAAACTTTGATCATTAGTATTTAGCTAAGACATCAAAAAAGAATCGGATGAGTCAAAGTTTGTTCGGTTCTACAAAAAAAAATGCATTTGAAAATGAACATGGAATCAAAAAATCATGAAATCAGTTGATTTTTTTTCCAGAATTTGTACCTCTAATAGAAGGTCACCCGTAATATGCCGGAAATGAAAACAGAATGCTGGACAACATACAAGGTTGTCTTAATGAAGTGAACAACAAAGCTGTGGAATGAGAAGGTTGGTTTCTGCCGGAAGCCTGTAACTGAACGGCATCTGTATTAGAACGGTGCTACCCCCGATCAGAACTGTCCCCAAACAAAACTTTGAACGAATCAGAACCGGACGAATCTGAACTTGTCGGTTAAGAACTAGACGAATCAAAACTGACCCTTATAAGAACCGACCGTTTAAGAACTGCCCCGGATAAGAACTTTTCAAATGCTCGTATTTGGGCACTTTTCACTGCTTGCAGGCCATTGCAGCAACGTTGTGTCAGTTCAAATCCGGGCAGTTCTGATATGTTCAGAGTTCTGATTTGGGACAGTTCTGATTCGCGCAGTTCTAATTAGGCGTAGCACCACGTTTCCTAAGAATGCTTGCTAATCAGTAGTATGAAACTAATTCTGCTGTTTTCGGCTGAAACTTTTCGGAAAAACAAAAGTTATTTTTTAAAAAACTTTAAAAAAAAACGACAGGACAGCAGTCCCTTTAGGACAATACCTCTAACCGGCACCCAGTCCATTACCTGGAAAAACATGCCATTATAATAGAGGCTTGACGATGTCTGTTTCAGTTTACTATAAGAAAACGAGAAAATATATTTTACCACAAGATTTTCTTATAAAAAAAAACGGAGAAAAATGTTTAACTATACTCGAATTGAAATTCCGAAAATAAGATATTTTTTACATTACTCTGAGAAAAATTTCCAGAAATGAATTTTCAATTTTCCCACATTAAATTTTTTCCAGATTTTTCCGAATTAATATGTTGGCTGATAAGATCGCGACTGAAGATAATGATCCTACTCTATGAGACTTGAGGGTCAGGTGTTTTATGACAGGTGTAGATAATTAATGGGGTCAGTTATGAGACATATGTTTTTTGGCGGTACATCATTGCCTCGTTCGTCGATGACAGGGCTAGGGAAAAGGATTAGGGCAGATAAAGGTAATTAGCACATAGACCCCATTATACACCGATTGGTTTTTTATTTGTTCATTCAGTCCTCTCAATTCGATTGATTCTTGGTAACCCCTTTGTTCAAAATGGAATTCTCTCTACTTCGTCTCCCGTACGTGGCCTTCAATGAAGTTTTGAAATCGATGAACGTTTTTGAACTGTAAGTGTTTTTTCTCAAAATTTGTTTTTTTAGTCGTGTTCAGGGTTGGTCGTTGTCGGAAAACGGAAATTCATACTTGTGATGATGGGCCGGGCCTGGCCGATTAAGAAATTTCTACCGGTTTCCTCTTTTCTTGCACTGAAAAAAATTTTTTTCGCCTTTTTCTTGTTAACTGTAGGAGTGGTTTTTGTTGGTTCTGTGGTAGTTTGATTTTAATCATTTTATTCAAATTAAAATGGAAAGCCATAATGTTACATACTGAAAGCTTATATGGGCGGAGCAAAGCTCCTTGATCATTAAACCAATTTTGGGTATTTCCAGTAAGAAAAAGTCAGAAATTTCATCGAAATCACAAAAAAAAAAACTGAAGAAATGACCATAATCAAACTTTTTAAAATCAGGGTCGGGCCGGGCCGATGGAAAATTCTGCCAACTCATAAGTATGGGAGTTTACAAGTTTCTCGGAAAATCAAATCGGAAAATTGTTCCGACGGAAAATTTTTTGAACTTATTTTTTGGGAAATTCCAAAACAAAATTTCAGTTCTGCCTTCAGCATCAGATTTTTACAAATTTAGCGACTTTTTGGTTCAAAACACCACCATAAGTCAATTGTATAATAATAAAAAATCTTAAAATTGTCCGATTTGAAAAGAAAAATTCAGTTAAAAACCAAGTTTTGAAGGGTTTTCTCGATTTTTCGATTTCTCCCAATTTTTTTCTGTAAATTATTTCATTTTCCGATTTTCGAAAAAAATTTTCAGGCCAAACCTGGTCGTGAACTTCGGACTAAGAATTCTTATCTGCACTTTGAGAGGACGAGATGGCCTAGATAACTCATTGATTGTTTCTAGGCCATTTCGTTGTCTTTAGCTCTGAACAGGGGCGCGCGGCGAATTCCACTTGGGTTCCACTTCCAATTCCACTCGAATTCCACTCCTCCATTTCGGCCGAGGATTCAGCCGGCCGGCCGCATTCAGCCGTCTGTGTGACTTCGCGTCGTCGTGATTACGTACTCGACCCACTATTTGACGACAATTTTAACATTTGGATCAAATTACGGTTCGAAAATTAAAGAATTCGTGATATTTCATTGGTATTTGTTTATAAGAATGTGAATTGTCCATTTTTATTGCGTTTCCTTTCATTTTATAGAGCTAAAAGAGTAAAATAATGTCAAAAATGAGAGTTTGATCGTCATTTGAAATGCCTGGAGTACGCACTCACGTTCTCGGAAATAATGCAGACGGCAGGCGCTGCTGAGAGCGGCTGAAGGCCGAATAACTTCGTTTCAGCCGAAAGGAAGCCTTAGTTCTGAACAATTTGCGCCGTCCGGGGAGTCTTCCAACACTTTTTTCAACACCAGAATTTTTACGAATTTTTTCAGGGTCAATTTCTCCTCGATCTCTCCCATAACGACACAAGCCGTTAAGACTCTATCAAAATCCTACAGAAATAAATTTTCAATGAACTTAGGAACTGGTCCGAACTCAGGTCTAGCAATCGATGGATGGGGAAAACAGTCACAGTTTCGAATAACAACAAATGAATTGAATAAATCTATAACAACTTGCCAATGTGGTTGTCTAGTCCGCGAAGTTAAGGCAAAGTCTCCAGAAGACGTGTGCCAAAAATTGAAAGAGTTGGTAGATCATTTGGTTAATATTTTCAATTGTGGAATTGGAATAATTGCAATCGATATGGAAATGTTTCCAGACCAAATTAAGTCTTTAATCGATTGTATTGCCTTAAAAACAAAGTCAGTCGAAATGGTATATTTTCAATCATCCAAAGGGAATCACGAAGAAATTGTCGAGTATTTTTTGGGAAAAATTCAAATTATTGATGAACTTAACATTCTATTTGGTCCAACTGACACATTTCGAGTTGCAAAACTTCCAAAACTTTCCAAATCAATAAGAATAAGAAATGGTCAATGGATCACTTTAAGGAGACTATTGGAAATTGATTGTCCTATAATTCGATTGGAAAATTCAAATTTGACAAATGGTGATTTGAATGGATTTATCAAAACTTGGATGGAATCAAAAGCTCATTTGAACTTGAAATTGTTTGGTATGAATCAAACGAATCAGAATTTGGATGAGATTGTTCATGATGTGGAACATGTAAAAGTTGACGTGGATGTGGTTCGAAATATCATTGTGTAAGCTATTTTTTTTTAATGAGGATTGAAGTCACTAAAAAAATATCCGGGGTCTTTTTGATCACGGATTCCCCGCTGGGGTAGGAAAGCGCGCTCTAATGTTAAACTGATGATTTTGCTTGAAAATCGCTCTAAACTGAAATTTGTTCTGAAAAATCGTACAGATACCGCTTTAAAGGAGGACTATAGTCACATTTTTTTTTATTTCCATTTCTTGTTTATTTTTCCATGCTGATTTCATTGCGCATGAAGAAATTGCTCAAAAATCGCTCTGAAGCGCACAAATTGCGCTCAAAATCGAGCGTTACAGTGTGGTGGCCGCGGCCGTCTGGCCGAGTATCCGACAACGCGTGGCCGTTTCCTCCGTATTTTCCGCTTTTTTTCCTACGTTTTTCATGCTAAAACGAACAAATTTTTATGTTTCTTCACAAAAAAATGTGAAATGAACGGAATAAATGGCGAAAAATACGGAGGAAACGGCCACGCGCTGTCGGATACTCGGCCAGACGGCCGCGGCCACCACACTGTAAAGCGCGATTTTGAGCGCAATTTGTGCGCTTCAGAGCGATTTTTGAGCAATTTCTTCATGCGCAATGAAATCAGCATTAAAAAATAAACAAGAAATGGGAATAAAAAAAAGTGACTATAGTCCTACTTTACTGTCGGTGGCCTCCTGGCTTTGTAATCCAGTCGTGTAGTCCAAGAGGACAATGTGTTGTAGATTTTCCCCAGTGATTCCTAGGCCTTCTTATTCTCTCGGGCTACACAGTAGAATTTCTAGGCCAGTAAGCCACGGTTTTTAAAGCGGTGTCAGTACAATTTTTCAAAAAAATTTTAGCGGTCGATTCACTCGAAAATCTAAAAAAAGTTTTAACTTAAAAGTTCTGGTGGCCGCGGCCAAGAATCCGACAGCATGGGGTCGTTTTTTCAGTATTTTCTTATTTTTTTGTTCAATTCTCATGATTCTGTTGAAAAATCTTTGATTTTTTTGCAATCAGCTCATTTTCACATGTCGAATTGAAAGCCATCAGTCTGTAACTCGGGATTTTGGAAGGAATTTTCAGTGACTTCTTTGTAAAAAAAACTGAATAAGATAAACCAGAACGAAAAAAAATACATTTTTATTTTTCAGAGACAATAATCATATTGCAAAGGCAAAAGGAGGCATTGACATTCGACGAAACGATGGGAAAATTGCTACTTTATACACACAAAATTTAAACGGTCAAAATGTTCTTAGAATTGTTGTTGTTTGATTTTA
This sequence comes from Caenorhabditis doughertyi, assembly GCA_963572265.1. NCBI lineage: Eukaryota > Metazoa > Nematoda > Chromadorea > Rhabditida > Rhabditidae > Caenorhabditis > Caenorhabditis doughertyi. The sequence goes on along the minus strand of OY751557.1, from coordinate 21,230,194 downwards.
TGTTTTTTTTTTCAACCAGACGGTCATCGGCGCTCCGCGCCTCCTACCGTCTGGCTTCAGAATACTTTTTTAGAAATGAAAAAGTGTGGGAAGTTTTACGTGGTTTATAATATTTACGTGGCCCCCTGTTTGTCTCTCTCCCCAATGGAAATTTCAAAAAACGTGGGTTTTTGAACCTGGCGACCTCATTTCTTTCAATTTCGAAATTTGAAATAGGCGGGCATCATCGCGGGGGAATTCTGTATCGACCTGTCCAAGTTCCATTAAAATCGGTTCAGTGGGAAGGGCTGTAGGATCGGCGACACACAAACAGACGGACAGAATTTGGTGATTGTTAATAGTAAAGTCCAGACGGTTTCCGGCGCTCCGCGCTTAAACCGCCCGGATTTCTCAAAAATTTTGGTCAATTCTTATGGAAAACGAAAAACCAAAAATATTTGGCCCACCGAGGAATCGAACTCGGATGCTGAATTTACCGAAAATTTTTTTACACCACTACACTACGCCAACAACGGTGCGTTGAACAGGCGGCGGCAGCAGACTCTCTAAAATTAGTAAATCTAGCAGCCGACAGTTGACGGGTGCGGGGCTTAGGCTAGTGCATAGATAGCACAGAGCTTCCTACAGCTCCAAATGAAGTAGAAATAAAACGGGCATCACCGCGGGGGAATTCTGTATTGACCTGTTTTTGTTTCATTAAAATCGGACTTCTAGGAAAGGCTGGAGGGTCCGCGACGCACAGACATACTGACAGACAGACGGAACTTGTGTATTAGAATAGTAAGATTTTTTCTTTATTCGAATACATTTTTTTGGAAATATCATGTATTCCAAAAACATAAAAGAGTGCTACCCCGCATTAGAACTCACCCACATTAGAACTAAAAAATTTATATAGAAACCCTAGACTCATTGTTTACCATTCCATAGAAAAATTGTTCTCTGCAAGTTTTTTTTTAATTCGCAGATATCAGAAAAATGGCTGCCCTCCTGGCAATAATTTCCGCCTAGCGGGTGCTTACGCGAGAAAGTTCTAATGCGGACGGGGTTCTAATGTGGGGTAGCACCGGGGGATTGGTCCAATAAAAGTCATCAATCATCTTGCCCCCATCAACGTTCTGGACAGCTGGTGTCACCTCTCACAGCTAACAAGACGATAGCAATTAGCACTACGATCGTTTTCTCATACCATCTACACGGAAATCGATTCGGCACAGCAGACAGGTTCATTCATTATTCCAATCTTCTCCATTCTGTAAAACCTTTCCATAATGGAATTCCCTCTACTTCGCCTGCCTTACGTGGCACTTCAAGAAATTTTGAGATCCATGGAACCTTTTGAACTGTAAGTTACTAAAATTTTGTGTTAGCGCCAGATGAATATTATGAAGTAAGGCTTTCATTTGGACGAACATTTGTCCTTTCGCCGTTCGTCCGTTGTTTTTCAACCGAACAAACGGCGGACGAACGACATACGGCGCGGACGGAAACGGACGGTGTTCGTGCGATTTAGTTTCGTCCCGACGAGAGCCTTATCGTGAAGGACACCTGACTAAGTTTGGACCACAACTCCAATTCGCCACAGACAATGTTTTGACTCAACTTTTCATTGTTTTCGTTGTCAGTTCCTTCAGTTCACAAGACATTGCACATTCTTTACCGAAGCTCACACATCAATATTTTCATCCAAATGGGCCGATGCCGCGCTGTACGCGAATGTCGCGACGATTGCGAAGGAAGGCGTGTGTAAATGAAGCCTACCGCATCAAAAAAAAAACCCCCACTCAGGCTAGCGTAGAGCGCTGACATGCTGTGGAAGTGTTGCGCGACTGTTGGGATTCAAAAACGTACAGTTCTAAAATTTCGAAGATGTGCAGCTGCTGCTGTAACGCTATTCGACTTCGGCGTAAAAAAAATGCAAAGTTTGAAGGATGCTGCTTAGATGTTGCGGATGTGTGCTCCATCTTGAGAGATCAGCGGTCGGTTTCGAAAAATTTCGGCCGTTTTTCATCAGCAGTCTACGCTTGTCTGATGCGGGCTACTGCCGAACCCGTTGCGTTCTAAGATATAAAAGCACACCTTTCAGAATCTTCCTCTCCATGACCTCATCCCAACTCAAAGAAATGATCAAAAACTTCTCAAAACTTACGCATAGAAAAGAAAAGAATTTCATTGGATTGGGTATTCGTTCAAATTTCAATATATATCTTTATGGATATCAAGACTGCTATCACTTCGAATTTACATCAGATGAATCAAAAATGAACGATTTTGTTCCGAATGACGGAGTTTTCATGAAATATTCCAATAATCAACTGGACGATTTCAAGGAATTAGTAGAATATCTATTGGATGCTCTGCATTGTGAAATTGAAACTGTTACCATGAATATTGATGATTTTCCATCTCAAAATAAGTCAATTATTAATTGGGTGACATCATTATCAGAATCGATTCCAGAATCGGAAATCGGAAGTGATGGATATGATGAGAAAATCATAGAATACTTTTTGAATACTCTCAACATCACTGACAATTTAGCAATAACCATTGGAAAAAGTGACATTTTCCCCGAAACGATAATAAACATATCAAAGTGTTTATGTATTTTCAATGCTCAATGGGTCACTTTGGAACGACTTTTGGCTTTCGATTGTCCTATAATTCGATTTAACCATTCAAAATTGACAAGTGCAGATCTGAATGTTTTTTTGATCTCATGGATGCGATCGATGTCACATTTAAGACTGAAATATTTCGAAATGGATATTACTGATCAAACTTGGGAAGGGATACTTCAGGACGTGGAGTTTGAAGTCATTGATCCTCAAGTTGTTCGTGTTTTTCCTGAAAGGTTTGTTTTTTACGAGGTGAAAAATTGTTAAAGGAGGCCGGATATGAGAAAATTAGCTCGTTTAAACTTTTCATATTTACAGAAGGGGGCTGTTATGAACCCTTATTTGAAAACCCGAACATCACAACTTTTCCGGTACCAAAGTTATGACGGCTTTTAGATTATAGGCGAGAGAAGCAATTTTACATAGACCCTCAGAGGGCCTTTTGTTTTTCTTGGAAATATTGAAAATTGACAAATCAGTGCATACACCACATCTTACGACAGAATGCACACTATTTCCCCAAAGTTTTCCACGAAAATCTCCTGTTCCCCCTCCTTTAAACTAAACATTCAAATACCGTAAAAACTATATTAGTAGTGCCCCATTTTTAGAATTAATTTTTTTTTTTACGAATTTTTTTTTCTTTCTGACTGTAAATTCAAGACTTTTTGGCTGAAAACAGTCCTAACCTCGGAAAAAGTTGATGAAAATTGGAGAACAGATTGAATTTCTCAGTTATCTTGAATGTTTCAGATATCGGAAAATTTCGAAAAAAAAAAGATTGAAAAACAATGGTGCCTCACTAGTAGTAACGACACTCTAATAGTAGTGCATTCCGAATGAAGAGGTTGAAAAATAGTGGTGCATGCACTACTAATTCAGTTTTTACGCTGACCTGGATACCATTAAAAAACAAGAGATTTCAGAAATCATGGTTGGATGGATCCAGTACGAGGAGGGATTGACATCCGACGCCGCAACGACGGAGCGACGGCAACTATTATCTCTTATGAGCATTTCAGAACAATCAAACTTGCAATTATAATTCCTTAATGTTTTTTCCGTGATTTCATTCTTGACCCCATCTCGAAAAGATTGTATTACCCGAAAGAAAGATTGTTTAAATGTTACATTCCCAGAGTGTCTATATCCATCAATCTTATCCAGATGTCACGGAAAATGAAAACACATAAAGAGGAACAGGACATTCAAATATTAATAATTAGCACAGACAATTCTTATTGCGATTGTCACTATCGGAATTGCCTTTTTTCAGAACAAACAATCTGTCCTTCGAGGTCGTAGTACTTTCTCCCCTGGGGAAACCCTATTGGGAAACCATCTGTTCTCACTTCTAACATTAGTCGTACCTGCACATCCAATCTGTACATTGACAGACGTATTAAACCGTTCTCACTGATTCATCATCCCATTCTTCTTCCAAATGGAATTCCCTTTACTCCGTCTCCCTTACGTCGCTTTTCAAGAAGTATTGTTATCGATGGGTCCTTATGAACTGTAAGTTGTTTTTAAGGCTTCCATACGGTTGAAGCGAAGTTTGTCGGCCGCCTGGTTAGTCGCTCCCAGCCGCGCTAGCCGTTTGCATTATTTGTGTGAGCGTGATTGCGTACCCAGACATTTTAAATGACGAGCAAAGTATATTTTCCCTTCATACGGTACTGGTCATAAAGATTGCGCGTTCGCCAGTTTTCAGTTGAAAATGTTCATTTTTGAGATCAAGCTACAGAGCGTGTGATTGGCACAGGTCTCCAAAGTTTTTTGAGGGTATTATACCACTCAAGAGCTCCATTTTTGTAGTTCATGACTTTTCTGGATAATCAACTTGAATACTTTTTACGAACCATCAAAGAAAAAACGCCCCAAAATCTCATAATTTGCACTGGGAATCTCGTTTTTTTCTGGTGTTTTTTCTTTGACGGTCCGTATAAAGTATTCAAGTTGATTATCCAGAAAAGTCATGAACTTCAAAAATGGAGCTCTTGAGTGGTAGAAAACCCTCAAAAAAGTTTGGGCCTTGTACCAATCCTTCTTTGTGTGACATGCTCACGAAAAAGGCAAAAAAAATTGACAAGAAAAATAGCATAATTTATTCAGTGGAAAATGAAAACAAAAGACGCTCAAATGTCGTCAAATAGTTGGTAGCGTACGCAATCGCCGACACGCTAAATCTCAAACGGCTGGCGCGGCTCCTTCTGAATTTGCCACAGAATTGAAGCCTTAGTTATTTCAATATCTTTTCAAACCTGAAACAAAAATAGGAATTTTCAGCGTACATTTCTCTATGGCAAATGCTCAAAGTAAGCGAATTGTGAAGTTCTTTTCAAAGTCAAACAAAAACCGTTTTGAGGTTGACTTCATAATACGAGCTCAACCTATTCTTTTTATTATGGGTTCAGAAGAAAGTTTTGAATGTGATTTCACCTCAGATCCATCCAAAGACTATACATATTATACAGATCGGTTTAAGGAGGAAGTATTAATGAAATATTCAAATGATGTACTTATCGGGATTCAAAATCTAGTAGAAAATGTTGTTGATGTCCTGAATTGTGAAGTTCAAGAAGCCTCTTTGAATATGTTTGATTTTCAAACAAGAAATATATCAATCATCAATTGGATAGTATCTTTATCCAAGTCGATCAAATCATTTCATATAGAGAGTACTGATGGAAACGATGAGGAGTCAGTTGAATATCTATTGAATAACTTGGAAATTCGTGATAATCTTGATATAGTTATCAAAGAAAGTGACACTTTCCGAGGACAAATTCCAAGGCTCAATGAGTGTTTGTCAATCTTGAATAGCCATTGGGTCACTTTGGAACGTCTTTTGGCATTCGATTGCCCTATAATTCGACTTTACAGTTCGAAAATGACAAGTGCAGATTTGAATGTTTTTTTAATTTCATGGATGCAGTCACTGGCCCATTTAAGACTGAAATATTTTGAGATAGATATGACTGACCAAACTTGGGAAGGGATCCTTCAAGACTTGGAGTTTGAAGTCATTGATCCTGAAGTTGTTCGTGTTTTTCCAGAAAGGTATGTACATTTTTTTTTGTTTTTCACGGGTTCAAATGTCGTTTTATTTTCAATAGGGGACTGAATTCATCTGAATTAAAAATTGTTTATGCCTCAAAACTTTACGCTGATCACTATTTTTATAGTGATTTTGCTTGAAAATTGCTCTAAACCGTAAAAACTCTTCTAAAATAACGACCGAAAAACCGATACCATTTTAATGACCGTGGCCTTCTGGCCTAGGAATCCAATAGTGTAGTCCGAAAGGACAACGTGACCTAAAGATTTCACATGTGATTCTTAGGCCTTCTTGTCCTCTCGGACTACACGGTGGGATTCCTAGACCAAAAGGCCTCGGTCATTAAAGGGATTTCGGTATGTCGTACTTTTTTTTGGACCAATTTTCACGGTTCAGAGCAATTTTCAAACAAAATCACTATAAAAATTGTGATCAGCGTATACTTTTGAAGCAGAAACAATGTTAAATTGAGGCGAGTTTAATAATTAATTTTATACGACGGAGCAACGGCCACTCTTATAACTTATGAGCATTTCACAAAAACTAAACTTGCAATTATTATTCCTTGATGATTTTTTTTTGTAGTATTGTTCTTCACCCCATATCAAAATTATGGTATTACCCTAAAGAAATATTGTATAAATTTTACATTCCCAGAGTGTCTATATCCATCAATCTTATCCAGCTGTCACGGAAAATGAAAACACACACAAGAAGGGGACAGGTCGTTTTGATGAAACTAGTTAGCATGGACAGGTCTTTTTCTTATTCTGGTCCTATTTCTTTTGTGTCCTGCGGCACTAATAAATCAAGCACAGAATGGACGAGACGTGGCAGATGGAGACTGCCACAATCTCCCCACTATGAATTCTCACTTTTGACGTCTGGTGACATCATCTGGTGACGTCTTCAACGGTAGCACCCCTCTGAATACGGCACACAGACTCATCATCTATCTCATTGTCTTCATTCTATTCTTCTTCTACCGTATTCTCAGAATCGGTCTTCTTCAATATGTCTTTCTTTCTGCTTCGTCTCCCTTACGTGGCTCTGCAGGAAATCATGCTAGAAATGGATGCCTTCGAACTGTGAGTTTTTAGATATTTCAAACTAAAAAAGTTATTATTTAAAGAAGGAGTGAAATAACTGTTTTTTATTCCGAATTCTGGTCGATTATTCAAAACAGAATCAGATTCTTTTTGTCTGAAAGTACTCCAAAAACCGTAAAATTGCGTCACCTAGCATAGAATTACTTTCGGTGGCCGAGTCCACTCGGACTACACGGGCAAGTGGAAGAGAAACCGTGTAGTTCTTGAGGAAAATCGCCGATTTTTTCCATATCTTTCTTAATTTTTTTGCCGCTTTGAAGCGGGTTTTTCTATTTTTTTCATTTTTGACCTTAAAAACTGGTCAGAACGTCGAAAAGCGGAAAAAAATGAGCCAATTTCACTCCTCCTACAAGGAGAGCTGTGCTCCTCTCGGACAATTGGGTTTCTCAAAAGATCACTTCTGGTGTTTTTTTTTGTGAAATAATAGATGATTTTCCTATTTCTGTTATTTGGAGCAAAGTTTCGAAAAATTGTAGGATTTTCAATCAAAAGCCATCAGAAAGTAGTGTTTTGAGATACTCGATTGTCCGAGAGTAGTACACAAAATCAATCGTTTTGTTTTTTGACGCGGTTTTGTGCAGTTTAGACGGAATGTCGACAATTTTCATGAGTTAGATGAATTCAGCAACACAATATAGTTCATAAAATATGGAAAAAATTTCTGACTTCAGTCCTCCTTTGAGTAAGTTCAGCGCGCGTTTCAATTTAGCCAACCTTCAATTTAGCCAGCAAACAAATTTTCAGAATACACCTTTCCAAAATCTCATCCAAAACAAAACAAATCGTCCAGAGATTTTCACGACCAGACAAGAAATTTCTAAATTTTGAAATCTCAATATTCATTCGTAAATTTCCTTTAATGTATATTCATCGACCTAACCAATCTGTTAAACTCGAAATGACATCGGATCCATCAAAAGATAACACAACGATTTGGGATGGCGAACTGTTATACAAATATTCAGAAGACATTTTAGATGGATTTAAGAAATTTGTAGAATATGCTTTGAACGTTCTGCAAGCTAGGTTTCAATTTGTGGCATATAATATTCTGGATTTTCCATCGGAGAACAAATCGATAACTGATTGGATAGCCTCCTTGTCAGGAACATTGGAATGTTGCCATTTAGAAGGTGATGGGTATGATGAGAAGGCAGTTGAATATTTTCTGAGCAATGTGCAAATCACTAATGAACTTAACATAGTTCTGGGGAAAAGTGACACTTTCCCAAGGAATATTCCAAAACTATCAGAGGAATTGTTTGTGTCGGATGGTCAATGGATTACTTTAGAGCGACTTTTGGAATTTGACAGTCCTCAAATCCAAGTTTGGGATTCTAGAATAACAAGTGCAGATCTGAACGGATTTTTGAGGGCTTGGATGGAATCGAGAGCGCATTTGCACTTGAAATACTTTGACATGTATTTGACTAATCAAACTTGGGCGGAGATTTTCGATAATTTGCCGGTTGAGGTCATCGATTTTGAGGTTGTTCGCCGGCTTCCTGGGTGAGTAGGGAACAAAATCGAGAGGGAGCATTTTCAAATGAAAAAAGCTGAAAAAAGGTTCAGTACTTAAAAATTAATAGAAGACTGAAGTCAATATTTTTGCCTCTGGGCCTAGGCCTATGGGCATAAGCCACTGGGCTAAAACCTATGCCTCTGGGCCGGAGCCTCTGTGCCTGAGCCTCCGTGACTATGGCTCTGGACCTATGTCTCTGGGTCTGGCCCCCTGGGTCTGAACTTCTGGGCCTAAGCTTGTGCCTCTGTGGCTGGGTCTGGGCCTCTGGACCTGAGCCTCTGGGCCTATGGCTCTGGTCCCAGGGCTCTGGACCTATGCCTCTGGGCCTGGACCTCTGAGCCTGGGCCTCTGCGCCTGGTTGTGAGGGCTTTTTTTCCATTTTCGGGTCATTTTTTGATGAAGCCATCGCTCATTGCGTAAAAAACGCACGTTGCAGATCGGTGGCCGCGCCCGGTGTGGCCGAGAATCTGACAGCGCTCTGGCAGGCTCTTTTTTTCCATTTTTCCCGCTTCTAGTTCTGTCAACTGTCACGAAACTTCAATCTTTTTATGGAAAAAACCAAAGAAAAAACATTAAGGAAAAGGTCCCGGCGCTGTCGGTTTCTCGGCCAGACGGCCGCGGCCACCAATCTGTAACAAGCGATTTTAAGCGCAATTTTGTCCTCCTCAGAGCAATTTCTTTGTGGGATCAGCCTGGAAAAAAAGTCCAGTCCTCCTTTAAAAATCCATATTTTTCAGATCACACGGCTTAAAAATGGATTTGCGTGGAGGGTATGATATTCGCCGCAATGACGGAGCAATCGTCACTCTTTATACACATGAACATCGAGGTCAAATGCATTTAGCCATGACAATTCATTAATAATTATGCTCCCTTAACATTAATCGATAATCATCATGAATATGAATATTATACATTTCTAAAAGTAATAATTCCTCTTGAAATTTTGATTCTCCTCTTTCAATTAATGATAATGTATCGATTGTTTCAATAAATCTCATTTCTCCTTCTTCCTTTTCTTCTAAATTTGAATGATATCCACGTAATTCACGAAGGATTAGATTCCGGATATTATGGCATAGATTAGAGACTTCAGGAGACAGATTTGTGTGCGCTGGAATAGAAAATAATTGTGGCAAAGGCTTAGAAAGGCTTAAACCTAAGCCTAGAAAGGTCTAGAAAAGCCTAAGCGTAAGCCTGTGAAGGCCTAGAAAGCCTCATGAGGGCTTAAGCCTAAACAGGCCTAAAAAATATAAGCCTGATCCTCAGCCCAAATAGCGCAGGCTGAAGCTTGCGCCTGAGCCTAGACAGACTTAGAAAATCCTAAACCTAAACCTAGGAAGGCCTAAGCCTAAGCCTAGACAGGCCTTAGGAGCCTAAAAAAGCCTTAAAACCCTCACCTCCATCAAACAAAGATATCAGCGCCAGGGCCATATATTCCATCGGATTGAATTTTTTGGCAAAGATTGGAAGAGCCACTGAGGTACCGTAATAACACAGAAATGGAACGAAGACTCTGAAAAAAGAGGTTACAGATTACTGTAGAAATTTCTGGATTACTGTAGGGAACCATAGACTACTGTTGACATTTTAGGTTACTGTAGAACATGGTGGATTACGTTTTGCTTAAACTGTAGAGCGTGCTGAACTATTGTAGTTTATCCCGGGTTAATGTTACGAGATCCGAACTACTGTAGAATATCCTAGGTTACTATAATTAGGTACAAATCGTTGTGGGTTACTGTAGAAACGTTTGGATTACTGTAGCCGGCTCCAGATTATGGTAACTTAAACCTAGACTACTGTAGAACAATTTACCGTAACCTTACTAACCTCGCCAGCTCATCCGGATCATACGAACTATCGGCATAGACAGAATTACTGTAGAACTTGGAAACCATATTCGAATAGTCATCTGCACTTCTGATATTCTGATAAGCATCCCGATTTTTATAGAAATCAATTGCCGCTGCAAGCATTGACCATTTGGGAAGGAAGTTACGGAGGAGAGCATTCTGGAAAACTGGATTGAGACTACAAACTACAGTTTCAGACTACAAACTAGAAAAGCAGACTACAAACTATGGATCCAGACCACACACTTCAAGCCCATACTACAAACCGCAAGTCCAGACTACAAACTACAAATCAAGACTACAAACTACAGACGCAGACTACAAACTACAGATTCAAGCTACAAACTGCAAATAAAGACTACAAACTACATATGCAGGCTACAAACTATAGATTCAGACTACAAACTACATTTTTCAAACTAACCTTATCCCTTCTTCCCAAATTCTCCAGTTGAGGAATAGCCATTTCGATAACATTCCACATAGTTTCACAATCGGATTTATTTGCTGAACACATTCCGTAATACGTCATTTCATCTAGCCTCTTTCCATAATGTAGACTCCTTTTGTCTTGAACATTTACCCATTTAGAGACGACATGAGAGATTTTGGAAATGTCACAGGAGATTATCTTGGGCTGAAAATTGAGGTACAGTAGTGGAGGAAGGGGGGGGGGGTAGGGGGTACTGTAGTTTTTGGAGAAATTGAAAACCGATTTTGGATGGTTTTCGAGAATTATTTGAAAAAAAATTTTCAGTTAAATTTTTTAAAAAATCTCGAAAAGTTTGATAACATTTTAGAAAACTAACCATTCATGAAGAACTAATTGGAGAAAAATTTCAAAAATTCAAAATTTAAAAAAAAACTATGCCAAAAACTTAAAATTGTGAAAAGTTCTCAATTTCAAAATATTTTTTGAAAAAAAAACACTCTAATAAAATAATTTAACAGGACTGTAAACAATTTCATCTTTTCCGCAAAATTTTTCTTTAATTTTTAAATTTTTCCCAATTTTTTTCTCTTGAAAACGCACCTGTAGTATTCTAAATTTCAAAATTTTAAAAAATCTGGAAAATTTGATGAAGTTTGAAAAAACTTTCGGATCAAAAAAAAAATGGAACAAAAAATTTTCAAAAAATTTGAAATTTGAAAAAATTATGACAATAACTTTAGAAATTGAAAATATTTTATCATTTCTAGAAAAACTTTCCGGAAAAAATTTAATTTTTTTCTGAAAAAATTTTTCTTATACTTTTTTTTACAGAACTGTAAATTATCTCAATTTTCGGATTGGACATTATTTTTCAGAATTTTCAGTTTTTTTTTGAAAACTCACCGGTAAACTGATAGATTTTGAATTTTGTTCTCTTTTTTGTTGAATTTCTGCAATTAAAATAAGAATCTTACTGTAGTCAAGCATACTGTAGGATTACTGTACTCACTTTTGGTTGTCATTCCAGCTTTGAGGCACTTTTTAATCCGGCATTCCCTACAAGGATGACTACCTTCAATCCGAGATCCACAAGTACACGAAACAAGAACATTTTTGGAATGAAAATGTCGACGGAAAAAAGCAGCGCAGGCTCTGAAAAAGTGTAGTTTGTAGTTTTTGTAGTCTTTGTAGTCTAACTTACTTACAACAAATCCCACCAAAATGAGTTTCTGCTCCGTGAGCTCCACAAACTTCACAAGTTGTCATAGAGCTGGAAATTGGGAAATTTTGAGAAGAAAAAAAGGGGAAATAGTGTGTTGAATCGAGAGATACAGAAAGAAAAAAATTTCAGAGGAAATTGATAGGCACTTTCTGATATTTTATGTATACAACGACTGGAAAGTTACGTTTCTTATCAATTGTGGCAGTTCAGTGATAAGAAATCAATGATTCTATGATACACATTCAGACTATTTGCATAGGTATTACGCGTAACTTTATGTGAAACTTCTATCAAAGTGGCACGCCAAACATTTTTTTTTTGAATAAATTTTTTAAATGAAACTTCTGAAATTATCATATTTGTGGGATCCAGTTGATTGTTGAATTTCAAAAATGGAGGTGCCGTTCTATTAGAGGTGCCGTTTTATTGAAGGTGTTAGTAAAACTTTCGTACTGTTTGCATAGGTATTACGCATGATTTGATAAGAGACCTCTATTATAATGGCATGTCAAACTTTTTTCCGAATGAATCTTCGAAAATTTCAGAAAACTCGAAACTTATTATGGTCCATTTAGAAAATCTTGCAATTGTCGACTTTGAAAGCGAGGGGTGCCGTTTTATTAGAGATGCCGTTATAAAAGAAGGGCCGTTTTATTAGAGGTTTTATTCTATTGATTGTGTTTGTAAAAGAAGAGCATTCTCCTTTATTGATTCAAGCAGGGCTCTTTCATGAGAAGGGCTCTTCTAATAGGGGATCTTTTTTAATGCTCTCACCAAACTTTCGAGGGCTCTTCTATTAAAGGGAATTTTCTAATTTGAAGGCTCTTTCAACACATTATTTTTAAATTATATTCAGTCTAAAAATATATTTATTGATGAAAAAAATCACAAAAAACCAAAAAATCAATGTCCATGTGGTCCATCACCATGGTCACTTTCTCCATTTCTTTTTCCACAGATGTCCTTACAATCACATCCTCCTCCTGCCGGATGGTCACCATGTTCTAGAATAATTTCATGTCCATGAGGTCCATCTCCACCAGTGTTGCCACATTTACAGTTGCATCGATTTTGTTCGATTCCTCTTTCTTGGATTCCTTCGGACGTTTCTGAAAATGCAGAGCTTTAGCGTTGCACATTCTACATTAATCAACAAAGTTTGACAGTAATCCAGAAGGTTTTAAAATCACCCAGAATGATGTGAAGTACCTAAAGTGCTTTACAGTAATCCAAAAACGTTCTCATGTAAAACAGAATTTTCTACAGCGACTCAAAATGTCCTACTGTAATTCAGAATGATCTACGTTGATTCAAAATTATTCCACAGTCTTCTACTATGTTCTACAGTAATCCAGGACTGTCTTTAGTGGTTCCGGATGACCTACAGTAATTGCCGCATGTTCTAAAGTAAGCCAAAATGTTCTACAGTAAACCAGAATGTTCTACAGTATTCCAGCACAATCTACACTGATTCGAAGTTGTTTCGCAGTAATCCAAAACTATTTGTAGTAATTCAGGATGACCTACAGTAACCCCAAATGTTCTACAATAAGCCAGAATGTTCTACAGTAAAGCAAGCTGTTCTACAGTGGTCAAGGAAGCTCTACAGTAATCTCGAATGCTCTACAGTAATCCAGAACCATCTACAGCGATTCAAGATGACATACACTAACTGCGAGTTTCCTACAGTAACCCCGCATGCTCTACAGTAATTCCTAATACCAGTTTCCTAATTCACTTTCTTTCTTTCAATGTCGCTGTCTCTACAGCTACCAACAAGCAAAGTAAAACCAAAATAGTATGAAATTTCATAGTTGAAAACTGAGAAGTTTTGTTTTATTTTTGGTTTTAAATAGAAATGTGGACTGAAAATTCCTTCCTGTTTCTTACCCTATTCATTCATTTCATCAGTGATGAATCAGTGATAACAATCAAAAACACATGATTCAAAACAAACATTTCTTTTGCAAAATGGAATTCTTTTCAGTATCATGTTTTATTTTTTACAGAAACAAAACTAAAGAAATGTGTGAAAATTGAAGGTAAAACTACGAAATATCACATGTGGATCAAAAAAGGAAATTTTGCTTTGAGAAAAAATCAAGTGGTATGCCGTTTCAGAACTGTCCCGTATCAGAACTGTTCCTTATCAGAACTGTCTCCTTTCAGAACTTTTCAGTTCTGATACGGGAAAGTGCTGTGAAGGGACAGTTTTGATACGGAGCAGTTCTAGAATAAGAAAGTTATGATATGGGTTACGGTTCTAATGGGACAGTTCTGATGAGGAAAACGGCTCTAGAACGTTCTAGAAATACTTTCATCAGATTACGGTGCAGCAGATCTCGAGATAACTTCATTCATGGAAATTCCGGTTTCAGTTCCAACACGACTGGTACTGTAGACAGGTTGTTTAAAGGAGCATTTGATGAGTTTGAAGAGGTATCCTGAAACGAAACACAGTAATCCAGAACCGTATTCAAAGATCTACTGTAATCCCTATCAATTCACAGTAATACCTACCGGTCTACAGTACTTCTTTACGCTCTCATAGAGCGCTAACAATGATTTAGACTGATCTACAGTAATACAGATGGTTATACAGCAGTACAGAATAGTCTACAGTAATCTAGAATGAACTACAGTGAACCAGAAAAATATACAGTAATCCAGAATGATCTACATTAATCCAAAACTAACTATAGTAATTCAAAATGGTCTACAGTAATCCAAAATTGTCTATAGTGATGTTGAATGATCTACAGTAACTTAGATTGATTTACAGCAATTCCTAACTGTCTACAGTCATCCTCGATGTTCTTCAAGAGGCCCTACAGTAGTACTGTGCTATCTAAAGTAATCCAGAAAGGTCTACAATACAACTACAGTAACCCTGATAATCCATGATGACTCTAGAGACTACAGTAATCTCTATGCAGTAATCCAGTTCTATCTACAGTAACCCACTTACCAAAGAAAGCTTCTCGATATGGTCTAATAATAAACATTGTCGGTAGGGCATCCGTGGCAAGGTACAGAGGAATTGTAAAAGCCTGAATTCTTCCAAAAAATGGAGTTGAAATGTTCAAAAAAAGAGTCAAATAGATGATGGACAATGGGATTTGCATAAAAAGAATTGGAATGATTGTCTGAGAAGCCAATGCGTAGAATAATTGCCATTGTAGTCTACGGTAGCTCACGGAACAAGTGGATGTCATAAGGGATTTTGTGATTAGATAGGATTTGAAAGCGTAGAACAGCATTAGGGTTTCGGAGCCGAACTGAAAATTGGAATTTTAGAACCTGTAATAGTGGAGCACCTTTAAAGGAGGACTGAACTCGGGTTTTTTTATTTCAAATTCTGATGCAGTTTTTCATTTTGATCATTTTCTTTCACTACGACTACACTCAAAAATCACTCTAAACGGTAGAAAAAGGCGTTTGAAAGATGCACGCAATACAGATTGATGACCTAGAATCCGACAAGTGTGCGCCTTGCGCGCGCTATTTTTCAAATTCCTAGGCCGTCAACCTGTACGCGACCATGCCTTCAAACGCCTTTTTCACCCGTTTAGAGTGATTTTTGAGTGATGTCGTAGTGAAAGAAAATGTTCAGAATGAAAAACTGCATCAGAATTCGAAATTTAAAAAACCCGAGTTCAGTCCTCCTTTAATACTGTGCCCTAATAGAGTGGCGGGCCGAAACAATTAAAAATTTGCTGAAAAATCACCAGAAATAAAAAAAAT
The DNA here is from genome assembly GCA_963572265.1 of Caenorhabditis doughertyi. NCBI lineage: Eukaryota > Metazoa > Nematoda > Chromadorea > Rhabditida > Rhabditidae > Caenorhabditis > Caenorhabditis doughertyi. Next base: position 21,214,629 of record OY751557.1, on the reverse strand, counting down.
TTGGCACTAATTTCTTGAAATTCACTTTCAGAATAAACAGCTTTATTTGAGGCGCCGTTCTAATAGAGGTGGCACTCTATTATAAGTTTAACAGTGATCATTTCCTAAACTAGCGACACAATTTGAAAACTATGAACATTAAAAAATTGACAGCATGCTCCACTAATAGAGTTTTCATCGCAAACTTTTGACCTACCAAAATACAAGTGCACAGAGCCATTCCAATAAATGAATCCCAATTGATTACTGTGGTCCCATCCTCCATTTTGGGATAAAAGTATATTCCAACGAAGCCGGTTGTTTTGTTATTCAAGTCACTTGGGAAAGAGTCTTGGCTGGAAAAAATAACGTTATGAAGAATGAAGGACAGGATATGGTTTTTGAAATTGTGTGCATTTTGTCGTAAGATATGGTGTAAATTGAATTGAACATTAAATTAGAAAAAACCGGCATGCCACGTTTAAAAAAAACCGGCATGCCACGTTAAAAAAAAAACCGGCATGCCACATTTAAAAAAAACCGGCATGCCACATTAAAAAACCGGCATGCCACATTTAAAAAACCGGCATGCCACATTGAAAAAAAACCGACATGCCACGTTAAAAAAAAACCGGCATGCCACATTTAAAAAAACCGGCATGCCACATTAAAAAACCGGCATGCCACATTTAAAAACCGGCATGCCACATTGAAAAAAAACCGACATGCCACGTTAAAAAAAAACCGGCATGCCACGTTGAAAAAAACCGGCATGCCACGTTAAAAAAAACCGGCATGCCACATTTTAAAAAAACCGGCATGCCACATAAAAAACCGGCATGCCACATTTAAAAAACCGGCATGCCACATTGAAAAAAAACCGGCATGCCACGTTAAAAAAAACCGGCATGCCACATAAAAAACCGGCATAACACAATTTTAAAAATCCGGCATGCCGGTCTATCAGATACTGCCTGTCTAAGTTCCGAAGCGCACATCTAAGTGCCGCTCTATTAGAGGTGCTGTTCTATAATTGATGCCATTGTGTTAAAAGTTTTTCGGGTACCTCAAAATCATATCCACATATTGATTCCTTCCCAAGTATATCCAACAAGAAAGTGTCCAAAGTGAAGCCACAATCAGTGGAATTCCACACCAAAATATATAGTTTCGGATGGTATGACAAGTCCATGAAATGTTTCTGAAAATCGAAAATTGGAATAAAAATGAACAAAAAAGTGGAAAAAGTACCCGTTCAAAACCTGGAATCGATAGGCAAATTGGACACCAAATAGGGCAAGAGAGGTGGCAAATGAGCCGCAGTAGATTACTGTAAGATAAGAATTTTATGAAATTTTTATGGGCAGGCTTTGGGCATGCTTTGGGCAAGCCTTGAGCAAAGCTTGGGCAAGCATTGGGCAAGTCCTGGGCAAGCCATGGGCAAGCCTAGGGCAAGCCTTGGGCAAGCCGTGTTCTTCATAGAAGGGCACACCACAAAAGTTTAAAGTATTAAATGCGTACCCCTCTTAGAATGGCACCCTGCTCCTGTAATAGGGGTTAACTTACAAATAGAAATTTGCAATGCACTCTCTGGAAGAATTGCATTATCCGGGTCAATTGTGACAATGAAAGCCGAGTCTTGAGTAAACATTTCGGGTACTGTCATCAATTCCAAAAATCCGAAAAATATTTCAAAAATGGCAATGTACATCATTAGAAACTTATAGATTCCAATATCAGTTGGTGATCGAAATAAGATCATTGGAAGAAGAATAGCATTGGAAAACATTCCAAAACATGTACATCCACGTTCAATTTTGTTTATGATGACGTCAGAGGATTCAGAAGACGAATTGGAAAGAACGGCATTGATGACGTCACCAGAAGAGGATTCAGAAGAGTTCATTTTCAGACAAATTCAGAAGTAGAAGAGAAAATGAGAAGATGTGGTGAAGAAAAAAAAGTAATAAATGAGAACGAACCGCCAGACAATTCCCGTTGGGATTTTTTTAAATAAAAATCATTGTCTAGCCGTTTGAATGGGTCAGAAAACTATAGTAGACCACCCACATAGAAAATAGATGTGTTTTGGAATTGTTCGGGGTTATGGTAATCCAACAGCAAATGTACAGTAACCCTGCCGTATGAACTACGGTAATCCTACAGTAAATTTATGATAAATCCAACAGGCAGGTTACAGTAATCCTACAGCATGAAGAACAGTAATTCAACAATATGAGCTACAGTAATCCTACAGTATAAACCACAGTAATTCTACAGTATAACCTGCATTAATCCAGCAGTATGAGCAACAGTAATCCTACAGTATAAATCATAGTAATCCTGCAGTGTTACCTACAGTAATCCTACAGTATTAACCACAGTAATCCTACAGTATAAACCACAGTAATTCTACAGTATAACCTGCAGTAATCCAATAGTTTGAGCTACAGTAATCCTACAGTATAAACTACAGTAATCCTACAGTATAAACCACAGTAATCCTACAGTATAACCTGCAGTAGTCCAACAGTATGACCTACAGTAATCCTACAGTATAAACCATAGTAATCCTGCAGTAAGATTACAGTTATACTACACCAGAGTCGCAGAATGGCTGCATTATGAAATACAGTAATCTTCATACAGTATTGCTCATAATATTCTTACAGTACGAACTACAGTAGTCATACAGTAACACTACCGTACTTGTAGTCTATGTTTTTTTGTAGTTTTTGTAGTTTTTCAAGTTTTCGTAGCCTTTGTAGTCTTTGTAGTGAGAACCCGGCAGACAACACTAAATGGGCTACATATGTCTATGAGACATGGGGACAAAATGGGCTTGCCTTGAGCAAGTATCCCTAGAAGGTGTAAGGATAGCTTCCCAATTAGCAGAACCTGGACAAACTACAAACTACAAACTACAAATTAAAAACAGGTGTCTCCATTAATCGTTTTCGTATAGTGACACCTTCCTTGGCTTTAATATTTACAAGAACAAGTCTAGCCCCACTGATTTCTCTACGGAGTTTAAATCTAGACACAAATCAGAACTTTTCTTTCTTATCAATTGGTATCGACTTCATTAACACATCATCTTCTTCCCACGTCTTCAAAATGTCATCGAATCAATGGCTTCCAATTTTCAACAAGATTCAGAAGGCGTCCACGTGCTTCGGCATGACTATCAATGCTTTACTGATACCCCTTATCATTTTTCGATCACCAAAAGATTTGGGTTTGTACAAGTACATGATGATTTATATCTCATGTTTTGAAATGTTTTTTGGGATGGTGGAATTGTTGATTATACCGGTGAGTGGATGCTACAGTAATCCAAAACATATCTACAGTAACCTGAACTTTCTACAGTAATCTAAAAAAGCATACATTGGCCTAATACTGTCTACAGAAGTACAGGGAGCTCAACAGTAGTCTAGAATGTCTCTACAGTAGCCGAGCACGACCTACAGTAAAACCTTGCCCACATCAACAGTAACTATGTAGTGTAACCTTGCCCATATCTAGAGTAGCTTTGCCCGTATCTATAATAGTCTTGCCGAAACTTAGGAAAACCTTGGCAAATTCTACAGTAACCTCACCCATATCTTCAGTAATCTTGCCCAGATCTATAGTAACCCAAGTAGTTCTACAGTAACCTGACACATTCTACAGTAATCCTGCCCAAATTTAGAGTGACCTTGTCATAATCTAGAGTAGCCTTGCCCAAATTTAGGACAACCTTGCCGAAACCTACAGTAACCTCCCCCAAATTTAGAAAATTTTTTTCCATTTCAACAGTATCGTTGAAAGTAGTTTAAAACTCGATACAGTAACACCTACAGTAATCTGAAATTTTTACCAGTAGCTTAGCATGCAATACAGTACTATACAGTGACCTAGTCTATCGATTTCAGGACTTTTTCACCAAAGACTCTGCATTCTTCGTTATGGTCGACCCAAACAAGACTATTGTGCCACAAAGTTTGATTCAAGCTGCTGATTGTATGTTGACCCTCCAATCACGAATTTCACCTACAGTAACCCAATTACAGTACTCTTCTGTGGCTCTTTCGCAGTGTCCCTTGGAATTTTTGGTTTTCAATTTGCATATCGATATCAAGTTTTGAGAGGGTACGTGCTCAAAGTTTATAATTGCAGTTTGTAGTCTAACTTTGTAGTTTGTAGTCTAGCTTTGTGGTTTGTAGTCTAACTTTGTAGTTTGTAGCTCGTTCAATAGGAATTGTATATTTCCAGAAACGCTGACTGGACTTCCAAAACGCTGAAAAACATCATTTTTTGGCTTGGATCTCCTCTGATTTTTGCCACAATTTGGACAACAGCTCTTGGGTTTTTCATGCCACAAAATCAGTACTCAAAAATGATTTTGAAGTTAGTTCCGGCAAAAAACTGATGAAAAAATTGTGTGTTTTTTTTAGTAGAGAATCAGTGTTTCCTCCTTCTGTTGACCCAGATTCAATTGGATTCGTTGGTGCGTTGTTTTATCCAAAATTGGATAATGGAACAAAAATTGTGAATTGGGATTCGATGATTGGTGTGTCGGTGACCACAACGATATTGGTAGGCCCTGCCCATGCCTTGCCGATTTCTTGCCCATATTACTTTTCAGATGAGCTCCGAATTCACCATGTTCTTCTTCGCCATGAAATGTTTCTTGGCCACCAAAAGCCTAATGGCCCAAGCTGGTCACTCGAAATGTTTCCGACGACTCCAATGGCAATTATTCTATGCTCTGGTTATGCAGACCATGATTCCAATCACTTTTATCCAGGGCCCTTTCACTGTTATTTACTTCACCACGTTGATTTTGGATAACTGTTCTGAACCATTTGGACACTTCTTGGCATTGACTATCACTTTGTATTTGGCCACGGATGCATTGCCCACGATTTTTATAATCAAACAGTACAGGGATACTGTAGTTGGTGAGTGAGGGGTTTCAGATTTGTTGGTATTGGCTTTTCGAAATGATGAGCAATTGCGCCCACTGGATTCGGTTGATTTTTTGATATTTGAATTTTTCACTTCCAACTTTTCACCGAAAAAAATCGTCTATTTGCTTCATTTTTTGGCTTTGATCATCTGAAGAATGCATTTTTTTGACTGAAAATTACAGTTTCATTCCTTTTTATCCTAAATCTTATTGAAAATCTATTGGGAAGGCAAATGAATGAGCAAGCGCGCCCCACTAGACTCAGTACTTTGGTTTTTCTCACTTTCGGCGAATGTGGTTTTTTCGGAGAAACCTCGCGTTTTCGGCATCAAAGCGCCTATTTTGGAGTGTTCTTGCAAAAAAAAATCGAAAAAAAGCAAAACTTCTGAGTGGGAAAATTTTCTATTTTTTCATGTTTTCAACCAGATTTATGTCAAATAGAGGGCTGAAACAGTCATTTTCATTCGAAAAATGCATTTTTCAGATAACTAAAATCAAAAAATGACACAAATAGGCGTTTTCCGGTGAAAAACAAAAATATCTCCAATAAACTCATTCGCCGAAGACGAAAAAAAAATTTTGAAAAAATCAACAGAGTCTAGTGGCGCGCGCTTGTTCAAGCCTATGCCTTCCCAATAGAAAAAAAATAGAAAAATTTCCACTTAACAATTGTACTTTTCTCGATTTTCGGTGAGAAAAGTTGCTCGAAAAATGCTCAAAGAGGAAAAATTCGAGTGCTAAGTCCAGTGGGGCGCGGTTGCTATGAATTTCGTATGCATTATGTCGTAAAAGTGCATCGAAAGATTCTAGTGAAACTTTTACTGGCTAGTGAGTTGAGTGTTTTTTAGTAATCAAGACAATCGAGACGAGAAGAACCGAGACATTTCGAGACTTGCGAGACACGTCTCGTTAGGCGGTGCTCTACACCTTTTATCACTGTTTATCATTCAAATTTTTTGAAAGTTTTTCAAAAAAAAATTTCTTCGTAGTCGTAGCGTAGTATGTGTCCTCCACCCTCATTCATAATCACAGACTAGTGCTCATCCGAGCGGAAATTGAATTGTGATATATCCTATGCCTACGTGATGTAAATTCGAGCGAAAAAAGAATAGGCAACAAACAGGAAGTGATCAAAAAGCAAGAAAAAAGACGTCTGAAATCATTTTTATGATATTTTGTTAATCATAGAAAAATATAATGATGGCAAATGTGAGATCAAAAAAAGTTCATGTTAGATGTTTTTTTTTTTTCATTTTTTCAAACTGATTAGTTTATGCCTACTTCAGTTTTACTGTAGATTATGTTGAGTTTGCCCTTACTCTGGCCTTGCCCATTGCTTTGCGAGTACCTTGCAAATAAATTGCAAATACTTTGCCCTAACTTGCCCTCGTCTTTCCCTGTACCCTGTCCATTCCTTGTTATGGAAGCTCAAACCAGGCCGGCAAAACAGAACCAAATATGTCTAATCCTTGTATACATTTTTGAACCATACACTGCGTTCAGAAAGTTTAGGACCCCCCTTGATTTTGAGCCTCCAGCCAAAACTGAAAGAGTCATGAAAAATATGTGAATGCCATCCGATTCCAAATACAAAATAACCCCCGGGCGCAATTTTTCATGATCCTTTAACTTTTCATACTCCCACAGCATAGAAAAGTCACTTTTTCGACCGTTCAAAAAGTTTAGGACCCCCTGGAAATGTATGTGCTGTCACGTTTTCATTCACTTTTGAAAACAATTTTGAACAAAAAAACGAAATGGGACACAAAAAAAATGAAAAACAAACTCAAAAATGAATAAAAACGTGACGGCACGACCATAATTGCGAGCCTCGCGAGCCTTTGCGATCATGTGCGATCACGTTGCGAGAAATGAAAAATGCGAGCATTAAGCGAGACGACCTTCGTGCGAGCCGAGCGCGAGCAAGTTTCGCAAAAATAAAAGGCGATCATTGCGAGATTTCTCGCGCTCGGCGAGCATCAATGCTCGCGAGACGACACTCTCTTTTGTGCAGGCACAAGCGGCAATTGAACCGCGTGCGGAATCGCCGGTTTTTTTCCGTTTTTTTTTGTTTTTTTTTCTTGGAAAACTTTGAAATGTCAGCAGTTTTTAGCGCGCCTTCTCGAAAAAAAAAACGGCAAAACTTTAAGTATATTTTAGACAAAATTTGTGATGTATTTAAAAATTCGGGCACGTTTTTAATTGCTTTTTACCTTGTTTCCAACGCGGCAAGTGTTTCCAACCTTGTTTCCAACTCGGCCTAAATTTCGTGTCGTCCTTGCTCCCAATATGCTTTTGTTTCAACTGTTTTTTTCTATGGTGCACTACTATTACAACCCTGCCCATACGTGTGAGTGAGAAGTTTCTACGCCTCGCCCATGCCCACACCTTGCTCATAACTTGTTCATGCTTTTTCTATACCTTGTTTGAACGGTCCTTTTTGGAACTGGTGGAATCATTTTCCAGAGAAAATTTTGGATATTTCTAGTAGGAAAACATCAAAAATTTTATCGAATTCATTAAAAAAAATCGAAAAAAATGACCACAACTTTCCAAATTTTTTTGAATTCGGGCCGACCGGACCAGGCTGCTGAAATTTTCCATGGGCCTGCCTATCTTCTTTTTTTTCCCGAATTTCTTATAATCTATTCAACTATAACACCATCATTCCAGGCTATTTCAAACGTTTCAAAGTGATTCAAGTCCAACCCCAAGCGGCTCATTCTGTGACATCAATCAACTTTAAGGGTGTGTCTTGAATGTACCCGACTATATTATTTATCGTTTTCTTATATGGCAGTCTGTCTTAAATACCATATCCCCAAGTGAATTGTCTAGTCTAGTTCCCCTATTTTTATTCTCATTATGATATTCTACCTCATCTCATCACATCACAACATGTCTACCTCGACTTCCAACCTGATAAAACGTGGATTAACATGTACTGGAATGATATCCAATATGATTCTTATCAATTTAATTGTTCTTCGATCGCCAAAAGACCTGGGATTATACAAAAACCTCATGATTTTTATCGCCTCTTTTGAACTTTTTTATGGCGCTGTCGAATTTTTGACGGTGCCAGTTTTACTTTCATTAGACTCCGCATTTTTTGTGATTGTGGACCCTGAACAGACATATTTGCCGAAGGAATGGTTGCTGGGAGTTGATCGTGAGTTTTGCCCACTTTTTTGTGCCCAAGGCTTGTCTAAGGCTTGCCCAAGGCTTGCCCAAGGCTTGCCCAAGGCTTGCCCAAGGCTTGCCCAAGGCTTGCCAAAGGCTTGCCCAAGGCTTGCCCAAGGCTTGCCCAAGGCTTGCCCAACTCTCCCCTATTACAGTAATCTTCTGCGGCTCCTTTTCAGTCTCTCTTGTTATTTTTGGTTGCCAATTTGCCTATCGATATCATGTTCTCAAAGGGTTTGTTTTCTTCAATTTTCACTTTTCAACAAATTCAAAATTGTTCTTTAGAAACGACTACTGGACCGCTTGCAAGCCTCTAAACTTTTTTCTCTGGATTGGCTCCTCCATTTTTTGCGGAGTTTTTTATTCGAGTTTCGTTCTGATCTTTATGAGAAGGACACAGTACACGGATAAAGTTTTGATGTGATTTTAGCTTGACCAAAACCTTTTTAAAACTTTTTTTCCAGAGAAGTCGGCTATTCAGAGGACCAAATGAACCAAATTGGTTTTCTGGGATTCATGTTTTATCCAAAATTGGATAATGGGACAGAAGTGATAAATTGGGATTCATTCATAGGAGTTTCAGTGACGACGAGTTTTTTGGTAAGTTGCTTGCCCATTGCTTGCACATAGGTTGCCCATAGCTTGCCCATAACTTGCCCATAGCTTGCCCATTTTTTGCCCAGTTTTTTCCAGATGGCCTCCGAATTCACCATGATCTACTACGCTTTCAAATGCTTCCAAGCCACCAAATCTCTTTTCACCCAAGTCGGATACTCTCCAAACTATCGACGTCTTCAATGGCAACTCTTCTACGCCCTGGTTGCCCAAACTATCATCCCAATCTTTTTCATGCAAATCCCAATGTCTTTGATCTACGTCTCCACAATTTTCTTCGGTAAAGCATTGCCGATTATGGGATATTTGGAGAGTTTTACCATATCTTTGTACCTGGCTACAGATGCTCTTCCAACTATATTCATAATTAAACCTTATCGTGAGACTATTTTCAATATATTTTGCTTCTGGAAGAATTATAAGTTGGTCAAAGTGACACCGAATCAGTTGAATGTGACAGAAGCCAGTCAGACTAAATATATTCATGTTACTATTTGATTAGGCTTTAGTTCGAGAACTAATAAATTTAAATTCTTTAAAAATTGTTCGAAAATTTTTCTTCGAAAAAATTGAGACCGAATTTTGGTGTAGCATTCACCAGTAATCTCTCTACTCCAGAGCCAAGCGGCAACAGGATTGCCGCGTTGCCAAATTCCTGTGAGTCATTGTTGGTGAGTTGCTTGCCTATAGCTTGTTGCCGAATTGCCAAGTTGACGAACTTTGTTCCGGCGATGCCTTTTGTTGATCTTTGACAGACATTTTGGATGTTGAATAGTTTTTAAGACACATTTTTCTTGAAAAATAAAGTTTTCAACAAGTATTTCGAACAAGCAAACCTGATTTCGATTGTGAAAAATGCATTGCCGATTCTTGCCGAGTTTCACCGGGTTTCGCCGTGTTTTCAACTCGACAGTTGCCGAATTGCTAAAATTTAGTGTTGCCGCCTGCTCTACGCCACTACTTTGACGCTCTGATATGAGGAAATGAAGCAGCCGACATATTCCGAGCTCGACTTTTTTCGCCTACGACGGGGAGCAGTGTGCCTTGCCGAGAAAATGTTTAACCGATAAACGGATTTTTTGATAAATTATAATAGTTTGGTATATTTTCAGACAACTTTCAGGTTTATCAATAAATCCGCTAAAAAATGCGCCTCGGCGTTATTTCGGAGCATCGTTCTTCGGGTTTTTTTGAATTTTACAAAAAGCTATTGAAATAACTTGAAAATTTGCCGGAAAAAATTTCGGTAAATTTACCCAAATTTTTTCGGACATTTTTCCGATGAATTCTCAGGTAAATTTAACGGAGAATGCAAAACCGGTAAACGGATCTTTCGATAAATTATAATAGTTCGGTATTTTTTCAGACAACTTTCCGGTTTATCGAAAACCCCGCTTAACGAAAACCCCGCTAAACCCCGCTAAAACCGCGCCTTAAAGTTATTTCGGAGCATCGTTTGATTTTCAAATTTTGCGCCAAACAGCTACTGGAAACACTTGAAATTTTTCGGTAAATGTTCGGTAAATTTATCAAACTTTTTCTGCAAAATTTTCAAGGTTTTTTCCGTTTATTTTCCGGTAAATTCAACGAAAATTCCCCGGTAAGGCACTGGCTTAACGACTCATTTTTTCATATCCAAATAATCGTATGGTTTTAACCCAGTGTTCCTCTCATATTTTTATACCGGAAATAGTTTCATTTCCCCAATAACATAATTTTTAAAAATAATCAGTACCACCGGGAACCATCAGACAATTTTTGTGTCTTAGACGACATCAAATACAAATCTTCTCTTTTTCTTACCTCAAAGATTGACAATTTTGGAAAATAAAGGAGAAAAAATGATTCATAATAACCAGAAAGAGCACCAAAGATGATGTTAGGGGGCACAATAATATATATTCATTGTCAGAAAACTTCACTTTCTTTTAATTTTCCACTTTTTTTTGAGAATTTCAAAAGTTTCTTCTTTCCAGAGCGATGCCTTCAGATGAGCAATTAGCAGGGTTTGTGGTATTTCCGGTAGGTGTTCGCTTTTTGAGATAAGAAGCAACCGCGCCCCACTGGACTCAGTATTTGAACTTTTTCCGGCGAATTTAGCGGTTATTTTGACAAAAATACCTATTCTTTAAAACTTTAAAAAGTATTTTCTCACCAATAAAAAATTAAAAAAATTTTTTTCTAGGTTTTCAACTAGTTTCAGGTGGAAAAAATGACTGAAACTGTCACTTTCAGTCAAAAATTTCAGATAATTATATGCAAAAATGACGGAAATAGATTTTTTTTTCGAAAAAAAATCAGAATCAAAAAGTGCATTAACTGAAAATGAATGAAAAATTCAAAAAATCGATTGAGTTCAGTGAAGCGCAGTTGCTCATCAAAAAATAACCAGATAGTGCGCGCCGACTAGAGACGCAGACAATTTTTTTTCTAGAAAAGTGTGCACCAAAAATTGCTGAAAATGCTAAATTTCAGTAAAATTACTGAAAAGCGGTTTCGGCAATGGGGGCAGTTCTGTTGCCGCTTGCCTTTGATTCAGAGTTCAGAAGCTCACCTAGTTTCAATTGTTTCTCTGCGCCTCCCCTCCGCACTCACTATTTTTTTCAGTTTGCTTTCCTTGGTGTCCTTGCCAATTGGACCGTTGCTATTCTAATCCGAAAACTTCCATCTCTAAAAAACTCATTCGGAAGTCTAACCGCTTCTCAATCCATTGCAGACGCTATTCATTCTTCAGTTTTTGCTTTCTATTTTGCTCCAATGCTCATTTTGTAAGTCTCTCACTGGTGGCCTAGAACTACAAAACTCTTCCAGCAATCTTCAACTTCTAAAAACCTATTCCTCTATAATTGGACATGTCCTTTTGGTGGTCTATGACATTTCGGTTTATTCCCATTTATGTATATCTCTTAATCGATTCTGTTCAATTGTGGCTCCAATCAAATACGACACTATATTCAGTCAAATTAACACAAAAGTCTTCATATTTTTCTCATGGATTGTGGCTGTGATCCCATCGTTTTATCTCTACATCTACAGTATCCCTTATCCATTTTCCCCGTTCGAAATTCAATAAATTGCAGATGATTGCCGACTTACTTATGCGGATGGCACATTCATATTTCAACTTTCAAGTACCCCAGTGTGCGGTACTATTGCTTTTTATGTCGATTTTTTGAGATATATCACAATTGTGTCGCTGATAGTGGTAATTGATATTGTGACGGTGTCAAAAGTCAGGAGCTATAAGGCTAAAGTGAGTTGAGATGGGAAATGAATGAGCATCTAGGAAACCAATAGGGGATAAGGGGACAAGTAGTAGGCGGAGAGAGCGCATAGAGAAATCTAGCTAACTAGGTAATGGTCAGAATTTTAAGGTGAACTTTTGCGACGTGAGATAGCGCATTCAACCGCTGAGAGCACGTTGATCACGATTCTGAAGTGAGTGTTTGCCACCCACCCTTCAGAAAAAAGTTGTGATCTCGATTCTGACCAATTTTAGTGAAAATCACTACTTTGGAGCGGCTATGGTAGAGCCCCAAATTGTGTCAAAATACCGAACTGACCATCTTCTAACATAATCAAAATTTTTGAAAAGTAAAAAAAATTTTTTTTTGGACTGAAACATTTTCGTACAGCCCATAGAGGCTAGAAAATTTTTAACCCCCAGATAATTTTTTTTTCAAAAACTTTCCAAAAATTTGGCAATATTAGCGCATGGTTAGTTCTGTATTTTGGCAGAACTCGAAAAAAAAAATTGAAAATCTAGAAACAAAACTGCGCGCCGCACTTGCGTTTTTAAAATCGAGGTCGTTGGCTCGGTGACAGCTTCAAAATTTCTTGCACAAACTTTATTTTTTCAACAGTATCTTATAAATGCTGATATTTAAGAACAAATTGAGGCGTTTTTGCAGACAGTCAAAGTTTCAGAACTTTATATTAAACGTCAAAAATTTTGAAATCATAGGTTACAAGCATTTTGAAAAAATGTCAAAAATTTTTTCTACCCCAGATGCTCGATTCCTGATCTACCTCTTCCTCCAAATCCTCCATCAGAAAACATCGTGCCGAAATGAAATTCCTCAAACAGGCATGCCTTCAGGCCTTTGTTTTTGCTTGTGAGCTCACCACATACTTTCTTATTATGCCCAGAATTGATCCAACTAAACAATGGCTCCGTTTCTTTTTATCCACATTTGCATGGGTTTGTGTTCATATGTTGGATGGAATAATTACACTAATTTCAAACAAGGAATTTACGCAGACTATTTTCAAGAGGGTTCAAATTCGTAAGACTTTGAAAATTGAAATTTGAAGACAAAAACTGTTTTTCAGATGATTCATCGAACGACGCAAATCGGAATGTTGCAAGAAGTGTGGAGTAAATAGGTTTTATGAATAAAAAAATTAACTGAAAAACCTCTGAAAAAACCTAATACACCGGCACCCCTAACAGAACGGCACCTCTAATAAACCGGCAACTATCAGTAAAGAAGTAAACTTATCTAATTGATAAAATATATAAAAGTATTCAGATCTCAGCGCAGAATTTTTTGCAAAATGTTTTTGAAAAATGCATGCTCGGAGGACTTTTGCAAAAAAATCATTCATTTTTGAAAAGTTCTTTTCGCGTGAAAAATCTGAGAAAAAAGGTTCAAAAAATAGACCGGCAACATCTAATAGAACGGCATCTCTAATAAGCCGACAGATACTAAGAACAATAGGGTGGCATGTAACAATGTTTTGACAGTAGTTGAATGTTCTATTCAACTTCGGAAACGTTGCGAAGCACAAAAAAAATAGAAAAAAACATTTTTTAAATTTATTACACCGGCACCCCTAACATAACGGCACCCAGAGTAAACCGGCAACTAACACTAAACAAGTAAATTTATCTGATTGATAAGAATCTAGCAAGGTATTCAGATTTCAGCGCAGAATTTTTGGAAAACTTTTTGAAAAGTGCTAGTTTGCATTTTCAAAGTTCCTAAAAAGTGTAATTTGCGTAACCAATCTGAAAAAAGGTTCGAAAAATAGACCGGCAATCTCTAATAGAACGGCATCTCTAATAGGCCGGCAGGTACTAAGAACAATAGAAACGTTGCAAAGTACAAAAAAAAAATGGAAAAAAAAATTTTTTTAATCAAATTTTGTAACTACTGGCGTTATTAGAAGTGTTCTCGTTGTTGCGAGTGGCAGAACTGAAGCGGTCCTCTGAAAAAATGTTTTTTTTTTCATTTTTTTCATTTTTCATTAGAAAAACTCACTAATCTGTCTCCCTTTGAATATAGTCTGAGTGAATTCCTTATTGAATGCAATTGTAATTATACCATCCAACATATGAACACAAACCCATGCAAAAGTGGATAAAAAGAAACGGAGCCATTGTTTAGTTGGATCAATTCTGGGCATAATTAAGAAGTAGGTGGTGAGCTCACAAGCGAAAACAAAAGCCTGGAGGCATGCCTGTTTTAGAAAGTTCATTTCGGCACGATGCTTTCTGACAGAAGATTGGGCGGAGCCGGTGGAGGATTTGGAAATCTGGAAAATATGAATGAGAATAGTTTTTATCAGACTTGTCAGGGACCGAGCTGGGCCGCTGGAGAAATTTCTACAAGCCCGGCATGAGGTTCAGGGCAAAACATGTTTTCACTAGCCTGATTTTTCGGCGCTCCAACAGGCTGATCTTTACTGTTTGTCGCTGCGCTCCTTACTTTCTTCACTGGTCGCCGCTACACCTCTTCATAGAACTGAAATTCGTCGACACCTGTAGGCAAACAGGCCCTCAAGTTTTCGTGGTCCGGTGGCGCAGTGGGTGAGCGCGCGGCTGTCGTTCGCAACGCGTGGGTCCGACTTTTGCTGCGGAAAGCCTCTTTCTTTTTACTTTGAGAAAGCGAGCATTCTGACCAACGGACAGACATAGCCCTCTAGCGTTTTATATATAAGGATGATAAAGTTTTTTTTTTTGAAAAAAGTCAAACTCAGGAGTGTATTGTCTTTCTGCCCGAGAGGTTTGCCTGGTGGATTGCTCGGTCTTGCCCGAGCCATGCCCTTTTACTTGCCCTTTTTATCTCTCTTTGCCTATTATTTTTCCTTTTATCTAGCTATGGTCCATTACTTACCCATTTTACTTCCCTATTGTCCAATACTTGCCGTTTTATCACCCATTGGCTTTTTACGTGCCTATTTATCACCCTGTTGCATGTTTTCTCCCTAATTCTCTAATTACTACTGAGTGCTCTTTCCTCTCCTATTTGTTTCCCAGGGGTTTTGCACTTGGCCGAACAATAGTGCCCAATACCAGCACGAAACTAACCTTTGTCTTATAGCTCCGGACCTTGGACACCGTGATAATATCAATAATCACAATTGAAAACACAATGGAGTTGTACTTTAAAAAATCTGCATACCAGACAATAGTCCCGCAAACTGGGGTGTTAGCGAACTGGAAAATAAAAGTACCATCTGCATAGTTCAATCGGCAATCATCTGAAATTAATCTAGCTTGAGGCATTGAAAATTCGCTATGAATTACTGTAGACATAAAGATAAAACGAAGGGATCACAGCCACAATCCATGAGAATCCGATAAGGATTTTAGTGTTAATTTGACTGAATATAGTATCGTATTTGATTGGAGCCACAATTGAACAGAATCGATTAAGGGATATACATAGATGGGAATATGTTGAAATGTCATAGGCAACGAGAAGAGCATGCCCAATTGCAGACGAATAGGTTTTCAAAAGTTGAACATTGCTGGAAGAGTTTTCCTTATTTAAGGGGGGACAGGCCACCAGGGAAACTCACCAAATGAACATTGGAGCGACGAAAAAGGCAAAGACAGTGCAATGAACGGCATCACCGATAGATTGAGAAGCAGTTAGACTTCCAAATGAGTTTTTTAGAGATGGAATTTTTCGGATTAGAATAGCAACGGTCCAATTGGCAAGGACACCGAGGAAAGCAAACTGAAAGGAGATAGTGTGCACGGCAGGGAGACGCAGAGAAACAATTTGAACTAGGAGAAATTTTTAGCACTGAATCAATGGCAATCGGCAACAGGATTGCCGCTTCGCCAAATTGCCGGGATTTTTTTTCACGACTGTTTTTTGGAGCAATTTCAACAGTTTTTAAGGTACTTTTTTTTTGGAATAACGGCAAATATCTTAGTTAATTCTCTAAAAAAAAACTTGAGGACCATTTGAAAATTCTGACATATTTTTACTTGAAACATCGATTAAAAGCATCTAAAACTAAATTTTCGAAAGTTGCCGGTTTTCAACTCGGCATTTGCAGACATTTTGTGTTGCCGCTTGCCCTTGCTCTTTTTGGCCTAAAACTCACTGGAAAAATCAAAAATCCAGCCAGTTGCTCATCAGACCACATGTTGACTTTGGATTCTGTAAGACTGAAATTTTGCTCAAGAAAAATTTTTTTCAAGGAAGTGACAAAATTTTTCTTGTTCATTTTGCGAAAACAATTTGGCTCCCCCCCCCCCCCCCCCCCCTTTTTTTTTAGTAAAACGCATATTATATCATTAATATGAAAATTTAATCCGGTCTGTCTCAAAACAAAAAAACTTCCGCAAGCTACGAAAAAGTATGAAAAATAAAACAAAAGAAATTTAGGCTCCGGGACATTCTGAAACCAGACGTTTCGAAACCGAACGTTTCGAAACTGAGACATTTCGAAAGCGCTGAGAAAACCGTGAAAAAAGATTGGAAAACTGGGAATTTTTTGAAAATTTTGAAATGAAAATACCGAATGTTCACTGAATTGAGAACAAATTTTGAGAAAAAAGCAGTTTAGAACAAAAAAAATTGAAAAATTTCTAGAAATGTTTTAATTTTTTCATGCTTTTTTCACGATTTTCTTAGCGGTTTCGAAACGTCTGGTTGCGAAATGATCCAGAGCCAAAATTGAGGAGTCAAACCAAAAAAAAAACTCTGAAAAAATGACTAGTTCTGACTCTGCTTTTATACCGATTTTACACATTGTGCATACATTTTTTTTTGTTTTCACCTCGAGTATTTTTTTTTCTTCTGCGTAGATATAATATGAATCATTTTTTGTGACTTCTCATTAGTCTTTTTGGCATGAGTAACCAAAAGGAAGTCATAAACAACACTTTTCGAGGTATCTTTTTGTAGGTATTTTTGGGTAAAAA
Organism: Caenorhabditis doughertyi; assembly: GCA_963572265.1. Classification (NCBI taxonomy): domain Eukaryota; kingdom Metazoa; phylum Nematoda; class Chromadorea; order Rhabditida; family Rhabditidae; genus Caenorhabditis; species Caenorhabditis doughertyi. The sequence continues at coordinate 21,197,731 of OY751557.1, read as the reverse complement.
TTGTAGATGTATTACTCATTTTTATTATTATTGGAAGAAATATTATCAGAAGACTGTTGACAAAAATATTAGAATTTTTTGTAATTTTTTCTCTGCTTTCGCGTTGCTCATTTTACAATCGCCGTTGTTTTTTTTTTGCAAGACTACAAAAACTACAAAACTGCTTGAATAACAAATTTCAAAAACATAAAAAAATGAAGAGTTTCATGAATCTGGCGAAGGGAAAAGAAGGCTTTTCATTTGACTCGAAAATCACTCTAAATCAAACTTCAAATCCGGGCCGAATCGGGCCGGGCTGATGAAAAATCCTCTGGCCCGGCCCGGTCGGCCGGGTTTGAAATTTTTTGAATTTTTTCCCGATTTTCAGCCCTATTTCGACACTTTTCCTGGGTCATTTTACACAAAAATTGATCGGAATTTCCTCCCTGAAAACATGGGCCAAAAAACTAAAAAAAAACCGCGAAAAAAAATTTTCGGAAAAAAAATTGAAGAAGACATGTTTTGCCCTGAACCCCGGGCCCACCGAGCCAGGCCGGTAGAAATTTCTCAAGCGACCCGGCCCGGCCCGTGAGAAGTCTGCTCTAAACGGTACAAAATGTTCAAAGGCATGGCCGAGTACAGATTGATGGCCTAGAATCCGAGAAGTGGGCAATTTTTAATTTTTTAGGCCATCAATCTGTACTTGGCAATGCCTTAAAATAGCACGCAAAAAGAGGACATAATTCCAGGATAGCCAATAAATATTCATTCAATAACTTTTGAATTTTCTGGAACAAACTTAAAATCCATTCTTAAAAGGAAAATATCATCTTCCAAAAATATAATAGATTCCACTCTCTTGTCATCGGGAGTCCTGAAATACCATTGTCTTCTTTTACGTCCACATTGACTTGTTTCCTCTGATGGGGGTCCGAAAAGGTCGACGAAACGATCTTCCACGTGATTATGTTGGAATTGAAGTTGCAGGTATTCGAAGGTTGGGGATTTTTGGCGAGCCTGAAAATATTCATGTTATTCTATTATAGAAGTCCGTGTGTCGCCGATCATGGAGCCTTTCCTAAAAGTTAGATTTCGATGGGACCATGACAGGGCGATAGAGAATCTCTTTCCGACGATGCCCGTTATATGAATTTTTTATTGGAGCTCTGGAACGCTCGGTGCTATCTATGCGCCAAATCTGAACTACGCCCCCGTCAACTGTCGGCCGCTAGATTTACTGATTTTAGAGAGTTTGCTGTCGGTTCAATTACACACCGTTGGCGGTGTAGTGTAGTGGTGTTTTTATTTTTTTATTTTTTCAACATTTCCGGTAAGTTCAGCATCCGAGTTCGATTCCTCGGTGGGCCAAATATTCTTGGTTTTTTTAAAATTCAAATAGAAAATAAGCGAAATTTGTGTTTGAAAAAAACTTTCGGTTGAAGTTCAGAGCTCTGGATCTGAGCAGATTTAGCATAGTTTCGGTACTATTCCGCTTTACGGGACTTAAAATTTCTTCCGGGTCCGAACTTTTGGATTTTGTTCCACTCGGGTCCCAACTTTTTTTCACAGGTTCCAAAAACTTCCGGACTCCATGGAAGTCTGGTTAGATTACGCCAAATTTTCTTTCAATTTTCTTTCTTTCATTTTTGTACAAAGCTGGATTTTGATGATCGCACATTGAGTCATTTTGGGACATATGAAAAAAAGTAGGGACCCGAGCGAAAAAGTTTTGGGGCCCGTAATTGAACAAATGGGAAATCGAGTGGTGCATACTCAAAAAGATGGGACCCGGAAAACATTTTCTAAGCCATTTTTTCTCCCTCTCGCTTGCCTAACCTTCCTTACCTCTCTTATCTCATTGAACGAATCATATCCAATATCTCTTATTGCGAAATGTGTCTCCTTAATTCCAACCAAATCATTCATGTGTTCCGGTTCGATGAAAAATCCATAAATTGTCAAAATTTCAGTTTTCTTCAGCTGTTCCAGCTTTTCAAATTGATCCATTTCCAGTATAATATCCAACTGATCTGGTGCAAGAGCATTATTTATTTCAATCCGTTTCAATGATCCCGGATCGAGGCACGGTAGAATTTGCATTATATGATTATTATGGATTACTGTAGTGGTGAAAACTTTGACTTTGAGGGGGTCCGGCCGGGTTTTCACATGGGTTTCTAGAAGATTGAAGGATTCAGATGCAGATGACGTCAGCTTTTTTTCTTCATCGTCATCGTCGTAAAGAATCACTATGGATAGGTCTATAAGAACTCCTTGAATTCCATTGAAAACCTCTATTTGATCTTCGCAAGCAGCTTCCACAAATGATTTTTCTCAACCATTTCCTCTTCTCTTTCCTGTTTTCCATCATCCCATTTCATCCATTTCTTCAAACATCCAAAATTAATTTTGTGATATTCAATTGATATTTCTTTGGTGTTAATGACCAGAAAAAGGCAAATATAGTTGGGATAGATTCGAAAATGGATAGTGGTCACGGGGAAATTGGGATTGTTGGTTTCATCGATGAATGTTTGGATTCTGAAAAAAACGGTGTGTGAGAGAAAAATTATGAACGAAAAAAAAAACAGCTATTTTTCCAATAAAAATTAAAATCCGAGCCTAAAAGTTTTAGGTTAAAAAAAAAACAAAAATTTTGTTTTGAAATGCTCCGAGTCGTAGTTTTTTCGAAAAAAAAAATTCGACCGATAATTTTTGGTGCAACCAAAATCGGAACTGGTCAAATCAGAACTGTCCCGAATTGGAACAGACTCTTGTAAGACCCGACCTTTTTTTTCAGTTTTTTTTCTGGCAGTTTTGATAAGGTACAGTTCTGATAAAGGCAGTTCTGATTCGTCCATAGTTCTTATTCGACTAGTTTTGATTAAGGGTAACACCGGGAGAAAAAAAAAGATTGGAAAATTTGAAAAACGCTATCTTTCCGATAAAATTTGAAGCCCGAGCCTAAAAATTTTAGATCAAAAATTCCAAATTTTATTTCGAAATGTTCGAAACCTTTTTTTGTGAAATTTCGACTAAAATTTTTTTAATACCAAAGACAAAATTTCCTTTTTTTTTAAATAAATTTTTTATTTCCAGAATTTCAAAAAAAAAATTTTCAATTATCGAAATTTTGTAAATTGACTTACTTTTTCACAAAATCTGATGTTTCCTTCACAATTTCCATTGATTTCGAGAGAAAGTTCAAAAGAATCTGCAATATGTGAATGAAGAAATATTACGAAAAATTTTTGGGGAAAAAAAGTTTTTTTGGGGAGGCAAACTGAGAGAAGAGAGTGAAAGTGAAAGAGAGAATCAAGAGAAAAAAGCAGCTAAAAACTCATAAAAGTAACTTATTCCTTTTTGAATTAAGGATCTGATATAGGACTACTGTAGTTGCCGTACAAACTGTGTTGGTAATGCCCCTTCAATAGAAGTGCCCCTCTAATAGTGTTTTTACTGTAAGTGAATTTTTGTAGGTTACTGTAGATGTAGTGGATTACTGTATCTCGCTTTCGCCACAAAGACCACCAATTTTTCAAACGATTTTTGATCATTTTGGATTCGTAAGCCCCCGTTTTTTTAGCCCATTTTTAGTCTTCCTTTTTTTTATTACCAATGACTCATTTTTTAAATACCATTTACACGCATCTCCTCTTCTTCTCTCCTCTTTTTTTTCCCAAATTGATGTCTGTCGACAGAAATAAAAAAAGAGATCATCTAGTTATGGTTTTTTGTGGTTTCGTAAAGTTTATATATTTCTGTTTCGGGTGATGTTTTGGACTTGATTTGGTTTTTGTTGGAAATTTTCAGAGAAAATTTTTGTGTGAAACTGAAAAACAAAGGGAGATCAAAATATCGGAGGGTTTCCGGAAACAGGCAGTTTTGGAAACAACTTTGGGGGTTTCACTACTAGTTTTATCTTTTAATTACCACTAAAATTTCGAAAAAAAAATTTGAAAAGTTTTGTATTTTTCATATTTTTTTTTCGCTCGATCTTTTTCATTAATGAAGGCCGCAGAGACCGAAATTCCATTGTTTCTATTCAAATTTTGGCTTTTTTAAACTTTTTCAAAACTTCTCAAATTTTTCTTCAAAAACCTTTTTTTTTCGGAGAAAATTGAAATTTCACAGAATTTTGCACAAAACCCAAGAAAAATTTTATTTTATCGTGGCCGCAGCACTTTCTGCATACCGTAATTCAACCAGACTCACTCACGGTAATCCTTTGAAAAAAGCACTGTATTGTTTAAAGGCGCATCTACAAACTTCAACGATATCTCGGGATTACTGTAACCGTGATGGCATGTCGTGCAAACTTGCCGATGAAGCGCAACTGCCAAAAATAATAAAATTTGAACTTTTCCAAAAAAAATCCCATTAAAAAATTGACTCGAAAAAATTTTTAATCAGCGCCATATCTACAGTAATCTGCATACCGTATTCCAACCTAACTCACTTACAGTATCCTAGTTACAATAATCCTTCGAAAAAGTAACTGTTTTCTTTAAAGGCGCATCTACAAATTTGAGCGATATCTCGACACGATTATAGTGGGATTACTGTAGCCGTTGCAATAGTATTGTAAAACATATTGCCGCTGCGCCTTTGAACGGAACTGTCAAAAATAATAAAATTTGAATTTTTTGAAAAAATTCCATTAAAGAATTGACTCACAAAAACGTCAAAAATCAACAAATAAAGATCATAAAACGACAATTTGTTTCCTGATAAGATAAGAGAGGCAACTTTTCAAATGTCAAAGTCATATTGAACCAGAAAAACCACGTCATTTTTTTCTCTTTTTCTCTAATTCCTCTCTCTAGTCCTTATTTTTTTCTCTGACTCTCTAACTCTCTCTCTCTCTCTCTCTCTTTGTTCACATTTTACGGGGGAAAAAAAGAGAAAAAAGAGACGGAAAAGAAAAAATTTGTTTGCATTTTTTTGTCCTCATGGCACTACTAGAGACCCCCTGTTGCCAGACATCTTTTTTCCGGAATGATGACAAAAAGGGGGAGGGACATGTGACTCATTTTTACATGGTTTTTGTAAATATTTATATTATTTTAGGATATTAGTTTGTAATTTGTAGCCACTTTTTTTCTGGGATTTTTTGTGTATTTTAGTGACATTTCGCTGAATTTTTGGTCTTTTTTGATCCGAAAACATCTAAAATTTGGTTTCTTTAGTATTACGTAATTTTCATTCCAGACATGTTATGAGATAGAGCTGCCCAGTACTTGTACTTTTACTATATTTTCATTCAAGAAACTTGTTTGTTTTTTTAACTTTCCGATGGTTTTGTGGTTTAAAACTAGGTATATTCCGGTCAATTTTTTTTAGAAAAAAGCTTGAAAAACACATTATTCACAAAATTTCCGGATATTAGTTCGTAATTTGTAGTCAATATTTTTTTTGGGTTTTTTTGTGTATTTCAGGGAAATTTTGCTGACTTCCTGGTTTTTTTTTATCCAAAAACATTTTTAATTAAGTTTTTTGTCTCAATTTTTCGCATTAGTAAAGTCCATTCTTAAGTTTTTTTTGCACCAAAAAACAAAAAAATTAAAATTTTTGAGTGAGGAAATTTTCTATTTAAAATACTGCTCTCGCTTCATTTTTTTTTCTTAAAGGTGGCGGGACATGAAAAAGTTTAAATCGTAGTGATTACTGTTTCATAAAGATAGGACCATTGTAAACTCATATTTGAAGTCCGGAACATAAAAAATAGTATTGGAGCAAAATTATTACGCTACCTTGTTTATGGATGCGAGAGGCAGTTTCATAGAGGCCAATTGAGGGCGGCCGCGTTTTGGCCCCTGTGGCTCAACCGGTAACGCGGCCTACCACCAATCGGTACGGTAGCTTAGTTCGACCCCTTAGATGGTAATGGTTTTTGTTTTTCTTGAAAATAATCAAAAATGAAGAATCAGTGTATACACCACATCTTACGACAAAATGCATACTCAGTCCCCAAACTCAATCCCCACAACTTTCCTGTCCCCCCACCTTTAATTTTCTGTTTATTTTAATGATATTTTGCTAAATCTTTTTTGGTCCGAGACCGCTTTAATTTCAGTTTTTTGATTAGTTTTTTGCAATTTTCATTCAGGAAGTTTTCAGAACTGTATTTGCCTCATGTTTTCACTATTTTTATCTGAAAAGTCGTGTGTTTTGCTGATTTTCCGACTATTTTTTGGTGCCTTCTTGATTTGAGAACGGTATTTTTTCGGTTAAACTTTCCGGAAAACAGGATTAAAAAATAATTTGTTTGTAGAAATGGAAACTATAATTTTCATCACTTTGTAGTGAGCTTTCTCCAAAAAATTATATGTTATTTTGTTCTTCAACTTTTTTTTCAATATCATTACTAATTTTTTTTTTGGAACTTCTTTCTTTCCAATTTCATTTTTTGTATATATTTCTCTGATTTTATCACTTTTTTTCTCGAAAGCTTGCTTGCAATGTGTTTTTTTTGCCAAAAATTAGTGTTGGTAAACATTGCGAAATTCAACATCAAGGAACCAAGAAAAATAGAAAAAAAAGCAGGAAACCCATTTTTTTATTGTCTCACGGCACCTGCCTGCATTATATCTTCCTTTTTTCTATTAATTTTTTGATCACCTAAGCCAAGTTTTTTCAAAAATCCCTTGTACTTTTTTTTTCTCTCTGTCAGTTCATAGGAAGACTAAACACGCCAGAATTTAAATTTTTGGCTTTCAAATTCTACGCTGATCACAATTTTTAAAGTGATTTTGCTTGAAAATCGTTCTGAATCGTGAAAATTGTTCTAAAAAATCGTACGATACCGCTTCAATGACGGTGGCCTTCTGGCCTAGGAATCCCACCGTGTAGTCTGAAAGGACAAGAAGGCCTAGGAATCACAGGTGAAATCTCGAGGCCGCGTTGCCCTTTATCTATTTTCGTAGACAGTGAGCATTAAAACAACTGTTCTGATGATCTTTTGGAAAATTGCCGCCGAGCTGACCCTACCGAAAGTTCAAACAAGTGCAGACAAAAACTGACTTTTTGAACGAACATTGCTCTGAGAAAAAGAAAAAAATGACATCACCCTAGTGTAAGAAAAGTAGATCAAATTGAAAAAGTTTATCAAATCATTGAGTGGTGTTTCCACTTTTTGATCTTTTTCTCGTGAATTATACCAAAGATCTCTGAAAACTTCCTGATTTCACATCACCTGGCCATCTCTGAGCACTGGCCTTTCTCGTGTTTTGTGCATTTTCATTTTGCTTTCGAGCTTTGTGGTGTCTGCTCTTTTGAAACGTTATGCGCTTTCTTGAGACTCTTTTTGTTTCTCATAGCAACCAGTGTAGACAACACTTGAGAGAGGAATAGAGAGAAGGCCGCGGCTTTCTTTTTCTCATTTCTTTTTGTTTTTTTTTTTTTGGGGTTTTTTTGTTGAACTTGACTAGGAGTATGCTCAAAGTGGATTTCAATGCTTAAAGGAGGACTGAACTCGGGTTTTTAAAATTTAAAATTCAGATGCAGTTTTTTATTCTGATGATTTTCTTTCATTACGACTACACTCAAAAACCACTCTAAACGCTTGGAAAAGGCGTTTGAAAGAAGCACGCAATACAGGTTGATGGCCTAGGAATTCGAAAAAAAAGCGCACGCAAGTTGCATACTTAGGCCATCAATCTGTATTGTGTGTTTCTTTCAAACGCCGTTTTTTACCGTTTAGAGTGATTTTTGAGAGAGGTGGTACTGAAAGAAAATAAAAAAATATTCTTTTTTTTCTCAATTCGTTCCTCTCCCTCCTGTTCTGACTCGGCAGCAGCCCGCATCTTTTGGTCGGACGTTGGTCAACTTTTGGTCGGAGCTTAGTCGTATGGTGACATAGATTTTGTCGGGATACGACGAAGGCCCGACTAAAGTCCGACCAAGTTCCGACCAGGTAGCGTCTTGAACCTGGCGTCCCTTCTTCCCCTCTTTGCACTTTTGTCGAAAATCGATAGAACAGCGTTTTTGAGAAGTTTATTTGAAAGAAAACTAAGCTTACAATGAAAGGAAATATACACATCTAATACAAAAAAAATTCACTAAATTATCATCGATGTTGTCGTCGACTTTGTTGATCTATTGTTTCACTGCTGCTAGTCGAATCCGCTGACATCCTTATGAAGCTTCAGTACTTTCCGGCTTTTCGATACTCCAACACGGTTTTTATCTTAAAATCAGTTCATTAAAAGTTGTCATCTTTTGACCAACTTACTTTCTTATAGTTTAATTTCCTGCGTGATACTCTTGGAAGTTGCGAAGAGACCGTATATCTTGCTAGAAAAACAGAGATTTTCAGTTGAAAAAATATATGGAAAATACCTTTTGGGATTCCTTTGAAATTTCCCAGTTCGGTTTAGGAAGTTTAGTTATTGCTCCTGAAAATGTTTTCTTAAAGATAGGCCAAAACAACGATTTGAAAACAACAACGTAAGAGAAAAATGGAAAACTCTGAACAATAATACGAAACAAAATTGAAAATAAACCGCTCCGCGCGACACGCACCGCGTCTAACTTGTGTCCAGAATCCGGCCAAACTCTGACCAAAAGTTTGAAACACGCCAACTTCCGACCAAAATGCGCCAATAGTACGGCCGAAGTCTGACGAGTCTCCCAGTTCTATAAAGTAGTTCAACTATCTTTACTTCTTTCGGCCAAAAGCTGGCCAACTTCTGGCCAAAAATTGACACCCACAACTTCCGACTTGAAACTGACCAAAGACCGGCCAAAAGGTGTAAAATGCCCCAACTTCCGACCAAAAGATGCGGGCTACTGCCGAGGATATATCTGTTTTTTTTTAAATTGTGTTTCCAGCTCAACCATGTCATCTCCTCAAACATCTTGCTTGGTTTGTGGAGCTCCAGGAGCAGAGCCACATTTTGGTGGAATCTCATGCAGGTGAATTTCTTACAGTAATCTAAAACGGGCTACAGCAATCCAGATCAGGCTGTAGAAAACTGTGGAAAACTGTAAAGTGTTTTTGTAATGAACTACAGTAGCATAGAATATCGGTGAATGAATTGCATTGATCTATTGTGAGGCACAGTGTATCAACCGTAGAATAGGATATATAGATACTACAGTAATCTGGGATAGACTGTAGTAATCTGGGATGACATACAGTAACCTTGGATAAAATACAGTAACCTTGGATAAACTAAAGTAACCTGAGCTAAATCACAATACCCTATGGTAGGCTTACCTTAACCTAGGATAAACTACAGTCCCCTCAGCTAAATTACAGTAATTTTTGGTAGACTACAGTAACCAAGGACCAGGTACAGTAACCCATGACAACCAACAGTAACCCTTCACATTCTACAGTAACCCTAATCACTTTCCAGAGCCTGTGCCGCATTCTTCCGCCGTTATTTCCATTCCAAAAAGTCTGTAATCTCCTGTACCTGTCAAATTCGCTTCCAAAATAGTCATCCATGCAGAGAATGCCGAATTCAAAAATGTATTGAAGCCGGAATGATTCCAGAGAGTAAGAGTTAGGTACAGTAATCCTACAGTAATTCAATGGTAGGTTTTCAGAAGTGCAACATAAACGGGAGAAGCATCCTCAGAAAGGAGTGAAAAAATCTTCATTACCATCTTCTTCTCCATCGTCTTCTTCGTCGCAAAGTCCACCTCCATTGGCTATTTCTCCAATGCCGGTTAGTTTTTGTAGCCTCTGTTTTTTTTGTAGTTTTTGTGGTTTTTGTAGCCTTTATAGTTTTTGTAGTTTTTATAGTCTTTGTAGTTTTTGTAGTTTTTATAGTCTTTGTAGTCTTTGTAGTCTTTATAGCTAAGCTCGCTTTTTAGGCAACTAGCTTCAAAGCAGTGCTACAAACTATACATTTTTCGAAAATTTTTCGAAAACGTTACCCGAACGGATTCTACAAGTTTTTCGCAAAACTTTCGAGAAATCCGGCTAAACAATACGAACTAGAAAAATTTCGGAGCATCGTTGTTTGTCATTTTTTTTCCGGAAAATGATTGAAAAAACATTCCGGTAAAAGCTCGACAAATTTTTTGGAAAATTTTTGATATTTTCCTGTTAATCAGCAAAGTCTCAAAAAAAAACCGCTAAACGATGCGTACTAACAAAATTTCGGAGCATCGTTGTTCGGTATTTTTAAAATCCGTTCTAAAAAGCTACTGTAAAAACTCGGAAAATTTCAAAACTCGGTAAATTTATCAAAATTTCTGTAAATTTATCATTTGTTCGGTAAATTTTTCTACTTTTGCCCGGAAAATGTTCCGGAGTTTCTCCTGATAATTTCTTCGAAAAAATCGACAAAGTTTTACTAGTAAAGCACCCCAATTCTGACCACAAACTACATGTTTTTTCAGCTCCAAATCGTCTCTCGTGACATCTCCAACACCTCGCACGTCGTCTCAAAATGGTATACAATCCAGGATAAACGTCGTCCATTATACGGGAAAAGGCTAGATGAAGTAACATATTTCGATACTATTATGGCAACAAAAATTGATTGTGAACTGTTTTGGGAGATTACTGAAAAGGCTTTCCCCCAGTTGGGAATGTTGACAAGTTGGGATAAGGTAAGTCTCTGGGTTTCTAGATCGGGTGCTATCCCGAATAAAAACTGGACGAATAAGAACTGGTCGTAGAAGAGCTGCTTGAATCAGAACTGTACCTTATCAGAACTGCCCGAATGAGAACTGACACTACATTGCTGCAATGGCCTGCAAGCAGTGAAAAGTGCCCAAATACGTGTATTTGAAAAGTTCCTATCCGGGGCAGTTCTGATTCGTCCAGAGATCTGATTAGGGGTAGCACCGTTTTCTCTGGGTCTCTATATCGCACATGCTCTCATTTAGGACGCCCTCCTCCGCAATTTCCACCCCAAATGGGCTCTTCTCGTGGCTGCAATTGATTTGGAAATCAATCGTTTGGATTATACAGATGTGACTACACCGGAAGCTTACTTTGATATGGTCATCAACTTCTACAGAGGTTCATGTTATGATGGATATGAAATTGAAGCGGATGAGGTTTTGAGGTAGGGATTTTGAATTTTAAACTATTCCTAAACTAGTCCTGATACACAAGTTCAGTGTGTGCTTCCGGGAAATGGGGAAGAAGTCCCGGTTCTCGAGGTTCCCGTAGTTCCCGATGTTCCAGATCACGGGAATCCCCTAATCTCTGTTTTCCCGGCATTTCTGGGGATCCCGTGACTCCCGGGAAAGAATTTTTTTTGACCCGTAGTTCCCGGGAATTTCGAGAATGAAAAATAGGGAACTACCCGAAATTTCTTGTTTCAAGTTCTCGGAAATTGAGTTTTCCGTGAATCCCGGAAGCGAATTTCCGGGAAATTACTTTTCCCGTCCCGGGACTCCCGAGAATCTCGTGAATGAAAAATCGGGAAATTCCCAGGTTTTCTGGGAAATGGGGAATGATCCCCGGTTTCCGAGGTTCCCAATCCTGTGAATTCCAGGAATTCCCGTTTTCAGTTGCCAGGCCCCGTTATTCCCGTTATTTCCGGGAAATTCGTTTTCCCGTTCCGGGACTCCCGGGAGTCTCGCAAATAAAAAGCCGAGAATTTCCCTAAATTCCCGTCTCCAGTTTTTCGTTTTTAGAATCGAGATTCCCATGACTCCCGAGCGCGATTTCCCGGGAAATCTCGGGAAGGAAAAATCGGGAATTTCCCGGGATTCCCGAGAAACGGGATCCCGGGTGTCCGAAAAGTCTCGCAAAAACCTTAATTTTCAGAGTATTCGAACCACATCTCCGTCATTATGGACTCAATCTAGCACTCCCAATCAACGAGAAGCAATTCGATCCAATGGAATATATGGCTCTAGCTATGATTGTTTTGTTTGATGGAGGTGAGGAAATTTCAGGCTCCTGAGGGTTTTCTAGGTCTTTTTAATCCTATTTAGGCTTAGGCTTAAGCCTTTCTAGGCCTTTCCAGGCTTGAGCTTAGGCTTTTTTAGGCTTTACTAGGCCTTTCTAGGTTTTTCTACGCTTAGGCTTAACTGAAGTTCTGCGATAGCCACGAGCATCAGTTGGCACAAACTTTTCAAGTTGGTTTTTTTTCAGCCATTGACCTATATTAGCACCACCCTGGGTCCCCTAAATACAAATCACATGATATCATTAGGCTCCGCCCCTTTCCTACTGTAGACGATGCTCGATTAGCAAAAAAAATTTTTTTTGAGCCGATGGAGATATTGATGAAATCTCACCGGGAATCGATAGAAGGCTTCATATTAAGTATTTAATGTCTCTTGGAGCAAATTCCAGCTCGACGTCTTCATAGAGAAAAAATTCCTTTTTTCATCAATATGCCATTTTTCACACTTTGTACACCCGTCCTGGAAAATGTTTGAACGGCGTACAGACTGTTCACCTCAAATATGGATACCCTAACTATAGGTGGTCATACCATATAAATATCTCCCCCGGTTTCGCCCTGTCTTAAAGCCGATTCAGAGCAAAGTTTGAACTCAGCACCCCAGAAATCCACGTATACCTATACATGAAAAAAATGATCATAGTCACCGATTCCAAAAATATTTCTGTCACATGTTGCCCTACTCATATGTGATACTTCCACAAATTTTCAGATCATCTGAATCATTCCTGTAGGCGTGGCACGACTTCGAAAAATTACTCTTCCGATCCTGGATCGAAAAAATTAAAATTTTCAAAAATTGGTTTTTTCGACCGGAATTTGTTGAATTAATGCTCCATGAGTCCTAAATAGTCGTTTTAGACAAAAGTCTGATCTGAATTCTCTCTTTCCAGGTAGATATCAGGACCATAACAACTTTTTGAAAAAATTACTGAAAGTTTCATGCTCTAATGAGAAAATAAGTGATTATGCGGGGAGATTCTTGTTTGAAATGACTACTTAGGACTCGTGAAGCATTCATTCAACAAATTCCGGTCGAAAAAACCAATTTTCTAAAATTTTAATTTTTTCGATCCAGGATCGGGAGAGGAATTTTTCGAAGTCGTGCCACGCCTACAGGAATGATTCAGATGATCTGAAAATTTGTGGAAGTATCACATATGAGTAGGGCAACATGTGACAGAAATATTTTTGGAATCGGTGACTATGATCATTTTTTTCATGTATAGGTATACGTGGATTTCTGGGGTGCTGAGTTCAAACTTTGCTCTGAATCGGCTTTAAGACAGGGCGAGACCGGGGGAGATATTTATATGGTATGACCACCTATAGTTAGGGTATCCATATTTGAGGTGAACAGTCTGTACGCCGTTCAAAAATTTTCCAGGACTGGAGTACAAAGTGCGAAAAATGACATATTGAGGAAAAAATCAATTTTTTCGCTATGAAGACGTTGAGCTGGAATTTGCTCCAAGAGACATTAAACACTCAATATGAGCCCATTTATCGATTCCCGTTGAGATTTCATCAATATCTCCATCGGCTCAAAAAAATTTTTTTTGCTCACAGAGCATCGTCTACAGTAGGAAGGGGGCGGAGCCTAATCATATTATGCGGTTTGTATTCAGAGGACCCAGGGTGATGCTAAGATATGTCAATAGCCGGAAAAAATCCAACTTGAAAAGTTTGTGCCAACTGATGTGAAGGCCTGCTAAATTTTCTCACAGAATGTCAGTTAAGCTTCTTTAGGCCTTTCTAGGCTGTTTAGGCCTTTCTAGGCGTTTCTATACCTTCTTAGTCCCAATTTTTCTTTATTTCAGCCCACACAAATCTGTCTCCTGAAGTCTCCAATTTATGTCATAATATCCGGAATCTGATCCTACGTGAACTACGTGGATATCATTCAAATCTAGAAGAAAAGGAAGGAGGAGGAGAAATGAGGTTCATTGAAACAATCGATACATTATCATTAATTGAAAGAGGAGAATCAAAGTTTCAAGAGGAATTATTACTTTTAGAAATGTATAATATTCATATTCATGATGATTATCGATTAATGTTAAGAGAGCATAATTATTGATTTTTTATTGAGAATGGTATTTTTTTACCTGCCAAAATGTTAAATGATACAAAACAGTTATAACGGGTTATCGAGAAAAATAAAAATTTTTATTTTGAAAATTTTTTTCGATTTTTATGAATTTCAAAATGGTGCAAAACCATCAAAAATATCTGCAATTTTTTTTTGACCTGAAACTTTTTTTTTATTCGCAACTTTTTTTTAGAAAAATGACGTGTCCGATATGTGGTAACCTAGAAGTCGAGGCTCATTTTGGGGCGATTTGTTGTAGGTGAGTACAATATGAATTACAGTAATCTAGGATAAACTACAGTAACCTATGATAAACTACAGTAACCTAGGATAAACTACAGTAACCTAGCTATGGTAACTTAGGATAAACTACAGTAACCTGGGATAAAATACAATAACCTAGAATATGCTACAGTAACCTAGGATAAACTACAGTAACCTAGGATAAACTACAGTAGTCTACAAAAGACTGCTACGTGCCTCGGGAACCTGGTGTCGGTTACAGTACCCTATAGTCAGAAGCTGCAGTCTAGGACGACCTACAGTAACTTAAAAAGAACACCGGCCTAGATTAAAATACAGTATTTTCTGAATAAGCTACAGTAACCCAAAATAAAAAATGAACTGGAATACAGTAACCAAGGACAGACTACAGTAATCCAGGATTAGGTACAGTAACCTAGAATAGACTACGCTGACCTAGGACAAACTACAGGTCCCCAGGATGAGCTAAAGCAACCCAGGATCAGCTACAGTACTCTTGAATCATCTACAGTAACCCTGCACATTCTACAGTAATCCTCGATAATTTCCAGAGCCTGCGCCGCATTTTTCCGTCGTTATTTCCATTCCAAAAAGTCTGTATCCTCTTGTACTTGTCAAATTCGCTTCCGGAATAGTCATCCATGTCGGGAATGCCGAATTCGAAAGTGTCTCTCAATAGGGATGAATCCAGAAAGTAAGTGATAGGTCCAGCAATCCTACAGTAACCCAGAAAGAGTTCAGAAGTACAGCAGAAAAGGGAGAAGCATGCTCCAAAGAACAAAATGAATCAATTGGCATTAATCCAAGAGGCTTCAACGTCATCTTCTTCGACGTCTTCTAGCCCATCATCTCTTCCAATTTCCCCATTACCGGTATCGATAATTTTCTGATTCTTTGGGAATTTTCAGCCAAATTTAAAAAAATTTTCAGTCAAATTTCAAAAAATTTTCAGCCAAATTTCAAAAAATTTTCAGCCAAATTTCAAAAACTTTTCAGCTAAATTTCAAAAAATTTTCAGCTAAATTTCAAAAAATTTTCAGCCAGATCAAAAAAAAATTTCAGCCAGATTTTTAAAAATTTTCAGCCAAATTTTAAGAAATTTTTAGCTAAATTGCAAAAAGATTTCAGCCAAATTTCAAAAAATTTTCAGTCAAATTTCAAAAAAGTTTCAGCCAAATTTTAATAAATTTTCAGCCAATTTTTGAGAAATTTTCAGCCAAATATTAAAAAATTTTCAGCCAAATTTTAAGAAATTTTCTGCCGAATTTACACATTTTCAGCCCCAAATAATCTCTCGAAACTGTTCTACAATTGCTTTAACAGCTTCAAATTGGCAAAAAGTGCAAACAAAACGTACTTTGTTATTTGAAAAAACGCTGGATCAAACGAATTATTATGAATTATCGTGTATTATGAGAGATGATTGCCAAATGGTTTGGCGGATTGTCGAGGATTTATTTCCATCAATTACATGGAACTTGAGGAAAAGGGATAAGGTGAGAAAAAGTGTAGTTTGTAGTTTGTAGTCTAAATTTATAGTTTGTAGTCTAAATTTGTGGTCTGTAGTCCAGGTTTGTAGTATGTAGATTATGTTTGTATTTTGCAGTCCAGATTGTAGTTTGTAGTCTGGCTTTGGAGATTATTAACCAAACTTGTAGTTTGTAGTCCAATATTGAAAGTTGCAGTCTAGTTTTGTAGTTTGTAGTCTAGTTTGGAAGATTGGAATCTAGATTTCTAGTTTATAGCCCAGGTTTGTAGTTTGTAGTCTCACTTTAAATTTTGTGTACTCGTTTTGTAGTTTGTTGTCCATTTTTGTAGTTTGTAGTCTAATCTTTGTAGTTTATAGTCCTATCTTGTAGTTTGTAGTCTAACTTTGTAGTTTGTAGTCTCACTTTGTATTTTGTATTCTAGTTTTGTAATTTGTAGTCTATTTTTGCAGTTTTTAGTCTAGTTTGTAGTTTGTAGCCTAGCTATGGCGTTTGTGGTCAGTTTTGTAGTTTATAGTCTAACTTTATAGTTTTTAGTCCAGCTTTGTAGTTTGAATTCCAACTTTGTGGTTTGTAGTTTACCTTTGTAGTTTGTAGTCTCACTTTGCATTTTGTTTTCAAGTTTTTTAGTTTGTAGTTTATCTTTGTAGTTTGAAGTCTAGATTAGTAGTTTGTAGCTTACCTTTGTAGTTTGTAGTTCAACCTTTTACTTTTTAGTCTAGTCTTGTAGTTTGTAGTATGTAGATCAGGTTTGTAGTTTGTAGTCCAGGTTTGTTGTTTGTGGTCTAGCTTTGCAGTTTGTATCCTAATAGTAAACATCTATATAAACTGGAGTTTCTAGTCCAACTTTGTAGTTTGTAAACAAGGTTTGTAGTTTTTTGGTTGACTTTGTAGTTTGTAGTTTTAATGTGTAGTTTGTAGTCCAAGTTTAAAGTTTTTAGTGTACCAGTAGTCCTCCAAAACTACAAAAACTACAATTCTTCAGGAGGCCCTTCTCCGTAATTTCCTTCCCAAATGGTCTGTCCTAACTGCCGCTATCGATATGGAAGTCAATGTAAAAAGATATGAAAAATGGAATAATTTGGAGGATTGTCATCGAATGATTGTCGATTTTTATCAGGGATCAATGCCTCGCCAATATCGGATGACGTCAGAAGAGATATTGAAGTGAGTACGGTAACTGAACTACAGTAACCTAGGATAGACTACAGTTACCTTGGATAAACTACAGTAACCTAGGATGAACTACAGTAACCTAGGATAAACTACAGTAACCCAGGGTTATCTACAGTAAGCTCGGATAAAATACAGTGGGCTAGGATTTGAATACAGTCACCTAGGATTGAACTACAGTAACCCAAGATAAACTACAGTAACCCAGGACAAATAACTGTAACCCAGGATGAACTACAGTAGCCTATGATGAGCTACAGTACCACCTAACTGATCTGAATTGAGAAGAACGGCACTAGAATGAGATACGAATAGACTACAATACCCCAGAATAAACTACAGTACCCCAGGATAAGCTACATTGAACTAGGATTCAAATACAGTAACCTAGGATTCAACTACAGTAATCTAAGATTCAACTACAGTAACCCAGGATAATTTACAGTACCCTAGGATAAAGTACAGTATTTCAAGATAAACCACAGTAACCCAGGTCAGCCTACCGTAACCCGATTTTTCCAGAGCTTTCGGCCCAATTCTAGCCTACTACGGCGAAAAAGTGATCCTTCCAATCTGTGCCAAAAACCTGGATAAAGCCGAATATATGGCATTGGCATTAATCATCCTTTTTGATGGAGGTAAGTTTCCCCAACCTGTAATACAAGGGCACCCATTTATTTACAGCCTATACAAACATCAGTGTGGAGTGTTCTGAAATGTGTCGAAATGTGCGTAATTTGATATTCCGGGAGCTAAAAGGATATCAAGTTGATAAAAATTTTGAGGAACTCCAATTTATTGATACTATCGATACATTGAATATGGTTGAGAAAGGCGAGAGAAAATTTCATGAAGAATTATTAGTTTGTGATATGCATCATGTACATTTACATGATGATTATAGGCAACTGATGAATGAATTAAATGGGTAAATATGAGAAATTTTTGTGGAGAAATAAATTTTTTATTATTTTTTTTTAACTAAAAATAAAGTTTTGTATTTTCCATCAGTGTGTTGCTAATCACAGACTTTTACTGTCATGTGAACCCATTTGAAAGTATTTTCCAAAAAAATCGAGCGACAACGCGAAGCTTCGGCGTTTCGACTATTCGGGAATTTCAAATCTGAAAAACCGGCAATTTCTGTTTTTTCAAAATAATGTGCACCAAAAACTGTTCAAAATTCCTAAATTCAGCCAGTTTTCCGAAAAGCTTTGCCGAAAAATTAAGCATACCGGAACGGCGTACCCCTCCGAGAATCCGGAAACTTTGGCAACTAAAAGACCCGATGTTTTTTTCGGAAAACAAAATATCTGGCGGAAGTTCATATTTCTACGATAAAAAAGGCATTATTCGTCTTTGAAAGTGAAAGCAAACGTTTATTTCGAAAGTTTTCTTTTTTCAATGCCTCGACATGCGCTCTAATCCCACGTCCAAAAATAGCGTGCAAAATAAAGAGACGCAAAGAAAAATTTCTCTACGTCTCTTCATTTTAAACGTTATTTTTGGACAAGGGATTGGAGCGCATATGCAGATGTTTGCGTTGACTATAATGGTCGAGGTTTTTTTTAAATCAATGAATTAAACATACAATGATAAAAATAAAATTGTGAGAATGATAAGAAAATATGAAAATTGTCCCTCGCAAGGTGAGGCACTATTTCTACTCGCTCTCCTGAAACTAGAATCTTTTTACAAAACACTTTCAAAGGAGGACTATAGTCACTTTCTTTTACTTCCATTTCTGGTTTATTTTTCCATGGTGATTTTATTTTTCATGAAAAAAATGCTCGAAAATCGGTCTGAAACGCACAAAATGCGCCCAAAATTGAGCGGTACAGGTTGGCGGCCGCAGCCGTCTGGCCGAGAATCCGACAACGCGGGGCCCGTTTTCTTTGTATTTTTCGCTTTTATTTTGTTCGTTTCACATGTTTTTGTAACCAATCATCAATATTCTCCTGTTTTGGCATGTAAAAAAGTATGAAATAAGCAAAAAAATATGCAGAAAAGGACCCCGCGCTGTCGGATACTAGGCCATACGGCCGCGGCCGCCAACCTGTAACGCGCGATTCCGGACGCATTTTGTGCGCGTCAGAGCGATTTTTGAGCACTTTCTTCATGAGCAATAGATTCAGCAATGAAAAATAAACAAGAAACAAAAGTAAAAAAAATGTGACTATAGTCCTTCTTCAACTTCCTAACCGCAATCCCCTCCAACATAATCCAATCTTCTGTGATACATGCCCATTCGATCGGGGACTATTCCAAAAACATTGCAACTGTCTTTAGTAAAAATTTTGGGATTGTTGTCTTGAATTATAGCCAGACGTGAATGCCTAGTGTAGATATGCTTAAAAAATTTGTGTTTTGAAAAATTTAATTTATAGGAGGACTGAACTCGGGGCTTTTTTCTAATGCGGTTTTTTATTCTGATTATTTACTTTCACTACGACTACACTCAAAAATTACTCTAAACGATAGAGAACGGCGTTTGAAAGAAGCACGCAATACAGGTTGATGGCCTAGGATCCGACAAGTTTCAGCTCAAATTCAAATTCCTAGGCCATCAATCTGTACGCGGCCATGCCTTCAAACGCATTTTTCACCTATTTAGAGTGATTCTTGAGTGTAGTCGTAGTAAAATAAAATAATCAGAATAAAAAACTGCATCAGAGATTGAAATAAAAAACTCGAGTTTAGTCCTCCTTTAAAGGAGGGGGGACAGGAAAGTTTTGGGAACTGAGCATGTGATCTGTCGTAAGATGTGATGCCTACACTAATTTGTCATTTTTGAGTATTTTGAAAAAAAAAAAAACAAAATCGATCTCGAAGACCGAACTAAGGCATCGTATCGATTGGTAGTCGGGCGTGTACCCGGCTGAGCCACGGAGTGCCCTCAGTTAAACGCACCCTCAGTTGGCGGTCATAAACTACGCAGCGTGATAATTTTGGTCTTATAAGTATTACTTTTCATGTTCCGGACTTCAAATATGGGTTTACAATGGTCCTTTCTATATGAATCAGAAATCACAGCGATTTGAACATTTTTACGTCTCCCCCCCCCCCCCCCCCCTTAAATTTTTCAAAATAAACTACCGTAATTGTTCCAACCCGTGTGTCGGTTAGGTTCCGGTTTCCGATTAGTTGTACAACTGGTAGGGTGTCTGAATTGTCATAAACTGCAAACATTACAAAATTTGAATAAGTTACCATTCAAAGAAATAATAAAAATGAGACTTCGAAAAAAGCTGAAATCTTCCAATGTGGTATTCTGAATATCGATAGCTCCATACAAATAGTACACATCCAAAAGTTTTGTGACATGGTCCTCATCTCCATTTTCAATTTTCAAATCTCCAATTATAATCCAACAATTATTGGGAAGCTCTTCCATTGATTTGAAATGACAAACTCCTTCTTCTTTCTCTTCTTGGCATAATTTTGCGTGGAGATTTGTGAAACTGACATCCAGGCCGGTAAAATCTCGAAATTCTTGGGACGTTAGGCAAAAATCAGGATGAAGGTTCTCAATGTTGACGTTGATTAAACCCTCGAAATTGATATTTTTGATTGTCTGGAATATTTATGTGTACCGTAAAAACTCTATTACACCGGCATGCCGCTCTGTTGCTCAAAGTACCTGCCTCAGTGTCGCGCTAATAGGAGTGCCGCTCTTTTACAGGTTGCTGCTCACTTTTTTGAACCATTTTTCGGATTTTCAAAGTAAAAACTGTTCAAAAATGAATGAAATTTTGGAAAATTTTGGTTTTTTTCTGAACATACAGTCTTCATGCAGTCAACATGCAGTTTTCATAAAATTTGGGGTGCCGGTGTATTAGAGTCTTTACGGTAACAAGATAACAGACGGTTTTCGGCGCTTCGCGCCTTAACCGTCTGGCTTCTCCCGGATTATTGAAATTAACAGCGTTTGTAAACCCACTTTATTACCTAAAAAGAGAGACGACCATCTTTCTCTCCTGCCTCCCGGGAAAAAACAGAGACGCGATTTTGTCTATGTGCATGGATAGCATAGAGATTCTCAGAGCGCCAATCAGAAAGCGGAAAAAACGGGCATCATCTCCAACACGGGCTTAATCGATCCATGCAAAATTCATAAAAATCGGTTCATTATGGACTGCGCTATGATACCGGACAGACAAACACACACACACACACACAGAATCTGTCCAGAAATAATAGTAAAGATGGTACAAGTTAGTGTTCCGTCTCGCGTGCACTTATGCTCGCCTACCGCGAGAAATCTCGCAAAGCTCGCAATCTTCTAGCTTCGGCTTGTCTCGTTACGAGATTCACGAGTAATGCGATCACGATCACGAGAAATTGCGAGACGATACAGAAGCGAGCATTTACAATCACGAGACGAAACGATCTCCATGCGAGACAAGGTGAGACACAGCGAAATTTGCGAGAAATGTCTCGCGAGACTTTTCATGACAACAACATTGGAATCAATATCATTTATCAATTGGAGTGCTGATTCCGGCTTTTTACTCACCACAAAATTCGGAAAAGCCAGTCTGGTCATGTTCAAATTATCCCAAATATTCGAAATAGGCTCATCATAAGTACTGAATTTCAAAACATCAAGTCTTTCGAAAAACGACAAATTTTGAACGTTTGTGTTTTGAATATTCAAAATTCCTCGGATGGTTTCCACATTTTTCAAGGCTCCTTTAATGTTTGGAGAAGATGCAAAATTGACAAGTGAAAGTCCTTTGAAAATAATGCTGCACTTTTTGAGAGCGTTTATGGAATCGGGGGTCACTTGGTCACCTTCGCAATCTGAACTTTTGATGAATACGAAAACGGTATTGTGCTAGTATCACGGTTAAAAAAATATGCAGAAAAACTCTCAATGTGGCTTCGGACAAGAAACGAGTGACCCCGTGTAAAAAATTAAGGAGGACTATAGTCACTTTTTTTAAATTTTCGTTTCGTGTTCATTTTTCCATGCTGATTTCATTGCTCATGAAAAAATTGCCCAAAAATCGCTCCGAAGCGCACAAAATGGGGCCAAAATCGCGGGTTACAGGTCGGCGGCCGTGGCCGTCTGGCCGAGTATCCGATAGGGCGAGGCCATTTTCTCCATATTTTTTGATTTTTTTCATATGTTTTACATGCTAAAATAGAAGAAGATTGATGTTTCGTTACAAAAACATGTGAAATGAACGAAATAAAGGCGAAAAACACGGAGAAAACGACCACGTCTTGTCGGATACTCGGCCAGACGGCCGCGTCCGCCAATCGCGCGGTTTTAGACTCAATTTTTGCGCTTCAGAGCGATTTTTGGACAATTTCTTCATGAACAATGGAATCAGCATGGAAAAATAAACGGGAAACGAAAATAAAAAATGTGGCTATATTCCTCCTTTGAGGCTCGAAAAATCTGGAACAGGAAACCAATAAGAATTCTATAGTCAACGCAAGTGTCCACTCCATTGCGACCCCCGCCTACCTTCGTCAAAATAGTTCTGCTTTTGGAGAGAGCGGCCAGACACGTTACTGTCTGCGTGTCTGGCCGCTCGCTCCAAAGTGAGAACTATTTTGACGAAGGAGGGCGGGGTCGCAATGGAGCGGGTATGCAGACGATTTCGTTGACCCTAGATGAGCATTTAAAAAATTGGGACAGTCATTTTAATACTGGGACCGTGATTTCAGAACAGTGCCACCAAAACTAACCCCCCTACAAAACAACCTACAAAACTTACCACAATCTTTTCGATTTCCCTGAACAGACATGTACATAATGTCTCCAAACGCCCAACTTTCACACAAATAAGTCGTATCCAAATTCTTGTTATTTTCTATCCTCACAGAACACTCTGTCGCATCATTTTCATCGGGAAAAAATGTGAAATATGAGAGAAAAGAGGCGTCGTTTAGAGCTGAGTTGTTTTGGAGAAAAAAGCCGTCTGTAACAATGATATTCAGATTGCGAGTAGGGCTACAAAAACTACAAAGACTACAAAGACTACGAAGACTACAAAAACTACAAAGACTACAAAGACTAAAAAACTACAAAAACTACAAAAACTACAAAGACCACAAAGACTAAAAAACTACAAAGACTACAAAGACTACAAAACCTACAATGTGTACAGTAAAACAGCAAATTTCTATTCGGCAGAAATGAGAAATTTGTCAAACTTGAATTCTCAATTCTCAAACCACCATAAATGGATTCCAAATTTTTGAATATTTTTTCAAATTGACCTATTGTCAAATCTGTATTTTCGTTGATAACAATGATACCGTACACACCAATACAATTTTTTGGGAAATATTTTATTGTTTTGGAGTTGAGTTCAGTGTAGTTAAAAACACATTTTGGATCTGAAAATTTTTCTGAAAATTTGTGGAAAAAACCCTTCAGAGCTACCGTAATCATAAAAATTTAGAACTTCTTGTAATTCTTCTTTTGTGACTGCATTGATTTTGAAAATAAGAATTATAAAAAGAATTAGGATTCTCATGACCAAAGTAAAAAAGAAAATGAAGTTTGAAAGTTGAAAGATCTAATCAAAATGAAAGTTGTAATTATTAGCACTCGTGAAAATATTTTTTGCACATTTCTCGATTTTCGATCAGCGACAAAAATGATTTCATTAAAATATGTTTATTATATTTAATCAAAATGTTTTCTGCAAACTTGTGTACCATCTCGCAAGAATTAATGCTTGTCGAGCCCGAGAAAATTTGCGAGTCTCACTTTTGTGTTCACGAGTCTCGTCTCGTCTCGAAAAATGATAGTCTTGTCTCGTTCTCGTAATTTCCCGCAAAATGATTGCAATTTCTCGGAATTCTCGTTTATCGCAGGAAATACAGCGTCGGGCAGGCGAAAAAGGTTGAAAAAAATGGTCACAGAGTTATTTTATCAAAAATAAGAATCCACGAAAAAATTCATTTATTTTTATGAGTAAATTTTGGACAGAAAATACTGTAGTTCACGCGATCAACGAGCATTCCGAGAAATGGCGAGAACAGAAATTAGGATCCGAGACAAAAAAGATCTTTTGCAAGAACGAGTCGAAACGATCACGTTGTGAGACAAAACGAGACGAGCCCGGGACGAGACAATTGCGAGACGAAACGAAAATTGTCTCGCTGGACGGCACTCTAATGCACACTATCGGAAATTGATGGCAAAGTGCTTGGATGAGCGGAAGACTCCACAGCGTTGAAACTGATTTTCGTGTTTTTTCCAATTTTCAGAAGACTTTTGACAGTTTCTCGATACTGCGAAGACATTAAGAAGCATATGAAGCAGTGGACGATTGAGTTTATCATGGAAAGGGTCATGGCAAAGACTTCCAGTTGTTCGAAATAGACTCTGAAAATTAGTGCATGTGCTATTATTCGAGTTTTTGATCGCGGCTTCTGATTAAAAAATAGTTCGCAGGAAATAAACTTGTTCAATGTGGGACCCCGGCGGAGTGTCGTACCACAGCGGCACTACATTGAAAACAAATAAAAACTAGGAACCTAAAAGTCTTTTCACACCACTTCACGAAGCCGTAAATGGTGTGTAATTGAACCGGCGGCGGCCGCAAACTCTCTAAAATTAGTAAATCTAGCAGCCGACAGTTGACGGGAGCGAGGCTTATGCTTGGCCCATAGAGCGTCCCAGAGCTCCAATCGAAAACGAACAAAAACGCGCTTTATCGCGGGGAAATCCTATGTTGACCTGCCAAGATCCTATGAAAATCGGACTCCTAGGAAAGCATCCAAGGTGCCAGAAACACAGACGGTATTCTATATTAGAACAACAAAATGATGTTACTTATTTAGCTTATAGCATTCACAGTACTTCGGCACAATGACCTTACCTCTCCTCAAAATCCGCAAAAACGAAAGAGCTCAAAATAAACAATGCTCCATAGAAAGCCTCTGATATAAACATTAAAATAGCCATCACTCGAATCAATGTGGTTGCATTTGAAGGTCCAAACCTTTCGGGGGGTTTCCGCAGCCTTTCGTTCAATTAGTACTGAAATTTTTGTTAAAGCCGCTGAATAAATCGATATTTTTCATATGCGATTGTTATTTCGTTACAAATTGTCTTTATATTCAGCAGACGGCTTGATTTTGAGTGGATTTCTTTGTGAACTTCGAACAGTTACCGGTATTTATCAGAGTTCAGCGAAATTTTAGCAGGAATTGTGATATATCATGCTTTTTTGTCGAATTATTGATGGCTTTTTGATCAATCTGTATTAGATTTGACCGCCACGCGTTCACCAGGCAATAATCGATAGAATTTTTAGCAATTTGGGCATGGGTTACCCACCAGAGCACATTATTTCGCAAAAACATTGGTAACTTGCACTATATAAGGACATTAGCCTTACTTTTTTCCTCCAAATTACGAAAATTTTCGATAATTTTGTACTAATCTTTTCACTTTCATTTTTTCTGATCTTATTTTGGTAGATTGGAATCAGAATATCTTGTGGGATTCCCGAAAACGTGATAAACATGTGACAATTTATTTTCGAATCGAGTTCGAATGTTCATCAGGCATTGCGTACTTCGCGTACAATGCGCACTTTCATTGCTCAGTGTTCGTCTACCGTACCCCGCGTCGACAATTTTTTATTCTCGGTGGTTCGTTGAGAAATTTGTTGGAATATTGACGCTGGGAAAGTGAAAATTTGTGGAGAGAAATTTAGGAGAGCACTTTGATCACTTATTTTCAGATATTTTTGGAAGTTTGTCAACTCCGCCGCCTTTAGAAGACGTCTCGATAACTTTTCTTTGTATTTTTGTGAAAAAATGATGCAATTCTGGTCGGAGATCGATTTTTAGATATTTTGTGGGCTTCCTTGCAGGAAGTATCGATTTTACTGATCGAGATGATCGAGTTCATGGAATTAATCGACATGATAACTCCGAGATATTAATTTTGAGTCGAGACTGACTGTTTTCAGCTCTGAAACTGTTAGAATTTTATCATTTTGGCTATTGTTGGACTTTTTAAATCAAATTTTCATGTTTTTACAGGTGATCGGCTCATGAGCGCACCTTTTTTGGTCTTATTATTAAGCTTTTTATAGAAGATCGGTTCTTCACCGTCTCTTTAGATCTTTATTTTAAGCTTTTTATATGAGAACAGCCTTGACTGTCTCTGACATGATTATATTTTGATAATTTTTTAGGCCTTAGCCATACTTTTTGATTTATCGTCAATAATTTAGGTTCTTTTTTTCGCCTTTTTAGAGGGCTACTTTTGCTCATCGGCTCATTTGACTTTCTTTTTGGAGTGTGACAACCATTTTTTAGGGCCGCTCCAAGTAACGGATGATTATCGACGTTACGATTAATAATAATTTTAATGAGAGCTGGCTCGATCGCCTTTTTAAGGGGGATTCCCACTCTTTTTAGGTTTGATTTTTCGATGTTTATCTGAGCTTGGCCGTAGCCTTGGCGCCCTTTATTCATCGTGAGCTTATTAGCTTTTTTCAATAGTTTTTAGAAATCAAACCTGATAACCGCATAATTCGAAAAATATCCAGGCCGGTAAAGGTTCGCTAGCTGTGCTAGGCAATGAACATCGGTAAAGATTAACTCCAAGCACAGGGCTTATCGTCGGCATCGAAAAATAGAGAGCAAATAGCCTCGGGGTGGGCTTCCTTCGTCGTGTAATGGGCTTCGGACACATTGGTCATGATATAATAGCCATTGAATAGTAAATTTGCATCGAAACACGCGAAAATTCATCATAAGTGACGTCTTGCTCATCATAAAATTCGAACTGCCGGCGGCGAGAAAATCGATAACGATGCATTGAACCGGTTCGACTGCACCATGAAGACCGTGCGCCTGACTACCGGAAATCGGCACGGGTCTGGGGGGATTCCTGAATAATGTTAAAGCGGCGAAGAGGGGATTCCGATGAATCCGAAAGAGAGAGAACGAGAGATAAGCGGTGTAAAACAGAACAAAGCGTATTGCTCAGTGACCCATTTATTAGGAGAAATGGAGACAAATTATGTTGTGAACGTTTCACATTCACAATTCGTTTATAGCCTTATCACTAGTATTAGCTCAACTATACATAATATTAATCAGTTACAGTAACCAGGTAAGTTATCGGTTGAAGGCGCATGGACTCGCAAGAATTGGTCTCGCAGCGAAGGTGTTCGCGGCTATCGGATGGGCGACGAGGATGGAGGAGGGAGCGTGCGTTTCAGTCGTTGTTTGGTGCCGCCAGGGCATGCCGTCACCAACATCTTCCTGTCATAACTAACCTTTAATGATTTGTTCATGTTCACTCACATCTTTTATTTCTCTTTTGTCAGAGGTTTTTAACGCCCTTCTTCGGAAGAAGCTTTTCCTCTTAATAAATTAAATATTCATTTCGCATTTAGTCCTAAAACATCGCTTATCTTACACACTTTTAGTATTCTCAAGCCGTAGCCTATCTACGCTTGTGAAATTGGTGCATCTCCCTCCTTTTACGAACCAACGAGCCGCCAGCAGAGCCGTTTAAGTCAAAAGTCAGCGGAAGAGCATTCTCACTCGTAGCCAGTTTAGCCCCATTTTTTCTTCTTTTTTAGGCCAATTTATTGTTTGTTCACCTTCCTTTCTTCACTCTTTTTGTGTATTTCATCATTTTTATCACTTTTATCACACTCCGACGTGAAAAAACACGCGGAAACCCAAGAAATCCGGAGAAAATCCGCCCAAATTCGCGCATCCCGTAAATCGACACCACGATCGGGGCGAGACCCAACAACTCGGCACAGCGCCCACCCTTTGAAAAATTTTCGAAATTAATTCTTTTTTCGACTATTTCGCGTCGATTTCAATACCTTTTCAACGTTTCTCTTTCGTTTTAACGTCAAAAATCGTTTCTCCGATAGGCATTCATGCGAGTTTAGCACAAAACACCACAGAAAACCCTTCTTTATAGCCAATTGAATGGGTAAAAAGCGTTTTGGCCTAAAAAATTGCATCATGAATAGCGAAAGAACGTTTGAAGTGCAAATTTTCTCCTGTTATCACCCTTTAAATATTTCAATAACCACTGAACCCACCGTATCGCATAATTTCCTCGTCAGATATCGTTTTTTTACACGTCAAGTCACTTCGTAAAGACAAACATGTTTCATGTTACAGGTCTTCGAAGCCCATAAAGCAACAACGACGTGCGCCGATCAAAAGGAACAAACAAAACCGTAAGTATTTCCTTATATAAAAAAGAAAATATGAGCGAAGTAAATCCTTTGACGCCGCCGAAGGCATGGCCAAATTTTTTCGGGATTTAGACCGACCAATACTGCTCATACATCAATCTAGTTCTTTGTAGGCCACGTGTAGAGCCGAGTAGAAGGCTATCGATAGCCAGCCGCCTCGGACGCCCCGAGCCACGAAGTTTCCTCGCCCGACAAGTAACGTCATCGACGAAGCCGTCACCTCAGAAGATGGACACGTCAAGGACAATTGGAGGAGAGAAGCCGCCTCTTCTAGAGCGGTAAGCTTTTCCTTTAGAAATAATTTCATAAGATAACGCAAGTAGTTAACTGAAAAAAGTCCTAGTGACACACCGCAGAGATGCTACGGTCCGCCGAAGGCTCTCTTCAAATTTCGAAATAGCATTTGGCTAATGACTATTCGAATTGAAAAATAGTAAGAAATCATGACTATATTAGACCAAGACACAAACATCAGGAAAGACCGCCGGTCTACTGATAACAATAATTCCTCAGGAGCGACCACGAGTCCACTGATACCCAAGAACCTTTCTAGTAACATCCGTTTCGCATCTATCGCCACCAGAATGGCCGTTGTTAGCGTGACATGTTACAAAAGCTTCATGTGAACAAACGTAACATAGCATTGCCTAGGCAAGCATGGTAGCTTGTACTAGCACACATGCGTAGACATATACCCTTATTAAGAGTCAAATAACTATGAGTAGGTTAGCAAACCAGCGCCTCCAGAAATACAACAAGCTTTCTCAAATAGAAATCAAGGAAAGTCAATGATCCCTTATACAGTTAATAATTCCAGAACACTGGTCAACCAGTCGTCAACGATGGAAAATCCGCCGTCGAAGACGCAACAACGTCAGGCATTCGTCGTGACGGTCAACAGCCGCAAGAAGTGAGAAGTACCAGCCCGACTACAACACTAAAAGTGTCGATGAGCACTTATAAATATTCCCAATGTATAATTACCCGTTGTATTTATTGTTGTTTAGTTAATATCCCCTTGTTGTTTCCCCCACCACCCAAGACAATACCCATGTCAACACTATCACTTGTTCAAGACCCTTTATTATTTTGAATAATAAAGAAAAACAAAGTTGAATATTCAGTCAACATGTCTTATTCGCATACAATCACAGAATCAAATAACATCTTATTCTGCAAGAGAAGAAAAGAGACGAACAGAAGGAACGAACCGCCTACAATTTGGACTATTCATTAGGCCAAAGATTCGTCTCTCACTACTCACCTTTTCCTTTCCTTCTCTTAAACCTCGTTCCTCATTGGAGTCCCTAAAATAAAGAGCCGTAAGGCAAAACAGAAAGATCACTACGTCGGTCAATAGACAACCAACATCTAGTCTAGACTTATTGAATCATAGAGACAGCAGCCGAAGGGGAGTAGCTAACCCTGAAAGCAGTTTACAGCTCTATTAGTAAATGACTCTCTGCACATCAAGAGAGAGACGTACAAGCCTACACATTGTTGTGAATGTGGCGGTAACTCATTTTAAAAGATTCCACCTATTCGAAGCCGCTCTGCCGGTGAACCCTATTCGAAGCCGCTCTGCCGGTGAACCCTATTCGAAGCCGCTCTGCCGGTGAAACCCCATTCGAAGCCGCTCTGCCGGTGAAACCCAATTCGAAGCCGCTCTGCCGGTGACCCTTATTCGAAGCCGCTATGCCGGTGAACCCCAATTCGAAGCCGCTCTGCCGGTGACCCCAATTCGAAGCCGCTTGCCGGTGTCTTTTGCCCCAGAACGTTATGAGTGCGCACCTCATAGCGGGCAGTAGTGTACCCTTAAGGTCTTATATTCTTCTACCTATCTTAGGCTTCTTGTTAAGGCCCTTAAGGTCTCTTTGTCTCTCTATCTATCGTAATTTTTGTAGAGCTCCAAAGGAAGCCACGTCTACAAGATACGGTGAACTCAACATCACGACGTACCGCTCCCAAGGCACGCCCGACACCGGATCTGTAGCTTCCAACAGCGTCGACCAGCATCAATCTGGACAGGTCAACGCGGACTTGATTGGCAGCACCGCCGCCGAATTACAGTCCATCCTCTCAGTATCTTCTTTTGCTAGTTCCCCTTCTGTTTATGTTTCCTCCCCAGTCCCAGTGTCTTCTTATCAGCCAGTCAGCCACACCGGCAACCAGATCGGTCAAAGGCAAATGACAGCTAGTAGTATTCCCCCTGTTTCGTCTTTCACTAATCCTCTACATGTTTCTTCTGTTATTCACCCTCAGGACCAACCAGTCCATAATACCAATCAGTACAACTACAGCAGTCAAGCCTATAAGGTTCCGACGGCGTCTTTGTTCACCACACAAGCCACAAGTGGCTCAAACTATACAGGCAACGGTATCAATATGAACCGTGAGAACCTCCTCCAATACCCAATAAACCAAAACAGAATGCCCACGAAGCTAGTAAATCCACCCAGCTCAGCGGCTCAATGTCGAGCAGACTGGGAACAATCTCAACAGACCCGACAAACTCGGAAAGAACAATTTGACACTCAGCAGTTCTTGAACAAGCAGAGTAAACGCCAGAAAGAAACACTCCGCAGTATTCAGGAGTGCGGATACCTTGAACACAACCAAAACCAAATCCGCCGGCAATACCTTCCGCACGTTCCGAAGGAAGAATATTGTGAATTCTGCCACGGAAATCACCACCTGTATGACTGCCCCAAACCGGAAGAGGAAGTCAGACTACATTGTATCAGTCAAAACAGATGCTATCTGTGCAGATCTGACAAACACACAGTGCAAAAATGTCAACTACCTCGACTGGAGCAAGAAGAAAGGCTTCTTACCGGAAAGACACATACACCAGAGCCGAGACACTCCGCTCCACTGCCATGTATGACAAGGAACGGAATGCGTCAAGAGTTCAGAGAACACTCGTATATCGAACAGCCACGAGCCGTATCACCGAATAACTCGGATATCTCGGCCATACAAGCCATACATAATGACTTCCGAGAGATCCTGAGAGAGAATATGGGCAACATGAAAACCACATTCGAACTCATGGAGTCATTCAGCGGCAAGCGAGAAGACTACGCACGGTTCACCGCGTCGTTCAAAGAGCTCGTTCTTGACTCAGACAAAATACCCTGGACAACCAAAAGGCAAATTCTCAACAGGAAGTTGGACGGAAAAGTCTCCTTTGCAGTATCCAGCAGCAAAGATCCAGAGAAAGCAGTAAGACAAACTCTGAAAAATCTGGACTACTACTTCAGAGGAGGATCGTCAGAGGAAACTCTCGTCCGTGAGAGGCTGGACGGCCTATCCTTCCTGGGTAAAACCCCTGAAGAAATGTCAAAAGCTCTGATAGAAGCATCAGTACTGTTGGCACAGCTCCGAGAACTCGGATCAATCGCAGATGAACATGCTGTCTACAAATTCATTGGAAAGTTCCCTCTTACTATCCAACGAAAAGCACTAGTCCTGTACAAAAGACCAGGCTCCTGCAAACATGAAGACGTCATAGCGGTGGCTAAAACAGTCAACGAAATTGACCAGAGCATGAAATCAGCGACACAATTAGCCCAAGGAACTGGAAAAGCATTCAGGTTCCGACAAAATGGCATATATGACCCGGAAGAGGAATAAACCCTCTCAGGCCAGACAATCATATAAGCTTTCCACAATATCGTAAATGTCCCTGTAGTACAAATTAAGTTTTATAGTATTCTAGCCCCCCTCTCCTTTGTTATCAGTAGTTTCACTCCTTTTTAGACTTCTCTTTCAGAAGAATCTTACGTTTTCTCTCCAGTTTAGCACCCCTCCCTAGCCTATAGCCTATTATCGCCTTCTCTCCCTACAATACTCCACATTGATCTCCGGCAAACTACAAGTCCCGGTTGAATCACTATCCTAAGAATCCATACAAAGTTCAAGACCCCCAATTACCAGACACACGAATGTCATCAACACCAGAAGGCAGTCTGATATCTCTTTGAAACCCTCCACAGAAGGCGCAAAGAACCAGACTCCCCCTGTCCCCGGGAGTGTTGTGAATGCTTCTCATTCACAATTCGACTCTGGGTTTTACAAACAAACTGAGCAGGTTCTCAAAGCACCGCCAGTCAAACTGAGCAATATGTGAACAAAAAGGTGAAAAGCAGAACCGTTTCCCCTTTTTCCCGGGGCCGGGTGTGTTGTGAACGTTTCACATTCACAATTCGTTTATAGCCTTATCACTAGTATTAGCTCAACTATACATAATATTAATCAGTTACAGTAACCAGGTAAGTTATCGGTTGAAGGCGCATGGACTCGCAAGAATTGGTCTCGCAGCGAAGGTGTTCGCGGCTATCGGATGGGCGACGAGGATGGAGGAGGGAGCGTGCGTTTCAGTCGTTGTTTGGTGCCGCCAGGGCATGCCGTCACCAACATCTTCCTGTCATAACTAACCTTTAATGATTTGTTCATGTTCACTCACATCTTTTATTTCTCTTTTGTCAGAGGTTTTTAACGCCCTTCTTCGGAAGAAGCTTTTCCTCTTAATAAATTAAATATTCATTTCGCATTTAGTCCTAAAACATCGCTTATCTTACACACTTTTAGTATTCTCAAGCCGTAGCCTATCTACGCTTGTGAAAAATTACAATAATGAGCAATACAGGAAAAAATAGAGTTAGAAAGAGTTTGAAAGAAGACTCCTGAAAAACCTGTAAGAAATCCGAGAGGGATTCCTGAGAGATAATTTATGGGAATTATTTACTGATAATTTTTATATAAAATAAACGTAAAAACCGTCAGCGATTCGCCGAGCGTAACGGCGTCGAGGCGAGTCGGCACGAGACAAATCAGTCAGAGACAACTCGTTTTAGGCACGTTGCGGCAGCGTAAGAGACGCAGTGGGTCTCGCCGCGATAGCCCGCATTGGGTGTTACTGTACCCTTTAATCTGAGCAATGGGCGAGAAGAGAGAGAAACACACAGAATCGATGGAATTTCACCGAGAAAAAGAGAGAAATAATTAGAATAATTATTGGAGAATTAGTAGAGAATATTTGGGCACTAATTTCGTGGGAATTTGCGGGGAAATTCGATGAACACGGAATTAGGTGACCAATAAAGTCGGCGACAAGCCATTTGTAGGCGAAGTTGTCGACATCTTTTAAGTTCCAACGGAATTGTTATTCAAAAAACCAACTTGTCTTTATTCAAATTCCTTCTTCGCTCTTTAGCTCTGGCAAGTTCAAGTACAAGTGCAATAGCGACAAGAGCGTAAAGGACGCTGACGACCACTGCCGTGTAACCATCAATTAGTCGAAGCCTTTCTTCATCATATCCCAAAGTGTATTGCTCATACATCACCCAACTTGGCCTTTTTCCATTTGGACAGCTGAACAATTTTTTAGTTTCTGTGATGTACACAGCAGAGAGACAATACCCGCATTTCTCGTTTTGTCTCGTAATCGTCTCGCCTCGTGCTCGTCTCGTCTTGTCTTGCAAAGTGATTGTCTCGACTCGTTCTCGCAAAAGACCGTTTTTGCCTCGGATCGCAATTTCTCGTTCTCGCAATTATCCATTCAATATCCCTTTGAGAGAAATGAAAATTCCGAGAAATCGCAAGAACGAGATATTGCGATTCGGGACAAGAACGATCTTTTGCGAGACAAGACGAGACGCGCCCAAGGCGGGACGATTGCGAGACAGAATCGCGAAGATTGTTTCGCTGGACGGCACAGTAGTTTCCACAAATAAAACTCACTCATTCACTTTTTTGATGATAGTTGCAAAATAATAAAGTGAGCTATAACACCCACAAGCCATCATCGTACCCAAAACTATAAAATATCCATATTCGGCTTTCGTCAAAAAATTCATTCTGTTGTTCATTGGAAAAATAATCGAAAAAACTCTGTAAGCGGCAATGAACAAAGCCAAGAAGCCTGAACATCTTCGACTCATTATCTGAGAGCATCTTGCCAATACATCGATTAGCAAGTGGTAATAAGGAAA
This sequence comes from Caenorhabditis doughertyi, assembly GCA_963572265.1. Taxonomy (NCBI): domain Eukaryota; kingdom Metazoa; phylum Nematoda; class Chromadorea; order Rhabditida; family Rhabditidae; genus Caenorhabditis; species Caenorhabditis doughertyi. The sequence continues at coordinate 21,163,639 of OY751557.1, read as the reverse complement.
GGCTCCAGTGCAAACTTCTTTGTTATGATACCATAACAAAATGATTTGAGATATTTTGCCAATGGAATGTATCAAATCACATATGCAAATGCCTATCATAATAATATAAACCAAATTTGATCGGAGCTCTTTTTGACACAAAATAATGAGATGAGGAACATTGACAAAGAAATTGATGAATGCCGCAATGTCATAAATAGTTTTAAGTGTCGCTATGATAGACTTATAGGTTTCAATGAATTCTTCGCTAATGAGAAAGTCTGCACTTTGATATTCAAAATCAGAATCATCGATCGAAGTATCGACAGATTGATTGGAAGTGTTAGGGGGTTCTTGGCTCGAAGTGGGGAGTTTGTCTGAAAGTATATTTTCACTATTGGTATAAAAATAAGGACTGCAGCCACATTTTTTGTATCTTCTTTTTTTTCATGAAGAAAACGGCAAAAAAAAAACGCTGAGAAAGTCGCAGACTGCGCCGAAAATCGAATCTTAAAATTGAGAAAAAAAATTGAAATCGAACAATTTTCGGCGCAATTTCTTGCTCTTTACGGTTTAACTGGTCTCAAAAATGAGACTGGTCCCAAGAAGACTGGTCCTAAAAGAAGAGTGGTCCCAAGGACTCTAGAAAAGACTGGTTCCAAAATTCACAGACCCAGATCATGATCAGTAAGAAATTATATTGACAGTTTACATCTGTAGCTGATCCTGGGTTACTGTGGTTCATCCTGCCATGGGTTACAATATGTTATTCTATTAGGGACTCCCAGGGTGTTTTACTAACCTGTGTAGACTTGGTATTTCTATATAATAATAAACGCTTTGAGAGTGCCTATGCCTTTGAATAAATCCAAATTTAAGGTACTACTGGTTTTGATTATGAGTTTTTTATTTCCGCTCAAATCCATTCTATTTGACTAGAGTTGAAGCTCGATAGACCAGGAGTCAAACGAGAAGTTCGGCGGAATAGTAGATCCTAACCTTTTTTTTCAATAACTGTCTTTTTTTTTGTGGGGCTTTTTTTGCGACCACCCTTTTTTTTGCAACCAGCCTTTTTTTGCGACCCACCTTTTTTTGTGGCCAGCTTTTTTTTACGACCAGCTTTTTTTTGGGACCAGCTTTTTTTTTTGGGGACAAACCTTTTTTTTGGGACCAGCTTTTTTTTGGTACCAGCTTTTTTTTGGTACCAGCTTTTTTTTGGTACCAGTTTTTTGACATTGAGACCAGAAGAGCCGTAAAAAGCCGAATTTCTTTATGAGAATCAGCACAAAAAATCAAGAAACAAAAAAGATTGACTTCAGTCCAAAAAGTAACTCACCACAACTTTTTCTATTATACTTGATTTGAGATTTACACCTCTTTTGAAACGAAATACACTCTTTCTGATTTTTGAATATCTCCAAATCGTTCCCGTTAATCTCGACAATTTTTTTGTCGTCTTCAGGATATGGACTGGTCTTCAGACTTGAAAAATCAATCTTTTGAAGGTTCTCATTATTGTTTATTCTGATTGGAGTGTGGTTTTCATCTGAAAATATCTTTTTTTTTTAGAAATTGCCCTAATTGGGCATCAGCGTGTACAGACGAGAAATTTTTCCCGAGAAATTCTCGAGAACTGGTTCGAAAATTTCTCGAGAAGTCCTCGAGAACTAGATCGAGAATTTCTCGAGAAGTTCTCGAACACTGGATCAAGAATTTCTCGAGAAGTTCTCGAGCACTAGATCGAGAATTTTTTGAGAATTTCTCGATAAGTTCTCAAGCACTGGATCGAGAATTTCTCGAAAAGTTCTCGAGCACAGGATCGAGAGTTTCTCGAGAATTTTCGAAAAATTTCGAGAAGTTCTCGAGGATTCTTCTCGTCTGCACACACTGCTGAGCACCAACGCGTCTTCAAGGTGGCAACATATCGAAGCCCAGCCAGAAAATCCAAATTTTCCAAATTCTTTGTATTTTCAATCGTCAAAAATCCATAGATATTTGTCACATTTCTAAACTTCCAGACATCATTTTCATTATCCGCATTGATTATCACATCCCCGATAACATGTTGACAGTCTGCATCAATATTATCAGCGTTGCACACTCTTTGCCCGTCTTTTCTATAGAAATCTTGGCAAATTTTGAGATTATCAAAATATATTCCTATTTCATTTTCAGCAAGAGTTTGAAATTCGGAAGTTGTTAAGCAGATATCCGGATGATTTTTGGCGATGTTCACCAAAAGATCTTCACCGAGAATGTGCTGAAAATATTTAATTTTTGGGTAGCGCACGTGTAAAAAATCGAGCATTGATGCTCGTCGAGCGCGAGAAATTTTAGCGAGGATTACTTTCGAGCCTCGTCTCGTCTCGTCTCGTCTCGTCTCGTCTCGTCTCGTCTCGTCTTGTCTCGCAAAAGGATCGTCTTGTCTCTTTCTCGCAATTTCTCGCAATTTTCATTTCTCGCAAAATAATTACAATTACTCGGAATGCTCGTTGATCGCATGAAATACAGCGGCGGGCAGGCAAAAAAAGTTTAAAAAAAATGGTCACGAAGTTATTTTATCAAAAAATAAAAATCCACGAAGAAATCCAATTATTTTTTATGAGTAAATTCTGGCCAGAAAATACTGTTGTTAACACAAGTAACGAGCATTTCGGGAAAATGCGATCACTTTGCGGGAAATGAAAATTGCGAGAAATTGCGAGAACGAGGAAATTCGATCTGGGACAAAAACGATCTTTTGCGAGAACGAGACGAGACGATCACTTTGCGAGACAAGGCGAGACGAGCCCGAGGCGGGAAGATTGCGAGACAAATCGAGAACTGCGGGAGTTGGCTCGCTGAAAAGCACTTTACCCTAAAACTGCTTAATCCCAGCCTTGTCATCTTTGGATTGTCCCTAATGTTTATGGTATACATAGCCACTCCAAATCCTATGCTTATTGTCTCCAGATTCTCCAAAAACGATATATTTTGAAGATCAGTCTTGTAGACTTTTATAGAGCTATTGATGAAGTTCAATGATAAAAATTTGGATAAATCCATCGATTTTTTAATTCCAGTAATTTTTAGCCCATTTTCCTGACCGCCAATGATAGTGGTGCAATTGGAATAGTACGGCAGTGATAGAGGGGTTATTCGGACTGCTGTGCAGTCTGAAAAAAAGAAACATTGGATTCTAGAATGTTTTTTTTTGATCTACCACAATTTTTCAAGTTTCCATAAACATTAAATTCCATATTGACATTTCCGAAAGCCAATTCACAAAAAGGTTCAAAATCCAATATTGGGTTATCGTAGATGCTCCAAAGAACTGTCGAATACAACCCGATTACGTCCAAGCGGTTAAGTATATTTGCGTTTTTCAGATGTTTGTTGAACCGAATGATGATTCCTTCTGAAAATGCCGATCCTTAAAAATCTCGTGTTCGTCCACCTTTAAAGGAAGAGTCTAGTAAGGCTTCCACCCGGACGAAATGCTATCGGACAAGTATCGTCCGCCACCCGTCCTCATTCGTCCGCTGTGCATTTCGACATGCGCGTGTTTGCGCAACCGGACATTTTAACTGACGACACTCAACATTTTATTCTTTGCTAATTTTAGAGCCAGTTTTTTCTTCGATGAAAAACTGATCGAACTTTCTTTTCTTGAGTGTCGTCAATTAAAATGCTCGGTTGTGCAATCACGCGCACGCTAAAATGCACAGCGGCCAAAAACGAACGACAATTTCTTCATGAAAAAATTGAATCAACATGGAAAAATACACCAGAAACAAAATCTTTTCACTTACTGTAATCGCAAATAATTTGTAGATTGGCTGGAAGAAAATTCAAAAACGTGAAAGTAGAATTCTCCACTTTTAAATTTCCAATTATAGAATATGTCTTGGTGAAAATAGATTTCAACTCATTCTCAGTCAAATCTGTCTCAGAATTGATGGTTATATTTCCACAAACTTGTTCACATGATGGCCATTTTTTGACATTTTCTTTTGTGAAATGAGGCTCCTTGAAATAGCACCCTTTTTCTGCAATTTATTGAAGTGTTACGCTTTAGAGCTCTGAACCAGAGCTTGACGAAGTTCCGTTTTCCGTTTTTGGGAATTCTCATAAATTTTCCGGTTAAAAAAAAATTTTTTTTGTTGATAATTTTGAACAGTCTTTCACACAAAAAAGTACGGATAACACCGGAAAATTTTGGAATTTGTTGAAAAAAAAATCAATTTTTGCCAAACTCAGGTTGGAAACTCTACAAAGCTTCCGTTTTCCGCAAATTTTTTTTTCGTTTTCCGATTTCCGTTTTCTAAAGTTGGAAAATTGTTTCCGATTTCCGAAATTCGTTTCTCGAAAAAAATTGTTTTCAGATTTCCCTTTTCCGCTTTCCGAAATCGAAAAATGTTATTCCGTATAGCTCTGCTACGAACATATCGAATCCGCTGAGAAAATCGTGGAAAAAGCTTGAAAACGCGGAGTTTTCTGATAATTTTTAAGAAAAAAACTAATTTCGCTACGAAAATACTAAACATTTACTGAATTGAGACTGAATTTTGAAAAAAATTTCTTTTTTTGAGAAAAAAATATTTTTTCTCTTGATATTTTTTCCTCTTTTCTTTAATAGCAAACGTTCATTTTTACTTTAAAATTTTCAAAAATTTTCCCATTTCCCAAGCTTTTTTCAAGATTTTCTCAGCGGTTTCAAAATGCCCTTTTTAGGGATCACTACTCACCACAGTTACCGTCAGAGAGTACTATTGCCGATAGGAAAATCGATAAGAAGGAAAAGAGTAAAAAATTCATGTGAAAAATTTGGAATGTAAACTGAAAAAATGTAGAGAAAAAATATGATCACATTGGAAAAAAAAATTATATGTTGCGGATGCAAAACATTTTCAAAGTTCAAATGGTGTCAATCATTCAAAGTTGAAAGATTAAAGATATTTTTTTTTCGGCTCTAGTCGGGAAGAATGGACCCAACTTTTTTTGTCAGTTTTTTAACTAAAAAGTATCCACCCAATAATGAAAAAGAATGGACCCATGCCTAAAATCAATAGTACCTGAAATGTATTTATTTAGGCACTGTCGGCATTCTCGAAGCGCTGACATGACCAGTATTCCCACTCCAGAGGAATAAGAAGGATACTTTTTTTTGCTTGAATCCATTCTTCTGGACTAGAGCCCACAGTAAGTTTCAAGCCAAGAAGCCTGAACATCTTCGACTCATTATCTGAGAGCATCTTGCCAATACATCGATTAGCAAGTGGTAATAAGGAAAGGCTCCAGTGCAAACTTCTTTGTTATGATACCATAACAAAATGATTTGAGATATTTTGCCAATGGAATGTATCAAATCACATATGCAAATGCCTATCATAATAATATAAACCAAATTTGATCGGAGCTCTTTTTGACACAAAATAATGAGATGAGGAACATTGACAAAGAAATTGATGAATGCCGCAATGTCATAAATAGTTTTAAGTGTCGCTACGATAGACTTATAGGTTTCAATGAATTCTTCGCTAATGAGAAAGTCTGCACTTTGATATTCAAAATCAGAATCATCGATCGAAGTATCGACAGATTGATTGGAAGTGTTAGGGGGTTCTTGGCTCGAAGTGGGGAGTTTGTCTGAAAGTATATTTTCACTATTGGTATAAAAATAAGGACTGCAGCCACATTTTTTGTATCTTCTTTTTTTTCATGAAGAAAACGGCAAAAAAAAAACGCTGAGAAAGTCGCAGACTGCGCCGAAAATCGAATCTTAAAATTGAGAAAAAAAATTGAAATCGAACAATTTTCGGCGCAATTTCTTGCTCTTTACGGTTTAACTGGTCTCAAAAATGAGACTGGTCCCAAGAAGACTGGTCCTAAAAGAAGAGTGGTCCCAAGGACTCTAGAAAAGACTGGTTCCAAAATTCACAGACCCAGATCATGATCAGTAAGAAATTATATTGACAGTTTACATCTGTAGCTGATCCTGGGTTACTGTGGTTCATCCTGCCATGGGTTACAATATGTTATTCTATTAGGGACTCCCAGGGTGTTTTACTAACCTGTGTAGACTTGGTATTTCTATATAATAATAAACGCTTTGAGAGTGCCTATGCCTTTGAATAAATCCAAATTTAAGGTACTACTGGTTTTGATTATGAGTTTTTTATTTCCGCTCAAATCCATTCTATTTGACTAGAGTTGAAGCTCGATAGACCAGGAGTCAAACGAGAAGTTCGGCGGAATAGTAGATCCTAACCTTTTTTTTCAATAACTGTCTTTTTTTTTGTGGGGCTTTTTTTGCGACCACCCTTTTTTTTGCAACCAGCCTTTTTTTGCGACCCACCTTTTTTTGTGGCCAGCTTTTTTTTACGACCAGCTTTTTTTTGGGACCAGCTTTTTTTTTTGGGGACAAACCTTTTTTTTGGGACCAGCTTTTTTTTGGTACCAGCTTTTTTTTGGTACCAGCTTTTTTTTGGTACCAGTTTTTTGACATTGAGACCAGAAGAGCCGTAAAAAGCCGAATTTCTTTATGAGAATCAGCACAAAAAATCAAGAAACAAAAAAGATTGACTTCAGTCCAAAAAGTAACTCACCACAACTTTTTCTATTATACTTGATTTGAGATTTACACCTCTTTTGAAACGAAATACACTCTTTCTGATTTTTGAATATCTCCAAATCGTTCCCGTTAATCTCGACAATTTTTTTGTCGTCTTCAGGATATGGACTGGTCTTCAGACTTGAAAAATCAATCTTTTGAAGGTTCTCATTATTGTTTATTCTGATTGGAGTGTGGTTTTCATCTGAAAATATCTTTTTTTTTTAGAAATTGCCCTAATTGGGCATCAGCGTGTACAGACGAGAAATTTTTCCCGAGAAATTCTCGAGAACTGGTTCGAAAATTTCTCGAGAAGTCCTCGAGAACTAGATCGAGAATTTCTCGAGAAGTTCTCGAACACTGGATCAAGAATTTCTCGAGAAGTTCTCGAGCACTAGATCGAGAATTTTTTGAGAATTTCTCGATAAGTTCTCAAGCACTGGATCGAGAATTTCTCGAAAAGTTCTCGAGCACAGGATCGAGAGTTTCTCGAGAATTTTCGAAAAATTTCGAGAAGTTCTCGAGGATTCTTCTCGTCTGCACACACTGCTGAGCACCAACGCGTCTTCAAGGTGGCAACATATCGAAGCCCAGCCAGAAAATCCAAATTTTCCAAATTCTTTGTATTTTCAATCGTCAAAAATCCATAGATATTTGTCACATTTCTAAACTTCCAGACATCATTTTCATTATCCGCATTGATTATCACATCCCCGATAACATGTTGACAGTCTGCATCAATATTATCAGCGTTGCACACTCTTTGCCCGTCTTTTCTATAGAAATCTTGGCAAATTTTGAGATTATCAAAATATATTCCTATTTCATTTTCAGCAAGAGTTTGAAATTCGGAAGTTGTTAAGCAGATATCCGGATGATTTTTGGCGATGTTCACCAAAAGATCTTCACCGAGAATGTGCTGAAAATATTTAATTTTTGGGTAGCGCACGTGTAAAAAATCGAGCATTGATGCTCGTCGAGCGCGAGAAATTTTAGCGAGGATTACTTTCGAGCCTCGTCTCGTCTCGTCTCGTCTCGTCTCGTCTCGTCTCGTCTCGTCTTGTCTCGCAAAAGGATCGTCTTGTCTCTTTCTCGCAATTTCTCGCAATTTTCATTTCTCGCAAAATAATTACAATTACTCGGAATGCTCGTTGATCGCATGAAATACAGCGGCGGGCAGGCAAAAAAAGTTTAAAAAAAATGGTCACGAAGTTATTTTATCAAAAAATAAAAATCCACGAAGAAATCCAATTATTTTTTATGAGTAAATTCTGGCCAGAAAATACTGTTGTTAACACAAGTAACGAGCATTTCGGGAAAATGCGATCACTTTGCGGGAAATGAAAATTGCGAGAAATTGCGAGAACGAGGAAATTCGATCTGGGACAAAAACGATCTTTTGCGAGAACGAGACGAGACGATCACTTTGCGAGACAAGGCGAGACGAGCCCGAGGCGGGAAGATTGCGAGACAAATCGAGAACTGCGGGAGTTGGCTCGCTGAAAAGCACTTTACCCTAAAACTGCTTAATCCCAGCCTTGTCATCTTTGGATTGTCCCTAATGTTTATGGTATACATAGCCACTCCAAATCCTATGCTTATTGTCTCCAGATTCTCCAAAAACGATATATTTTGAAGATCAGTCTTGTAGACTTTTATAGAGCTATTGATGAAGTTCAATGATAAAAATTTGGATAAATCCATCGATTTTTTAATTCCAGTAATTTTTAGCCCATTTTCCTGACCGCCAATGATAGTGGTGCAATTGGAATAGTACGGCAGTGATAGAGGGGTTATTCGGACTGCTGTGCAGTCTGAAAAAAAGAAACATTGGATTCTAGAATGTTTTTTTTTTGATCTACCACAATTTTTCAAGTTTCCATAAACATTAAATTCCATATTGACATTTCCGAAAGCCAATTCACAAAAAGGTTCAAAATCCAATATTGGGTTATCGTAGATGCTCCAAAGAACTGTCGAATACAACCCGATTACGTCCAAGCGGTTAAGTATATTTGCGTTTTTCAGATGTTTGTTGAACCGAATGATGATTCCTTCTGAAAATGCCGATCCTTAAAAATCTCGTGTTCGTCCACCTTTAAAGGAAGAGTCTAGTAAGGCTTCCACCCGGACGAAATGCTATCGGACAAGTATCGTCCGCCACCCGTCCTCATTCGTCCGCTGTGCATTTCGACATGCGCGTGTTTGCGCAACCGGACATTTTAACTGACGACACTCAACATTTTATTCTTTGCTAATTTTAGAGCCAGTTTTTTCTTCGATGAAAAACTGATCGAACTTTCTTTTCTTGAGTGTCGTCAATTAAAATGCTCGGTTGTGCAATCACGCGCACGCTAAAATGCACAGCGGCCAAAAACGAACGACAATTTCTTCATGAAAAAATTGAATCAACATGGAAAAATACACCAGAAACAAAATCTTTTCACTTACTGTAATCGCAAATAATTTGTAGATTGGCTGGAAGAAAATTCAAAAACGTGAAAGTAGAATTCTCCACTTTTAAATTTCCAATTATAGAATATGTCTTGGTGAAAATAGATTTCAACTCATTCTCAGTCAAATCTGTCTCAGAATTGATGGTTATATTTCCACAAACTTGTTCACATGATGGCCATTTTTTGACATTTTCTTTTGTGAAATGAGGCTCCTTGAAATAGCACCCTTTTTCTGCAATTTATTGAAGTGTTACGCTTTAGAGCTCTGAACCAGAGCTTGACGAAGTTCCGTTTTCCGTTTTTGGGAATTCTCATAAATTTTCCGGTTAAAAAAAAATTTTTTTTGTTGATAATTTTGAACAGTCTTTCACACAAAAAAGTACGGATAACACCGGAAAATTTTGGAATTTGTTGAAAAAAAAATCAATTTTTGCCAAACTCAGGTTGGAAACTCTACAAAGCTTCCGTTTTCCGCAAATTTTTTTTTCGTTTTCCGATTTCCGTTTTCTAAAGTTGGAAAATTGTTTCCGATTTCCGAAATTCGTTTCTCGAAAAAAATTGTTTTCAGATTTCCCTTTTCCGCTTTCCGAAATCGAAAAATGTTATTCCGTATAGCTCTGCTACGAACATATCGAATCCGCTGAGAAAATCGTGGAAAAAGCTTGAAAACGCGGAGTTTTCTGATAATTTTTAAGAAAAAAACTAATTTCGCTACGAAAATACTAAACATTTACTGAATTGAGACTGAATTTTGAAAAAAATTTCTTTTTTTGAGAAAAAAATATTTTTTCTCTTGATATTTTTTCCTCTTTTCTTTAATAGCAAACGTTCATTTTTACTTTAAAATTTTCAAAAATTTTCCCATTTCCCAAGCTTTTTTCAAGATTTTCTCAGCGGTTTCAAAATGCCCTTTTTAGGGATCACTACTCACCACAGTTACCGTCAGAGAGTACTATTGCCGATAGGAAAATCGATAAGAAGGAAAAGAGTAAAAAATTCATGTGAAAAATTTGGAATGTAAACTGAAAAAATGTAGAGAAAAAATATGATCACATTGGAAAAAAAAATTATATGTTGCGGATGCAAAACATTTTCAAAGTTCAAATGGTGTCAATCATTCAAAGTTGAAAGATTAAAGATATTTTTTTTTCGGCTCTAGTCGGGAAGAATGGACCCAACTTTTTTTGTCAGTTTTTTAACTAAAAAGTATCCACCCAATAATGAAAAAGAATGGACCCATGCCTAAAATCAATAGTACCTGAAATGTATTTATTTAGGCACTGTCGGCATTCTCGAAGCGCTGACATGACCAGTATTCCCACTCCAGAGGAATAAGAAGGATACTTTTTTTTGCTTGAATCCATTCTTCTGGACTAGAGCCCACAGTAAGTTTCACAGTAAGACAGAACTCTTAAGTTTATAATATAAATTCTTATTATTAACTCTTGAGTATTTTCATTCCAATTTCATTTTTCATTATTAATTCACTCAAAAATCACTCCAAGCAGCAAAAAGCAATATTCAAAAGCATGAGCCGAGTACAGATTGATGGCCTAGAATCCGACGAGTAAACGAATTTTGGGAGATTGTATCGGAACTGTACCTTTTCAAAACTTCCCGATTGAGCACTGACACTGCTTTGCTGCAATGGCCTGCAAACAGTGAAAAGTGCCCAAATACGAGCATTTGAAAAGTTCTTATCCGGAGCAGTTCTTATACGGTCGGTTCTTATAAGGGTCAGTTCAGATTCGTCCGCTTGTGATCATGGGTAGCACTGTTTTCATAATGTTCGCTATTTCACTATAGTCGGATAATCAATGTAAACATTAAAATTTCAAGTCTCCACTAATATCACAGATCACAGTCTTTTCCATTTTGTGGTTTGTTGACTCTCGGAAAGCGGGGCAACTACAAAACACGCTTTTCTTCCCCGACCAGATGGTCAGAGTGCTTCACTTTTATCATTTTCGTTTTGATTTTTCTTTTTTGAATCTTCGAAGGACCATAATTTAAAAATCAAAATGCTTAGCTATACCCGGGTTTGCTTTTTTTTTGTAAGTATGACGTCATCTAAATGTTTTTTGCTATTAGGTAACAGTGCCGCCGTTTCTTGTTTCACCGTTTCGTTTATTTCTCTATTTCTCTCGTTTCGTTCATTTTTACGATTTATTGAATGTCAAAAAGAGAAAAAGGTAAACTATAATTTTTTGCGTCATTTTTTCTCTCGCCCTACTTTTCGAATTGTCTTTTTTTCATCCGTAAAACCTGTATTAGTGAAAAAAAACTGGAGAAAAGATGAAGTTTTTTCAGTTTTTTAGGATATTTTTCATTTTTAAAAATTTTCGAAGATTTCGAAAATTTGAAAAAATAAGTTATCGAAAAATTAATTGTATCCTTCTAATTCTGATGCACGCCCCACTATTAAAGATTTTACGGTGTCATAACTTTTTTCAGATATCGATTTTCCAAAAAATGACCTGTAACGTTTGCGGATCCGGTGAATCTCAACATCATTTTGGCGGAAATTCCTGTCGGTAGGATTTTTTAAGTAGAATGAACCTAAAACTCGACGAAAACCTATGGAAATAATAAAATTTTCTACCCAAAAGTTCACATTTCTGACCAGATTTTTCAGTGCCTGTGCCGCATTTTTTCGCCGTTATTTCAATTCGAAAAAATTGGAAATCCGTTGCACTTGCACCAAAACCAAAAAGACGCACAGTCAATATCCATGTAGGAGTTGTCGAGTCGTCAAATGTTTCGAAGTTGGAATGAATCCAAAAAGTGAGCCCAGTTGGTGAAATTTGAATTACCGTAAAACTTGTAATCGAGCTGGTCTCTGAAGACATAGTAAAACATAGAGAAACCCCTCTATTAGAAAGGCATATTAAAGGAGGACTGAACTCGGGTTTTTTTTGAATTCCAAATTCTGATACAGTTTTTTATTCTGATCATTTTCTTTCACTACGACTACACTCAAAAATCACTCTGAACGGTAGAGAATGACGTTCAAAGACATGGCCGCGTACAGGTTCACGGCCTAGGAATTTGAAAAAAAGCGCACACTTGTTGGATCCTAGGCCATCAACTTGTATTGCGTGCTTCTTTCAAACGCCATTCTCTACCGTTCAGAGTGATTTTTGTGTGAAGTTGTTGTGAAAGAAAATGATCAGAACAAAAAAATATGTCGGAATTTGAAATAAAAAAAAACCCGAGTTCAGTCCTAATTTAAAAACTTGAGTACTATCTCACATTTCAGAAATTCACGGACCGAGAGACGCTAATGGATCCAAATCCGCATTTACCAAGGGCTCATCTGTGACGATTGAGGTACGTCTTCTCTTTTTTTTCAATTTTTTTTGAATTTCGCGCCAAAATTTTCTATAAGATCTTTTTTCTAGAACATTCTCACGCCCAAATCAACGTTTACAATCACCTCAACCCTTCCGAAATTCGAAAAATACGAAGAAGATCGAAGACAATTTCTACTGGAACCCGGACTTCTAACGCTTTTCGAAGTCACTAGTTTCACGAAACTCGACGTTGATTTGACATTTAAACTTGTGTCAGATGGCTTTCCGAAAATCAATATTTTATCGATAAAAGATCGAAAAAATCTAATCTATAATTTTCTTTTGAAACTTTGGAATATGGATCCAATTTTGGACCACGTGGCAAATCGAGGAAACTATCATGATATGAAAGAAATCGATATTCAAAAATTGGCATTTTTATTTCTTGAGGGAAGTTTTATAAAAGGAGAGGAGATGTCAAATGGCGATATTTGGAAGTAAGTTTTTTTTTTTTGAAAAAAAATTATTCAAAAAATTTTCAAATTCCAGAACTTTCGGCAACTATTGGAAACAATATTTTGGAAATCTTGTTGGCCCAATTTGTGCTCTGAAACTTGATCAAACTGAACTTTTGGCTATCATTTGGTTACTGTTTTTTGATCATGGTAAGTTGTAGTCTTTGTAGTTTTTGTATTCTTTGTAGTTTTTGTAGTTTTTGTGGTCTTTGCAGTCTTTGTAGTCTTTGTAGTCTTTGTAGTCTTTGTAGTTTTTATAAATTTAGCAGTATTTTTGTCAATTCAAAATTTGTAGTATTTGTAGTCATTGTAGATTTTGTAGTTTCTATAGTCTTTTTAGCCTTTGTAGCCTTTGTAGTTTTTTAGTCCTTGTTGTTTTTGTAGTCTTTGTAGTATTTGTAGTCTTTGTAGTCTTTGTAGTATTTGTAGTATTTGTAGTCTTTGTACCCTCTGTAGTCTTTGTAACCTCTGTAGTCTTTGTAGTGTTTTTAGTCTTTGTAGTCTTTGTAGTCTAGTTAGGATTACTGTAGGCAGGTGTTTTGAGTACCTACAGTACACTTGGGTTACTGTAGCTAGGCCAAGAAGGGCTCTGAGAATTACTGTAAGAACGCGAGGTTACTGTGGGCTTCTATGAAACGACGGCTACGGAAGATTATATCGTTTCTTGACATCCAATCTTATCTTGGGATACTGTAGGTATACCATAAAAACTCACACCGGCATGCCGTTCTATTGATCAAAGTACATGCCGGTTTATTAGAGGTGCCGTTCTATTAGGGGTTCTCGCCAACTAAAAACATTTTTCTGAAATATTCCAGAAAACCTTGTGCTGAAATTTGATGTTTTTTTCCGCTTTCTTCGATGAGCCAAATTTGATTTTTTTTTTCTGATGCCCTTCCATTAGGGGTGTCGGTCAATAAGAGGTGCCCTTCCATTAGGGGTGATGATCTATTACTGAAGTATGAAGATAGCTGAGCTACAGTACCCCAAAGTTACTGTGAAAAATTCAAAAAATCCAATTTTCTACTTTTCGTAGTCTCCTATTTTTCAGCCTACATCAATATCTCCCCATCGACTTCTGACCTCTGTTGGAATATCAGAAAAGTGATCCTCCAAGAACTTCGAAATTACGAATTGGAAAAGAATTCAGAAGAGGAAAAAGCGGAATCTCGATTCTTGGAAATATTGGAAGTCCCTCTAATAGTAGAGCGTGGAGAACGACAATTTCATGATGAAATATTACTTTGTGAAATGCATAAAATAAGGATGCATGACGATTTTAGAGCGATTTTTAGGTTGCAAAGGATTTGAAAAAAATTTATTATGTTTTTTTTTGTAACTTTCTGTGTTCTGGTAAAAAAAACATGTTATTTCTGTCATTTTCAAGTTTCCAAAATTAGTTTTTGTCAATTTTTCATTTTAGTCTTAGCCATTTAGAATAATGAGCGATCGCGCTCCATTGGACTCTGCATTTGAATTTTTCCATTTTCAGCCACTTTTCCCGAGAATTTTTGGGGTTTCCGCGCCAAAAAACCTATTCTGAAGTATTTTTTCACCGAAAATGGGTAAAAAAAAGCATACTTGTCGCCGGCGGGCAGCTCCCGGAGCTTTTCCCCCGCCCACTCACTTTCTGAAAATCCCTAATCTCGTCGAGTGGTGGGAGATTCAAAAAAAGAAGTTATTCCTTGAGTGCGGGCCGATGGAGCGAGCAATGGCGGGCGTTTTTTTGTTAAAAATCGGAAATAACTTTTTTTTTCAAAAAAAATTTTTTTTTTTTAAATTTTTTAAATTGGTTTTCTATTAGCCGTGCGGGTGCTGCATCATGTGCGCTCTACTGCACTAAGTTGAAAAATGGCTCTCTGGAATTCTGATTTCGGTCTCCAAACTTTTTTTAATTTTTGCCGAAAATGTCATTAACATGCTTATCACTTGGAATAATTTGATTTTCAATAGAGTAAATTGGGGCTCAGTTGCTCGATATTTTACAGGTCTAATATGTTTTTTTAAACATTTTTGAATATCAAAGTCTGCATTCAAACTTTCGCCAAATTGCACTAAATCTTTGAATTTTTACAAAATTTCATCAAAATTCAAATTTCCGGCAATATCATAGACCACAGTTTTCCCCACACTGTGACTTGTTGACTCTCTCGGAAAGAGCACCGACTACAAAACACGCTTTTCTTGGAGAGCTCTGTATCTGTGATCAAAAAGTAATAACTGATAAAGTTCTGGAAACATCATTCTTCAAAAAAGAGTTTTTTTTTTAACTTCCAATGATGTTCCGCTTCAGGACTAAACCCCACGTCATTTTTAAAGTCCATTTTTGTTCTTTTGGTCGACTTTGGTCGACCCTCTCTCTGTCTAAATCTCTTCTCTCTCTTTCGGTTTTTGTTCAATTTTACGATGACGATTTAGTGAAAAAGGTAAAAAGAGAGAGAGAGAGAGAGAGAGAGAGAGAAAGAAAAAAAAACTTTGTTTGCCCTCCTCTTTCTACACTATGGTGAAATAAATGAACATTTTGTAGATCAAAGGGTCTATTTTACTACTTTTTTTTCAAGTTTTGATTCTTTTTTCACTTTTTTCTTCTGAATTTAGTCCATACTTCATATTGCCAAAAAACAAGTTTTAGTTCAGCTTTTGACTAAAAAAAACCTTTGGATAAAGTTTTTTTAATTAAATGTTTAAATTAAATTTAATTTTAATTGAATTAATTTTTTTCAAAATCCCAACTTTCTCCAACATTAGCCTCCCGAAAGCAAATACAACCGCGCCCCACTGAACTCTGTTGATTGTTTGAAATTTTTTTTTAAATTTTTTTTAAATAATTTTTTTTCGGAAATGTTTCCGATTTCTATTTGAAAATGAATATTTTCATCATTTCTAGACAGTAACTCTCTGAAAAATTCATTTTTCGACTGAAAATGACAATTTCAGACCTCTTTTCGATCCGAATCTGGTTGAAAACCTGAAAAAATAGAATCATTTCTCTCTTGAAAATTTTCTTTTTTTCGATTTTCAGCGAAAAATAACTCTAGAATAGGTGTTCCCCGTCCCAAAATCTTGAAATTAACGGGTAAAAATTCATTAGCTGAAAATGGAAAAATTCATGTACTGAGTCCAGTGAGGCGCGGTTGCGGCTAAGGCTACCATGTTTTCTGCATCAAAAAAGTTTTTGTATTTTCACTTTCAGTCATATTTTCCGACAGATTTTCCGTTTTCCGCCTCATTAATTTCATCGTTTTTGTAATTTTTCACAACGCGTTTTTATGTGCCTGTCTGTCTGTTTTTATGTATATACGCAGTAGTCTGACCAATGAAACATAGACTCCGATGTATAATAAATCGGCAACTCAAACATTATGCATCCCTCCTTTTTCTTTCGCGGTGCACATACAAATTTAGTATGCGAGAAAGCAAAGTCAAGTGTTTGCTATGGCAACAAATCGAATAATGTTGTGAATAAATAGAAAAATTCAGATGTATAGAGTTGACCAAAAGTTAGATGTCTTCTTTTTTGTTTCATTTGAAAAAAAAAAACAATTTGTGACCTAAAATTCAGATAAAGGAAACTTTTCTGGGGAATGATAATTACATAAGTAAATAAAATTGTTTCCTATGAGCAGTGTGAGAAGTGTAATCGTCCAATAAAATGACTTTTTATATGAAAACTGTCCAAAATTTTGAATCCGAATTCAAAGTTCTGGCATAGGAACTATTGAAACTATTTGTAGACAATTTCATTAACATTTCCCCATTTTTATAAGCCAATCCTACTTTTTTTTGCATTATTCCATTTGTTGTTACTTTTTTTTATTTTGAAAAAAGTCTAATAGCATTTTTATTTACCAATTTGGATGTTTTTTTTCCTTCCTCAATCCATTTTTGATTAAAAACTCGCTCGAAAACCCCTCGAAACAGTAAAAAACGGTGTTTGAAAGTGTGGCCGAGTACCTTCATGGGCTGAATTCCGAAAAATGGTCCCAACTTTATTGAACATTCCTGCATTTTATTCCGTCACAACTCCTGTTTTGTTTCTAGTTTATCCCTCCATTTGGTATTGAATTTCATGCACTTCTCCTTTCCCTCCACATGCTTTGTTTGAACTTAAAAAAGGTTTTTTTTAACTTTGAAAGACCGAAAAAGTTATATATTTTGCTTTTTTTGCCTTCAAATAAAAAAATTTCTTAGCTTTCAGAAAAATGACGTGTCTTGTTTGTGGATCCCGCCAATCTGAATCTCATTTTGGAGGGATGTCTTGTAGGTGAGTCTACCGTAATCTGAGGGGGAGGAGGTACAGTAACCCAGCAAAACGTTCTACAGTAGTTTGCATAGGCCTACAGTAAGCCTTCAGAATGTTTACTGAAGTTACAGTAATCTTCTTTCAAAAAGAATGAGAGGAAAAGCCACAGTGATCTAGGAGCTAAATTAACTCTGGAGAAATTACAGTGACCTTAGAAAAAAGTACAGTAACTTATGATAAAGTGCAGTAGCATATGATAAACCACCGTAACCTAGATCAAACTACAGTAACCCCCATCTATTTCCAGAGCCTGTGCCGCCTTCTTCCGTCGTTATTTCAACTCCAAAAAGTTCATAATCAGATGTGTTTGTAAAACAAAATCCTCAAGTTCGCATCCATGTAGAAGTTGTCGAGTTGCCAAATGTTTTGCAGTTGGAATGACTCCTGAAAGTTTGTTTTTAATTTTTTTTTTGTTGAAATATTTAAATAGGGCATAGCTATTTCCACAATAATCTATTGACCTCACCCCACTCAGTTGGTTTTTTGAAAACTTTTTTTTTATCGTTTTAGCCAATAAATTAGCCAAAAATTTTACGGAGGTATTTCCGATTTTGTCAGAAAAAATGGTCATTTCCGTCTTTTTCCGCATTTTTTGGCTAAAAATGACAATTTTAACCTTATTTTGGATGCTCGGTCCTGTCGAAAACCTAGAAAAATCGAGACTAATTTCCACTCAAAAATTTTTGTTTTTTTCATTATTAGCAATTTTGGGATATGTTTCCGATTTTCTTGAAAAAACGTCTTTTTCAGTCATTTTTTGACTATTGTTATCTGAAAAATAGTTTTTTTCGACTGACAATGAAAGTTTCAGCCCTTTTTTCGACATAAATCTGATCGGAAACCTTGAAATTTTCGATTTTCAAAAAAAAAGTTGTCAAAAAATCAAAGTATCATGTTTGCTTTATCGAGAAAAAAAATGCAATAAAACTTTTATTGATAAGAATTTTTTGTTGAGCCACCCATTCGTTTTTTTTATTTAAAAGTCCAAAAAACCAGCTTCATGTTACTTTTACAAAAACTTTTTTTTTCTTTAAATTTCATTTCTTTTTTTTCCAGAACTATGCGGCCAGAGAGATCCAAATGGAATGTCTATTAGAAGTGTCCGAGGCTATTCTTCGCCAGAATCTTCTTCTTCATCAATTAAGTTGATGGTAAGATTTTAGTGTAGTTTGGTATTTTTTTCCTTCCTGATTCCGTTTTTCATTATGAACTCGCTCAAAAACCTATCTAAACGGTACAAAACCGGGTTTGAAGAAATGGCCGAGTACATAATGATGGCCTAGAAAATTCGTGAGTCGCACACTTGTCGGATTCTAGGTCATCAATCTGTACTCGGTCATGATTTCAAAAAAAACGCGTAAATTGTTCTGATAGTGAGAAATTGTACGAAATACAGATACCGCTTCAATGACCGTGTCCTCCTGGCATAGGAAATCATACCGTGTAGTCCGAGAGGACAAGAAGGCCTGGAGATTTCACCTGTGATTCCTAGGCCTTCTTGTCCTCTCGGACTACACGGTGGGATTGCTAGGTCAAGAGGCCACGGTCATTTTGAGCGTTATCGGTATTTCGCACGATTTTTCAGAACAATTTTCACGGTTTAGAGAAATTTTCAAGCAAAATCATTATAAAAATCGTGATCAGTGTAGAATTTTAGTGCAAAAACGATTTTGAATTTAAGTTTATTCAGTCCTCCATTAAAAGTATTATTCAAAACCTTTCTTCAGCCCTACCTCGCACCAAAAGATGTCACCAACATTACCTCAACCCTCCCCAACTTCTCAAAATTCGAAAACAAGAGAATCCATATGTTCTCTGGCCTCGGACTTCAAAACGTTTTTGCCATTACAAGTCTCACAAAAAACGATGTTTTTCTGACTTCAGAATTAGTTTCCGAAGTATTTCCAGACTTTGGAAAATTATCAAATAGTGATAAAACTTCATTAACAAACAGTTTTCTTTTGAAATTATGGCAAATTGAACCAGCGTTGGATCATGTGGCAAATCGAGTGAAGTATCGGAAAATGGAGGAAACGGATATTACGAATATGATGTTCCCATTTTTTAATGGCAGTTTCCCCAAAGGAAATGAGTTGGAGGAAGACGAGATTTGGAGGTGAGTTTGTCCCTCTATTATAGGAGCATGCAGCATTGGATGAACTACAGTAATCTAGGGAAAACTACAGTAACCTAGGACTATTTACAGTAGCCTAGGATGAACTACAGTAATCTAGGCTAAACTACAATAACCTACAATAAACTGCAGTAACCTAGGATAAACTACAGTAATATACGAAAAACTGCAGTAACCTAGGCAAAAGATACAGTAGCCTAGGATGAACTACAGTAACCTAGGATAAAGTACAGTAACCTAGGAGAAACCACAGTAACCTATAATGAACTACAGTAATCTATGCTAAGCTACAGTAACCCGAGATAAAAAATTTTTCAGAATTTTCGGCCCACATTGGACATTTTTCTTCGAAAAAATCATTGAACCAATAGTCGCACTGAATTTGGATCAAATTGAACTCATGGCTATTATTTGGATCCTATTTTTTGATCATGGTAAATTGTAGTTTTTGTAGCCTATGTAGTCGATTTAGTCTTTGTGGTCTTTGTAGTCTTTGTAGTATTTGTAGTCTTTGTAGCCTTTGTAGCCTTTGTAGTCAATGTAGTCTTTCTAGTTTTTATTGCCTTTGTTGTCTTTGTAGTTTTGTAGTTTTTGTAGTATTTGTAGTTTATGTGGCCTATGTAGTCTTTGTAGCCTTTTTAGTCTTTGTAGTCTTTGTAGTCTTTGTAGATTTTATAAATTTAGTAAAAATTTTGTAGTTTTCTATCATTTTCAGCCTACATCCACATCACCCAAAAAAGCGTCGATTTTTGTTGGAATATTCGAAAAGTGATCCTTCGAGAACTCAAAAATTACCATCTGGAAAAAATGGAAGACGCTGAAAAGGCTGAAAATCGATTTTTGGAGATTTTAGAGGTCCCTTTAATTGTGGAAAGAGGAGAACAGAAATTTCTGGATGAATTTTTGATTTGTGAAATGAATCGGATAAGAGTACATGATGATTTCAAAGCGATTGTCAAGAAGCAAAGGATTTGATGGCCTAGAAACCCAAAACTTGGTTTCCTAGACCATTTGTACACTTTGTTTCAATAAATTTGTTAACTTTTATATTTTTTCTTTTTTTATTTTAAAAATTTTTGGATCTCATCCATACCAAATTTACTTGTTTTGTCATATTTTTTCTCTCTTTTTTCTAAAAAAATATTTCAGAGCTTTAAAATGTGCATGATTTGTGGTTCTCCTGGAGCTGAGCCTCATTTTGGCGGCATTTCGTGTCGGTGAGTCAACTACAGTAACCTAGGATGGACACACAAGAGTCCAAGATGAACTACAGTAATCCAGGATAAAGTACAGTAACTTGAGATAAATTACGGTAACCTAGGAGATGACTACAGCGACCTAGGGTACGCTACAGTAAGCTAGAATAAGCTACAGTAGCCTAGGAAAGACTGCAATGATCTAGGATAAACTACAGTAACCAAGGATCATCTACAGTAACCTAGGATGAAGTAAAGTAACCTAGGATGAAATACAGGAACTTAGAATAGCCTAAAGCAGCCGAGGACAGCATACAGTAACCAAGGATCATCTACAGTGATCTAAGGAAAAACTACAGTAATCTAGGAAAAACTACAGTACCCTGAGCTACAGTAACCCCGCCCATTTTCCAGTGCCTGTGCCGCATTCTTTCGTCGTTTCTATCATTCCAAAAAGACTTCAAGTAGATGTACGTGTAAAACAAGAGACGATAAATCACATCCATGTCGGGTGTGCCGGATTCAAAAGTGTCTGGAAATGGGAATGTCTCCAGATAGTAAGTACAGTAATCCTACAGTACTCCTCTACAGTAATCTCGAATTATAGAAGTTCAAGTTGGTCGTGATAAGCATTCATCATGTGTGCCGGTTTTACCATCAGGCAGCCAACCTTCCCTGTTGATGGTAAGTAAATTTTGTAGTTTGTAGTTTGTAGTTGGTAGTTTGTTGCTTGTTGCTTATAGTTTGTAGTCTATAGCTCGTAGTAGAGTACCGTCTCACGAGACGTATCTCGCGGGTCTCGAAATGTCTCGATTATGTCTCGTCTTGATCTCGTCTCATCTCGTTTCGGTTAATGTCTCCGTTCTTCTCGTCCCGGAATGTCTCGTTTCTGTTTCAATGCGCTCGAGACGAGTAAAAACAAGACGAGAACGAGACAAAATCGAGACAGTCGAGAGGAGAAGATCTGAGACACGAACCGAGCCAAGACGAGACGAGTCTCGGTTGAAGTCTCGTGAGACTCGGCGAGATTCTCGGTCTCGTCAAGAGACGAGTCTCACGGGACGACATTCTAGTTCGTAGTTTATTGTTTTCAGTTTTCAAACTATGATTTCAGGCCCGAATAATCTCTCGAGACCACTCAAATCTTTCTTTCGCCGTATCAAATTGGCGGGAATTTGAATTGACGCGCGATCAAATGAACGGCGGGAAAATTGGATATTTGAATATTTTCGAATTGAGTAGTACTGTCAGAAATGATATTGACCTCACTTGGCGGATGGTTTACAAAATGTTTCCATCGACAGAAAAATTGAAAGAAGCTGATAAGGTACAGTAACCCAAAGACTACAAACTACAAAGACTACAAACTACACTTTTTCAGTCGGCTCTTCTCCGCAATTTTATGCTGAAATTGTGGCAAATTGAACCAATTTTGGAAAATATTGAAAATGCAGAAAAGTATGAAAAAATGACAGAAGAAGAATTTGAGAATCTTATTATTTATTTTTATCGTGGATCATTCAAGAAGGGACATGAATTGTCGGATAAAGAAATTTTGCGGATTTTCCAACCAATTTGGTGGTTTTATTACTCAAAAATGGTGTTGCCAATTGTTTGGATGGATTTGGAACGGATGGAATTGATGGCTATCATTTGGTTGTTGTTTTTTGATCATGGTAAGTTATCAAGGGTTACTTTAAGAGGCTACAGTATCCTTGGGTTACTGTGGGTACCCTAGTCTAGGGCTACTGCAGGTATCCTAGGGCTACTATAGGTACCCTAGGGTTACTGTAGATATTCTAGGGTTACTGTAGGTTTCCTAGAATTATTGTTGTTAACCTGGGGTTACTGTAGGTACCCTAGGGTTACTGTAGGTACCCTAGGATTACTCTAGGAGCGGTTTGTCGTTACTACCGTAATCCAGGGTTACTGTAGCGATAGATGCTCGATTCATCGTTGAATGATTGTAAAACTTATCGAAAAAAATTCATTTTTTAAAATCTTACTGTAGTTCGTTTAGAAAATGATTTTAGGTTACTGAAGCTGTATGCTTCCAGAAGAAAAATTCTAGCTGGATTACTGTAGTTTATTTTGAGGTTACTGTAGTTGACTCAACGGCACAAAATGCTCCATAAATTACAGTATCAAAAGATGGAGAAAAGTAGCCTAGGATAAAGTACAGTAACCCAGGATGAACTACAGTAACCTAGGCTAATTTACAATAGTCTAGAGTTAAACTACAGTAATCTGGAATAAATTACAGTACCCAAGATGAAGTACAGAAGTTTAGGATCTTCTACAGTATTTTAGGGTAAACTACAGTAACCTTAGTTAAATTGCAAAAGCCAAGGGTTAAACTACAGTAACCCAAGTTCAGCTACTGTAGTCTAGTAGGACTACAGTACTCAAGAAATTCCAACTTATCACAGATGTCAGCATCTCAGAACAACAAGTTACTGTACATACCGTATCCCGACTACCGTAGCATGACAGTATCTCAAACTTTGGGCTAATCACTACTGTACCATTCCCTACTGTGATTTTCTGTAGTCGTACTGTACCAACCGTGATCCTCTCCTTAACTTTCAGGTTACACAAATATCTCAATGGAATGTCAAGAAATGTGTCGAAATGTTCGAAAAGTGATATTTCGAGAGTTGAAAAACTATCAAAATGAACGGAAATTTGATGAAATGAGATTTTTTGAAACTGTCGAAACGCTGGAAATAATTGAAAGAGGAGAGATGAAATTTATGGAAGAAATGATGATTTGTGAAATGTATAATATTCGAATTCATGATGATTTCAAACAAATTTTAAAAGAGAATAAATTATAATTTTTTGACTACAAAGACTACAAAGACTACAAAGACTACAAAGACTACAAAGACTACAAAGACCACAGAGACTACAAAGACTACAAAGACTACAAATGTTACAAAGGCCAAATTAACTATAAAGAATACACGATCACCTCTAATATAGCGGCAGTTTTAGAATAACGAAGCCTCCAAAACTGTATTACAGGAGCATGTCCTTCTATTGTTCCGAGCAGAGTCTTGAGGGCTCTTATATTAAAGTTGCTCTTGTAATAGAGGGGCTTGCCCATTTATCCGCCATTTTTCATCGAAAATATACAGGCTCTTCTATTGGAGGGGCTCTTCTAATAGAGGTGGGTTTTTCTATTCTAGGGGCTCTTTTCATACAATTTTTACGATGAATTTTTTCGTCTTTTTTTCAATTTTTGATCAATTTCAATTTTTGATTAATCACCAAAAAATGCTCTTATCACTGATAATGTTTTTCATCACTACTACTAAAAATGGAATAAAGATCATTTTCTGCTCTTTTTTTTCGGAAAGCACATAATGAACCCAGTTTTTTTTTGAAAATAGAGGACACGTCATTGTTGATCATACCCACCCTATTGACTCTTTCTAGAACATTTTC
Source organism: Caenorhabditis doughertyi (assembly GCA_963572265.1). Classification (NCBI taxonomy): domain Eukaryota; kingdom Metazoa; phylum Nematoda; class Chromadorea; order Rhabditida; family Rhabditidae; genus Caenorhabditis; species Caenorhabditis doughertyi. Next base: position 21,139,721 of record OY751557.1, on the reverse strand, counting down.
TTATCAGTAAAAAATCAGTACTTCTGGCAAACCGACTCAACTGATAGTGGGAATTATGTTTCTACTTTTCTTCTTCTGCTATATTTTGAGTTGCTCTTCAGCTGTTTCAATCAATGTTAAAGTAGATGGTGAGTTCAACAAACCTGTAATAGAGGGGCAGGACCGCATTAATTCAGGTCCGTTTTATTGCAGGAGGGCACTTTTATTGATCGATTTTGACGTGAAAAACGGCTTTTGATACTCAAAACAGTACGATTTTTACAGAAAATCTGTTGAAAACTGGCTCTTTAAAATTCCGAATTCTTGTAGATTATTTGAAACAGAATCAGATTGTTCTTGTCTGAAAACACGGAAACTACTCCAAAAACCATAAAATTGCGTCGCCTGGCATGAAATTACTTTCGGTGGCCGAGTCCACTCGGACTACATGGGCAGGTGGAAGTGGGACGTAGGTGGAACTGGCAGGTGGAAGTTTTTGGCGGTTTTTTTCAGTGTTTTTCATTTTTGAGTCTGAAAAACAGGTCAGAGGGTCGACAAACGGCAAAAAAATTCAGAAAGAAAAAAAATAATCGACGGTTGTCCTTGAGAACTACACGGTTTCTCTTCCACCTGTCCGTGTAGTCCGAGTGGACTCGGCCACCGAAAGTAATTCTATGCCAGGCGGCGCAGATTTATGGTTTTTAGAGAAGTTTTTCGTGAATTCAGACAATAAGAATCTGATTCTGTTTTAATTACTTGAGTCCGGATAACTTGAGTCCGGAGTTTAAAAAAAGTGGTCTCCGTTTTTCTTTAAAGAGGACTAAACTCACTTAAATTAAACATTGTTTATGCTTTAAAATTCTACGCTGATCACGATTTTTATAGTGATATTGCTTGAAAATCGCTCTAAACTGCGAAAATTGTGCTAAAAAATCGTACAAAATACAGATACCCCTTTGATGACCGTGACCTCCTGGTCTAGTCTAGGAATCCCACCATGTAGTCCGAGAGGAAAACGCGGCCTAGAGATTCCATCTGTGATTCCTAGGCCTTCTTGTCCTTTCGAACCACATAGTGAGATTCCTAGGCCAGGAGGCCACGGTCATTAAAGGGGTATCTGTATTTTGTACGATTGTTCAGAACAATTTTCGCGGTTTAGAGCGATTTTTGAGCAAAATCACTATAAAAATCGTGATCAGCGTATAATTTTAAAGCAGAAACTATGTTTAATTTAAGTGAGTTTAGTCCTCCTTTAAGAGGCTGTTCTTACAAAGGGGCCGCTCTAGCTCTACCTAGCTAGCTCTATTTATTAGAACTGGAAATCCAATTTCAGCATGCTCCGGCACTCAATACTTCAAAAATCCAAATGATGGAGACAATATATTGTGGTATCCATTTCCTTTCAATAGTTCCAATGCACCATTGCTTCCGGATAACGATAAATGTCAATTTGAGGTGGGCTGAACGAGAAAGAGCCATTGAACAAAGCCATTATTCTTCAGATAAATGTTGCCAAAGGCTACTCCGCTAGAGTGATTCTCTATCTAAACTCCACTAATCCTTCTGGAATCTCTCAACCTCCCGTTCAAATCACTAACCAGTTTGGGAAAACTGAGCAGTAAGCCATTTAAAGGAGGACTGAACTCGGTTTTTATTTCATTTTAAATTCAGATGCAGTTCTTTAGCCTGATTTTTTTCTTTGACAACGATTCCAATCAAAAATCACTCTAAATGGGTGAAAACAGCGTTTGAATGAAGCAAACAATACAGTTTGATGGCCTAGGGGGGACAAGTGTCCGCTTTGCGCGCGCATTTTTTCAAATTCCTAGGATATCAACCTGTACGCGATCATGTCTTTAAACGCAGTTTTCTACCCTTTAAAGTAATTTTTGGGTGTAGTCGTAGTGAAATGAAATGATCAGAATAAAAAACTGTACCAGATTTTGAAATAAAAAAAAACCGAATTCAGTCTTCCTCTAAGCTGGAAATGGGCGGATCTTAAACCTCTACAGAGTATCGTCTGCTGATGAAGAGTACTACTATTTCACTGCACCAGGTGGCACGATCAATTTGGACACTCAAAATGGAAAAGTTCATTTCGGATTCAAAGTCGATTGGGCGCCAGACAAAACGGGATTGGGCCAACAGGTTCGAGTGAATCAATCCGACACTCTTCCCTACATTTTTGGCGAAGGACTAAGACCATGGAATCCGATGACTGTAACTGCTGACACACGGGTCTCAGTTACTGTAATCTCTTATCCTTATGACTTTTATTATATGTACCTTCGAGGGGTTTTAGTCTTTGATGGTCCCAATATCAATTCTCCTTGTCTTGGCACAGCCTATGATATATACACTGGAAATATCCAATTTGTATCGACGGGAAGTAAAATGACACTTCAATTTCTGATGAGAGAGCATGTTCCTGGCACGATTGTGTTGCAAGATTATGAGAGTATAAAGAATATTCGAGAGTTTCAAGGAATGGAATGTATGAGTGGAATTTATTGTGGATTATATTCAATGGATGCAACTAAAGGACCAGTTGCTTTGCAAACTATTTATTCAGCTAATTACTACGAACCTGATGTTTTGATTGGATTAGATGGAACTGGGACATTGGAAGTGTATAACGGACGTGTGACAAAGGATGGGAAGAATGCGCAAGCTATTTATAAGTGAGTTTATGAGTGAGTGAGTGATTGTCCTCGGGCGTTGGTGCCAACTTCTGGGCGAGAGTTGAGCAATTTCGCTTAGGATTTTGTCAGATGCCGCTCAAAATATGCTCGAAAGATGCCGAATTTTTGCGTTGCCGCTCGCCACTGGCTCCGCACCCATAAAAGTTTTATTTTTAGCGCGGGAACCAGTGCCAACTACCTTCCACAAAAATTCTTAGGACCTCTCAAAACCTATGTCCTACAAAACGGAAAGGCCACTCTCAACATCACACGGGACTTGGACCAATTTCAAATTACCAAATCATTTGGAAGAAAGGGATTCATTGCATCAACTGATTATGGAAATTTGAATACACAATTTGCTTCTGGAACGATTCGTGCCCCCATCGGATATTCGGATGCCAAGTTTAATGTGAAAATAGCCAGTGTTGACCTTACCGGGAACACTTTCTTTGGCATTTATGGGCAGAAAAATGGTGAAACTACTTTTTCCAAAGTGTGAGTTGTGTATTATTGTGAGCGTGAAATTCTCGCCAAACGCGCTCCACGGAAAACTCTTCGATGTGGCCGAGAAAAGAAGCTGGAAGAGTCGGAGCAGTTCCAACTCTTCCAGCGACCCGGGCCGAGACACCGACTCTTCCAGCTGTTCTCTCTCGGCATTATCGATGAGTTAACCGTGGGGCGCACTTGGCGCAGCTTTTACGCCCATAATATCAGCGAAAATCAACCAAATTTCTTTTGCAGTTTCAACTCCACTAATCCTCCTGATATGAAAAATGGATATGCTATCAGTGGAGACTCAATGTCCGTTTACTATGACTCGCAGAGAACAAAAACGACTGGAGTGTTTTTGAGATTTGAAGTTGTCAAGCCTTGACTTTTATGATAAATGATGATATAATTAAAATGAATATTATTTCAAGACAACTTTTTTCTCTGACTGTTTTCAGATCAGTTATAAACGAAAACATTGACGGACCCTCACCGGCTCTATGTCAGTTCAGGGGTATTTATGAAAAAAATAGGGGACCCTGAAAAACCGGGGGACTCATGTACAGGAGCTCTTCTTTTTTTTTTGAAACTTTTTTTTGAATTTGAAAACAGCGCGCGCAAGTCGCACACTTGTCGGATCCTAGGCCATCACTCTGTATTGTGCGCTTCTTTCAAACGCCGTTTTCACCCGTTTAGAGTGATTTTTGAGTGTAGTCGTAGTGAAAGAAAATGATCAGAATAAAAAACTGCATCAGAATTTGAAGTTAAGAAAAACCGAGTTCAGCCCTTCTTTAATATGATAATTTTTATCGTTGACCATAAAAGCCCCTTTATTCCAACAACAACAAAAAATTCCCACACAATCCATAGAAAGTAATTGGACAAGTCTCCAACCGGAGTTTGAATTTTTATTAAGAATTGCCCAGTCACAATTTTTCTGGTTATCTTTTCAATCAAAAGTCAAAACCAGACCGCGAGGGTACAGCTACAGCAATTGAATGCCCGTCCACTGAGCCCAATTTCCAGTGTCGTGGCCTCTGTTCCTTCTACAAATGGTGTCACGACCAGACATGAGCGGAATTCCGTCTTCCGTCTTCCGGATTTTCGAAAACTGTTCCGACTTCCGTCTTCCGGTTTCAAAATTTTCTCTTCCGCTAATGTCTGGTCCCGAGTGATTTGATTTCTGAGGTCACGAGAGCTGAAATATGAGATTCTGAATATTTTTTCTATCGATTTTCCATCAAGTTTTGAGCAAAAAAGTCTATTGAACTACCATGAATAAACGTGGACCAAAATTAAAACACAAAATCCAAAACTCCCTTCTGGAAAAAAAGCGTTCAAGAATTTGTGAGCACCGATCAGTTTGTCTTGCCGGAAACAAAAAATTCACCTGTTTTTTTTTCCTGGAATTTCCTGAAATAAAAAATTCGTCTCCAAAAATTCATTTTCACTAGCTTTTTTTCAGGCAAAAAATGACCCGCGAATTAGATTTTTTGCCTTCAATTTGGCTTATCAATTATTATCATATTATTGGTACGATTTCATTATTTCTAAACTCCTATACACTATATTTAGTCCTGTTTAAATCTGAGAAAATTGATAGTTTCAAGTATAATTTGTTAGGGTTTCAAGTGAGTTTTTGGACTAAAAGCAGCGCGCGCTCCCGGGAAGTTATTTCCCGGGAAAAAAAATTCCCGGTTCCCGAGAGTCCCGAGATTTCCGGGAATTCCCGTTTACGGTTCCCGGGAACCTCATTCTCGGAAATTCCCAGTAAACAATTTTTCTCGTCCCAGGGATTCTCGGGAATCTCGAGAATAGAGAATCGAGAGTTTCTCGGGATTCCCAATGGGAAAAAAATCCCGGTTCCCGAGAGTCCCGATGCCGGGAATACCCGAAGTTCCCGTTCCCAGTTTCCGGGACCTTAGTTTCCGGGACCTCGGGACTCTCGGGAACCTTTTTCTCGGGAATCCCGTAAATTATTTTTTCCGTCCCGGGATTTTCGGGAATTGTGAGAATGGAAAATCAGGAATTTCCCGAGTTTCCCGGAAGATGAGAAAAAATTCCCGGTTCCCGAGATTCCCGGTCTCGGAATTCTCGTTTCCAGTTCTCGATAACCTTGTTATCGGGAATCCCGGAAACTCCCGGTCAAATTATTTTTCCCGTCCCGGGATTTCCGGGAATTGTGAGAATGGAAAATCAGGAATTTCCCGAGTTTCCCGGGAAATGAGAAAAGTTCCCGGTTCTCGAGATTTCCGATCTCAAGTATTTCCGGAATTCCCGTTTCCAGTTCCCGGGACCTCAGTCTCCGGAATCCCGGGAATGCCCGGTAAATTATTTGACTCGTCCCGGGATTCCCGAGAATCTCGAGAACGAACAGTCGGGAATTTTTTGAAATTCTCGGGAAATAAGATGCACACCCTGACTACACATACCACAAATACTACAAACTACAATTTTCAGATAATGTGTGTTTTAGTGGATTTTCATTTGACATTTTTTATGCAACCCCAACCCTTACATCCAATTCCAGCCGGATTTACTACCGGTCTTTTATCATATAAAAATTTAGTCTCAACTCATATGATGATGACCAGTGTAATCGGTTTAATGGGCAGTCAAATAGGTGCACTTTTATCATGTTTTTTGAGAAAATATCAAATGTTTCGAAAACTAAAAAGAGGTGCAAAAACAAAGGATCATTGGGTTGGAATTAGCTTTGTGGGATACTGTATTATTGTTGTTTTTCTGATTGTGGTAATGTATAAGTGTGGAATGAGTTATGAGGAGGAATTTAAGATAATTAGAGAGGTGAGTTGACTTTTGGGATTGAAATACGTCAAGGCACGAAAATTGCGTCAAGGAACGAGAAATGCGCCAAAACACTGAAAATGGGCCAATGCACGAGATGTGCGCCAAGGCACGAAAAGTGCGTCAAGACGCAAAAAAAGCTATAGAGTACTAGAAATGGGTCGGGGTGAAACAAAGGAAGCTGTAATGAATTAAAAATGCTCCAAGGGGTCCAAAATGATCCCAACACTGAAAATGCGCCAGGGCACGAGAAATGCGTCAAGATGCCAAAAATTTGTCTATGAAAATTTTCTTTTTCTTGACGTTCTATTGGTGCCTTGGCGCATTTTTAGTGGCATGAAGCATTTTCCGTGCCTGGGCGCCATTATCGTGCCAAGACGCGTTTCCCGTGATTTGACTCAATTTCCGTGCCTTTACGTGTTTTCTGTGTCTTGGCGCATTTCTCGTGCCTTGACACATTTTCTGTGCCTTGGTGCATTTTTCGTGTCTTGGCGCATTCTTCGTGCCTTGACGCGTTTCCCGTGCCTTGACGCGTTTCCCGTGCCTTGGTGCACTTTCTGTGCCTCTGCGCATTCTTGGTGCCTTTGCGCATTTCCCGTGTATTGGCGCGTTTTCCGTTACTTGACGCGTTTTCTGTGCTTTGACGCATTTTCAGCACACTTTTTGCAGAAATATCCAGAACAAGAAGAAGGATTCCGCAGCCTTTCGGAGTTCGCCTTGTACGGCTTGAATATCTATTGGATATCACTATTATCCGGCACCTTTTTTGTCACCTGTTATGTGGGAATCATTTTTGCCTATACGACGTACTCAATGTTCAATATTCTTCGTGAACTTCAGAAGATGTCAACGACTTCAAGTGTGAATTTTAAAAAACAGAGACAGGCGTTGATCAGTTTAGTTGCACAATTAAGTATCACCTTTTTGGCTCTTATTCCAATTGCAGTTTTTACTCTTTTTTTATTGATTGAATTTCGTTATGATCAAAGTATATCTAGAATTTGTTTAGCTTTATTTTGTAGTCATGCTTCTGTAAATGCCGTTGTTCTAGTGATGACTACCCCACCTTTTAGAAAATTCACATTTTTCTGGATGACTAGAAAACGGTCCCCAGTTATTGTAAGTGTTGCCTAATGAACCAATAAATAAGATTTTGTTACACCCTCTAATAAAAGGGCACTATACGACTGTTGTTCCAATATACAAGACTTCCGGATCAGTGTGCGCTCTCGGGAAATAGGGAAGAGTTCCCGAGATTCCCGTTTCCAAAAATTCCCTGGGGTTCCCGGGAATCTCGAGAATGAAAAAACGGAATTTTCCTGGTGAACAAGTTTGTTTTGAAATTGCCATTTTGGTCTGAATACACTTTAGAGCTCATTAATATCAATAATTTTAAATTTTTTCCCGGTTCTACGTTCATTTGAAAAACGAAAAACTGAAAAAAGAAATTCTCGAGAAATTCTCGGAAAAATTCTCGAGAATTCTCTAGATAAAAATTCTCAAGAAACTCTCGAGAAACTCTCGGCTCCATTCTCGAGAACTTCTCGAGACAAATTTCTCGTGAACACACACTGTTTCGTACCATTGAAGAAGAGTAATTTTAGACCAGGTCCGGTCTCAAACGGTCACTTCGGAATTAACATCTGTCAGATTTTTATTTTTAGGTTATCCAAAAAAAATTTATGGCGTGATAACTTCAAATCGTAGAAATAATCCAGTGGTATATAGTTGTTGTGAATCATATAGAACGGAGAATGAGTCTCCACTGATAGCGTATCCATTTTTCATATCAGGAAGATTCGTGGAGTTGAAACTGAAAATTCTGAGAAATTAATATAAAAATGGAGTTTTCAAGACCAGCAGGCCAAGGCACCTCTAATAAACCGGCAGGTGCTTTGAACAATAGAGCGGCATGCCGGTTCTGAAATTTAAACTCACACTTTAGAAAAAGTCACCGTTCCATTTTTATAACCATAAATGCCAAAAAATGGATCGCCGGTCAAGTCAACACTGGCTATTTTCACATTAAACTTGGCATCCGAATACCCAATTGGAGCTTGAATTGTTCCAGACGCACGTTGCCAACGAGCCAACTGAGGATAGTTGTTTGATGCAATTAATCCTTTTCTTCCAAACGATTTGGTGATTGAAAATTGATCAGGGTCTCTTGTAATGTTGAGAGTGGCTTTTCCGTTCATTAAGACATAGGTTTTGATGGGTCCTAAGAACGTTTGTGGGAGATATGTGGCACTGGTTCCCGCGCTGAAATTGAATTGTAGTCAACTGAGTTGGACAAGAAGATTCTGTTAGTTTTTCCGGAAACCAAGAAATCACGGAATTTTTTTCAGATTTTTTACTCAATTTGCCCATTCTTGATTTATATTTTTGGCTGTTCTGAGTTTTTGAGCATATTTTTCCCAGACTTGTCGCGGGCCGATTAAAAATTTCCAAACCCGGGCCGACTGGGCCGGGCCGGGCCGTAGAAATTGTCCACCGGCCCGGCCCGCCGGGCTTTCCGGGCCGGCCCGGGTTTTGAACAAGTCTGATTTTTCCTAATTTTTAGCTCGATATCAGAACTTTTCTGTGTTTTTTTCTCGAAAAAAAACAAAAATATCTTTCTAGAAGATATTTTTTCGAAAAGTTGGCAAAAATATCTTCTAGAATGGCCGGGCCGGCAGAAATTTTCTTCATCCGGCCCGGCCCGCAACAAGTCTGATAGAAACCAGTTCTCAAACTCATTTTTGCAGCTATAATTTTCCGGGGGACCCACAAATCGTCCAAGGGTCACATACGCTTTATGAAAAAAGTGAAACGAAAGAAATTGAGAGAAATTTCGAAAAGTTTGACTATGAAACTTCACTATTTTTATAGGACCCTCATCGCCTGCATGAGACCCACGAAGAAATAATGGGACCAATGGGGTTTCCATGGGACCCTACGAGATTTCATGGGACTCTTGGACATATTATGGGACCCCCAGAAAATTTAAAAAAAAAGTCCCCTTTTCTAGACAAGAGCCCAAACTTCAAACTCACTTATAAATAGCCTGCGCATTTGTCGCATTCTTCGTCACTCCTCCAATAAACACTTCCAATGTTCCCATTCCATCAATATCAGTTATAACATCTGGTTCAGACCAATTATTCGAATAAATACTTTGAAGAGCAACTGGTCCTTTGCTTGCATCCAATGAAAATTCTCCACAATAATCTCCACTGTTACAAGCCATTCCTTGAAACTGTCGGATATTTTTTGTATTCTCATAATCTTGCAATAAAAGTGTTGGAACATTGCTACCAACAAATCGGGTAAGAAATTGGATTGCCATTTTATTCCCGGTGGATACAAATTGAGTATTTCCTGTGTAGATATCATAGGCGGTTCCAAGACATGGTGCCTCTATATTAGGGCCATCAAAAATCAAAACTCCTCGAAGAAATTGGTAAGAATAAGGGGCAGGATACGCAATTGTTGTCACGGAGACCCGAGTGTCGGCAGTAACAGTAATCGGATCGGATCGGCCTGTGCCCTGCATAACAGGTACGGTAAAGGATTGGTTCACATAGATTTTGCCGTAGTTTTCTTGTTCATCTGACAAGAAAATTTTGAATTTTTTCCCGGAAGCTACAGTAACCCATGAGAGAACTTACACGCGACCCAATCAACAGCAAACCCAAAATGCACTTTTCCATTTTGAGTGTCCAAATTGATCGTGCCACCTGGTGCAGTGAAAAAGAAGAACTCTTCATCAGCAGTAGAGATTCTGAAGTGTTTAAGCTCCGCCCATTTTCAGTTTCAGAAGGACTTACTGTTCAGTTTTCCCAAATTGGTTAGTGACTTGAACAAGAGGTTGGGTGATTCCAGAAGGATTTTTTGAATTCAAACCAAGAGAAACTTTAGCGGAATAACCCTCGGCGACCACTATCTGAAAATGTTGAGGGTCATCAATCTGGTTTGAAATAGTTTACGTTTAAATTTCTTACCGGAAAATTATTGAAAAAAAAGTTTATTAAAGAAAACATTTTTCGTAATTGATTTTTTTGGAAAAATGTGATTAGAAAAACATTTTTATGAAAATTTTCCGGTAAACTTCCGTTGATTTTCAGAAAATCCGCTGAAAAATGCGCTATACATAGCACAGTTTAGAAGAATTTGTGATTGGCATTTTGAATTTCGCTCCAAAAACGTACTGAAAAAAATTACCGGAACATTGCTTAGAAACAGTATTCGAAAATTTTTTGAAAAATGTTTCGGAAAATATTCGGTAAATTTCCCAAAATTTACCGAAAGAGGTTCGGTAAACTTTCAACAATCAACCGGAAGAGGCTCGGTAAATTTTCCAAAATTTACCAAACAAAAAGTCTACCGAAACAACATTGGAAAATTTTCCGAAAAATTTTCCGGAAAAAGTTCGGTAAATTTTCAAAATTTACCAAAATAAAAGTTTCTGGAAAACGCTCGGAAAAAGTTCGGTAAATTTTCATAATTTACCGAAACAAAATTTTACCGGGAACAGCATTTGAAAAACTTCTGAAAAAAAATTCGGAAAAAGTTCTGTAAATTTTCCGAACTTTTCTCGATAAACTTTTCGGAAAATTTAACGGAATTTTAAAGGTAGAACTTACTTCAAATTGACATTTATTTCCGTTTGAGAACGACGGTAGTTTATCCCTATTAAAACAAAATGGGTAACACAAAATATTGGTTCCATTCTCTGGATTTTTGAAATTTTGGGTTCCCGAGCATCCTGAAAATCATTGAAATTAAAAAAAATAATTGAAAAATTAATAAAACCTGACCATATTCTTTACCATTGACCAAAGAAAATGGAGAAAAACTTAGAAAAGCGATGAGGAAAAGTAGAATCATTGTTTGCAAAAAGAAATAATGAGGTAAAAATTGTTGATTTTAAGACGGGGCTTATCACTTGAAAGCGATAAGTAGGGATGTTGTTGGTCGCCAATGCAAATGGATAGGGCCAATATTTTTCACGTTTTTTGCATTGAATGCAAACTTTCATTTTGCAAATTTGCATCGGATGCAAATTTGCGTTTTCAAGGGAATAAATAATTGTTGGATTACTCTGATATAATCTTGACACAATTTACCTAAAAACAGAAAAAAAAATATTGAACGGATTCATAACTGTTGTTGTTCCACGCACACGTTATTTGAGATTTCACCCCAATTATAAAGTTTGCGTTTGCATTGGTCGCCAATGCAAACTTGCAAATTTGCATTGGCGACCAAAGCAAGTTTGCAAATTTCTAATTGGCGCCGTAAATCGCCAATTTTGCATCCCTAGCGATAAGAGAATAGTCTAAGACGAAATTAGAATGACGTCAAAACGGTTCTATGGTGAAATAAATTTTAATCTAGAGACACTACTTTTGTGGTCGTTTTATTCTGAGGAGTTTTTTCGTCTACTTTTGTGTGTCGCTGATCCTGAAACCTTTTCTATTAGTCCCAATTTGATGGGACCTTAACAGGTAGATACAGAATTTCCCCGCGATGATGCCCGTCTCTTCTAATTTTTAATTGGAGCTGTGGGAAGCTCTGTGCTATCTATGCTCCAAGCCGCGCCCGTCAACTGTCGGCTGTAGAGCTGAGCGGAAACGAGTTTTTGAAAAGGCGGAATGCGGAAACACATATATGGCGGTAAGCGGAGTGGGAATGTCTAACTAAAATTTTGTTGAGCGGCGATGAATTAAGCTGATAAAACAGTTGAACCACTGCTTTTTCTAGGAAAAACGACTTTTTTTTCGGTATTAGACATGTTGAAACTTGGCCGAATATTGCGGAGTTTCGAACTTTTTGGCGGAAAGCGAATTGCGGAATTCCGCTCAACTCTGGTCGCAACGCTGGCCGTAATGGTCGTAACCGTTCTAAGTAATTCGATTTTGATGGGACCTGGACAGGTCGATACATAACTGTCTTTTTTGTTTCTCGGTTGGAGTTCTGCGAGGCTTTGTGCTATCTATGCTCCATGCCTATGCCCTTGATCCCGTCAATCCAATTACACACCGTTGGCGGTTTCAATGCTCCTGATGGGCCAAATATTTATGGTTTTTCATTTCAAGTAGAAAATTAACACCATTTTTTGGGAATTCCAGACGAATTCCAAGAAACGTAAAGCGCCGGAACCTCGTTTATTGATTGACTGATATAACACTTATTCTCGCAGACATTATCAGTGAATATAAACAGAAGCGATTAAAAAAGGCATAAAAGGTGAGAAAAGAGCCGATGCAAGGCTGCCGACCACTTCGAATGTCAAATACAATCGAGTGGTGTTCGACGTCTGTGAACTGTACTCGATTGTCAAAGTGTCTCCACTGATGGTATATCCATTTTTCATATCCGGAAGATAGGTGGAGTTAAAGCTGCAAAAATTAAAGTTTTCTAGGAGAAAAAGACTGACATACTTTTCATCAGAAGTGTCCGTTCCATTTTTTGAGCCGGTGATTTCGAGCCATGCGTCGCCACTCAAATCAACGCTGACTATTTTCACATTGAATTGTGCATCCGAATAACCAATTGGCGCCAGAATTTGTCCGTAAGCTCCCTGTCCATTTCCGTTGTTGCTTGATGCAATAAATCCTTTTCTTCCAAATGATTTGGTTATTGCAAATTGATCATAGTCCCGGGTGATGTTGAGAGTGGCTTTTCCGTTCATTAGGACATATGTTTTGAGAGGGCCTCTGAATTTCTGTGGGAGGTAGGTAGCGCTGGTTTTTGCACTGAAACAAAAATAAAGAAAGTTCACAAGTGGTGCTTGTGTCATCCAAGGCTGTCGGATCTCGCGGTCGACCGCGGCCTGTACGGCGACACACTTTTTTAGATGATCTTTTTTTTTATAGTTTGTTTTGTCACTTTCCAAACTACTTTTTCCGCAAATGCTGGGAGAAGTGAAAAAAATGCGAAAAAAATTGTCGTTCCCTTTTTTTCATTCTAGGTTTCTGTGAATTTTTTGGAAAAATCGCGAAAAACTGGTTTTGAAGTACTTTTCGAAAATTTTTTCACTAAAATTTTTTTCTAAATATTTTCAAATATCTTTGAGAAGCCATATTTAATGGATACCCAAATTATAGACCTATCGGAGCTTACTCCGCAGAGTTAGCGAAAACACCTAGTTTTGCGTTGAAAACACTGTGAAATAGACAATGATTTTAAAACCAGCGTAACTTTGTTAATTTTTGAGATTTTTTGGTTTTCTTTTATTTGCCATACAGATATTTTTGCCATAACTTGCAATTTTCTATATTTCTTCAATTGGCCGTTTAGAGATCGGACGTCTCCTCGGAAAGTTATGACAGTTCAAAGTAGTGATTACCAAAAACTCTGCTCTGTTCGCGGTCTCACGTTCGACCGCGGTCGGCCGCGGTCTATGCGAGAGAGGCGCACTAGAGGCCGCGGTTGACCGTGCGACAGCCTTGGTGCTATCTATGCTCCAAGCCTAAGCCCCGCTCCCGTCAAATGTCGGCTTACTAATTTTAGAGAGTTTGCTGCCGCCGCCTTTTCAACTACATACAGAACGTAAAGGCACCAAAACAACGCGAAGGAATGAGAAAGGCTTTCCATTGGCCGTAAATTCAGCCGGCCGCGCCGTCCGCCGGCCAGCCGCGACAGCCGTCTGTGTGACTCGACGTCGGCGTGATTACGCAACTCGACCCACTACAATTACAACATTTACGATCAAGTTTAGGTTCAGAAACTAAAGAATTCATGATAATTTTGATAGTGTTTGCTGAGAGCGGCTGAAGCGGCTAACCAACGGCTGACAACCGAATAACTTTGTTTCAGCCGCATGAAAGCCTTAAATTACACACCGTTGGCGGCGTAGTGTAGCGGTTTACCAAAAATTCGGATAAATTCAGAATCCGAATCTTCGGGAAAGCTTTTTTTCCAAACTTTTCGGAAACTCACTCATAAGTCGCCTGCACATTCTTGCCATCTTTCGTCACTCCACCAATATAAACATTCAAAGTTCCCGTCCCTTCGAACCCAGTTAAAACATCAATTTCATAGTAATTCCCTGCATAAATAGACTGTAAAGCAACTGGTCCTTTAGTTGCATCCAATGAATACAGTCCACAATAACCACCACTTTTACAAGCCATTCCTTGAAATTGTTGAATATTTTTTGTGTTTTCATAATCTTGCCAGAAAAGCATCTGTGGCTTATATCCATTTGGTCGATTCAACATTTGAATTGTCATTGTATTTCCCGTGGAAACAAATTGAGTATTTCTTGTGTAGATATCATAAGCGGTTCCAAGACATGTCGAATTGATATTCGGACCATCAAATATCAAAACTCCTCGAAAAAGCGTATAATAAAAGTCGTAAGGATAGGAGATTACTGTCATTGCCACCCGAGTATCGGCAGTTACAGTAAATGGAAGGTATGCACCTATAGAGAGCATGTAGGGAGAAGTATCGGTTTGATTCACATGAACCGGACTCCCTTGTTCTGTGTTGTCTGTAAGTTTGAAGCTTTTGAGGGATGATTAAGGGGCCGAAATACGGAAGGCCAACTAGTTTACGTTTTTTTTTCCTTTTTGAGAGCTGTGTACTATTTTCCGGCTATAGTCGGCGCAAGCGTTTGCATATTTGCTCTAATCTACTAACGCCCACTTTAGACGAAATAGTTCTCATATCCGTGAGAGCGCCAGACACAAATAGTTGTCTGCGCTTCCTTATTCGCGCACTCTCCATGCAATAGTGGACGGAACTAGAATAGAGCGCATATGCAAACGCTTACGCCGACTATACTCAATTTATTAGAACTTATTAGAACGTTATTTTTATTAGAACGCGTTCTTTTAATTCCTAGGCCATCAATCTGTACGACCGTTTTGAGTGATTTTTCAACCGTTCACAGTGATTTTTGCGTGTAGTCGTAGTGAAAGAAAACAATCAGAAAGAAATAATAAGACGGAATTTCTAATTTGAAAAAAAAATCACCGAGTTCAGTGCTCCTTTAACTGAAAGTTCGAATGAAATCTAGAAAAATGAAAAGTTTTATCTCTAAAATGTGTGATGAAGCGAACAGTTTTCGGAAAAAAAAGACTCATTGAAAAATTTACCGGAAAATTTCCCTGTTTTTTACATTTTCGAGTTTTTTTAGCGCATTTTCCGAAAACTTTTTCCGAAGAAACGGAAAATTATTCTTCTGGTAATTTCGGTGATAGTTTATCAAAACATCCGTTTTTAAAGGAGGACTATAGTCAAATTTTTTTACTTCCATTTCTTGTTTATTTTTCCATGCTGAGTCCATTGCGCATGAAGAAATTGCTCGAAAATCGCTCTGAAGCGCACAAATAGCTCTCAAAATAGCGCGTTACAGTCTGGCGGCCGCGGCCGTCTGACCGAGTATCCGACAACGCGTGTCCGTTTCCTCCGTATTTTTCGCTTTTTTCCTACGTTTATCATGCTAAAATGAAAAAGTTTTCATGTTTCTTCACAGAAACATGTGAAATGAACGGAATAAAGGCGAAAAATACGGAGGAAACGGACACGCGTTGTCGGATACTCGGCCAGACGGCCGCGGCCGCCAGACTGTAACGCGCTATTTTGAGAGCTATTTGTGCGCTTCAGAGCGATTTTCGAGCAATTTCTTCATGCGCAATGGACTCAGCATGGAAAAATAAACAAGAAATGGAAGTAAAAAAATGTGACCATAGTCCTCCTTTAAGAATCAATGTAAAAAAAAAACTTACATGGCATCCAATCTACACTAAATCCAAAATGAACTTTTCCATTTTGAGTGTCTAATTTGATAGTTCCACCTGGTGCAGTAAAATAAAAGTACAATTCGTCAGCGGAAGACAATCTATGAATTCGGTTATTTACCGGTTACGGTAAATGACTTACTGTTCATTTTTTTGAAATTGACTTGTGATTTGAACAGGTGGTTGGGAGATTCCAGAAGGATTAGTGGAATTTAAGGAGAGAATCACTCTGGCCGAGTATCCTTGAGCCACGTTTATCTGAAACACTGATGGCAGTGTTTGGGGGATTCGTTTGGGGGAGAGCCATCAAGAGTATTGCTCATACTTCTTTGGACGGACGCTAACTACAGTAGAAACTCTATCAGACCGGCACGCCGCTCTATTGCTCAGTGCAGCTATCGAAGCGCCGGTTTATTAGAAGTGCCGTTCTATTAGGGGTGCCGGTTTATAGAAATTGTTCGGTATGTTATAACTTCTTGGAAATGAAATTGGACCGGTCCAACTATTGCTTTTTTTACCTCAAATTGACATTTATCGTTATCCGGAAGCAATGGTACATTAGAACTATTGAAAGGAAATGGATACCACAAAATATTTTTTCCGTCATTCGGATTATTGAAGACCTGTGTTCCAGAGCATGCTGAAATTCGAGAAATTATCTGAAATTAATTAAAAACCCACATTTCACTTGGGCATTGACCAGAACATTCAAAGAGTAACTCAAAATAAAAAAGAGAGAAAGTAGAAACATAACTTTCACTCGAAACGAAATATTAAATTATCAGTGAAGTCGTTTGGCAGAAATTATGATTTCCACTGATAAGAGAGTACTCGAGATGAAAATTCAATACGGAAGTATTGATCATAAATTGGAAATGACGCCCTCTGTTTCGAAATTTTTGTGAGACGATTTACAAATAATCGTCAAAAGTGTCGGATTGGCCTGATTTTGCATGTATTGCTAAATTTTTACACTCGGGTGTGGCGCCAAAAGTCTGGTTTTCCAAAGGAGGACTGAACTCGCGTTTTTTTTTTAATTTTAAGTTCTGATGCAGTTTTTTATTCTGATCATTTTCTTTCACTACGACTACACTCAAAAATCACTCTAAACGGGTGAAAACGCCGCTTGAAAGAAGGACGCAATACAGGTTGATGGCCTAGGATCCGACAAGTTTGCGCCTTACGCGCGCTTTTTTTTCAAATTCCTAGGCCGTGAACCTGTACGCGGCCATGCCTTCAAACGCCTTTTTCAACCGTTTAGAGTGATTTTTGAGTGTAATCGTAGTGAAAGAAAATAATCAAAATTTTAAAAAATACATCGGAATTTAGAATTAAAAACCCGAGTTCAGTCTTCCTCTAAAGGAGGGTGTCCGAAATAAAAAAAAACCTTTTGCTTTGAAAAGATCCTTAGGGATGGGAAAATACAAGCTCATGATATTAGAGTTCACAAGTTTCTAGAAAAAATTTGATGCCTGTTTGAAGTTGGGTGAAAAAAGTTTTATGTACTACACGTGGACAAGATTACATAGTTAGCGAAACTTTCGAAAAACCTGATTTTTTTGTGCTTTGAAAGCAGAAAAAAAAAGAAGAGAAATTCAGTAGTATATTTTCTTCTGGTACACACCTATACTGATGCAATTCTGGACACGAGGCGATATTTTTGACTGATTATGGAAATTTTTCGTGTAGTCCCGGTGGAGTTCACGTATATTAGTACAAAACCAGAAGAAAACCCGCGACCGCGGTTGTCTGCTGCTTTCGTTCATTTCAAGCAAATTTTTGAAATTTTGGGTTTCTGTAACTACCGTGATCCTACAGTAATCCGGACCTGGTTTGGACGGTGTGCAAATTCGGTCCCATTTAGGCGTCCACTAAAAAATAGAGTCATTCAGTTGAGTTTGAACAGGGTTTTGAAAACTGGGGTTACTGTAGCTACAGTACCCCTACAGTAGACTGAGCTTTGAAATTTCTGGAAATGAAGCGCTCGGGAGCTTATGGTCACATATCAAGTATGGTATAGATCTGCCAAGGGACAAAAAAGTTATTTTTTTTAACTCGAATATTTGGGAGATGTGTTTTCCCGGATCATTTTGAAGCACAGTCATCATTATCAAAGTTGAGCGGAATTCCGCCTTCCGCTTTCCGCTCAAAATTTTATCTTTCCGCTTTCCGCTTTCCGCCTTCCGCTTTTCTAAAAACTCGTTTCCGCTCAACTCCGATCATTATTTCGGACTCCCCCTTTAATGGATTATCCCTTAGATTTTGAGTTGTCACACCTTTAACTAAACGATAACAATATTTATAAAACTTCTTAAATTTTGAAACAAAGGGCGTCATATTTGTCAACTGTTGAGTAATCCTTCTTCCATTTTAACTCTTCTTTTATCACACTTTTATCATGAGAAACCATTAATTCTGGCCAAACGACACCATTGATAATTTTTCATTTCGAGTGAAAACGATGTTTCTACTCGCCGCTCTTCTTTTTATATTGAGTTGCTCTGTGGTCAATGCCCAAGTGAAATGTTGGTTCTTAATTAATTTTTTTTTTTGGAATTCGAAATTTTTTGAATTTCAGCATGCTCTGGAACGCAGGTCTTTAAAAATCCAAATGATGAAAACAATATATTGTGGTATCCATTTCCTTTCAACTATTCTAATGTACCATTGCTTCCGGATAACGATAAATGTCAATTTGAGGTAATAACTCCATTTTCGAGTAAATAGAAAAGCTTACCGTGGAACCTTTAATACACTGGCACTCCTAATAGAACGGCACCTCTAATTGACCGGCACTATGACTAGGGAAGTGTGTGAGGACGTCACTCAAGAATGGGCTGAAAATTTGGTTGTAGGGTATATCGACCATGCTGAATCCATTTTTGAATTCAATTTGGTCCGCTCGGCTTTTTGAAGCACACTTTACTAGAAACCTGTCAGCATGTTCTGACTATCCTCTATCATTTGCGACTAGTTTGGAAAATTTTTTCAAAAAAAAACATTTTTGGCTAAAGAGTTTTAACAAGTCCAGAGAAAGCATGAAAAGTCCGGATAAATGAAAAGGCCGAACGGACCAAACTGACTTCAAAAATGGATTCAGGATGGTCGATATAGTCTATTCTCAAATTTTCAGCCTGTTCTTGAGTGACGTTCTCAAACACAGGTACTCTGATCAATAGAGCGGCATGCCGGTGTAATAGAGTTTTTAATCTAGCTAGCGCTCGCCCACAAAAGTGTGAGCACTACTTTTGACGGCTCTGTTCGAAACCCCAAATATTGTTACCAGAGTTTCAGATAAACGTGTCTCGAGGATACTCCGCTTGGTTGATTCTCTATCTAAATTCCACTAATCCTTCTGGAATCTCCCAACCTCCAGTTGAAATTACTGACCAATTTGGGAAAACTGAGCAGTAAGTCTTCTAAAACCAAAAATGGGCGGAGCTTAAACCTTTACAGAGTATCATCTGCTGATGAAGAGTACTACTATTTCATTGCCCCCGGTGGAACTATCAAATTGGACACTCAAAATGGAAAAGTTCATTTTGGATTTAGAGTTGATTGGGCGCCATGTAAGTTGTTTTTTACATTGATTCTGAAAAAAAAGGGGTTTTTTGATAAATTATCAACAAAATTAACGGGAAGATTACAATAGGAAAAATTCAAATTTTCCAAAATTTTCCAAAAATTTTTCCGGTTCATCGGAAAATTTTTTTGGAAAAAAAAATCTATCACTGGGTTTTTTTCTCCAAAAATTGTTCGACTTGCTACACATTTTTGTTAAGGCTTCCATGCTGTAGAAACGCAGTCATTGAGCCGCCAGCCGTTTCAGCCGTTCTCAGTCGCGCCAGCCGTCTGCATTATTTCGTGAGCGTGATTCCGTATCCCTGGCATTTTGAATGACGAGCATCTCCTTCTTTTTGACATATTTTTGGGTTTTTAGCTCGATAAAAAAAGATAATGCAATAATAATCAATAATTCGCATTTTTATCATCAAAGAGTATCAAAATATCACGAATTCTTTAGTTTCTGAGCCTTCATTTGATAAATAATGTCGCAACTGTCGTCAAATAGTGGGTCGAGTACGTAATCACGCCGACGCTAAGTCACACACAATCGGCTGGCTGCGGCAGGCCGGCGGACGGCGCGGTTGACGGACGGCGCGGCTGGCTGAACCAAAGGAATTTCGCCTTCCGTTTTCCGCCGAATAGTTCGGAATTCGGCCTCGCATATTTAAAAAAGTGTTCTTACCGAGAAAAAAAGGTGTTTTCCATAAAAACCCCGCAGTCCAACTGTTTTTCAACTTAATTTATCTGCGAATCGCAAAGTCTCAGCTGAACGGACCGCTTTCCGTCTTACGCATTTTCGAACTCGTTTCCGCTCAACCAAGGCTGTCGGCATGGCCGTGGGCGGTTTTTTTATTGAGACTCCCAGCAATGGAAAGTCACCGCGGTCTAGCGGTCCTGATAGACAGTCCAAACACTACATAGTTCCCAGTCAAAAATTTAGACCACTCCCTCATTCCGCGGTTTAGTTATAGCCCGACCGCCATGGCCGCGGCCGGCCGTGCGACAGCCTTGCGCTCAACCAGAGCTGGGCGGAATTCCGACTTCCGACTTCCGACTTCCGGCCGTTTTTTCACTTCCGTCTTCCGACTTCCGACTTCCGTCTAAGAAATTTCACTTCCGACTTCCGACTTCCGACTTCCGTTTTGAAACCGAAATTTAGACGGAAGTCGGAAGTGTAAAATAGGGAAAAAATTGAGAAAATTCGCGAGATTTTGGGTGAAATTAAGCTCAGAAATTCGTTGGAAGTAGTCGAAAACATGTGAAAATCGATACATTTTTCGAATTTTTGCTCATTTTCAACAAATTGGACCAATTTTTTGATCTCGGATTCCGACTTCCGTCTTCCGCCTTCCGCTCTTTTTTTCACTTCCGACTTCCGACTTCCGACTTCCGTTTAGAAAAATTTACTTCCGTCTTCCGACTTCCGACTTCCGGCTAAGAAATTTCACTTCCGACTTCCGACTTCCGACTTCCGGTTTAAAAATTTTCACTTCCGCCCAGCTCTGCGCTCAACTCTGTCTCGAACCTCAAAACTTTCAGACAACTTAACCACGGGGAGTCCAATTCATGTAAATCAGACCGACACTCTTCCTTACATTCTCGAGGGTCCTGCTCAACCCGTTTGGACAGTAACTGCCGACACTCGGGTCTCGATGACAGTCGCCTGTAAGCCTGTTTTTTGTTCGTTTTTCCGAGGGATTCTGATATTCGATGGATCAGATACCAATTCGACCTGTCTTGGCACCGCCTATGATATCTACACGGGAAAAACTCAAATGGTATCAACCCATGAAAAAATGACAATCCAATTTCTCAGAGGCGCTGTATTTGGATTTGTTTTATTTCAAGATTATGAGAATACAAAGAATATTCAACAATTTCAAGGAATTGAATGTGGAAGTGGTGGTTATTGTGGAGTGTATTCAATGGATGCAACAAAAGGACCAGTTGCTCTACAAACTATTTTTTCTGCTAATTACTACGAAGATGATGTTTTGACTGGATTCAGTGGAATGGGAACTTTGGAAGTGTTTATTGGAGGAGTGACGAAAGACGGCAAGAATGTGCAGGCGACTTATGAGTGAGTTTTTTAGCGATTTAGAGAAATCTTGTTTTTTTTTTTAACTTCCATTTATCTTTTTTGTGTGTGTCTCAGGCTTGCTCAAAATCGGAAAACGGATAATCCGATTTTCCGATTTTTCCGACTTTTTTCGGAACAATTTTCCGATTTTTTATTCCCGAAAGTCGGAAGAGAAATTGATGAATTTAGAATTTAGCCGTTTTTAAAGGTGGGGGGACAGGAAAGTTGTGGGGACTGAGTATGCATTTGTCGTAAGATGTGGTGTAAACACTAATTTTGCAATTTTTGTTATTTTCAAGAAAAACAAAAACCATTACCATCCAAGGGGTTGAACTAAGGTACCGTACCGATTCGTGGTCGGGCGCGTTACCGGCTGAGCCATGGGAGCCAAAACGCGGGCGACCTCAATTGGTCCCTTTGAAACTGCCTCTTGCGTCCATAAACTAGGTAGCGGTATAATTTTTCCTATTTTAAATGTTCCATACTTCAAGTATGGGTTTACAATGGTCTTTTCTTTATGAAACAGAAATCACTACGATTTAAACTTTTTTATGTCCCACCACCTTTCAAATTGAACGAATTATCAGCGAATTCATCAGTTTTCAAGACCAAAAGTCGCAAAAATCATTCAAAAAATTACTAATTTGATAAATTTTTAATCAAAATTTCACTAGAACTTCCGTTTTTAGTGAATTTTCTCAATTTTCCGAACTATTTTTAATCGGAAAAAAATTTGGATATCCGATTTTCCGAAAAGTTTTTTCCGAGCAAGCTTGGTGTGTATGTCGCCGACCCTGGAGTAGGGTTCCCACGCGGGCGATGTTGCGTCCTCGTCCTCCTGCCCGCGCGCTCACTGTTACTTGCTTGAGTCTGTCTGTTTGAACCTAAGAAGGAAATAATACAACTTTTTCCGTATTTTTGAAAGGATAATGAAAAGATAGTGTTATTTTTTTTTCAAAAAAAATAGCTCAAAATTTCAGAAAATAGTTTTTCTGAATGAAAGTTTTGTGATTTTTCGATGAAAAAAAAAGGAAAGAATATGTCTCTATCGATGCTTTTTCATCAATTTTATGTCTAAAAAACTCGAGTTAACAGCTATTTTCACCACAAACACAAAACGAGTGAGCAGGCGGACGAGCGAGCGGGCAGCGGGTCGCCCCACTGTAGGGGGTAATACGGGCTATACAAACGCGCTCCTTTGAATGCGTAAACAACCGTTGCCTGAGTGTTCAACGTTTGTGGCATTTCCTTGGAGGAGTCGGAGAGACAATGTGTGTGAACGTTGAATACTCAGGCAACGGTTTTTTACGCTTTCAAAGGAGCGCATTTGCATAGCCCACATTACCCCATACCGTGTCGCCCGGATCGCCCGCGGGCAAGCGTGCGAGCGAGGGTGTGCGCGGTGCGGCGTCTATTTTTTTTTTCGCCCACCCGGATGGAAACCCTACCCTGGAGTCTTTTCTAGACATCCGATTTCAATGAGACTTTGACAGGTCGACAGAGAATTTTACCGCGATCACGCCCGTCTCTTTTAATTAGAGCTCTGCGCTTTTAAAAAAAGTTTTAGAAAAAAATTTTTTTTTTTTAAGTTCAGGGAAAACAACACTTTGCCGCGGTTTTAAGTGGGGTTCAAAAAATTTCAACACTGTTTTGAGTACCAATCTCGATCTCACAAAGTCCAAATTTTGTGCGAAAAAATGTTCTCACAATATTTTTCAATAATCGATTTTCCAACGGAGCTCCAAGCTTTTTATTTCAGTGCAAAAACCAGTGCCAACTACCTCCCTCAAAAGTTCAGAGGCCCTCTGAAAACATATGTCCTAATGAACGGAAAAGCCACACTCAACATCACAAGAGATTATGACGAATTCGCAATCACCAAATCATTTGGAAGAAAAGGATTTATCACATCGTATAACTACGAAACCGGGCAGGAAACCGGGCAGGCTGCTTATGGACAAATTCAAGCTCCAATTGGTTATTCGGATGCACAATTCAATCTGAAAATAGACAACATTGATTTGAGTGGCGATGCATGGCTCAAAATCTCCGGCTCGAAAAATGGAACGGACACATTTGATGGAAAGTATGTCGGTCTTTTTACAGACTTGTCACGAGCTGCTAAAAGAATATGTCTAATTTGGCCTATGTTTTCCAGAAGAAAACTTTTATCATTTTTAAAGTTTAATCTCCCCCCCCCCCCCCCCCCCCCCCAGGCACTTCTGGAGTTCTGACGTCGGAATCACAGAATCAACTTGCGATCTAACGTCGAAAATTGTTCTTCTGTGTCCTTAGCAATGTTTTGGACTCAGTTTAACAAATTTCTGAAAGAGTTAAAAAATAGTTTTTTTCTGGATTTCCCGAATTCAGAATTCGTCGAAAAACTTCAGAATCCAAAGAGATTCCGACGGAAAATTTTCCGAAAGAATATAACTTATTTTTCAAAAAATAACTTTTCCAAACTTATTTTCCGGAAAATTGCCAAATTTTGTTGTACCTACTGCTTTCGCCCACGGTGAATTTTTTTGAACGTGATTTTGAATTCTTTTTTCGCGCGTTTTATTTTTATAGTGGACGCAAACTTTTTAATTCGCTGAGTATCGACTCCTTTTATCATGCAAATGAAGGCTACGTATCCGCTTGAGCACATAAAGCTGAGTCGCTACGTTGTGAGCTTGCGACCATCAAAAAATAAAAACGCGCGAAAAAAAAAATTCAAATCACGTTCAAATAAAATTGCCGTGTTCGCCCAAACGGTTTTTTCCAAACAAATTTTTGAGACTTTTGCGTTCAAAAGACCACCTTCAGTCAATTTTAAAGAGGGAAATCATCAATTTTTTTACTTTCAAGTGAAAATTTCAGTGAAAAAGCTAGTTTTGAAGGATCTCCATGATTTTCCATTTTTTCTGAATTTTTTTTCTTTCGGAAAAAATTTTGGAAAAC
The DNA here is from genome assembly GCA_963572265.1 of Caenorhabditis doughertyi. Lineage (NCBI taxonomy): Eukaryota > Metazoa > Nematoda > Chromadorea > Rhabditida > Rhabditidae > Caenorhabditis > Caenorhabditis doughertyi. The sequence continues at coordinate 21,115,437 of OY751557.1, read as the reverse complement.
AGATTTTTCGAAATTATTTCTTGGAAAATTATTTCATTTTCCGATTTTCCATGAAAAATTTCGAAAAAATTGAGCTGAAAATCGGGAAAATGACTCGAAAAATCAAATTTTGAAACACCGCGCCGGGCCGATTCGTAACAAGTCTGGTGGTTTTTCTTTATGTTCAAAATTTATAGCTTCAACTCCACCTACCTTCCGGATATGGAAAATGGATATACTATCAGTGGAGATACTTTGACGGTCCGATACGAAACTCATACGTCGAAGACCACTGGATTGTACATGACATTTGAAGTGGTCGGCAGCCTTGCATCGGCTCTTTTTTCACCCTTTTTGCTTTTTATGGTCGCTTTTATTTTTAATTACTGATAACATCGACATCTGATTTAAATAAATTTCTATCCATTATCACTTTACATTTAAGTGATAATGGAAATGCTCTCCGAATCAGTGTGCATTATCAAAAAATTAAAAAAAATATGAATTCATCAAAGAAATATGAATTCATCAAAGCGGAAAATTTTTTTTTAAAAACTGGTTTTTTGGCGATTTTTCTTTTTTTTTGCAATGAAGGAAAAATGAGAAAAGCTATTTCGTAGTGATTTCGCTGTAAAATCCAGTTCTTTTTTATCCCTCGTTTTGATAAATTCATATTTAAATATTTTTAAAGCAAAAAAATGAAAAAAAGGTCGAAAAATGGAGGAAATCTGTGATAAACGATGTCGCCCGCAACGATGTCGCCTTAGTTACACACCATTGGCGGCGTAGTATAGTGGTGTTAAAAAATTTCCGGTAAATTCAGCACCGTCTGTTGATTAACTGATATCAGACGGTTTTTGGCGCTTCGCAACTCCACCGTCTGGCTTCTCTCGGATTGCCAAAACTAACAGCGTTTGTAGACCCACTTTATTACGCAAAAAGAGAGACGACCCCCTCTCTCTTGCCTCCCGGTAAAACACAGGGTGACGCGATTTTGACTATGTGCATATATAGTACAGAGCTTCTCAGAATTCCAATCCGAAAACGGAAAAGATGGGCATCATTTCCGACACGGGCTCTATCGAGCTATGCAAAATTCATATAAATCGGTTCATTAGGGACTGCGCTAGGATCGGCGACAGACATACAGACACACAGACACACAAAATCTGTTCAGTAATAATAGTAAAGACCAGACGGTTACCGGCGCTCCGCGCCTCAACCGCCTGGATTTACTGAAAATTTTGATCAATTCCTACGTAAAACGAAAAAACTAAAATACTGGACCCGCCGAGGAATCGAACTCCGGTGCTGAATTTACCGGAAATTGTTTTATACCACTACTACACTACGCCGCCAACGGTGTGTAATTGAACCGGCGGCGGCAGCAGACCCTCTAGAGTGAATCTAGCAGCTGACAGTTGACGGGGGCGGGGCTTAGGCTTGGAGCATAGATAGCACAGAGCTTCTCAGAGCTCCAATCAAAAAATTAAAAGAAACGGGCATCATCGCGGTAAAATTCTGCATCGATCTGTTTTTTCCCCATAAAAATCGGACTTCTAGGAATGGCTCGAGGGCCCTGGAAACACAGACATACTGACAGACACACGGAATTCTATGTTAGAATAATAAGATTATTCATTCCGGCAGACGTTATCAGTGAATAAAAACAAATGCGATCAAAAAAGGCATAAAAGGTGAAAAAAGAGCCGATGCAAGGCTGCCGACCACTTCAAATGTCAAATATAATCTAGTGGTATTCGACGTCTGTGAACTGTACTCGATTGTCAAAGTGTCTCCCCTGATAGTGTATCCATTGTTCATATCCGGAAGATAGGTGGAGTTAAAGCTGCAAAGTTCAATGTTATTAAAATTTAAAAAAAACCAACATACTTTTCATCAGAAGTGTCCGTTCCATTTTTTGAGCCCGTGATTTCGAGCCATGCATTACCACTCAAATCAACGCTGACTATTTTAACATTGAATTGTGCATCCGAATAACCAATTGGCGCCAGAATTTGTCCATAAGCTTCTTGTCCAGTTCCGTAGTTATACGATGAGATAAATCCTTTTCTTCCAAATGATTTGGTGATTGCAAATTGATCCGCATCTCTTGTGATGTTGAGTGTGGCCTTTCCGTTCATAAGAACATACGTTTTCAGAGGGCCTCTGAAGTTCTGTGGGAGGTAGGTAGCACTGGTTTTCGCACTGAAACAACACATTGAAATCTATCTATGCTCAAAGCCTAAGCTCCGCCCCCGTCAACTGTCGGCTGCTAGATTTACTAGTTTTAGAGAGTTTGCTGCCGCCGGTTCCATTACACACCAGACATGAGCGGAATTCCGTCTTCCGTCTTCCGCCTTCCGCCCTCCGTGTTTCTGGACCTTTCGAAGCCTTGAGAAGACGGAAATTCGGGGAAGATTTTTCAAATTTTTCAAATCGGTTTCAGCGCTTTTCAACAAACTTGGTTAACGGCCAAACTACGTTTTTGTTCAAAAAAATTCGATTTCATGCCACGAAAACAAGTTTTTTTCCTAGCTGGAGCAGTTATAGCTAGTTTTGTCTCTTCCGTTTCCTTCCTTCCGTCTTCCGGGATTTTGAAATTTCTTATGCCTTCCGTCTTCCGTCTTCCGGATTCAACATTTTCTCTGGTGTACCAAAAAAATTGGATAAATTCAGAATCCGAGTTCTAAGCATCATTATTTCTTATGCGCAGGGTTGGTCGGAGTCGGAAACCGGAAATTCCGAATTTTCCTATTTTTACGGAGAAATAATCCGAAAAGATAATTCGGAAAAAATTTTCGTCGGAAAATTTTCCGAACTTATTTTTCGGGAAATTGACCAAAACGTTTTTTTTTCAACAAATTTAGCGATTTTTTTCGTTTAACAGACCACCCTCAGTCGATTTTTGAAATAAAAAAGTCATCAATTTGTTCACTTTCGAACTAAAAAAGTGAAAAGCAAGTTTTGAAGGATTTCCAAAACTTTTCGATTTTAGTTCCGGAAAAAAATTCCGATATCCGATTTTCCGAAACTATTTTTCGGAAAATAATTTCTTTTTCCGATTTTTCGATATAAAAAATTTCCGACCAAAAATGCTATGCGTATGGGAAGTCATCAATACAACCTTCGTAAAGCTTTTTTTCAAACTTTTCAGAAACTCACTCATAAGTCGCCTGCACATTCTTGCCGACTTTCGTCACTCCGCCAATATAAACATTCAAACTTCCAGTCCCTTCGAAATCGGTTAGAACATCAATTTCATAATAATTCCCTGCATAAATAGACTGTAAAGCAACTGGTCCTTCAGTTGCATCCATTGAATATACTCCACAATAGTTTCCACTGATACATTCCAGTCCTTGAAACTCTCGAATATTCTTTGTATTCTCATAGTCTTGCAATAAAATCGTTCCAGGTCCGCTACCTCTGAGTAATTGGATTGTCATTTTATTTCCGGTGGACAAAAATTGAGTTTTTCCCGTGTATATATCATAGGCGGTGCCGATACATTTTGCATTGATATCTGATCCATCGAATATCAGAACCCCTCGGAAATACATACACATAGCAGGGTAACAGGTTACTGTCATTGAGACCCGAGTGTCGGCAGTTACAGTAATCCAAGTGGATTGCACGCGAGACAGCATGTAGGGAAGAGTGTCGGTCTGATTTACTCGAATCGAACTCCCCGGGGTTGTGTTGTCTGCAAGTTTTGTGGTTCGAGAAAGAAGTTCAGTAAGAATGGTTAGTGCCTTCTCATATTTTGACTTAAAGTGGTAGTAAACCTTTTTCCGAAACATGTTTTTTTTTGGAAAAAAATTCGGTAAATTTATCGATGGATCTTTTTTTTTCCAAAAACTGTTTGACTTATTACACATTTTTAAGATTAAACGTTTCATTCTCATAGATTCAAATTATCGGAAAAATTTCTGAGTATTTTCTGGAAAATTTTCGAAAATTTGAATTTTTTATCTGGTCCGATAATTTTGTTGATAATACATTTAAAAAACCCGTTTTTTTTCAGGATCATTGTAAAAAAAACTTACATGGCTTCCAATCAACTCTAAAACCAAAATGAACTTTTCCATTTTGAGTGTCCAATTTGATAGTTCCACCTGGCGCGATGAAATAATAGTACTTTTCATCAGCAGATGATATTCTGTAGAAATTTAAGCTCCGCCCATTTTCTGGTTGAATGATGACTTACTGTTCATTTTTTTGAAATTGACTTGTGATTTGGACAGGAGGCTGGGAGATTCCAGAAGGATTAGTGGAATTTAGATAGAGAGTGACCATAGCGGAATATCCTTGAGCCACGTTTATCTGAAACTCTGGCGGCTTTATTTGAGGTTTTGAATGGAGCCAACAATAAAAAAAGCAAGAGTATTGCTCACATTTTTGGGCATGCGTAAACTATCGCAAAAACTATTATTACACCGGCATGCCGCTCTATTTCTCAGGGTACCTGTCAAAGTGCCGGTTAATTAGAAGTGCCGTTCTATTAAGGGTTGCCGCTCTGTTTTGAATGTTTTTTTTTCGGATTTTTCATACAACCTCCAAAAAGAAATGAAGAAAATTCTGACCAAAAGCAATGAAAAATTTATATATATGCAAATTCCAGAATACGGAAAACGGAAAACGGAACTGACTTTCGAATTTCGGAAAACGGAAAACAGAAATCGAGAAAATTTTCTCGATTTCGGAAAACGGAATAGCGAAAAAAACGGAAAACGGAAATCGGGATTCCGTAAAGCTCTGTTGCCGGTTCATTCGAGGTGCCGGTCTACTTTTGGAAGTAAGATTTAGTAGTGGTGCTGGTCAATCAGATGTGCCACTCTATTAGGGGTGCCGGTTTGATAGAGGTTGTACGGTAAGTTACTTTCTTGAAAATGAAGTTATTACCTCAAATTGACATTTATCTTTATCCGGAAGCAATGGCACATTAGAATCATTGAATGCAAATGGATACCACAATATATTTTTTCCATCATTTGGATTTTTGAAGACCTGCGTTCCAGAGCATGCTGAAATTCGAAGAATTTGATGTTCAAAAAATTAATCAAAAACCAACATTTCACTTGAGCATTGACCAGAACATTTGAAAAGCAACGCAAAATAAAAAAGAGGAAAAGTAGAAGCATCGTTTACACGCGAAATAAAAAATTATCAATGGGAGTCGTTTGGCCAGAATTAATGATTTCTCATGATAAAAGTGTGATAAAAGAAGAGTTAATATGGAAGAATTATTCAATAGTTGATAAATGAAACGCCCTTGTTTTCGAAATTCAAGAAGTTTTATAAATATTGTTATCGTTTAGTTAAAGGTGTGACAACTCCAAATCTGAGGATTAATTCATTAAAGGGGGAGTCCGAGTTAAAAATGACTTTGCTTCAAAATGATCCTCAACGATGGGAAAATACATTCCCAAAACATTAGAGTTCTAAAATTTCCAGGCAATTTTTTTATTTCTGTTTGAAGTCGGGTGAAAAACATTTTCTGTACTACACGTGGACAAGACGAAGTATGGAAAGTTTGGAAAAACGCGCTTTTTCTGTGCTTTGAAAGCAAAAGCAAATGAGCAATTCGGTAGTATAGTTTGTTCTAAGGTACACGCCTATACTGGTGAAATTCTGAAAACGCGTAATTCTTTTGATAGATACTCGAAATTTCCGTGTTGTCCCGGTGAAGTTCACGTGTATTGTACTACACAGAAAAAGCGAGTTTTTCAAAACTATCCCTACTTCGTCTTGTCCACGCGTAGTACAGAATTTTTTTTTTCATCCGACTTCAAACAGGCATAAAAATGTTTCTGGAAACTTTTGGACTCTAATGTTTTGGGGATCTATTTTTTCTCCCTAAGAGTCATTTTAAAGCAATGATTTTTTTGGAATCCCCATTTAGAGGAGAACTGGATTCGGGTTTTCTATTTTAAATTTCAAATTCTGATGCAGTTTTTTAATCTGATCATTTTCTTTCACTACGATTACACTCAAAAACCACTCTAAACGGTAGAAAAAGGCGTTTGAAGGCATGGTCGCGGTACAGTTTCACGGCCTAGGAATTTGAAAAAAAGCGCGCGGAAGGCGCAGACTTGACGGATCCTAGGCCATCAATCTGTATTGCGTCCTTCTTTCAAACGCCTTTTTCGCCCGTTTAGAGTGATTTTTAAGTGTAGTCGTAGTGAAAGAAAAGAATCAGAATGAAAAACTGCATCAAAATTATAAATTGAAATTGAGTTTAGTCCTCGTTTGGAAATCCAGACCTTTGGCGCCAAACCCGGGTGTAAAAACTTAGCAATACATGCAAAATCAGGCCAATCCGACACTCTTGACGATTATTTGTAAATCGTCTTACAAAATTTCGAAACAGAGGGCGTCATTTCCAATTTATGATCAATACTTCCGTATTGACTTTTCATCTCAAGTACTTTCTTATCAGTAGAAATCATAATTTCTGCCAAACGACTTCACTGATAATTTAATATTTCATTTCAAGTGAAAGTTATGTTTCTACTTTTCCTCTTTTTTATTTTGAGTTGCTCATCGAATATTCTGGTCAATGCCCAAGTGAAATGTTAGTTTTTTGAAAGACAATTTCATAAATAATATTCTATACCAAGCTAGGTCGGGAAAAATTTTCCGAAAGTTACTTTTCGGATATCCAAATTTTTTTGAGAAAAAAAAACTCGGAAAAGTCAGAAAATTTTGAAAATTTTTCAAAACTCGCTTCCTCACTAAATTTTTCACTTGAAATTGAACGAATTGACGATTTTCTATTATAAAATGGACGGAAAAAAATTCGGAATTTTTGTTTTCCGACTCCGTTCAACCTTGTTCTATACTATCAATAATATTATCAATTTCAGTATGCTCTGGAGTACAGAAATTCAAAAATCCAAATGATGGAAACAATATATTGTGGTATCCATTTCCTTTCAATGATTCTAATGTACCATTGCTTCCGGATAACGATAAATGTCAGTTTGAGGTATTATAATAATGGTTGGGCCCTTTTAGGCCTAATTAGTCAAACTTTTTAGATAAACGTGGCTCAAGGATACTCGGCCAGAGTGATACTCTCTTTAAACTCCACTAATCCTTCTGGAATCTCCCAACCGCCCGTTCAAATCACAAGTCAATTTCAAAAAAATGAACAGTAAGTCATTTACCGTAACCGGAAAAAGGTCTAATTTATAGATTCTCTTCCGCTGACGAATTGTATTTTTATTTCACTGCACCAGGTGGAGCTATCAAATTGGACACTCAAAATGGAAAAGTTCAATTTGGTTTTAGTGTTGATTGGATGCCATGTAAGTCTAGTAAGACTGATTTCAGAAAGAAAATTGTCAAGATTCGAGATAAATTTCGAATTTTGGAAATTATACCTTTTTTTTCACGGAATTGAGATCGAGTTCCGATAAAATTTTTTCAATCAGGTACTTTCGACTGTCGTCAGGCATGTCCGCCCACACTCACACGCGGAAGTCAATTTCGACACTGTTGAAAGCGATACTCGAGTAAAAGGCTGCCGCGACGCGACCGCGACGCAACTCAAAAATATATTAACATACGAGACTTTTTTAGCTATTTCGCTATCAAACTTTTTTACCTTCGATTAGAGAAAAAATCCGAGATCATTTTGCTTGTAGAAAATTCGATACTATTCCGTTTAACGGGTCCCAAATTTTTTACAGGAGTGATAATCAGTTCCGGGTTCCAATGTGATTAGAAAAGACAAAAATGCAATTTTTATAAAAATTTGTTCAAAATCGTACTTCAAAAAAATTGAAATTGAATCGGTTCGCTTAAAATGAAAAATGGCTTTCGAAAAGAAACCAATTGGTTCAATTTCGGATGACTGATCATGTTTGTTATGCCGAATAAGAATCTGACAAACCACTTTTCTTCAAAAAAAAAACTTGGAAGAATTCCAACGAACATTTTTTCTATGAATGAAAAATGTTAAAATTCCGCTGATTTTCTATAATTATTCGAGTCGTGAAGTTCGAAAAAGTTGTGACCCGGAACATATTTTGGGACACATAAAGTGGAATAGTACCGAAAATTTAAATTCACAAGATTATTTGTCGCCTCTTTAAAAATATGTGAACTACGGTTTTAAAAAAGCTTTGCGTTCGCGTCACGCCGGTTTTTAACTTTGTTGTTGGCCCCGGCCGTGGAAAATTCCACATTTTCACAAGATTTCGCCGTACTATTCCGGTTTACGGGTCCCAAGATTTCTTCCGGGTTCCAACTTTTTATTTACGGGTCCCAAAAGCTTTTCCGGGTCCCATAAAAGTGTATTCAGATTTGACCGAATTTTGAATTACTTTCCTTTTCGTATAACACTGTGCTTAAAAATCATTAGCTTGAGTTAATTTACTTAGAACGAAAAATTACCCTAAAAAAGTCAATATAATTAATTTCAAACGCCTAAGCATGCTTTCTGATACATAAAATGAAATTTCCAGATGTTGAACACCGTTGATTATGCTACGCTTTGGCTTTAGTACCATACAACTCACTTTCTTCACCGCAGAAACGAATATTTTCAATGTGATTCACCACATTATTTGCGAATAAGAATCACAGAAACTACATTTCAGGCATCAGAGTTTTTCTTAAAAATTTTAGAAATCCAAACAAACGCGTTTTATGAATAAAAAATGTGAAAATTTTGCTAAGTTTTATGGGACCCGAGTGGTGCACTTTGAAAAAAATGGGACCCGTAAACCGGAATAGCACCATATTCTAATTATATTAGGTTGGCTAAAAAGAAATGCGCGTTTTTACTGTTTAGTTCTTTTATTATAAAATTGGATGTTGTTGAGTTCCATTCAAGTGGTTTTTTGCATTAGTATTGGCCTAACATGGGCAACATTCAAGCCAAGATTCAAAGCCTCAAATGAAGGAACAGGTCCGTTGTAATTAAATGAAAACCAGTAGCCAGAATTCGAAATTCCTGAGAATCGTGAGTTTTTCTTGAATCCTGAGGGCAATACTGACGAGATTAAATGTGGTTCAGATAGTATATATTCTAGGCCAATCAGCGCCAAAATTGGAGCTTCTAAGATAGCTGCTCTCATTTTCAGCAATCCTCCAAGTTGCTACGGTGGCAATTTTGAGGCCTCAAAAAATCAACTAAAACTCATTTTATTCCGATTTTTTTGTCTAATCACTTTTCTGACCAAACCAAAACGACACTATAGTAACTTTAGTATGACTTTGAGTGGTTGATCTAAAATAAAAACAAAGCCATTGTTTTTATTTCGTTATCGGAGACTAGAAACGAATTCAAAGTGAGCTATCTACAAATCGACAACTCTGTGTTGAAATAGGTGGATAAATAATAAAGCATAAATAATTTGATAGAATAAGTTACCCAATTACTGAAAATAAGATAATTAATTTTTGGGATATTGATTGAACTCTCAGGAATTCTTATGATGACTAAATTGGGAAGCGCGATTTTTGACAAAAAATTTCTCGCCTGAATTTTCTCAATAGAATTTGATGAAACCCTAGACACAATATATATCAAAATGACCCCCAGACTCCCCTCTATTAACTGAAAAAAACAGATCCTGAAAATGTTTTGTTCTGCGAAAACCGCACGCCTGCAAACACAGCGCGCATTTCTTTTTAGCCAACCTAATAGATTGAGTAGTTGATCATCCCCCGAAGCTCAAAACTTACAGACAACACGGAACAGGGAAGTCCGGTTCATGTGAATCAAACCGATACTTCTCCCTATATGCTCTCAATCGGTGCATACCTTCCATTTACTGTAACCGCCGATACTCGGGTCGCAATGACAGTAATCTCTTATCCTTACGACTTTTATTATACACTTTTTCGAGGAGTTTTGATTTTTGATGGTCCGAATATCAATTCGACATGTCTTGGAACCGCCTATGATATTTACACTGGAAATACTCAATTTGTTTCCACGGGAAATACAATGACAATTCAAATTTTGAACCGACCGAACGGATATATGCCACAGATGCTTTTCTGGCAAGATTATGAGAACACAAAGAATATTCAACAATTCCAAGGAATGGCTTGTAAAAGTGGTGGTTATTGTGGAGTATATTCATTGGATGCAACTAAAGGACCAGTTGCTTTGCAGTCTATTTATGCAGGGAATTACTATGAACCTGAAGTTCTAACCGATTTCGAAGGGACTGGAACATTGAATGTTTATATTGGCGGAGTGACAAAAGATGGCAAGAATGTGCAGGCGACTTACGAGTAAGTTTCTGAAAAGTTTGAAAAAAAGCTTTTCGAAGATTGTATTGATGACTTCTCATACGTATAGCATTCTTGGTCGGAAAGTTTTTTTTTCGAAAATTCGGAGAATGAAGTAATTTTCCGAGAAATAACTCCGGAAAATCTGGTATCTGAACTTTTTTCGGAAACAAAAAATTCAGAAAAGTCAGGAAATACTTCAATAATGGTCTTTTCACTGAATTTTTTAGTTCGAACGGGAACAAAATGATGATTTTTTTTTCAAAAATCGACTGAAGGGGGTCTGTTGAACGAAAAAAACCGCTAAATTTGTTTAAAAAAAACGTTTTGGTCAACTTCCCGAAAAACAAGTTTGGAAAATCATCCGACGAAAACATTTTCCGAATTATCCTTTCGGAACATTTTTCCTTAAAAAGTCGTAAAATCGGAAAATTCGGAATTTCCGGTTTCCGACTCCGACTAACCCTGCGCATAAGGAATAATGAAGCTTAGAACTCGGATTCTGAATTTATCCAAATTTTTTGGTACACCACTAGACTACTCCGCCAACAGTGTGTAATTGAACCGGCGGCAGCAAACTCTCTAAAATTAGTGAATCTAGCAGCCGACAGTTGACGGGCGCGGAGCTTAGGCTTTGAGCACAGATAGATTTCAATGTGTTGTTTCAGTGCAAAAAACAGTGCTGCCTACCTTCCACAAACATTTAGAGGGCCTCTGAAAACGTATGTTTTAATGAACGGAAAAGCCACTCTCAACATCACAAGAGACCCTGATCAATTTGCAATAACCAAATCATTTGGAAGAAAGGGATTTATCGTATCAAGCAACAACGGAAATGGACAGGGTGCTTATGGTCAAATTCAAGCACCAATTGGTTATTCGGATGCACAATTCAATGTTAAAATAGTCAGCGTTGATTTGAGTGGCGATGCATGGCTCGAAATCACCGGCTCAAAAAATGGAACGGACACTTCTGATGAAAAGTATGTCGGTTTTTTCTTCAAAGGAGGACTGAAGTCAAATATTTCATTTTCGTTCCTTGTTTTTCCCATGCTGATTTCATTATACATAAAGAAATTGCCCGAAAATCGCTCTGAAACGCACGAAATGCGTCCAAAATTGCGCATTACAAAGTGGTGGCAGCTGCCGTCTGGCCGAGATTCCATGGGATGACGGCCCCGCGCTGTGGGATTTTCAGCCAGACGGCCGCGGCCGCCAGCTTGTTATGCCCAATTTTGGGCGCATTTTAAGTTCTTCAGTGTGGTTTTTTGTCAATTTTTTTCACGAAAAGTGGAATTGGAGTTTGGAAAAACAACAAAAGCAAAAAAAAGTGGCTATAGACCTCCTTGAATTTAATATCTTTAATTTTTGCAGCTTCAACTCCACCTACCTTCCGGATATGGAAAATGGATATACTATCAATGGAGACACTTTGACAATCGAGTACAGTTCACAGACGTTGAATACCACTAGATTTTATTTGACATTTGAAGTGGTCGGCAGCCTTGCACCGGATCTTTTCTCACCTTTTATGCCTTTTTTGATCGCTTTTGTTTTTAGTCACTAATAACGTCTGCCAGAATGAATGTTATCTTTACTATTATTACTGGACAAATTTTGTGTGTCTACATGTCTGTCGCCAGTTCTGGCAAGCTTCTCCAATTTCACATCTCACAAAAACTGTGTTAATCCTCTACTTGAAATGAAAAATCAAAAATATTTGGCCTATCGAGAGAATTGTACTCGGATACTGAATTGATCGGTAATTTGTTTACATCACTGCACTACGCCGTCAATGGTGTGTGTAATTGAATAGACAGCTAACTCAGTAAAATTAGCAAATCTGGCGGCCAACAGAACCTAAGTTTGATAGAAAATGTTAAAATTGTAGTGGGTCGAGTTACGTAATCACGCCGACGTCAAGTCACACAGACGGCTGAGTGCGGCCGGCCGGCGGCTGACGGACGACGCGGCTGGATGAATTTTCGGTCGATTGGAAGCCTTACTCATACTTTGGCGTTGTTTTGGTGCCTTGACGTCGACTGTATGTAGCTGAAACGGCGGCGGCAGCAAACTCTCTGAATATTAGTAAGCCGACAGTTGACGGGAGCGGGGCTTAGGCTTGGATAGCACAGAGCTCCAATCGAAAACCGAAAAAGACGGGCATGATCGCGGTAAAATTCTGTATCGACCTGTCAAAGTCCCATCAAAATCGGATTCCTGAGAAAGGAAAACTCGCGTTTTTTTACTTCAAGATTTCCAAAAATTTACCCATTTTGCGAGCTTTTTCTCAACGGTTTTGAAACGGTCCGGAGTCACTTCCTTAGAATAAAACGACAAACAAAAGTGTCTCTAGATTGAAATTGATTTCACCATAGAATCGTCATGACGTCATTCTACTTCCGTCCAGCTCTTTTTAGACTATTTTCTTATCACTTTCAAGTGATAAGCCCCGTCAAGAAACTCAACTTAAATTGAAAAAAAAAATCATTTCTTTCCTCTTTTCTCATCAAATGCAACTAATGATTCTACTTTTTCTCTTTGCATTTCTAAGTTTTTCTCCAATTTCTTTGATCAATGGTAAAGTATACGGTTAGTTTTGATTTTTTCAATCTTTTTTTTAATTTTCAAAAAATTTCAGAATGCTCGGGAACCCAATATTTCAAAAATCCAGAGAATGAAACCAATATCTTGTGTTATCCATTCTGCTTTAATAGGGATAAACCTCCGTCTTTTTCAAATGGCAATAACTGTCAATTTAAAGTAAGTTGGATCAGTATAAAAAAAATTCCGGTAAATTTTCCGGAAAATTTAGCGAGAAAAGTTTTGTAAATTTACCGATTTCTTTCTAAAACATTTTTCAGAAACATTTCTAATGCTGTTCCGGTAAATTATTAAAATTTATCGAATTTTTTCGGAACATTTTTCAAAAACTTTTCTAATTTTGTTCCGTTAAATTTTTCCCAGTACGTTTTTGGCGCGAAATTCAAATACATGGAACAACGATGCTCCGGAATTACGTTTGTAAAGCGCGATTTTCCAAAAAACATTTTGATTGAACGGAAAATTTACCGAGCTTTTATCAGAAATTTTTCATAAAAAAATTTTTTCTGTAAACTTGCGAAAAATTTAACAATCATTTTCCAGTAAAAAAATTAAACCTAAAATTTACCGATTCTAAACCAGATTGGTGAGCCTGAACATTTTCAGATAGTGGTTGCCGATGGTTATTCCGCTAGAATTGACATCTACTTAAACTCAAAAAATCCTTCTGGAATCACTCAACCTCCAGTTCAAATCACTGACCAGTTTGGGAAAACTGAACAGTAAGTCTACTGAAACTAAAAATGGGCGGAGCTTAACCACTTCAGGATCTCTACTGCTGATGAAGAGTACTTTTATTTTACGGCTCCAGGTGGAACGATCAATTTGGACACTCAAAATGGAAAAGTGCACTTTGGTTTTGGAGTTGCTTGGGAACCGTGTAAGTTTTTCCAAAAGTTAGCCAGGGAGCTGTATGAGCCATTCACAACAAGGAGCAACCCGCTCCACCCGGGGTTCAGGCAAAACATGTTTTTTTTTTAAATTTTTTCGCGGTTCTTTTCCACTTTTTTTGGCCTATGTTCCCTTAAAGGAAATTTTGATCGATTTTCAAGTAAAAAAGACCCAGAAAACGCTTTGAAAATAAGCTGAAAATCGGGAAAGACAAGCTGAAAAAAACAAAAATTTTTGAACCCGGACAGGGCGGGCCGATTTTTGAAGCCCTGAATGACTGAAAAAAAGACGATATCGAAGGCATTCCTGTTCATTTTCGAAAAAAAATACTTCTTTCCCTTAAATGAGGACTTATTTTGCGATGCTGAATTTTACTAGACTCATGAAAACTTTCACAACTCTGTCTGAACGGCATTAACCCACGTCAAAAAACAATGCGATTGATTCTGATGGCAAAGTTTTCTTTTCCGCTGTGTACTCCTCTCGGACAATCGATCTTCTCAAAATATCGCTTTTTGATGGTTTTTTGTACAGTAATTCATGATTTTTCTAGTTCTTTTTTATGTGGAGCGAAATCATTAAAAATTGTGACAACTCGATTGTCCGAGCGTAGTACACGGCGGGAAAACAATCTCTGCCATCAGAATCAATCGCATTGTATTTTTGACGCGGTTTAATGCCGTTTAGACAGAGTTGTAAAAATTTTCATGAGTCTAGTTAAAGGGGGACTGGACTCGGGTTTTTTTTTCAAATTTCAAATTCCGACGTAGTTTGCTATTCTGATTTTTTTCTTTCTTTTTTTTCAAATACCTAGGCCGTCGATCTGTACGCGGCCATGCCTTCAATCGCCTTTTTGAACCGTTTAGAGTGAATTTTGAGTGTAGTCTTAGTGAAAGAAAATAATCAGAATAAAAAACTACGTCGGAGTTTAACATTTAAAAAAAACTCGATTGAAAAATTCAGCATCGCAAAATCTTACTATTCTAATACACAAGTTCCGTGTGTCTGTCCGTATGTTGTCCGTCGCGGACCCTCCAGCCTTTCCTAGATGTCTGATTTTGATGGGACCTTGACAGATCGATACAGAATACCCCCGCGATGATGCCCGTCTTTTTTATTTTTCGATTGGAGCTCTACGAAGCTCTGTGCTATCTAAGCGCGAAGCCTAAGCCCCGCCCCCGTGGTGGCGTAGTGTAGTGGTGTAAAAAAATGTTCGGGAAATTTAGCATCCAAGTTCGATTCCTCGGTGGGCCAAATGTTTTTGGTTTTTCCTGTTTCGTAAGTATTGATCAAAATTTTTAAAAAATCCAGGCGGTTAAGGCGCGGAGCGCCGGAAACCGTCTGGTCTTTACTATTATTACTGGACAAATTCTGTGTGTGTGTGTCTGTGTGTCGCAGGCTCTAGCGAGATTCTCACTGAACCGATTTTTGTGGGAGCTAAACAGATCGGTCCAGAAATGCGACGCGATGATTCCCGTCTATTTAAAATTTCGAAAGCGAAAAAAACCAGGTCACCAGTTTCAAAAAACCACGTTTTCAGGCCTTTTTTGGAATTTCCATTGATGGGAGAGACACACAGGGGCCACGTGAATATTATAAACCCCGCAAAATTTTTCAAAGTTTTTTCATTTCTAAAAAAAGTGAAGCCAGGCGGTAGGAGGCGCGAAGCGCCGATGACCGACTAATTCAGAAAAAATGGAAAAAAATTTCTGACTTCGGTCCTCCTTTAACTTTTTCCTCAAATTTGGTTTGGAAATTTCCGAGCACACAAATTGGTTTCTCGAAAAAATTATGGGATCGGCGAATTTTCGAAGCTCCAACCCTGGCGCGGTTGTTCTTTTTTTTTCAATGGCTAGCAGCTTCCGGAATTCAACATTTATCTTCTCAGATGAACAGAAAAACTACGGCAACATCTATGTATACCAATCCTCTACCGTACCAGTTATGATGGACACAGGCCGATCCGATCCGATTACTGTAACTGCCGATACTCGTGTCTCCATGACAACGATAGCCAAGCCTGCAGCCTATTCTTATCAGTTTCTTCGAGGAGTTTTGATTTTCGATGGTTCTAATATAGAGGCACCATGTCTTGGAACCGCCTATGATATCTACACTGGAAATACTCAATTTGTTTCCACCGCGAATAAAATGACAATTCAATTTCTTACCCGATTTGTTGCTAGTGTTGTTCCAACACTTTTATTGCAAGACTATGTGAATACAAAGAATATCCAACAATTTCAAGGATTGGCTTGTAGAGATTACTGTGGATTAATTTCGATGGATGCAACAAAAGGACCAGTTGCTTTACAGTCTATTTATCATCTTGTGGGGGATGAAGAAGTTTTAACTGGAATTGAGGGAATGGGGACATTGGAAGTGTTTATTGGTGGAGTGACGAAGAATGCCACGAATGCCATTGCAATTTATAAGTGAGTCCAATGACTAGCTTTTCCGGACCGCCGAGAAAAAAAATTACTGTTCGAAACCCTTTAATTTGAAGCTAGATATGAGCCGTAAATCATTCCCGGTGACGAAATTTCGGACAAAAAGTGGCTTCAATTTATGGCTACAAAGCTCCGCCCCTTTTTAAAATTAAGGTGTCGCGTTTATAGTCTATATATTTAAAAAGAGGAGAGCAGTTTCTGAAACTTTTTTCTATTAGATGATAGACCATGAAAAAATTAATATATTTTTTTTGCAAAAAAACTGCAGCGCAATCGGCGCAATCGTCTGCAACCCCGCCCACCTCATCGAAATAGTTCTCGCTTTGGAGAGAGCGGCCAGACACGCAAACAGTAACGTGTCTAGCCACTCTCTCCAAAGTGAGAACTATTTCGACGAGGTGGGCGGAGTTGACTTTAGAGCGGATATGCAGACCCTCTTGCGTTGACTATATTGTGAGTCCATATTCCACTTTTTATCACGAAAATGTAGAATATTGAAAAATAGAGGCGCACCCTCTATTTGAAGCGCACCGTAATAGAGGCGCATAGAAAAAGGTTCAATTCTTTCGTGTTTTTATGAAGAATGTGCGAAAAATTACTGAAAAAAAACTGGCAGAATTACTACTTTTTCTGATGTTTTTCATGATTTCTCTGAAAAATATGCGATTTTTTCCTTCTTTTAAACTGAAAAATTATGGTTTTTTGAACAATAAATATCAGGTACTTTTGATTTGAGAAATAGTGGCGCACACTCTAATTGAAGCCCGCTTCTAATAGAGGCGCATCGAAATGAAGGGGTTGAGAATAGAGGAGGATAGACCGTTCTATTTGAGGAGGCCGTACTAAAAAAAAGGGACCGCTCTAGTTCACTAGGCTTCTGGAGGGCCCGCTCTAATACAGGCTTTACGGTAAATACCGTTGAACTTCCGTGCAACATTGGTGTATGGAGGAAGTTTTTCTTCTCTTCCAATTGGAGTAAACATGATCCAATTTCAGCGCGGGAACCAGTGCCACATACCTTCCACAAACGTTCTTAGGACTTCTCAATACCTATGTTCTAATGAACGGAAAAGTCACTCTAAACATCACAAGAGAATCTAATCAATTTGAAATTACCAAATCATTTGGAAGAAAGGGATTTATTGCATCAAATGGTTATCCTCAGTTGCATAGTTGGCAACGTGCATCTGAAACAATTCGCGCACCAATTGGGTATTCGGATGCCAAATTCAATGTGAAAATAGCAAGTGTTGACTTGACCGGAGATCCAGTTTTTGGAATTTATGGTTATAAAAACGGAACGAAGACTTTTTCTAAAGTGTGGGTTTGAATTTTAGGCTCTGTACGGTTTATGTGGACCCATGAAGAATTATGTGGACCCAAAAATAATTATGTGGACCCAAAAATAATTATGTGGACCCAAAAATAATTATGTGGACCCATCTTTGAAAAATTATAATATATTCTTTTTAGACTCTAAAAGTTATGAATTTTTCATTTTTGAGTATTATGTCCTAGAAATCTTAGTTCTCTAAACTTTTTCAATTTTCGAAATTTTTGAAAAATTCATGAAATTTTCACAGCTCCATTCGAAAAAAGGCTTAGGAATTCGGTTTTTTACTCTAATTCTGGATGATGCTACCTTTATAACTCTGAATGATGTTTTTCAAAACAAAGGCATCTCAATGCCTAAGCCTTTTTTCCAAAAATTGAAAAAATTTAGAGAACTAAGATTTTTAGGACATAATATTCAAAAATGAAAAATTCATAACTTTTAGAGTCCAAAAAAAATGTATTATAATTTTTCAAAGATGGGTCCACATAATTATTTTTGGGTCCACATAACTATTTTGGGGCCACATAATTCTTCATGGGTCCACATAAACCGTACAGAGCCGAATTTTCCATATGGGTGTCACAGCGGTTTAAAACAGGCATGCCGATTTGTTTTTGAAAGTGCCTGCCGGTTTATTAGAGGTGCCGTTCTTTTCTGACCCGCCGCGACTTCCTGAATATTCCATTTATATTTGGATATCTCAAAAAGTTTCAGCTTCAACTCCACAAATCTTCCTGATATGAAAAATGGATATACTATCAGTGGAGACTCAATGTCCGTTTTATACGATTCACAACCAGTATACTCCGATTCACCAATACACACTACTGGATTATTGCTACGATTTGAAGTTGTCACGCCATAACTTTTTTTTTTCGATAACAATAAATAAAAGCATTGCATCTAAAAAAGCATTTAGAATTTTAAGAATTTCGAAAAAATTACTCATGGGCTTCTCTTTTTCAAAGGTTCTAGGCTGAGGCAAAGCTGTCAAAGTCGGCCGCGGTCAATTTTTTATCTGGACCCCTTGCCATGGAATGTTCCTTTAGCTCTTTCCGCGGCCGACTTAGAGCCAGGCCGTGCGACAGCCTTGTCTGGAGGCTTATATTACAGGTGTGTTTCAATTAGCAGGTGGGCTTCTATTTTTGGACCCGTTTTTTCAAGGCATGTTCACGTTTTTCACGCTTTTTTGTAGTGATTCCTACTTAAAATTTAGAGTAATTTTTCATAGTTTTTGATACAAAACGAATGGATTGAGTTCTAAAAAACTTGCGCTTCTGCTCTCTAGAGCGATTTTCAGTAAAAATTCTTCTTGATCATACAACTCACAGGGTGCGTTTCTATTAGAGAGTCTAATAAAGGGCGGACTTCTATTTTTTTCAAAAAGGCTCTTGGGGTAAGCTTCTTTTACAAGATTTACGGTAACTACGAGGACGAACTTGTAAGAGGCCAAAATCTCAAAAAAAAAACCGGCCATGTCCTTAGTGAGAACGATTAGAACCGTTTTACAAAAATGTATTTTAAAAATTTGTCGAATACTAAAAAACTAATACCGTTTCCATATAAAACAATTTATTTAGTGTCTAGATAAAGTGCAAGCGGTTTTTGAACATTGCACTAACAAGGGGACCTTTTTTAGAAAAGCGTTGACTAGGGAAGTGTTTGAGGAGACCATTTTGGAAAAGGCTGAATAGTTGACTGTAGGGTATATCGACCCTCCTAATTTCATTTCTGGAGTCAGTTTGGTCCGATCGGCATTTTGAAGCATACTTTACTAGACACCTGCCTGATTCTTATGACTTCAAATCCGATTTTGAGTGTTTTTATGCACCCAGAGTGTCTTGAAACAAAGTTGAAACTCTTTTTTGATCATCCCTAACCACTTCTGGCAAGTTAGGAGACATTTTTCGAAAAAAAATTTTCGGTTCAAAATTTTTTTACAAGTCCATGATCGTTCACTAGGCCAAACAGTCGGCGATTTTTTGAAAAAAATTTTTTTATAGAAAACATCATTCTTGTTCGAGTCAAGATTACTGATATGATTGAAACCCAAAAATTGACTTCTCTGAAAACGTTACGTCTTCTGAAATTTTGTGAGAAAAATTCTTTAAAAGTTTTGCATAGGGCGGGATCGAACCCACACCCTTATTTTCGATCAGCAAGGCCGTTGCCACTGCGCCAATTTGCCACACTTTTCTACTCTGCCGGAGGGAATATATAAACCCAGTGAAACGTGAAACTGCGAAGGCCTGAGAAAGCCCGAAAAATCCGAAAAAATGAAAAGGCCGATCGGACCAAATTGACTTCAGAAATGGATTCAGCAGGGTCGATATAGTCTGTCCCCAATTTTTCAGCCCTTTCCAAAATGGTCTCCTCAAACACTTCCCTAGTGAAGCCTTACCAGATCTTCAAAAATAATTCTGAACAAAATTGTTATGGTGATTCCCCACGCCCAGGCCGACAGTATCAGTTTCAAGCTGTTTTAATGAACATATTTTTGGGAAGTCGAAATGTGAAGAGAGCAGTGAGGACAAAATACAAGATGTGAAAAATTGATAAGAACACCGGAGGGATCTGAAAAATATATATAGATATTTTTTAAAGGAGGACTGAGGTCACTTTTTTGTGTCAAGTTTATTTTTTCATGCTCATACCATTGCTCATGAAAAGAGTCAAAAATTGGTGGTCGCGGCCGTCTGGCCGAGAATTCCACAGCGCGGTGCCGTTTTCTCAATATGTTATGTCATTATTTTGTTCATTTCACATGTTTCCGTGAAGAAACATCAGTATTCTTCTATTTTGGCATGTGAAACGCAGGAAAAAAGCGAGAAATGTTGAGAAAACGGCCCCGCGCTGTCGATTTCTTGGCCAGACGGCCGCGGCCGCCAACCTGTAACGCGCGATTTTGATTTTTGAGCAATTTCTTCATGAAAAACCGAATCAGCATCTTCCGGTGTTCTTATCAATTTTTCACATCTTGTATTTTGTCCTCACTGCTCTCTTCACATTTAGAGCTTTCTAAAAATATGTTCATTAAAACAGCTCGAAACTGATACTGTCGGCCTGGGCGTGGGGAATCACCATAACCGTTTTGTTCAGAATTATTTTTGAAGATCTGGTAAGGCTTCAAGAAAAAATAGAATTTTTGTTGATTAGAAAAAGAAACTGGCTTTCAGGGTTATTTCATGATGCATTCTTATCTCAATATAATTTTCACCATGTACATTCTTGGGCTGATACCTGTTATCACATGGAATGTTATACGCTTTGACGAGTTGCCTCTCGATGGAAATCGCGTGAAACTTTTTTTCAATAGCTTTCAATTTCAATTTTTCAAAACGATTCACTCACTTTTGTTTATTTCATTCCTTTTCGAAAATTTTCAAAAACTTATTGCGGCTCCAAAAACATGATTTTCGAATTCAGGATGTTTGAAAGTGTATGTGTACCAATTTTCAGTCAATTCCCAAAGCCTTTCTAAGAAGGGTTCCCTTATTAGTTATTAGTACAATGTTCAAAAACCGCTTGCACTTTATCTAGACACTAAATAAATTACTTTATATGGAAACCAGCCTGATTTTCGCGCCTACAGCGCTCCAACAGGCTTCTCTATACTGTTCGTCGCCGCGCTCCTCACTTTTTTTTTACTGGTCGCGGCTACGCCGCTCCATAGAACTGAAACCCGTCGACACCTGTAGGCAAAGAGGCCCACAAGTTTTCGTGGTACGGTGGCGCAGTGGGTGAGCGCGCGGCTGCCACAGGTAGTTCGCAAACTATCCGTTACGGATGCACCAGCGGTCGCAAACTACTGGGATCGATAACGGAAACGAGACTTGTTGCGGATCCGTAACCGACCCGTTTGCGAACTCACAAAAATCAGCTAAATGACAGTTATCCGTATACTATCCGTTTGCGAACGACGAACTGCTATCGGGAAACGGCCTGCTTACTATTTTTTTTGTTTTTTTGTTCTAATTGAACTTTTAATGTTGTGAAAATGTATTATTATACAACTTTTAAAAAAACACTAAAAAGCAAATAAAAGAATTTTACAACAAAAAAAGAGAAATAAATTTCTCAGTGGCGGGCGTCCAAAAAAGGTCGATCCGGTAGAAGTCGTCTTCAATATTGTCGATCCCCCAATCGGACGATTTTTCTGAAAATATATTATGAGAAAATGTTTGGAAAAGTATGAATTCACCTTCGCTCCGACAATTTCGTCCTAGAGCAGAGTCCTACTCCTCTCGTCTTCTCGAAAATCACAACGATTTTTAGCGATTTTCTGCAAAAAAAACTTCATATATCAATAAAATTAATTTTCGCAAATAGAATTTGTAGTTTTAGTCACGAAAAATGATAAAAACAAACAAAAAACATTTCTTTTTCGATAAAAATAAAATGGAAGAACTAAAAAATAAGTTCGGCCAGAAAGTCTTCTGCTAGGTCAAGCATCCGTATGCCTGCCGTATGCGAACACCTAATAGCAGCTGGAGCGACATCGGTTTACGACGTTGTATGCGAACGTTGTATCCCAACCATGCGCAAAAGTTAGGATTGAGATTTTCTGTTTATGCTAGAGCCACATCCTATCCGTATGCGACTAAAAAGTGCCAGCCGTTTGCGAACCTATTTTCGCAAAAGAGGTTGTAATGGCTCAAATACGACCCAGCATACGATTCGTATCCTAAACGCGTAGATCCGCGAATGACCTGTGGCCGTTCGCAAAGCGCAAGTTCGACCTTTGCTGTGGCAAATCTCTTTCTTTCTTGCCTTGAAGAAGCGAACATCCTGACAGATGGACTGACATACCCCACTAGCGTTTTATATATAAGGATGATGGTATTAGGTTTTTAGTGTTTGACAACTTTTTAAAAGAGGACTAAAGTCGTGTTTTTTTTTATGTTTTAGTCGAATTTGTAGGCCATAAACCAACAGCAGAAACACCAGTTCCTGCTTTCTCCCTGCAGCAATCATCATTCTTATATATAAAAAGTCAGAGGCGTATGTCCGAGGCTTTGTCGGGATGTTCGCTTTTTTTGGGCAAGAAGAAAGAGAGACCCCCAAAAGGGTTCGAACCCGCGGCCTTGCGAACGACAGCCGCGCGCTCATCCACTGCGCCCACCGGACCACGAAAACTGGGGTACCTGTTTGCCTACAAGTGACAACGGGTTCCAGTTATATGGAGCGGCAAAGCCGCGATCAGTGAAAAAAGTGAGGAGCGCAGCGACGAACAGTTTTAAGAAGCCTGTTGAAGCGCCGGAGGCGCGACAAACAGGCTGGTAATATAATAATTTGACGATGCATATAAACTTTATTAAGAGAAAAATAACCAATTAGGCCCATGGAGCACACCGAATCCCCACTACTTTTGACTTCAACCCATCATACTCTCCATTAATTCCAATGTTTTCACTAGCTTGGTCATTTATATTATTGTATGACACTCCAACTGGATACTTTGTTGCATACCATTCATCGCCATCGCAAATAAGTTGATGGAAAGAAAAAATGTCCACTGAAGATCCTGGGTCGGCAGATGCTTGTCCTTCGGAGTAATTGATTAGAGTGTCGATAAACTAAAAAAAAACATGTAATTGAATCAACGTTTCCAATCAGATTCAAGAAAAGTTATCGCTTTGAGCTTTCGGTTTAAGCCTTCTTGATTTTGTCCTCCCACCTGTTTGATACTACACTGCTCGACATAATTATAGAGCCATTCGTTTCTTGAACTTTTCTCGAAAACTAAAAAAAACAATTTTTTTAACCAGGAATCAGTGTGGAAAGCTCAGCGACGTCTTTAAATACCATTTTCATTATTTTCGCCAAGTCTTATGAAGAAAAATTGAAAAATAATCGATTTGTCTCATTTTTTTCCATTTTGAAGGCAAAAACATAGCGATGAAAAACTAAAAAATTCTCGATTTTGACAAAAATCGATAATTTTTCATTTTTTCTTCATAAGACTTGGCGAAAATAATAAAATGGTTTTAAAAGACGTTGCTGAGCCTTCCACACTGATTCCTGGTTGAAAAAATTGGTTTTCGAAAAAAAGTGTAAATTTCCATTTTTACGTCAATTACTGCAAAAATTGTCATGGCTTTTGAATCTAACCTACTCATAAGAGCCCTATAGATAATTTAATGCATTTTACTCATTTCAATTTGCTCAAAAAATGCTAAAAAAACGGTAATTGTGAGTGGCTCTATAATTATGTCCAATTGCCAGAACCACTTTTTTCGAAAAAGTCGAATTTTTTGCGAACAAAAGCAGATATCCAAACGGAACCATTCACACTTTTTGGCACCTTAGATGGCCTTTTTGATGATATTAAATAAACTTCTGAATTCCTTTTAGTTTTCGAGAAAAGTTCAAAAAACGAATGGCTCTATAATTATGTCGAGCAGTGTATCCTCACATCGGAGACGACTAGACTTACCACGCCTGTTGGTTTTGCATCCGCGGGAGTTGGAATTTCCGTTGAATCCCACCTAGTGTTAATGTAGGTGTTCCAGTGTGCAGCGCAAGTGAAGTTACGGACACAACCAGACCCCACGGTGTAATAAACGTTTTCCGGGTCTGAAATAGTTGGAAGCGAATTTCGAGATATTCTGAAATTTGAACTTGCAATAAGCTAAGGAGAGCAGATCCGGACAAGAGCAAGAATCTTGGCAGGCACTATAAGCGATGGCAACCATTGAAGTCAAAAAGAGAAGACACTTCATCGCTTTTAGTCTGAGTATTTTGTCGAAACCATCAATTCCCATTTGCTTTTATAGAAACAATTTTGAATTGATATTCAGTTGATGTAGATCTGCTTCCTTTTTGGCTCATTATCATTATGTTAATATCGGAATATATATTATAGATCAGTGACAAAATATTTGATGTTGATCTTTCAAATTAATCACCAGAACTAACCAAATGGGATTATTTAACGTGTGGATGTTGTCTTATAGCTCATTTATTGAAAAAAATACAATAAGAAACCAAAAATAACAAAAATAAGATGTAATAACATACAGAGATTCACTGGTAAATGGTTAGAAATTAGGGTGAGGCTTTTGGAACGTGTAAAAGCTCATTTGAACGCTGAGAGCACGCTGATCACGAATCTGAAGTCAGTTTTTTTTCACCAACTCTTCAGAAAGGAGCTGTGACCTCGATTCTACCCAATTCTCGTCGAAATCACTAATTTGGAGTGGCTTTTGAGCACGATCCAGTGATGGTAGAGTCCCTAAACTAACCATCTTTTTACACCCCAAAACTTTTGGAAGGTTTTCGAATAAAAAATTTTGAACTCAAAAATTTTCTTGAAGCCCCCCCCCCCCCTCCCACAAGTTTGCAAAATTTTTCAGCCCAAAAAACATTTTTTTTAAACATCTTCCTAAAAGTTTTGGGGTGTTAGAGGAAGTTTAGTTCTACATTTTTACACAATTTGAGGTCTCTACCATCACTGCCAGAATCGAGGTCACAGCTCTTACACCTATACACGACGTGATACATTAGCAAAAAAGCTGAAATTTGTATTCCTTTTCATCGAAAACCGCGAAAATCTAGAAACAAATCTGTGTGCGGGACAGTTGCGAAAATTGCGCGCCGCAGTTGCGTTTTAAGAAGGTGGTCGTTGGCTTGGTGCCAACTTTAAAATTCCTTGCCGAAGTTTTATTTTTTCCACAGCAGGCGAAAAACTCCCTCAGAACAAAACCACAAAAAGTAGTGTCTCTAGATTGAAATTTATTTCACCATAGAACCGTCTTGACGTCATTCTGATTCCGTCTATCTCTTTTCCTGTTTTCTTATCACTTTAAAAATGATAAGCCCCGTCAAGCAACTCTACTTAAAATGGAAAACTTTTTATCCATAAGATTCTACGCTGATCACGATTTTTATAGTGATTTTGCTCAAAAATCGCTCTAAACCGCGAAAATTGTTCTGAAAAATCGTACAAAATGCAGATACCCCTTTAATGACCGAGGCCTCCTGGCCCAGGAAACCCTTCGTGTAGTTCGAGAAGACAAGAAGGCCTTGGAATCACAGATGAAATCTCTAGGCCGCGTTGTCCTCTCGGACTACACGGTGGGATTCCTAGGCCAGGAGGCCACGGTCATTAAAAGGGTATCTGTATTTTTTACGATTTTTCAGAACAATTTTCGCGGTTTAGAGCGATTTTTGAACAAAATCACTATAAAAATCGTGATCAGCCGAGAATTTTGAAGCAAAAACAATGTTTAATTTAAGTGAGTTTAGTCCTCCTTTCAGGTAAAAAACTCATTTCCTCAAAAAACTCACATCTAAACTCCATTTGACGAACAAGAGGAAGCAATTGAAAAATAATGATAAAACAATTATAGCAGAATACCCAAAACCAATACTAATCTGATCATGTCTCCACACTTCCATGGGGTAGATCATCAGTACAATTTTGGTGATAATCAGGGCTAAAATCAGAAAAATAGTGGCTCCCAGGGAAAAAATAATAGCGTCATAATAGGTGATCGAATATTTCACCGGATCTTTTTCATACATTATGTATATTCCAGAAATGATGATAAAGCCTATCATACTTATAAACCAGCTCAAGAATAGGTTACAGCTTTCGGAATTAAAGAACGGTGTAAGCGGTGGAGAAGACATTTTTATTGATTTTTTTTAATGGAAATAGCGAGAACGTGATTGAGAGACTAAGGTATTGAACAGAAAAGAAAGTTGAGGCGGATGAAAGAATTAGAGAAAGAAAGGTTGAGAATGCGTGTCTGTCCACGGACCATCTGTCCCTCCCATCTCTCCACGTCAGCTCTCGTTGACTACATTCACACTTGACGTCGTTGACATCTTCTGAAGTTCACGAAGAATATTAAACATCGAGAACGTGGTATAGGCGAATATGAATCCCACATAACCAGACTTGTCACGGGCCGGGGTTCAAGGCAAAACATGTTTTTTTCAAGTTTTTTTTGAAAAATTTTTTCTCGCGATTTTTTTTCTAGTTTCTTGGCCTATGTTTTCAGGGAGGAAATTCTGATCTATTTTTGAATAAAAACCCAGGAAAAGTTTCGAAATAGTGCTGAAAATCGCAAAAAACGTGCTTCAAAATTCAAAAATTTTCAAACCCGGGCCGCCCGGGCCAGGCCGTGCCGGAGAATTTTTCATCGGCCCGGCCCGGCCCGCCGGGCTTTTGCGGGCCAGCCCGGATTTTGACAAGTCTGCACATAACAAGTGCCAAAAAATGTGCCCGATAAAAGGGAAACCCAATAGGTATTCAAGCCGTGCAAGGCAAAATCCGGAAGACTGCGGAAGCCTTCTTCTTGTTCTGGATATTTCTGCGAACAGTGGGCCGAGAATGCATCAAGGCACGAAAAATGCGTCAAGGCAAGGACACCTCTGGACGAAATCAAAACCGAACGAATCAGAACTGGTCGGACAATAACTGGACGAATCAAAACTGTACCTTAACAGAACTTCCCGGATGAGAACTGACACTACTTTGCTGCAATGGACTGCAAGATGTGTCTCAAAATTTTCTTGTTTCTTCGAGGATCAGAATAAAATTGCGATTCAAATTTAAATTTCCCGCCATTCCTTTTTCCCTAAATCGATCAACACACCTCCAGATGGTCTTTCCTCATTCTCACCGACTAATCCTCCCCCCACTCTCCCCCTTGCCCTGAATTGATTTTTTTTCCATTTTCAGTTCTCAATTTGTCCTTTTCCAGATGAATAATTTCGACTTACTGATGGCTTCTTTAACCAATTATGCCAGGGCGATGGCAGAACCACCGAAATCATTAAAAATCATGGAATTACCGGGAAGAGTGTTCAATAAGGTGATAAGACTGATGGATTTTATTGATGTGTGAGTTTTTTTTCTTAAATTTAAAAATATTCTTCAGAAAATTGGGAACATTTTTCTTTTTTGAATCATTTTGATAGCTTTATTGACAGCGGAGATATGAGGGATAGAAGTTTTTTCTTGGCTAGAGAAAAGAGAGCGCAGAGAAAACGGCACTTTTTATGTCTGCGCTCTCTCGCTCTCTCGCTTCTTCAATTCTGGGGCTCATATCTCAGTAGCCCTGGGAGCTATCAAAAAATTTTCAACTGAAAAAATGTGCAAAATTTTACGCTGAGCAATTTTTTAGTTGAAAATTTTTTGATACCATTCAAGCCAAACGAGTTATAGCCAAATTTCAGATTTGTGCTCTCCCTACTCTCCAGGGCTTTTACCTCAGCAGCAATAAGAGCTATAAAAAAATTTCAATTGATGAAATGTGCTAAATTTTACGCTGAGCAATTTTTCAGTTAACAGTTTTTTAATGCCGTTTAAGCCAAAAGAGTTACAGTCAATTTTCTCAACAAAATGTTTCAGATTCGAGCTCTCTCTACTCTCCAAACGAATGAGCACTAGAATCATGTTGGTGGATATTCAAATCGATTGTTTGGAGATTATTTGTGAAGATAATAAGAATAAAATAATGTTTCGAAATCATTGGAAAGAGCCAGTGATAACGTTTGATTTTGGTCTGAAAAGTCGAGACATTGGATGTGAGATGAAGATGTTAGGGAACTATAAATTATTTGTGATGTGAGTGGAACGTTTTGTAGTTTGTAGTTCAATTTTGTAGTTTGTAGTCTACTTTTGTAGTTTGTAGTTCAATTTTGTAGTTTGTAGTCTGCTCTTGTAGTTTGTAGTCTAACAAGCTCCAAAAATGTAGTTTTTATTCCAAAAGGCACTATAACTTATAGTTAATATTCTATTTCTGTAGATTGTGGCGGTGTAGTTTGTAGTCTAGTTTCATAGTTTGCAGCACAATTTTGTAGTTTGTAGTCTGAAGAGTTCCAAAAACTTTTTTTTGCTGAAATTTGTAGTTTGTAGTCTGGAAATATAGTCTTAGCAGTTTCCAGGCTGTAGTTTGTAGTTTGATCCTGTAGTTTGTAGTCTAAAATCATTTCTCAAAGTGTAGTTAATAGCCCAAGTTTCACAAATTGTAGTCTAAGCAGGACCCAATTCGAAGTTTGCAACTTCAACTATGTAGTTTGTAGTCCAATTTCGTAGTTTATAGTTTATTTTCTTAGTTTGTAGTTTATAGCTATTTTTGAAGTTTTTAGTCTGAAAGTGCCGAAATTTTGGTTTGTTGCTAAATTTTGTAGTTTGTAGTCTAGTTCAAACATCGCCTATATCATAAGCTTAAGGCCAATTTTGTAGTTTGTAGTTCCTAAATGTAAGCAACATCTAAGTTTGTAGTTTGTAGTCCAGTTTTGTAGTTTGTAGCCTTTCTTATTTTCAGACACAAAAAACGCGATCGTCGAGAATACCACTGCCGCTCCGAAAATTTCGAAGAGGATCTCAAAAAAATTTTGGATTTTTTCTGCAAAATTTTTCGTTTTCGTTCCGGATTCGCCGCGATCACCCTAAGAAAAGAGGCGTCAAAACTTCGAGAAATAATCGATCATCCAATTTTTAATGATCGTTTATGTCTGAAATTATCTGGAAAATTGAGAAGAGGATATCGAGGACTGGAGTCTCTTTTACATAAATATCACCATTTGGAGGGGATTTATGTAAATTTCAATTTTGATCAACGCCTTTTTAATTGGCGCGATGTCATGGCACTGCCACGTGTCTGTTTTATGAATGCCACGTGGATGACACGAGATCATCTTTTGAGCATCGAATTTCAACGACTGAAATTAAATACTCATCGGCTCGATTGCGAAGATTTGAATGCGTTTATTAAGCATTGGATGGCAGGGACCAGTAGACGATTATGCCGATTGGAATTGGGTTCGGAGTACAAAAAAAAGGAGTGGACTGTGGCAAAAGTTTTGGAGGGATTGGATGCAATGCCATGGATAGAGGGGAGACGGCATCCCGATTATGTGTGAGTTTCTTGGTTATACCGTGGAAAGAATACAATTTTCGCGAGGAGTTTAAAAGTTGGCACAGGGCCAACGACCGCCCCTTGAAAACTCAAAAAGCGGCGTGCCTTTTTTGCAACGCCCTCTCACGCTTTCAGCTTTTTTTGTTATTTTTGATGGAAAAATGCATAAGTCTAGGCGGTAGGACGTCCCAGAACCGTGACCCTTATCAGAACTGTCCCGCATCAGAACCATTATTCATATCAGAATATCACACGAGTTTCCAGCGAGAGTAAGAAATCGCGCTCTAATGGTAAAAACGTTTAATACTCAGTTTCGCCCCATTTTCCCAAAAATTCAGTTAAAAAAATTCGAGGTACGCAGCGAAATTATCAATTTATCATTAGAGCGCGCTTTCCTATCCTCGCTGGAAACTCGTGTGCTGATGTGGAACAGTTTTGGCACGGGCCGGTTCTGGTTAGGGACAGTTCTGATCAGGTACACGGTTCTGGAACGTCCAACCGCATAGATTTCTGCATTTTTTCCATCAAAAAACTACAAAAATCTAGAATCAAAACTGAGTGCGAGGGCTTTGCAAAAAAATGCGGTATCTCATTTTGAACCCTTGTTAGATTTCGATGCAAGAACAAACAAGAAATAGACCGATTTTCCCACTTCTGTGGTCCTCATACTTTGCATACCGTAAAACCTGTATTAGAAGGACACCTTCAATAGAAGCACACCTGCAATAAAAGGACACCCTCGGGGCATGATTGAAGAATAGAAGGACAGCCTCTAATAGAGGCACACTTTTATTATTTTTCTCGGAAATTTCGACAAAATTTTTCGAATTTACAAAATATTCCTATTATAAGAACTTTTATTTCCGGTTTTCGTATTTTTCTTCCGCTTTTTAGTGCTTTTCGGTGTAAAAATCGAAGCAAGACAACAGTTTTTGTTCAAAATTGATGACGATTTTTAGCCTGACACAGCTTCGAAAAATATAAGGACAGCCTCTAATAGAAGCACACCTGTAATACAAGGACACCAAACTAGAGGGGTTGAGAATAGAAGGACATGCCCCTCTATTACAGGTTTTACGGTAGTTGCTGTATTAGTCATGCAAAATGAGGAGCAACGGCGCCACACTAGACTCAGTACTTGAATTTTTCCACTTTCAGCGATTGAACTTTTTTTGGAGAAGTTTCCAATTTTTTGAAACAAAAACGCCTTTCGAAAGTATTTTTCACCGAAAATCGAAAAAAAAAACGTAAAATTTTTGAGTGGAAAAATGCTGCACCTGTCCTTTTCAGTCAAAAAATGCATTTATTTTTTCCAGAATGGACCATATCCAAAGCCCCTACACTGTGGACACCCGTCTTGGCTTAGACATCGAACGAAAGGATGGTCTTCTTGCCACAATTCTTCTCAAAGAGACCTCCTTTATGTTTTTAGTCTGGCATAGAAGATTTAATGGAAGAGTTGGAGCATATCCAATGCGCTCTTTGAAACTGGTTAATAATTTGTAGAGCAATTTTTCTAGAAAAATTTTGGTTTTTGGGACGATTTTTCCACAATTTTCGGAGTTCATCTGCTGGTATTTTTTTTCAAATAATTTTTTTTTGCAAAATTTCCGTTTTTTAATAAATTTTGACATAATGTATCCTGCTTTTTGTCGTTTATTCCATTTCAAAATCGTATGAAATCTGTAAAGTGAAATGGAAAAACATCTCGTTTTTTTCTCAATTTTTCTTGGGTTTCCGCTAATTTTTAGTAATTTTCTCTTATTTCTGATTTTTATTAATATATCTGCTAAAATTCTACTGAAAAGCACTGAAAACCGGTTTAAAATCGCAAAAAAATTTGAAAATTCGTCGCAAAATGAAAGGAAGTGTTATTTTTTCTCGTTTTTTTCGCAAATTTTCAGCAATATTTAATTATTTTTACCAAAAAAACTTCTATTTTTAGATTTTTATCGATATTTCATCAAAAATCTTTGAAAAAACACTGAAAACGCCTTGAAAAGCCGAAATTCCCTCTCAAAATTCATCGAAAAGCCTTGTGTCGATTTACGATAAACGCCTCGCCACTGCGGAATAACGGAGCATCGTTGTTTTTTTCCTCATTTTCGCACGGAGTACCAGAGCGTTCAATTTAAGCAAGCGCGCCCTAAAGATAATTCGAGCTACTTTTAGCGGATATTCAAAAAATAGTTTCTCACTGAGTTCGAACATTGCAAATTTTTGAGCTTTTCCATGCTCACAGGTGCTTTAAAACTTGAAACAAAAAATTAGAACAACTAAAAATTTATTTAGATCAATTTTTATTCACTAAAAAGCCTGAAAAATGGATTGATTGTTTTGGTAAAATAAAGTTTCATTTTTTGCAATTTTTGCACTAATAATACTTGTATCCATCAAAAAACCACAAAACTTCATCGAAAAACCCCAGAAATCGCGTTATTTCAATCATCGAATTATATTTAACTCCGTATCGCGATTTTCGATTTTAACATTGGAGCGCAGCGAATACGAAATAACTACAATTTGAATTCCCACTACTTTAGCACGATTTCGGTGGAGCGCACTTGCTTAAATTGAACGCTCTGGTACTCCGTGTTTCGCTGCGGAAAAAACCATATTTCACCGTTTTTTCCGGGATTTTTCCCGTTTTTTGGTAGAAAAAAAAAAGAAAAACATATACATTCACAGGAATTTATTAGCTATAATAATAATTTGTTTGTTTGAATAACTCAACATTGCACAGATTAGAATTTTTGGGGGGAGGTAACCCGATTTTGGTGGGGGAAAAAGGCATAAAGATTTGGAATTTTTTAAAGAATCTGATGGAGAAAGAATCCGTATAATCAACATGTACAAAAACAGGCGGAAAAAAGTGAAATTAAATTGAAAGAAAAAGTTAGAAAAATGGTGCATAAAAATTTTTTTTGGGGAAAAATTAAAAAATTAGTGATAATTAATCCTCGTGCTCTCCGATGCCTTGATCATTGAGAAGTGGTGATTCTTCTCCACTTCGAAGCTTTTTCAGCGACTTCAGATCGATGATACAACGCTTCAGAATGGCCAGAATTGCGAATCCGTTCTGCAAAAAAAGAAGGGGTTTTTTTTTTGGAAAAATTTCAAAAATTTCGGATCGTTTTGGAATTTTTTGAAAGCTTTTTCTTTCAAAATGAGTGAAAATGGGTGGGAAAGTGTTCCAAGAATATGATTTTTAGGTCGATAAAATTTGAAACTGGCATAAAAATCAAAAAAAAAAAAGAAAATTTGCTTGGTCAGGAAGAGGGACTAGAAAATCCAGTGATGACCTAGGAATCCAAAAGCGAGGATTCAAAAATTTTCTAGGTTTTTTGTTTCATTTTTTATACTGAGTCATAGTTGAACTGAATTTTGACTCTGTATAAAAATTAAAAGAAAAAAACCGGAAAACTTTTTTGAATTTCCGCTTTTGGATTCCTAGGTCATCGCCGATTTTTCTAGTCCCTCCTGCAATTCTAGGCAAAATTCAATTTTTCTCGACTTGGAAATCATGTATTTGGGATATTTTTCCACTCATTAAAAAAAACTACTACACCTTTGAACGGTTATTAAATGGCTCTGGGACATTTCGAAACCGCTGAGGAAATCCTGAAAAAAAGTCTTGAAAATGGAGAAATTTTTGAAAAATTTGAAGAAAAAATGTGAGTCCCCTAGAAAAATACCGGTGAATATTCCGTACTTTCATAGAAAACGTTCATTTTCACTTTCAAATTTTCGAAAACCTTTTTCCAAGCTTCACAATTTTCTCAGCGGTTGCGAAATTTCTGGTTTCGAGATGTCCGGTTTCGAAATTTCCGATTTCTACAAAGAATATTTCTTACCAAAAGCATAAAGACATAGAAAACGGCCTTCCATCCCAAATCATCCTGAATAATTGGAATGAGCAACTGTCCAATCGCCGATCCGGCCGAGCCGGTTCCATCCAAAAGACCGGATACTGTAGACATTGCCTGAGTGTTTCCAGCCAGTGCGGGTTGTGATCCCAAATCAATTGAAATCGATCCGACGATCAGATTATAGGGACCAGATACGGTAACTCCTACTGTAGTCATTACAAGAGCATTCCAGAACATGTACGGGCCGACGTGAGCGTAGAAATAGAGACAACCGATTGAGCAGATGAGCATTGCGACGATCAGAGGGGAGCGTTTGCCCATTTTGTCCTGGAATCGAAAAATGGGATTACTGTAGAAAAATTTTGAATTTTTGAGGAAGCCATTTTGATGTCGCTTTCTAACTCTTATTTGCGAAAAAGTGACGGTTACGTTTAAAGGCGCATCTGCAAATGTTCATGATATCTCGTCACGCTTACAGCTATATTTTTTTACTGAAAGTTACTGTAGTCGTGACAAGATATCGTTTACATTTGCCGTTGCGCCTTTAAACGTAACCGCCACTTTTTTTTGCAAATGAGTAATTTTGGAAATTTCAGCGTCACATTTTAAAGATTTTGCGAAAAAAATCTAAAAAAAGGCGGTCGGACGTTCCAGAACCGTGTCCCTTATTAAAACTGTCCCTAACTATAACAGTCCCGTATCAGCATTGTCCTGTTTCAGAACTGAAAATGTATATTTTACGTGCGAATTTCGCTGTTCTCATACGGGACAGTTCTGATATGGTCACAGTTCATATACGAGAAAGTTCTGGAACGGCGTACTGCCAAATTTTCTAGGTTTTTTCGTCATTTTTCTACATTTTCAAATAGATTTTCAGTAGTTTTTTCAGAGCTTTCAAGAAACTTAATCCAACGCATTTTTTTTCGGAAATTTTAGGTCGTTTCAGATTTCAGCTTTTTTTTTTGTCAGATTTTTTCAGCCCTTCTCGGTGCCATTAGAAACTGTTTGAAATAGTTTCGGTTCCTTTTTTTCAGGCATTTCTTATTTGGTATTTTGAGCATTTTTATTTGATTTTCAGACCTTTCCGGGCAATTTGAACCCAATTTATCGCCGAATTTCATCAATTTACTATCATTCTATGGAAAATTTTGCCGGTCTGAATTTTCGAAAATTTGAAAAATTCGGGTCATTTTTTTCAATTTTCTCTGTGATTTGGATGAAACTTCTGACTTTTTCCTACAAGAAATATTCAAAATTTTTTCTAGAAAACCATTCCCCCAGTCTTCACATAAAAAAGGCGGAGATTTGTTTTTTCACTGCAAAAATTTAGACCCCCTCAGGGACCATCTGACCGGGCCGGTAGAAACTTCTCAGTCGGTCCTGCACAATTTTTTTTTCTTATTTTCCTCTAAAAAACACTTACCGTAATATATCCACCCAGAACACTTCCAATAATTCCACCAAAATCGTACCATATACTCAACTGATCCGCCTGTGATTCTTCCCATTGATAGGCGTCAGTCAAATACAGTGGAAGCCAGAAGAAGAACGCGTAATTGACGAGTTTCAGGCATGCATTACAAATACAATAGGCTAGAACTCCGGGAAGAAGAACGGCTTTGAACAGAGAAATTGGCTCGCCGTGGAAATTGTGATGCGGTTCGGTGCTGAAAGAAAAATTGGAGTTGGAGGGTGGAAAATGAAGGGAAAAAAGAGAAATTAGGGGGAAAATGGTGCAGAAAATGTGAAAATAGCAAAAATTTACGACTTTTTTTGAGTGTGAAAAACTAAAAATTGGCATGCCAAACCCTGTAGAAAATTATCAAAAAATGGTTAGAGGGACATTTGAAAACCGGAAATTCAGAAAAAAAAGTGTTTTCAAACCGGAACAGTCGAAAAAAAAGGGGAAATTTCGGGAGAAAAACATCGAAGGCTCACTTTTTTTTCGAAAAAGAAACTTCCTAAATTATAGTAAAATGATCTAAAATTCGAAAAAATTGGGAAAGCAACAACATATTTTTTCAAATTTTCGGAAAGTTTCCATTTTTTCCGATGAAAAATAGATGAATGTTCAAAAAAAAAACCAGAAATTTTTTTTTCCGAATTTGAGGATTTTCTTTGCCTATCTTGCTCATATTTTTGTTTGAAAAAAAAACATTTTTTTTGGAATTAAAAAAAAACCTTTTTTGTCATACTTGCAATTTTCCGGGCCGGCCCGGGCCAGAAATTTAAAAAATAGCCAGAAATTTAAAAAAAAATAGAAATTTTGAAGTCGTTTTTTCGCATTTTTTATAAGAATTTTTCGAAATTTTTTTCTTTTTACTACTAAAAATAATCAAAAATGTTATTCAAAAAGAGATACCCCCAATTACTGAAAAAACGAAAAAAAAAAACTTTTTTCAGTGTAAAAAATTTTGATCCTCGCAGGATCCGGGCCGGAGGAAATTTTCAAATCGGCCCGGCCCGTTGCAAGTATGTTTTTTGTAAATTATGACTAATAGAGAAACCTGATTTAGACACAAAAAAATGATCTCCGATTTTTAAGAGGCTGTTTTTCCAAAAAAATTTTAGAAAAATTTTGGTATTTCTTAATTTTTCCCAATTTTTCTGGTTCCCAAACGTCCACATTTCTGAAATGACTCGGTTTTAAAACGTCCCAAAATGTTCAAAATTTCAAAAAAAAAATCAAAATCAAATCACGCCATATCACACAATACGAACTTTCGAATTTCCCACCTGTTAGACCTTCGGATGAGACGAATTCTGTAGAAAAATTGGGGTTTTTCAGGTGGAAAATTTCAGCATTTTCTCTTCAAAATGTTCTTACCTATTAGCCTCGACGCCTCCTGTCGCTTCATGTTCCTCATCTGGAGACGAATCGATCGCCGTGACGACGACGACAGCGCCGACAGCAATAAGCACTGAATTCAGAAGAAAAGTGTATTCATAACCTAACGGAAGGACCATCGCCGTGAAAATCGATCCGAAAATGTTGCCGACTGGTTGACACGCGGCCCATACTCCCATCACGAATCCCCGGTTTCCTTTTCCAAACCAATTTGCCATTATCGCAATTTCCGAGGGCCATCCACAGGCTTGAACGAGGCCAAAGGCAATGTAGGTGACGATGTAGTAGGGAGCGTGGTAGAAGTTGAACCATTTTGGGATTGTTCCGAATAGGGTGAGCTGGAAATGGGTTTTTGTAATTTAGCAGCGTTCAAATTGTAGTTTGTAGTCTTTTTTCAAAACGATTTTTGGTCGTTTTAGAAAGCTTTTCCAGGCTGCTTCGTACTGACTTGACAACGAATAGCAGCGCTCAAACGTAGTTAAGCAGCGTTTTAACTAAACGCTGCTGAACTACAATAACTACAGTCTCAACGCAGCGTTCCTTTCAATTTCTGCACTTTCGCAGCGTTCAAATTGTAGTCTTTGTAGTTTAGCAGCAGTCAATTTGAACGCTGCTAAACCCCAAACACTACAGTCTCAACGCTGCCTTTACTGTAAGTTTTGCAGCGTTTAAATTGTAGTCTTTGTAGCTCAGCAGCGTTCGAGTTGTGCAGTTTGAACGTTGTTAAACTACAAAGACTACAGTTTCACCGCTGCGTTTTCTTCAGTTCCTGCATTTTTTGCAGCGTTCGAATTGTATTAGCAGCGGTCAATTTGAACGCTGCCAGACTACAAAGACTACAGTCTCACCGCTGCGTTTCTCACAGTTTCTGCACTTTTGCAGCGTTCAAAACGTAGTTTTTGTAGTTCAGTTGCGGTCAAGCTGAACGCTGCTAAACTACAAACACTTCAGTCTCAACGCTGCGTGTCCTTCAGTTTCTGCCCATTCGCAGCGTTCCAAGTGTAGTCATCGTAGTTTAGTAGCGGCCAAACTCAATGCTGCTGAACTACAAAAACTACAGTCTCAACGCTGCCTTTACTATAAGTTTTGGGCGCAATATGAGTTGGGGGGGGGGCCACCCGATTTTTGGGTGGTGGAGCACTGCTGGTGGACTGCTGTTTTTCTGGCGTGATAATGCTAATTGGTGAATTGAAAAGGGTTTTTGCACAGAACTAATCCTGAAATTCAGAAAACAACAGCTTTTTTCATCGAATTTTTTGAAAAATGCCGATTTTTAAGTGATTTTCGAGTATTTTTGAAATTTTTTTTTCGGTTTTCAGCATTTTTAAAGCCTTTTTTCGAGGCTTCGGCATAATTTGCAACGCAAATAACGCCTCTAGACAGCTTTCCCAGTGTATGTACTCTTTGTTCAGAATGTACTCTTTGCAGATTAACAGCGTCTAAGTTGAACGCTGCTAAATTACAGGCTACATACTCAATGCTGGTTTTCTTGAGATTTCGCAGCGTTGAAATTGTAGCCTTTGTAGTTTAGCAGCGGCCAAGCTGAACGCTGCTTAACTATAAAGACCACAGTCTAAACGCTGCGTTTCTTCCGATTCAGCACTTTTGCAGCATTCAAATTGTAGTCTTTGTAGTTTTGCAGCGTTCTCTTTCCCCATCGAGACCGGTCGTATCTTCCAACTAATTCTTACCGTAATCGCTGATCCAATCATTCCAGCCGAGACCACATATTTCGGGTTAAGCCTATCACCCAACCATCCCCAGAAGAACAACGCAGCAGCATAGGCAGCCATAAAAATGGCATCCAGTGATCCGAGAAAGTGTTTTGCATCAGCTTCATTCGCAAAGAGAGGTGGATGACGTGTCGTATTACTCAACCAATCTGCTTTTATCGATGATTTTACTCCGGATAGAGATTTGCGACTCGCGTGGTACAGGCCGTAACTGAAAGAAGGGGGAAATTTTGGGTGGTTTAGGGAGGGCTTTAGGGGGGTTTTTTTGAAATTTTGATAAGGAAATTTGGCACCGGGCATTTCGAAACCAGACGTTTGGAAACCGCAACAACTCGCAACCAGAGATTTCGAAACCGCTGAGAAAATCGTGAAAAAGCTGAGACTTTTTAGAAAATCTCTCCTTCATTTTCAAGCTTTTTTCAAGATTTTCTCAGCGGTTTCGAAATGTCTAGTGTCGAAACGCCCAAAATCAGATCTGTTGTTGGGGTCTCGAGGCGTCCGGTTTTGAAATGTCCCGGAGTCGAAAATTTAGAGAATAATTCTGAAAACTCGCTGAAAAAGGAGTTTGAAACGATGAAAATTCCAGTCTTTTTTGTAATTCTTTTGACAAGAAGGAGTGTTTACCAATTTCAGAGCATTTTGAGCAAATTTTTATTTGACACAAATCAATTTTGTCGGACTTTTTTTCGAAATTGGTTTTTCTTGTGATTTTTTGTGCAAAAAAAACTTGATAAACTGAGAAATTCGATTTTTTTTCGTGAAAAAGTGTTTTTTTTTTGTGCCAAAAATTCAAATTTCGGCCATTTTTTTCCGAATTTTATCAAGCTTTTTTCTTCATTTTTCGGTTTTTTCTGCGAAAATTTGATTAAAAATCAATTGAAATACTCGATTCAACAACGAATTTGTACTTTTTTTTTCGATTGTGGATGAATATTTTCAGGTTTTTCTCTGCAAATTTTCTCAAGAATCGGCCATTTTTTCCAAATTTCATCGAGCTTTTTTCTTCATTTTTCGCTTTTTGTTGAGAAAAATCAAAAAAATCAAACAAAGTACCCTTTTTACTCCTAATTTCGTCTTTTTTTCCGATTCTGAAAGGAATTTTCTTTAGGGTTTTTCTCTACAAATTCACCCAAAAATCCCCAATTTTTTTTTCGATTTTTTCAACTTTTTAAGCGAAATTTTGGTCTTTTTTTAACACTTTTTTTGCAATTCTTACCTGACAAAAGTGACTATAAAAACGAGGGCTCGCCGCGACGACGTCGTCATCTGCATTTTTCGAAAAATTTCAAATTAAAAAAGAAAAAATAGAGAAAAATATATGGGCGTTTTGTATGAGTCTGTTTCAATCGAAAGAGACAATTGTGCACAATTTTTTCCTTATCAATTGATAAGAAAAATGGCGAAGAAAAGAGGACAAAAGTACTTTTTTGATAATAACTACAAGAGGACTACTTTCAAAAAGGGGAAGAAATCAGAGGGTACAAACTACCATAAGATCACCTTTTTATTTTTAGAAAGAATGGATTTTTAGTGGAAATTGAAATTGGATTTTTGATAGAAAAAGATGGAGGGAAAAACAGTGAATCATGAGACAAAAAAAGAATGAAAATAAACACAGTTTGGATAGAGGAAGAGATGAGGGAGGGTCTCGAAGCGAAAATAATATTTTGTTTGCATTTTGAAATTGAAAAAAAAGGTGAATTTTTGATGGGAAATTGAAAAATGTTTGCGAATTTCGGAAGGAAAATAGTGGAAAATTGAGATTTTGAGGAAAAATTTTAATTTTCTCGCAGAAATTTTTTTTTTAGAGAAAAATTGCAAATTTTCAGAAAAACCGAGGAAATTGGACATTTTTGGAGAAAAATCGCCTTAAATTTGGTCGAAAAATCAAAATTTGATCGAAAAAATCAAAAATTTCAAGTGTTTTTGGTGGAAAAATCTCATTTTCAGTCATTTTTCCCTTAATTTTCACCTTTTTTCTTCAATTTTTCTTGAAATTTTCCCCAAAACCCTCAAAATTCACCACTTTTCTTACAATGGAATATACGAATAAATGGTTAAAAACGTGGAAAAACAGCCGAAAATCGAGAATTTTCTTTCGAAAAAGCTTAAAAAATCACAATTATTTAATATATTTGTCCATGAACTTCTTGTGGAATTCGGATCGAATCGCGTCGTTGATAAAAGTGACATTCTTCTTTCTCTCCTCGACTCCTTTCGCACAATTCTTGAAGACGACATCATCGTCCCAACGACGTTTCACCTGAAAATCTGCTCCAGACCCGCCGGCGGCTCCAGAAGACGTCGGCTCATTGAGCAACGGATTTCCAGCCAGAATATTAGCCATTCTCTGCTTCTCTTCTCTCTCTTTCACTTCCTCATCTCTCGCCGCTTTCTCCTCGGCTCGCTCCTTCTTAATCTTCTCCAATTCTGCCATCAACGCGGCCGTATCGTCGTCATCTGAATCATCGTCATCTGAATCGTTGAGCTCATCGACGGCTTCATCCGCATCGACTGCGGCAGCGGATTCCGCGGCGATTTGATCCATTCGTTGACGTTTTGAGTGGGAAGAGGAAGAAGACGTGGTGGAGCCGGCAGATTCACGGGCACGCTTCTCACGGATTGCATTGCGCTCCTTGTCCTCCAATTCGCGACGGAGATCCTGGAAAAGAAGAAAAAATTGGAGTTTTTGCCTTGAAGATGACGTTAATGAAGCTCACATCTGAGTTTCATAGCCTGAGGGCTTGCGTTTTTCACACTGAGAATGCAACGAATGCCGAATTTTTAGCGTTCGAATTGCATCGCTTCAACGCTGTCAAACTACAAAGTCTACAATTTGAACGCTGCAAAATCGCGGAGACTGGTGGAGAAAACTCAGCGTTCAGCTTGACCGCTGCTAAACTAGAAAGGCTACAAAAAGAACGCTGCGAGAAGTTTGCAAACTACTATCAAAATAAAAAACGATTCCTTGACACCGTCACGTCAAAATGCACAGCAGGGGGCCCACTGACTCCGCCCCCTCCAACACTTGCATTTTTAGCTGTTTCAGCTGTTTTCACACGTTTTTTTCCAGTTTTTCTTATTTCTCTTGACAAAAATATGAATTTAATTGCTAATTATGTTACAAAAATGCACAAAAACTAGAAATAAAGCCAGAAATAGAGGAAAAACATAGATTGACGATTTCGGACTGCAATTTCAGAATTTCTTGAGTTTTTGTGCATTTTTGTAACATAATTAGCAATTAAATTTATATTTTTGTCGAAAGAAATAAGAAAAACTGGAAAAAAACATGTAAAAACCGCTGAAACAGCTAAAAATGCAAATGTTGGAGGGGCGGAGTCAGCGGGCCCCCTGCTGTGCATTTTGACGTGACGGTGTCAGGGAATCGTTTTTTACTTTGATAGTAGAGAATGCAAATCGCATAGCCTGAACGCTGCTAGACTACAAAGAGTACAATTCGAACGCTGCCATACTGCGGAAACACAAGGAAACGCAGCGTTGAAGCTGTAGTCTTTATATTTTAGCAGCGCTCAACTTGACGGCTCCTAAACTACAAAAAATACAATTCGAACACTTCAAAATTGCGGAAATGGAAGAAAACGCAGCGTTGAGAATGTAGCTTTTGTAGTTTAGCATTGTTCAAATCTCATAGCCGGAGCGCTGCTAAACTACATAGCCTACAATTTGAACGCTGCTAGATTTCCTTGCACTGCTACAGACAAAATTAGTCCTTCTGGCGCGAAAAAGCTGGCCGTACTCGTGAAAAAAAACAAAGACCCAATTTTCTACCAGTCTTTTAACATTTTCAGTGGAAAAATTGTGAAAAACAGCTTGAAACTCAATTTTTCACGATTCCGATCAGCTTTTTTTGGCCCAAAACCTCCTTTTTGGCTTCAGCAACGTTGGTTTTCACCGCACACCATGATTTTTCCTTGATTTTCCACCTGAAATCCTTTAGTTTCCCTACCTTCTTTCTCAAATCCTCCTCAGTTCCCTGCCCGGTCTGACGATACTTCATTTTCGTGTGCGACGGCATATCTTTTGACGAGTACTGAGCCGAGAGTTTCGAGAGATCACCCTCACCGCGGGCGGTTCCTCCGCGAGCCGGAAAGAATGTCGGACGATGGGCGGTGGTCATTTTTTGCTGCAAAAAAAATGAATTAGGAGAGGGAAAAAGTCAAAAAAGCGAAATTTTGAGCTTAAAACGGAGTAAAACAAGGCCGGAGAGGCGGAAATTTTTTGAAAAATTGATTTTTTTGGAAAAATCGGCGATTTTTACTATTTCTACACCAAATCCACAGAAGAAGTCGATTTTTCTACTGTTTCCGATTGATTTCGGAAAAAAGATGACGAAAATCGGCGAAAAACAATTTATTTTTGCTAAAAATCGATATTGGCCGAGTAAACTCAATTTTCCCCGATTTTTTTGAGAATTTCAACAGAATTCAATGAAAAAATGTTATAAATTAAGTTTTATCGACTTTTAAGTAAAAAAAACCAACAAAAATCGATGAAAAATGAAAGAAAATGACTGAATAATGAATTTTCCCGAAATCGGCTAGTTTTCCTTGTTTTTTTCATGATTTTTAATGAATTTTAACAGTTTTTTGTTGATTTTTTGATAATTTCAACGTTTTTATCAACATTTCTAGCAAGAAAACCAAGAAAAACGGGCTCAAACGAAGAAAAACGAGAAGGAATGATTCGAAATTGATTTTTTCGCAATGGAGCGCGAAAGGGAGAAACTAGTCCGCGAGCCGGCGGCCACGGCCCCCAACCTCAATGCGCGCGTAGTTCAAATCAGGTTTTCTTCAGAGAGGGGTGTTTTCGACAGTTTTAGCTGTTTTTCATGATTTTTTTCTTAAAAAACAGAGAAATAAATAATAAATTTTATTGAAAATATCATATTGAGCAAATCTTGCTGAATTATTTCAAAATTTAGAGCCTCTACTCGTCACCACTGTCATATTCTGTCCGGAAGATCGTTTTCTTATCAATGATATAATCCATCGTCGATATTCCGCATTGAAAAAGCATATTACTATTCTAAAAATTTAAAATTCCGCCGTTTTCAAATTTTTCCCTCCGCAAATGTGCCCCACCGCACTTCCGAACTTACGGCGCAATACAATTGACTCCACAAGACGATAGGGTAGTTGTAATAAAAATTTTC
The DNA here is from genome assembly GCA_963572265.1 of Caenorhabditis doughertyi. NCBI lineage: Eukaryota > Metazoa > Nematoda > Chromadorea > Rhabditida > Rhabditidae > Caenorhabditis > Caenorhabditis doughertyi. Next base: position 21,072,421 of record OY751557.1, on the reverse strand, counting down.
CAATGTAATTCTCTTCCAGGCAAATAGGAAGAGCCTTTGACATACCAAAACCCAATAAACGTCATAACCCCGCCTTGGACAAGGACCTAAACCCGGGAAATTTAAAAGAGGAGTGAAATCACTTTTTTTTAATTCCGAATTTTGGTTGATTATTTATGAAAGGATCAGATTTTTATTGTCTGAAATCACGGAAACTTCTCCAAAAACCATAAAGTTGCGTCGCCTGGCATAGATTTACTTTCGGTGGCCGAGTCCACTCGGACTACACGGGCATGTGGAAGAGAAACCGTGTAGTTCTCGAGGACAACCGCTGATATTTTTACTTTCTTTTTTAATTATTTTTTTGCCGCTTTTTGACAGTTTTCTGCTATTTTCAGGCTCAAAAAGGAAAAATCGGCAAAAAAAAAATAAGAGGTTGTCCTCGAGAACTACACGGTTTCTCTTCCACCTGCCCGTGTAGTCCGAGTGGACTCGGTCACCGAAAGTAATTCTATGCCACCAGGCGACGCGATTTTATGGTTTTTGAAGAATTTTTCCTGATTTCAGACAATTAGAATCTGATTCTGTATTAAATAATCTAACAGAATTCGGAATTAAAAAAAAGTGATTTCACTCCTTCTTCAAAAAAATTATCAATGGAGCGCACTTTCATACCTGCATCGCAAAATTAATTTCTCGTTTTCTAACTTCTTTACTCGAAGTTTTGAACATTTTTCTTCGGCAAGTCACCAATATCACAAATGTGATAATATCAAACACTGAAATGGCAAGGACCAAAAAGAATTGGAAGGTTAAGCTGACCAAAATCAATTTCGAGCCACATTCCTGAAAAAAATTCAAGATTTTTGAATTCCCGCCGGGCCCCCTCTTCAACCTCATTCCTCAAAGCTTCCATAAACACCCAACCAAACTGAAAAAATGGGAAATAACATCGATGAAAGAAGAAAAAATAGGAGAAAATTATAGGTGGCAGTGTCCAATTGATGATGATGTAGATAATTACAGTCTTTTGGCTGGAAAAAATGACGAGTTTGTCTGCGATTTTTCAAATTTCTGTGAATATTTTGATGAAAATATGTTTCTCAAAAAAAAAAAAGCAAAACAAAAATTTGGCAGCAGGTGAAATTGAACCATGACCTTTAATTTTCCTGCATTTGAAAAGTTCTTATCCGGGGCAGTTCTTGAACGGTCGGTTCTTATAAGGTTCAGTTCAGTTCTCAACCGACCATTTCTGAAACCCGCCGAAGTCCAGTGGGGCGCGGTCGCTTATTATTTTGCTTGCCTATTCGTTGTCAATGGAGCGCACTTTCCTTACCTAAAAATCTTTCGATATCTAAATGGCATACTTGATGCACAGAATCGATTAAAAGCCATCAACGTGTGAGATCCCAAAATAATAGGGAATATTGTAAGGGACATATTTCCAAATAGAGCAGAATTACTAACAATTAATATGGAATTTCTGAATAATTATACTATTAAAAAAATTTTTGTTCACTTTTTTTATTCAGATTCCGATTTTGATAGGGAAACCACTCAATAATCCCTCACAAATCGCGTCCAAAATTGTTACAGACTGATGGCCGCGGCCATGTGGCCTAGGAATATCGGCCACACGGCCACGGCCACAAGCCGTAACTTGCAATTCTGGATGCAAATTCTGAGCTTCAAAGCCATTTTTTGAGTAATTTACTTATGAAAAATGGAATCCTCATTTAAAAAAATTAATCAAAATTCAAAAAAAAACCCTTTAAAAACTTACAATGCCAATCCGAAAAAGAAAAAAGAAAACGAGGTTACTGTAGCTGCAAACTGAGCAAAAGTTTCGTTAAGGATAAGGACTCCAAATATAGATCCTCTAATATTTTTGATGTGATAAGCACCAATGACAACAACACATTGAATGAGAACACCAGTGAAAGTGACCTGGAAATGGGTATTTTTTTAGTATGTTTTTCTTAATTTACAGTGTGATGGCCGTGGCCTAGTATTCGCCTCGGTCATTTTTCTCTGTCTTTTGCTTTTTTCCATGAATAACACGTTCAAAAACAGTTAAAAAAGATATTTGTAACAAGAAATTTTGGAGAAAAAACCTGACGTATTCTCGGCCACGGCCACCGAACTGAATTTTTTCATGAAAAAATCACAAAAATTCGAAGATTCAAAATTTAATGAGAACCGCTAGAACCATTGGTCACAGTCTGGTGGCCGTGGCCTAGGATCCGACTCGGTCATTTTTCTCGCTTTTTTTTAAATGATTAACCCGTGCAAAAACAGTACAAAATACGAGATTGGTACCGAAAACATGTGAAATTGAGGCAGAAAAAGCAAAAAGTACATGAAAAAAAGAGACTTGTCGGGTTCTAGGCCACGGTCATCAAACTGTGATTTGCGGTTTTGAACGCAGGTTTTGAGCGATAAAAAAAATCGGAACCAAAAAAAAGACTAGATAAAAGGTCACTGCTAGGATGAGCCACCATTAGGAAAGCGTTGGCCTCTAATAGGAAAAACTAGGCCACCACTTTGGAAAGTTCGGCCACGAAAAAATAAACCACTTACCGAGCTAATAATAATCCCAACATTTGTGTCATCCGGGCCAAAAATGTAATTCTTGTCGGCTTCAGTGAAATAAGAGTCATTTCGAAATGTTGATCTAAAAATTGTTCTTTTTTGAAAAATTTTCTAGCTGTGAGCAGTGTGCTTTACCGGTGAAATTCCGTTGAGTTTTCCGGAAAACTTTTTTTCCAGTTGCATTTTGACGCGAAATTTTGAAAATCAAGCAACGATGCTCCGAAATTGCGCCTGGGTGCATTGTTTAGCAGCTTTTCCGGTAAACTTTCCGGAAAATTTACCTAACTTTTACATTTTTCAGAAAATTTTCAGAAATTTTATTTATTTCCTTTTATTTATTTGGTTTTTATTTATATATTGTATTTTTATAAATTTTTTTATTTCCTTTTATTTATTTGGAAAATTATTTTTACAATAATTTTCCGGTGAATTATCCCGATAAATTCGTCTATAATTTATCGAAACACTCGTTTACCGGTAAAATTTAGATAAATTTCCCGGTAAATTTACGGAAAAGAAATTTATCGGTAAAGTTTTTAAAAAATTGATCAACGACACTTCAAAATTACGCGAGTTTGCTCTTTAGCAGATTTACCGGCAATTTTATTGATAAGGTTTCGATGAATTTACCGGTAAATTTCCATAAATTTTCAAAATTTTGCCAAATTTCAAGTCAGTTCGTCAAAAAAACTCGAGGTGTTCAAAAATGTTTTCGGTAAGTAAATGCGCCCCATCGAACTTTACGAAAAAAATCAAAAAAAGTTCAAAATAACTTACACCATTGACGTATAACTTCCCAGATCATAGAATTCAATGTCGCAAAAAAAACCAGAGGAAAAAAAATCTAAAAACACTCAAAAGCAGGTGTTTATATTTCCATGAAATATTATATGTTGAATGTTTTTTGGCTCCGCCCCCTTTTTTCCCCTTTTGAGCAAACTTTTGGAAATTTTATGTGACTAAGTATGTAATTATGTTTGAGTGGGTTGAAAAGGAAATACAAAGTACATGAAAAAGGTTTTTCGGATCTTTGAAGTAAAGGTGGCCTAGAAACTCAGGCTGAAAAAAGTTAGGCCAACAAAGTTGAAAGTTAGGCTACCAAAGATGGAAGTTCGGCCACTAAGGATGGATGTTAGGCCACCAAAAGGAGAATATAGTCCACCAAACAGGGAGAGTTAAGCCACCAAAGGGGAAAGTAAGGAAACCTAATGGGAAAGCTAGGCCGCCTCATGGGAAAGTTAGGCCTCCAAAAGTGAAAGTTGGGCCACCAAAGAAGAAATTTAGGCCACCAAAAGAGGAAGTTAGGCCACCAAAGGAGGAAGTTAGTCCACCAAATAGAAAAGTTTAGGTCACCGAAGTTGAATGTTAGGCCACCGAAGTGGAAAGCTAGGCCACCGAAGGGGAAAGCTAGGCCGCCAAAGGTGAAAATTAGGCCACCAAAAGGGAAAGTTAAGGCACCAAAAAGGAAAGTTGGATCACCAAAGTGGAAAGTTAGGCCACCAGAGGTGAAATTTAGGCCACCAAAGTGGAAAATTAGACCACGAAAAGGGAAAGTTAGGCCACCAAAGAAGAAAGTTAGGCCACCAAAAGTGAAAGTTAGGCCACCAATGGTGAAAGTTAGGCCACCTAATGGGAAATTTAGGCTACCAAAAGTGAAAGTTAGGCCACCAATGATGAAAGTTAGGCCACCTAATGGGAAATTTAGGCTACCAAAAGTGAAAGTTAGGCCACCAATGGTGAAAGTTAGGCCACCTAATGGGAAATTTAGGCTACCAAAAGGGAAATTTAGGCCATCAAAAATAAAAGATAGGCCACAAAATGGGAAAATTAGGTCACGTAGAATGAATCTTTAAAAGCTTCGAAAGGCCTCGGTTTCGATCAAATGTTCATTTTGAAAGGAAAAAGTCAAAAGTTAAAGTTTATTTATACCCAGTTAATACATTTTAAAAGAATTGAATTATAAAAGACATATGAAGAGAGAAAGAGAGGTAAACAAGATATTTTATGTGCATTTTATGAAAAAAATGTTGAAGAAGGAAAGTTTTTTTGTTAAAGGATTAGAATTCAGGTAGGAGAAATCAGTAATAGGCAATATGGGCTTTGGTGGCCTAGAAACCCCCGGTGACCGAAATTTTTGAATACACAATTTTTTCGTGAGTAAACTATGACATTTTAGTGACAGATCATGAAAAAATCGACGAAAAATCTCTTTTCGACAAGCTCGGCCGTCTTGTGGTTTCTAGGCCAGCATGATTATTTTGATTCCCGATTAAGACGAGTTTCACTTTTGCTGTCCTAGAAATCCCATAATAGCCGGAAATACGGTTTTACGAGCGTCAAACGAAAAAAATGCCAAAAAAAAACGAGAAAATGAGCAGAAAAATAACATTTCTCAAAAAGTTCGGCCACCGGAGGTTTCTAGGCCACTACCGTATTTTAATACAAAAATAAACAAAAAAAAATCAAATTGAAGCAACGACCGTAGAAACAACTCCTGTGTGACGTGTATGGAAGTTCGATTTGGTGTAACAAGAGAAAATCCATTTTCGATATTCCGGATTGAAAATGAACACGACCAATCTGCAAAATTTTTTGTATAGGGGAAGTTAGGCCATCAATGAGAAATCCTAGGCCACCACTAGGCCACTACTCGGGAAACCTAGGCCACTACTAGGGAAACCTAGGCCACTACTAGAAACACCTAGGCCAGTACTAGGAAAAGCTAGGTCACTACTAGGGAAAGCTAGGCCAGTACTAAGAAAAGCTAGGCTACCACTAAGGAAACCTAGGCCAATACAAAGATATCCTAGGCCATTTTCTATCAACTTACGGGTCAAAAATGTGCATTAGGTTGGCCGAGAAACTCGTTGTGAAAAAGTTCTTCCATCTCTCGTCATTGCCCGGAATCCACGAATAGCCCATTTCGTACCAGAATCCGTGCATTAGGAAAACGACTCCCTGGATTAGGACCTACAAAAGGATTGGGTTACTGTGGGTACAGTAATCCGGGGGTACCTGAGCAGCAAAACTCATCTCTCGACGACGGACGGCGGTACTTTGTTTCGAGTAGACACGTTTCTGGAAGAAGGAAGGGTTAGGCCATCGTTGGGGAAAGTTAAGCGACCGCTGGGGAAAGTTAGACCACCTTCGGGAAAAGTTAGGCCACTGATAGGGGAAATTAGGTCACCATTAGAGTGAATTAGGCCATTGTTAGAGAAAGTTAGTCCGTCGTTAGGGAGGGTTAGGCTACCGTTGGGGAAAACTAGGCCACAACTAAGGAAAACTAGGCCATCATTGGCAAAACCTAGGCTTTTACTGGGAAAACCGAGACTACCATTATTAAAACCTAGGCCAGAAATAGGGAAACCTATGCCACCAACCCCCAAAGACTCACCCTTAAAAACAGCAAGACCACCAGAGTGACCAAATCAAAAAGCAGAATCAAAAAGCTCAATGACATTTGCACATACATATTGTAAACATTGATAACATCTCTACAAATATCAGTATAAACCGCTCCAGTGATAACCCATCCATAGTGATAAAAAACGAATCCACATTGACCTGAAAATCAAACTAGGGTGCCCTTGTATTAAAGGGAAAAACTTACGGAGACCGAAAACCCAGAGGCATGCTAGAAAGGAGGCAACCCAATTGAAAACGATGGCCGCTTGCATTTTTTTGGTCCTTAAATTTTTTTGGTCCTTTTTGGCCCTTATTCGAAATTTTCAAGTGAAAAATTATAACTTACGTAAAAATTTTCTTATAAGTGAACACAAAAACAGAAGCACAGAGACGATTTAATGACATCATTAGAAAGCTTCCGAGAATGATGGGAAGAAGGAAAACACTAAAGTTTCCGGAATAGTGACTGTGGTCCACGACGAATTTGATGTTTCTGGAAGAAGAAAAGTTAGGCCACGTTGGGAGTAAGTTTGGCCACGGAATGATAGGCGGGAGAGGAAGTTAGGCCACCGCAGAGGAAAGTTAGGCCACCACGGGGAAAGCTAGGCCATCACAGGGGAAGCTAGGCCATCATTGCAGAAAGTTAGGCCATAACAGGGGAAAGTTAGGACACGTCTAGAAGAAGCTACGCCATCATTGCGAAAAGTTAGGCCATCAATAGAGATATGACTAGGGAAACTTAGGTCACCCACAGAGAAAGCTAGGCCACCTTTAGGAAAGTTGAGTCACCACTGGGAAAATTAGGCCACCAATATCGCCATGACCAGATAAAACTAGGCCACTGCTAATACAACCTAGGCCACCATTAGGAAAGCCTTGGTTACTAGTAGGATAGCCTAGGCTACATCCAGGGGAATCTAGGCTATCATTGTGGAAATTAAGGCCACCAAAGGGGAAAGTTAGGCCAGTAATAGAGCCATGACTAGATAAAACTAGGCCACTATTAGGAACACCTTGGTTACTAGTAGGATAACCTAGGCCATTACTAGGGAAAGTTAAGCCATCGCTAGGAAAACCTAGGCCACCTAGTAGGCAACTAGTAGGAAAAACTAGGCCACCACTAGAAATAAGTTCGGACATCACTAGAAAACCTAGGCCACCTAAACTCACAACAAAACTCCAAGAAAGAAGAATGTTCCACTATTGAAACATGCAAGCAATTGAGTCACATTCTGATTGTACATCAACATTCCAAATGGACTTTTAAGAGCTGGAATACGTTTACATCCAATTATAACTGCCAGAAGCATGAAGAATCCGATGAAACATTCCTGGAAAAGAAAAGTTAGGGAGGTTTCTAGGCCACTTAAAACTTACCGAGGAGACTAGAGATCCTGCCAAGAAATCGTCATCCGAATAGACGAAACTTTGATCGTGAACCCACATTGCAGTGACGTTACGGATTGGCATGGTACCCTGAAAGAAGGGAGTGATTTTTTTGGAATTTCTAGGCCACGAAAAGCGAAATCTGGATTTCTAGGCCATGATAATTTGGATTGCTAGGCCAAGATAATTTGGACTTAGGCCATGACAGTTCGGATTCCTAGGCCATGATAATTTGGATTTCTAGGCCAAGATAATTTGGATTTCTAGTCCATAAAAAGCATAGGATTGTTGTACAAAGCTCGTACGTGATCAGCATCAAGAATGAATAGAAAATGAATTAAAAATAGAAATTATACATTTAGTAGTAAAAACTCTCGCGGGGCTTGGAAGGATTATGTGAATAACAAGCGAGAAATAATCTTTGGTTAGACGTTAATGAGAAGAAAGTGCAATAGGGCGCGTTTGCATCCCCCTGTAAAAAAACCCTATAAAAAAGGCAAAACCTCTTCAAAAACCCATTCCTAACCCTCTAACCCATCTCCAATTACCCCAACAAAAAAACAAAAAAAAAAACAAAAAGATTTCGACCACGGCAGGACTCGAACCTACAATCCCCAGATCCGAAGTCTGGTGCCTTATCCATTAGGCCACGCGGCCACGTCTTCTATGAGGGTGAAAGGCGTACAAGTGTGAGCAACACAAAGAAAGAGGGGAGAGAGCGCCCTCTCCTTGTAAGTAAGACGTCATGCAGTTACTGCTAGCGGGAAAAAAAAGAGGAGAGTAAGAAGAGAGAGCGAGAGAGTATGGGAAGAGGGTGAGACGCAGAGAAAAGCTTGAAAGAGATAGGGGAAAGAGGAACACAAGAAATGGTTGAAGTGACGTGAAAAAAAATACGTTTTGAATAAGAAGGCCCTGTAGAAGTTCTGTACTTATTAGTTGTGCAAGATAATGAGCAAACGCGCCCCGCTGGATTTTTTCGATTTTCACCAAAAAAACACCAATTTTTGACTAAAATATGGGGTTTTCGAATGGAAAATGACTGTTTCAGCCCTCTTTTCGACCTAAATCTGGATTAAACCTAGAAAAAAGACCATTTTTTCCTTCAAAAGTTTTAATATTTTTCGATTTTCGGTGAAAAAATACTGTAGAATAGGCACTTAAGGTGATAGAAAATAGCCGCAAACCCCGAGCAAGAATGGAACAGAGTACCGTATTCCTACAGTAACCTCAGATTATATCCACAGCAACCATAACTCGAAGACTATGAAGCTGGCCTCAAATGCTCACAAAAGAACAGGAACTGAAAGCTATGCCTGCTTTGTTTCACAACTTCATAAAAGTGCAATTCATTAACATTTAGCAATAGACTTTGACTCTCACTTTTGGTATCAGTCATAATGTCCCTCAGCGGGACCAAAGGTGTATAGACTATAAGGTTCAGATAACTGTGAAGTATGAAATGGGTACTACAATAAAAAGCATGACTTTTTCTCTCTGAAGTTTAGAAACCGTCAGTAGTACCTATTCTTTCTCCTGAGCCAGACTGAACAAAAAAAACCAAACGCCTCTAATAGAAGGGCATAGAAAAAATGCCCTTATAAATAGGGTTCACAATAAGGTTCAGATGACTTTAAAGTATGAAATAGGTACTATAAAGCAGAAAAAAAAGAATGAAGAAAGTTTTGAAACCTGTAATAGAAGGGTCCTAAAGAGGGAACATTTCTAAAAACAGAGTTAAGCAGAAGAATGGTAACTTGTTCAGAGAATATATAAAAATGGGCGGAGCTTGGTGAGAAGAGCTCGGGATTATCACTAACTAATTGACGTGTTATTCATTTGAGAAAAAAGGATGTCATGTGGTAGAGGGACTAGATTCATTCAAAATAGGAGGACAACCTCTATTAGAAATGCACCTTAAATACAGGAGCCTGCCCTTTTATTAGGGAACCTTTGCTAGTGTTTTACTAAAAAAGCTTGAATAGAGTTGAAGAGGTAGTAAACCTTTTTTTGTGACATATCAAAATCGGTAGGAAACCAGGAGTAAATCCTCTATTTGAACTGTACCTCTAATTGAAGGGCATGCCCCTATATTACAAAGCTTGTAAAAATGAGGCTGCTCAGTAGGAGGGACTAGAAAAATTCTTGATGGCTTAGAAATCCAAAGGTGGGAATTCAAAAAAGATTTTTGGTTCCTTGTTCCATTTTATTCTGACTCATGGTTGAACTAATTGCACCATCATTTTAAAAACCCTGTAATAGAAGGGCACTAATGTGCTCTTATATTAGAGGGATGCTATATGAATTTCTCAAAAATATCGAATATACTAGTCACAAAAATGAAAATGACTATAGTGTCCTTATATTAGAGGGATGGTATAGGAAACTCCCATAGTTCTCAACTCTATCAAATATGAAAATAAGTATAGTGCCTTTATATTAGAGGGATAACATAGGACTCTCAAATATACCACTCACAAATATGAAAATGAATCTAGTATCTCTCACCACATGACACCCCCTTTCCCAAATGAATAACACGTCAATTAGCGAGTTACGAGTAATCCTCCTGAGCTCTTCGCTTACGAAGCTCCGCCCATTTTTATGTAGTTTGTGACCATCTCTCACCCTTGTGATTTATTAAGAGAAAAACATTTGAAAATAGAAAAGGAAATTATGATGATCTAGACTTTAGATGATGGAAGAGGATGAAAATAATATGATTCAATTTTAGATCCCAATGGAATTAACTCCATTAACAATATATATTTTTCAGTGAAAATATTGTGTCTGAACACAAAATGAGCAACTATGAGTCGAATCTAGAGAGCGTATGATGGCCTAGAAAAACTTGAACGAAAAGCTAGGCCACCGAAACTTCACACTGTAAAACGGCCTAGAAAACTTTAGGTCACAAATGTTAGGCTACCTCTCTTATGTAGGTCACAGAGCGTCTGAACAGAAAAAAGCTAGGCCACCAGAAACACTTTGGAAAACAATGGCCTAACTGTTTCTAGTCCAGCTTTATCATTGTAGACAAATATGCCGTGATAGAATGAGAGAAGAGATTGATGGCCTAGAAAAACTTGAATGAAAAGCTAGGCCACAAACTTCCCACGGTTGGATGGCCTAGAAAAAATTTAGGTCACGAAAGTAAATTATCTAGGTTATTTGGAATTTGGAATACTTTGGAATCAATGACCTAACTTTTGCAGCTTACTTTTTCTAGGCCAGTACTAACATTGAAGGCGGATGGCCTATCTAGTTTTTTTTTTCTAGGCCACCAAATAAAACTTTGGAACATATGGCCTAACTTTCTCGGTTAGGAATTTCCTAGGCCACAAGATAAGCTGTTAGAGGTTGTGACTTGTTTCTAGGCCACTTTTATACATTTTGAAAAAGACGTGGACGAGTTTTCTCATCTTCCTTTTTCTAGGCCATCTTTTGAGAGTTATGACCTAACTTTATTCACTTTGGTTTTTCTAGGCCACCAAATATATTAACAAACTTCCTTATTCAGATCTTAATAACTCTTTCCAAATGATTACCTAGTTTTTCCAATTACTTTTTCTGGGCCGCCTAACCTCTCAGGAATCGTCATGACCTAACTTTATCCACTCCGATATTCCTAGGCCACCAAATTAATGACCTAATTTTCTCAAAACTTATGAGCCTTGTCTGAATGATGGCCTAGAATTTCCATTTTGTTTTTCTAGGCCATTAAAAACAACAAAAAAAATGACCACAACTTAGTAATTTCAAGAACAGACAGCTGGAATTCTTTCAACAGACAGGAACTCCTTTTTTACTTGAGAAAAAGAGCAAAAAATCTGAAATTAGGCCCTAGATTTTCACGTGAATTTGTCATTTTTGTCAGCTTTCGTTCCACTTTGTTATTCATTATTTTCGAGAGAAAAAAAAAAGAAAACTTGTAATTTTTTTCAGAAATGGTGAGCCATCTAGAAGGCGAAATCTGTAATTATTCTTTTCGTCTTCTTTTTCCTTTTTTTTTCACATAATTTGTCTGTTTTTCATAAAAAAAAAAGAAGATTTTTTTGTTCCTCAAAAATCTGACGGAGATCACTTCTGTGTAGTTTGGTAAGGGGTACTGTAATTCTAGGGAGTATGAAAGAGTGTTCGCAGGGAGGAGACGCAGAGAAAAAAAAGTGCATGCCCCTTGTAGTTTTTGCAGTCTTTGTAGTTTTTGTAGTTTTAGAGTTTTCGTAGTGTTCGTAGTTTTTGTAGTCTTCGCTCTCTCACCTAGAAAACCGGAAGGCCGTGTAGTCGTTGTCAGACTACGAAAAATACAAAGACTACAAAGAATAAAAAAACTACAAAGACTACAGTGACTACAAAAACTACATAGACTACAAAAGCTACAAAAGCTACATAGACTACAAAAACTGCAAAAACTACGAAGAGCCTTGAAATCGTAATTTGTAATTGCAAGGTTTATTCTTCCCGGGGCAAAAAAAAATTCAAAAATATAGATTCATCAAAGTGGGCGGAGCTTATCAGCTCCGGTTATCACATGTCACAGTCCCTTTTTTCGCTGCCGAACCAGACGAAGACGACTTTTCCCAGTACTTTCCTTTCACTGACGTCATTAATTCTGAAACATTTTTCCATTTTAAAGGCGCATACAGTAACCCCCCCCCCATGCTTACTTTTGAAACATCTACCGTACTCTGATACGCAGGTCATTATACAAATTGAATCGATTGCCGGGTATACGGTAAAAACGCTTGAGAATATCGACGAGGGAAAACTGATTTCAAGATCGGCAAACGGTACTGATGGTAAGGTGAGATTCTACAGTATCCTACAGTAATCAGGCCCAATCCTATTGCAGTTCTCCAGATATTCTATTGCACACTAAATATCGTAAAATCTCTAATACAACGGCACCCCTAATAGAACGGCACCCTGATAGAAACACATGCTCAAAAGAAAAAAAACACCAACATTTCATAAACCAGAATTTTTCAAAAACATCTAAAAGTACAGTAATCTTCCACATTCTACAGAAATCCACAGTATTCTACAGTATTCTACAGTAGACTACAGTATCCTATCTACAGTAACCTACAGTGTCCTACAATAACCTACAGTAACCTACAGCAACCTACAGTTTCCTACAATATCCTTCAATAACCTACAGCACACTACAGTAGCCTACAGTATTCTACAGTAACCTACAATAACCTACAGTATTCTACAATAACCTACAGTGCCCTACAGTAACCTACAGTTCTACAGTAACCTACAGCACCCTTCAATACCCTACAGTACCATACAGTATTCTACACATACTACAATGACCTACAGTATCCTAAGATAACCTACAGTAACCTACAGTAACCCACAATTACCTATAGTAATCTACAGTAACCTACAGTAACCTACAGTATGCTACAGTAACCTGCAGTGTTCCACAGTAACCCACAGTAACCTACAGTATCCTACAGTAACCAACAATACCATACAGTACCCCTGCCCTATTACCTGTATCAAAAGAGCCTTGAAAAACTGCCGATGAATTCTGCGATGCAACGGCGACATGTCCGACAACTTGTCCTTCATATTATCCCACATTTTAAAGGCGCATACAGTAATAATGGAGTACTGTACCACGGAAATGGCAGTTATTGTCAGCAATCCATAAAGGCTTCTCCAGTGTAATCCACCATTTTCATTATAAGAAATCAAGCTGACAATAGGGATTTCAGACACATTTTTTTGATATCTGTCTGAAATTTCAGCCGACAAATATTGGATTCCATAAGAATCCAAAGCGAAAAAATAAACCACTGAAAAACCCCAAAGAAAACCAAAAATAGTATAATAAAAGACCCAGATTAAATAATATCCCTTATCGAAATACAAAAGTTTGTTCGAATCAAAAACTGCCCAATATCGATATAGGAATTGGATGGCTAGAAGGCAAATTATAGCTGAAAATATGCCTGTGTAGGCTCCAATCATGATTTTTAGAAAAAAATTGGAGAAAAGAGGATTAGGGAAGGTGAAGTAGACCAGAGCATTGTTATAAGTGTGGAGGAGCTGAAAAATTGAAGGGATAACCTCTAATAAACAGGCACCTCTAATAGAAGGGCACTTTTTGATAGACCGGCACTCTGAGGCTTAATTCCAAATGCCGACCTCTAATAGTACGGCACCCCTAATAAAGCAGCGCTCACAGGTTTTTTTCGGAAATTTTCTGAAAAACGCTCTTACATTTAGGCGGCATGCTCAAAGTGAAAAAAATCAATTTTTCAATGATTTAGTAGAGTATCGTCTCGCGAGATCCAGCGTCAGCATATTGCGAGAAAAATATGCGAGTCTCGCATTTTCTCGTTCTCGTTTTGTCTATTTTAAATTTCAACCATTCTCGCACGTTCTCGTTATCGCTCATTCTCGCATATTCTCGCATTTTCTCGTTCTCGCAATTTCATTTCTTGCATTTTTTCATTCTCGCATCATTCTCGCTGATTCTCGCGAGAATTGCGAGATTCTCGCAAAGATAACGTGATCAAATTTTCATTTCAAAATTCGAGCAAAACAGAAAAAAAAATTAGATAAAAACGCTCTAAAACTAATAGTTCCGTGAACCTTTCCCCTCTTTGTTTGTACCGAGACGAAAAATCGTGGCATTCTAGAGAAAAAGAAAAACAAAGTTCACGGAACTATTAGTTTTAGAGCGTTTTTATCTAATTTTTTTTCTGTTTTGCTCGAATTTTGAAATGAAAATTTGATCACGTTATCTTTGCGAGAATCTCGCAATTCTCGCGAGAATCAGCGAGAATGATGCGAGAATGAAAAAATGCAAGAAATGAAATTGCGAGAACGAGAAAATGCGAGAATATGCGAGAATGAGCGATAACGAGAACGTGCGAGAATGGTTGAAATTTAAAATAGACAAAACGAGAACGAGAACGTTTTGAGAACGTGCGAGAAGTACGCAATTCGTCTCGCGAGTCGACACTCTATGATTTAGGTCTGAATTTTTCAAAAAATCATTGATTTTTAGAAAAATCCAAGTAAAAATACAATATAGAGGGAGCAACCTCTAATAGAACTGCACTTCTACGAAACAGGCACGGACAGGTACTTTGACCAATAAAGCGGCATGCCGTTGTAATAGAGTTTTCACGATAATTCAAGGTGAGTCCGGCAGGCTTTTCAGGTGAGTTTCGGCCTATGTATGGTTTGAAGTTCAGGTCAAGTACATCCGGCAAGGGGAGTGCCGCGTTGCCGGAATTGCCGGATTTTCGGAGAACATTGCCGTTGCCGGAATCGCCGGACTTGCCGGATTTTGTTGAAAATAGATTGCAGAACTTGCCGAAAAAGTCCGAAAGTTGCCGCTCGCCCTAGCATGCTCTGCGTCTCCTCTCCGCTCACTCACACACACACGCACTCTCTCTCTCTCTCTCTCTCTCTCTCTCTCTCTCTCTCTCTCTCTCTCTCTCTCTCTCTTCCTGCTCCTTCAAACCCCAACTCACAGTAGGAAAAACAAAATCCATTGCGGCAAAAATGAAACCGATTACTTGAAAAATTACCAATAATTTCTTATAAGACCCAAATTGTCTTTTGATACAAAAAACTGTGAAATATACCAAAATAGACCCGAATAGAGCATTTGAGAAAAATCCGAATTTTTCGATATAAAGACAATATTGAGTGAGTTTCAGAAACGATGTTTTCATATCTGTTGAGGGATGAATGAGGTAAGGGCGCGACTTAAATAATAGACTGAATTTTTTAATTTCCGGTATACACGTACTTTTAAAGGTACATGGAACATTCTGAGAAAAAAATTAGTATTATTTCCGGAGTAGTTCTTTGAAAGTTGTGGTTTCTAGGCGAGAGTTTATGTCAGAGCGTCAGAAAAATGGGATAATGGGATAGTCGACGCAAGAGCGTCTGCATACCCGCTCTAATGTTAACTCCGCCCACCAGAGCTGGGCGGAAGTGAAAATTTTTAAAACGGAAGTCGGAAGTCGGAAGTCGGAAGTCGGAAGACGGAAGTGAAAATTTTCTAAACGGAAGTCGGAAGTCGGAAGTGAAAAAAAAGAGCGGAAGTCGGAATCCGAGAGCAAAAAATTGGTCTAATTTGTCGAAAAGCGAAAATTCGAAAAATGTATTGATTTTCACATGTTTTTGACTACTTCCAACGAGCTTCTGTGCTTCATTTCATCCGAAAGTTCGCGAATTTTCTCAATATTTTCCCTATTCCACACTTCCGACTTCCGTCTAAATTTCGGTTTCAAAACAGAAGTCGGAATTCGGAAGTCGGAAGTAAAATTTCTTAGGCGGAAGTCGGAAGACGGAAGTCAAAAAACGGACGGAAGTCGGAAGTCGGAACTCCGTCCAGCTCTGCCGCCCACCTTCGTCGAAATAGTTCTCACTTTGGGGAGAGCGGCCAGACACACAGACAGTAACGTGTCTGACCGCTCTCTCCCAAGTGAGAACCATTTTGACGAGGTGGGCGGGGTAGACATTGGAGCGGATATGCAGACGCTCTTGCGTTGACTAAAAAGGTCTTTATTCTGCAAAAAATAAAGTCAAGGCTGTACAACTTCGAATCTCAAAAACATTCCAGTAGTGAAGGTTTTCGACGAATCATAGTGCACAGATAGAGTGTCGCCATTGATAACGTAGGTGTTCTTTGTGTCAGGGAGGTTGGTGGAGTTGAAACTGCAAGATTTTTTCGGTTATCTTGAGATGGAAAAAAATTCAGATTAAAAGGGGACTATAATGACTTAAACCAAACATCGTCTCTGATTTAAAATTTTACGCTGAATACGATTTTTATAGTGATTTCGCTTGAAAATCGCTCTAAACCGTGAAAATTGTTCTGAAAAATCGTTCGATACCGCTTTAATGACCGTGGCCTCTTGGCCTAGGAATCCCACCGTGTAGTTCGAGAGGACAACGTGGCCTAGAGATTTCACCTGTGATTGCTAGGCCTTCTTGTCCTCCCACTATAAAAATCGTGATCAGCGTAGAATTGTCAAGCAGAAACAATGTGAAATTTAGGTGGGCGGAATCGGAAAATATGGTAACCCCAAAAAAAATAACTCACTTATAATCAGAAGTCTTCACTCCATTTTTCATCCCATTAATATCAAAAAATGTGTTTCCACTCATATCAGCTCTGGTTATCTTCACATTAAACTTGGCATCCGTATATCCAATTGGTGCCTTTATAACTCCTGCAGCATATTGGAAATTCTTCAATTGAGTGACACTATCTGATGCAATAAATCCTTTCCGGCCGAAGGATTTGGTGATTCCAAATGCATTCGAGACGCGAGTGATGTTAAGAGTGGCTTTTCCGTTCATTAGGACATAGGTTTTCAGTGGGCCTTTGAATTGTTGGGGTAGGTAGGTGGCACTGGTTCCAGCGCTGAAAATAGGAAGAGTTCGGTGCATTGTGTCGTAAATTGTGGTGTATACACTCATTTTTGAAGTGTTTTCAGGAGAAACAGAAACCATATTTTGTGTATAAACAATTCGTTGCACGGCCGTGGCCGTTTTTCTTATGGCCGAGAGCGGAGAAAATTCGGCCACTCTCAAAATCCTCAAGTTCAGTCGCGTTGCGTGCGATCTCGTTAATCATTTTATGACTTTTTATACTTTTCTACTTTTTTCCCTTAATTTTTTTCGCTTTAGAAACTCAAACTTTCAAATAAAAAATCGGAAAAAGTGAGAAACCAGTGTTAAACAAAATCGCCCACAACGCGCCTCAATTTGAGAATTTGGGAATGGCCGAATTTTTTCCGCCCTCGGCCACAAGAAAATTGACCACGGCCGCGCAGAGAATTGCGTATATATTAGTCCCGCAAATTAATGAGCAAATACGCCCCACTGAACAACAGTTTCAGCCCTTTAATTGACCTAAACCTGGTAAAAAACCTGGAAAAAATATAACAATTTTTCACTCAAAAATTTTAGTTTTGTCTCGATTTTCGGTGAAAAAATCTTCAAAATAGATGTTTTTCTTGCGAAAAACCGGAAAATTCACCGAAAAAATTCCGATGTGAGAAAAATTGAAGCAATGAGTCCAGTGGGGCACGCTTGCTCATGAACAAAAACCCGCCAATTAAAAAAAAAAGTTTTCTAAAACTCACTTATAAATAGCAATAGCATTCTTGGCTTCCTTCGTCACTCCTCCAATATAAACTTCCATGGTACCAACCCCAACCAAATCAGTCAAAATATCAATTTCTTCATAATTACTATTATAAATCGACTGTAAAGCAACTGGTCCTTTCGATGCATCCATTGAAAATATTCCACAATAATCACCACTTCCACATACCATTCCTTGAAATTGTTGAATATTTTTCGTATTCTCATAGTCTTGCCATAAAAGTGTCGGGGAAATTGCAGCTTTTTCTCTTTGCAAAAATTGCACTGTTATTTTGTTCCCAGTGGACACAAATTGAGTATTTCCAGTGTAGATATCATAGGCGGTTCCAAGACATGGTGCCTCTATATTAGAGCCATCAAATATCAAAATTCCTCGGAGATACTGATAAAAATATGCGCCGGAATGAGAGATTACTGTCATGGAGACCCGCGTGTCAGCAGTTACAGTAACCGGAAAGGATGGGGCAACAGGGAGCATGGAGGGCAGAAAATCAGTTTGATTCACTTTGATGTGGTTGTACATTTGAGTGTGGTCTGCAAAATTTGAAATACTCTATTACACCGGCATACCGCTCTATTGTTCAGAAAATACTGCCAATTTATTAGAGGCGCCGTTCTATTAGGGGTTGCCGCTTTTTTTCGGCTTTTTTATGCAATCTACAAAAACTGATAATTTTCTGAAAAATTCTAGACCAAGTCATTTAAAAATTAAATTTTTTTCTGGTTTATTGGGGGTGTCTCGTGTCTTAGAAAGCGCCCTTCTATTGGGAATGTCTGTATATTAGAGGTCAAAATTTGGAAATTAGGAGTGCCGTTCTATTAGAAGGTTTTTCGGGGACAAAATCCACATACTCTTAAAACTCTATTACACCGGCATACCGTTCAAAATACCTGTCAGAGTGCCGGCTTATTAGAGGTGCCTCTCTGGTAGAGGTTGCCACGTTATGGAAAGAAATTTTTTTCGAGATTTCCAAGCAAAAAAACTATTCGAAAATTAATAATTTTTTGAAAAATTCCAGTCAAAACCATTCGAAAAATTGATTTTTTTTTCACTTTGAAAGTGCAAACTAGAAGAATTTTTCCGAAGATTTTCAGAAAATCTGTGCTGAAATCTTAAAGAAATTTTCCACCATTTGCGACTTGGGGTGCCATTACATTAGGGGTGCCATTACATTAGGGGTGCCGTTCTGTTAGAAGCTACCGGTATATACAGGGTGGCCCAAAAGTATAGGACGCTGTTGTCGCTATCACCCCAATTCCTTTTCTCAGAAGGTTAAGCACTTTTTTGAAAGTTAATCACTCATATATAAATTCCACAAAAGCAATATCTTCATTCTCTTGTAGATTTTCAGAAATCATGGAATTATCACACCGACTGTCGATTTCAGGCCTAATTTGGCATACTTTGGGTCTGGATATTTCCCAGGCCGCTTATTAGAATTTCAAGAAAATTTTTTTTTTGGAGATAGCCAGTTATACAGTAGCGAGCAAAACTGAGGGCACTTTTGGTTTTTCGTGAATAAAATCCTTTGAACATATTCGACCTGGCTAAAAATTGTTTTGTGGACACCTATGCGTCCTAGGAAAACGATCCAATTTTTTTTTCTCAAAAAAATCTGTTCAGTAAATTTTTTTGCGGTGACGACTGATGAAATTTCAGGTGTCATTTTTGAAAACTTTTTTTGGTCAACTGGAGGTATTGATTTTTCTGTTCCAAAATGTTGTCCCTAGTCTCAATGAACAATTTCCGTCAAAATATCGGACATGTCGCCACTGTCTCTGACCTTATTTCAGCCAACATCCGCAAAGGGGTCTTCAAACGAGGCATAGTAACTCGGCTGAAACTGCTTCAAACGGGCTCAAAATTTGGGAAAAGATGCCTTTCGAGGTCCCAAACAAAATCTCATTAAAGAAATTGAGTTTTGAAAATTTTCATTTTTTGACTTTTGTACTGATTTTCAAAATCATCGAAAAATCAACTAAAAACTCAAAAAATGAAAATTTTCAAAACTCAAGATCTTTGATGAGAATTTGTTTGGTACCTCAAAAGACATCTTTTACCAAATTTTGAGCCCGTTTGAAGCAGTTTCAGCCGAGTTATTATGCCCCGTTTAAACACCCTTATCCGGATGTTGACTGAAATAAGGTCAGAGACAGTGGCGACATGTCCGATATTTCAACAGAAATTGTTTATTTAGACTTGGGACAACATTCGAAGACAGAAAAATCAATACCTCCAGTTGACCAAAAAAAAGTTTTCAAAAATGACACCTGATATTTCATCAGTCGTCACCGCAAAAAAATTTACTGAACAGATTTTTTTGAGAAAAAAAATTTGGATCGTTTTCCTAGGACGCCCAGGTGTCCAGAAAACAATTTTCAGCCAGATCGGATATGTTTGAAGGATTTCATACACGAAAAACCAAAAGTGCCCTCAGTTTTGCTCGCTACTGTAGGGTCTGTCTAATTCAATTATTATCGAAACCCGAAATGAAGTGCGAACTCCCAGAAAACTTCAAGTGTTGATGCATTGAACGGGTGCGGCGCTAGTCGGATATGGTCTGACAGTTTCATTAGAATTTCATTAGCAAACACTTTTTTGAAAGGCAAAACCAACAAAATTTGTTGAAAAGGGGGTTTTAAAAAATTATCAGTCGTTTTTTGTTCTGTTCTGAAGAATACGATGCTCCTAGACACCACGGTATCTACCACTGAATTTCCACTATGGCTACTTTTCCATGAATTTGGAGCCATTTTTCACTCATATCTGTTTTCATTGAGCTTCAATGTTCATGAAAAAAAAAACATGAAGGGCTATTTTCACGTTTTATAGAAATATTTGGATGTCCTGTCCGATAAATTTCAAGCAGCGTTTAAGCTATGACATCCAACGCCGCAGTGTCAATTTGGTTTTAGCGCATTTTGAATGCTGCATGAGGAACAAAAGTTTAAGTTGAGGATCTTCCGTCGAAAACTAAATAACATTTTTTACTAACTAGTCAAGTTTTTCCCATACCCTCAGTACAATTTCCAAGAAATATAGCAAAATCAAAACGTCCTATACTTTTGGGCCACCCTGTAGTTTGGGAGAGAACTTCAGGGAGACATTCAACTAGAGGTGCCGATCTATTAGGGGTGCCAGTTTTACGGTGGTTCTTCCACGAGTTTTGCTCATTTTACACTGTTTTCAGTTTTTTTAAAATCAAAATTTTCTATTTTTTTTTCATAATGCGTTGAAATTTTTTCTTATCGATAAGGTTAAGACTTACACGGCATCCAATCAACTTTGAAACCAAATTGCACTTGTCCATTTTGAGTGTCCAAATCGATTGTTCCACCTGGTGCAGTGAAATAGAAATACTCTTGACGAGCAGTGGTAAGTCTAAAAATTTTTTTTGACTTCGCCCATTTTTTAAAAGTGCTGTAGGCAGAAACAGAACTTACTGTTCAGTTTTCTGAAATTGATTAGTCACATGGACAGGTGGCTGTGAAGCTCCAGAAGGGCTAGTGGGGTTCAAGGTGAGAATAACTCTGGCCGAAATACCTTTTGGGACATCGATCTGAAATTTTGAAAAATTGAGTGAACGAAAATCCTCATTTCACATATTTTGACTAAATAATAACAGTGCCAGCCACTTTTTGGCTCCAAATCCTAGTAGTCCTCGTATAGGGCGTCGTTGCTCATTATTTTGTAAGGCTAATACGAAAAAAGAATGAAAAATTCTTTTTGAAGGAGGACTAAGCACACCTAAATTTACCATGGTTTCTGCTTCAAAATTTTACGCTGATCACGATTTTTATAATGATTTTTCTTGAAAATCGCTCTAAACCGCGAAGATTTTTCTAAAAAAGCCTACGAAACAAAGCTACGGATTTAATGACCGTGGCCTCCTGATCCAGAAATCCCATCGTGTAGTCCGAGAGGACAACGTGGTCAAGAGACCCCACCTGTGATTCCTAGGCATCAGGTTCTCTCGGACTACAAAATGGTATACCTAGGCCAGGAGGTCTCGGTCATTAAAGTGGTATTTGTATTGCGTAGGTTTTTGTAGAACTATTTTCGCGATTTTCAAGCAAAATAACTATAAAAATGGTGATCAGCATAGAAGTTTCAAGCAAAAACCAGGAAGTTTTCAATTTTTCTAAAGGTGTCCTTCTATTAGAGGTGCCGTTCTATTGGGATACCTGGAATCGACATTCGCTGTGATCTTTGAATAATGGTGCCGTTGAGTCAAAAGAGGTTGGGTACCATAGGTAGTTGGCACTCTGGGGTTGAGCAAAATGCTGAGTTCCGGAGCAAGCTGAAAAATTTAATAGAGAGAAATAGTGTGTGCAAGAAAGAGATGCAGAGAAAACTTACTGGTGACTTGACCATTTACCATTGACTGGTAGGAGAAAGATCCGAAAATAAGAAAAAGGAAAATCATCTTCGGTGCAAATAATGAATGACAAAATGATTTTTTGGCTCGAAATTATATTATCAGTTAACAGGAACTGATTGTGGAAGGTGATAAGAAGCAAGTCTAGTTTGAAACATGGCACAAAATCACAAAAAAAAGTGATCGAAAATCTAAAATTGAACAAAAAAAATTTGTCATTGATCATGTCAATTGTACTTTGTTTAAAACCTTCCCTGGATAATAACTTTTCAAATGCTCGTATTTTGGCACTTTTTACTGCTTGCAGGCCATCGCAGCAAAGTTGTGTCAGTTCTCGTCCAGGTAGTTCTAATAAGGTACAGTTCTGACTTACTAGGGACTTATGTGAACACTCCGATCTAGAATGCATTAAGAATTGATGTGTATACTATATCGACTATGCTGAACTCATTTCTGAATTCAAAATCTGCTAATGGCGTTTTAGGTCATCGTTTACTTGACCTCATTTCCAGAAATTTCATATTTTCTCAACCTCCAGAGCTTTAAAAGACGTTAAATTAGGTTAAAACGGTAACTGTAACACTCCCGACTATTTTTTGATACTTTTGGAATGTTTTTGAAAAAAAAAATTGAGCTCAAAAACTTTACAAGTGTCCCATTCTCTGGTAATCCATGACTTAGAAACGCCATTAGCAGATTTAGTCTTCAATAATGGACTCAGCATGGTAGATATAGTATGTCCGCCAACTTTCAGGTCATTCTAGATCGGCGAGTTAACAGAAGTCTCTACTCAGACAGTTCTAAACCGGTCAGTTCTAATCCGACCAGTCATGATTCGCCCAGTTCTGATTATGGGTAGCTTCACAAAAAAAAATGAAAAGACTACAAAAACTACAAGCTACAGTAACCCGAACTGCTCCAATAACACTTTTGAACCTTTGACCGTACCTCGCCTCCTCCCCCTGACAAAAAAAAATTCAAAAATTTTCACATTTTTCCACATTATTTTCTTTAAAGAAAAATGAAGCAAAATTTCGTGCTCATCGGATTTTTGGTTATTGGTAAGAATTTTTTTTTTTTTCAAGTAAATCAAAAAAAAATTTTCAGCCTACTCGACACTTACTTGGTCCGCTGTCATCCGGAAACAAGAAGCCGTCGTGACGTCATCTGAAATTCCAGAATCTTCGGAAGCTTTGACGTCTTCTGAAAGAACCACGCCTCCTGGAACAAAGTCTTTTGACTTGACGACTTCTGATTCCACGTCTTCTGAAACAACGACTTCTGATTCCACGTCTTCTGATCCAACGTCTCCGGAAACGACGGGTTCTAAAATGACGGCTTCAGAATACACCACTAAAAAATTGACGTCTTCTAAGTCTCCAGAATCCACCACGTGTTCTAAAATGTCGTCTTCAAAACCACCGTATTCTAAACCTTCTGAAACCATGCCTACTCGAGAAAAATTGATGGAAAAACGAGATGATGAGGATAAAAAGGATAAGAAAAAGAAGAAAAAGAAGCTTCCAGACCATGGAGAAACGTTCGATTGGACTAAATTTGATGAGACTGAAACTGCCACAAAGGAATCTTCTAGAAGAAAAATTTTGATTTTGGAGAGCTCGATTTCTGTTTTCTTGGTTTATTATGTTTTTTGAACTCGATTAATAAATATTTTTTTTATAAAAGAGGGGAGTATGCCGAATCCAAACTTGCCCGTAGGCGGTATGTCGTTCCAGGACTTTCCCGCGTGACTATATACGGGACAGTTCTGGCGGGGGACAGTTCTGATAAGGGACACGCTTCTGGAACCGCCTGCTCGTATCAGACCTGCCCCTAATCAGAACCGTTTCCCGAATCATAACTATTATTTCACGTGCATTATTTCTGACACGGGACAGTTCTGATGAAAACAAAAATTTTCAGATCGATATGAAAAATAGCCTCCCGACGTTTATTTTTGGGTTGTAGATTAAAAAATCCATAAATTTCAATTACAAAATACAAAATGAATAAGAAATTTCCACAAATCTCCCCGTTTTCCAAGGTTTTTTCACGACTTTCTCAGCGGTTTCGAAATTTCTAGTTTTGAAACTTCGTGGTTTCGAAACGTCTCGGAGCCTTTTCACTAATGTATTCTTTGACTCAAAAAACTTTATTTAAAAAATCATTGATATTGTTCATCATGATCTTCCCATTCAAATTCAGCATAATCATTGTAATTTCCACAACACGATTTTAATATTCCCATAAGTCTTTCGTAGTCCAAAGCATCTGTTCGTTTTGTATTCTCAAGGACATGTGGAAATAATTCAAAGTTTCGGCCCATTTTTCTGAAAATGTTGACGAGTTATTGAATTTAAATGAGGAATGAATTCACTTTTTTTGAATTCCGAATTCTTGTAGATTATTTAAAACAGAATCAGATTCTTATTGTCTGAAATCACGGAAACTGCTCCAAGAATTATAAAACTGCGTCGCCTGGCATAGAATTACTTTCGGTGGCCGAGTCCACTCGGACTACACGGGCGAGTGGAAGAAAACCCGTGTAGTCCTCGAGGACAACCGTCGATGGTTTTCTCTTTCTTTCTTCATTCTTCTACCGTTTTTCGACCTTCTGACCTGATTTTTAGGCTCAAAAAAAGTGACAAAAAAAAGGAAAAAGTGAAAAAATCGGCGGTCGTCCTCGAGAACTACACGGTTTCTCTTCCACCTGCCCGTGTAGTCCGAGTGGACTCGGCCACCGAAAGTAATTCTATGCCAGGTGACGGAATTTTATGGTCTACCAGCCTGCTCGTCGCGCCTCCGGCTCTTCAACAGGCTGGTCTCTACTGTTCGTCGCTGCGCTCCTCACTTTTTTTACTGGTCGCGGCTACGCCGCTCCAATGTGTAGGCAAAGACAATCTCTGCACTTTGTGGTCCCGGTAGCGCAGTCGCACAGGTAGGTCGCGGTTGCCAAACTTCGGCTCAACGGCGGCCGAAGAGGCGCGAACTGCCCAACGGTGGCTTAAAGGCGGCCGACCGGGCGCTAGTAGGCTAACGTTAGCCTAACGGTAGCCTAACCTCGATCAGCCGCCAAACATTGGATAAATTAAAAAGTTTTTTATAGCATTTTGAATAGTCCTGATATCACAGAGTACCAAATACAACATGTCATTCATTTCCAAGGCATATTCGGCAAGTTTCGGTAGAAAGTTGGTTGAGAGGGCGGTGGTGGTCGAAGGTTAGCCTAACGGCGGCTCACCGGTAGCTTGTTGGCAGCTGAAGGGGCGCGGGTAGCCCAACATTAGCCTAACGTTAGCCTAACGTCAGGTCAACTTTGAATAGCATGAAAACGAAGAGAAAATTGGAAACTTCTTAAGACGTCATAAAACATCTTAAATTGTGTTTCCCATAATTTCAAACTATTTTTCGACATTTTGGCTGAAGTTTTGATTCTGAAGGCGCTAGCGGCTTAACGTTAGCCTAACAGCAGCCTAACGGTGGTTGACAAGAAGCTGATGAGACGAGGGTGACCAAAGATTAGGCTAACGATGGGTCAACTATTACTGAATGTCGAAGTCTTTGAAAAGATTCGTATGAAGACTCCTCACAGTTCTCATCCTATGGAGCTTTCTTCACTGTTGTCCTTCTTACTGTCTGCTTGGGTGAGAAAGTGATAGAAAGCAATGTTAGATCATCATAAAGCATGTCTCAGCTGCATTCATTTGAAATAGAAACCGTAACATAGATACTAAGTTTTTGAACATCTCTGGCTGAAGTTTCTAGTAATGGTCCTACCGAAGCTCTTACTGAACTTAGGAGAGAGTCGGGTGGTATAGGCGCGAAAGAAAACTGTCTGGTTATTTTTACTCTGCGAGTGTTAATTGATAATGAAGCATCATTAAACAGCAAACACTCTTCACTAGTCAGAAATTCGCAAAGTTTATGCTTTCCTTAGTCAGCCTTTGTTCTTTACTCATCCGCACATTCAGCCACCGTTTGGCTGACGTTGAGCAACCCCGCCTCAAGACTAGCTGATGTTCAAATTGAAATCGAAATTTAGGAAATTTGATAAGTATTCCTTCTCAAATGAATTAATTAAAATTTTTTGTTTAGTTTTTCTGCATTTCTTCATTGTTTTCGGTCGGTTTTGAGGTAATCTGAAGTTTCTCAAAATTAAGTTTTTACAACGATGCTCCGAACTTACGCGACACCGGGTCGTTTAACCGTAAATCCACGCCGCTCATTTATCAACAAATTTTATTCAGTTTTCTATTTTTCGGTGATTTCTTCAATCAAAACGAATAACGGCTAACTAAAAATGACTGAAAAATGAAAAAGCCCCATTGAGAACATATATTTCGCCGAAAAATTATTAAAACTCCAGCTAAAATTCGTTTCCGACGCGATACCTCGTTCAAGAGTTCATTTTGCTTCGAAATAAATATAAGTATGTTTCAGGTGGATTTATCAAGTAAGTGTATAAGTTCTTAGTATTTCGAAGTAAAATGAACCAACTGAACAGGTTTTCGGCTTTTTTTGCGAAAAAATCTAAAATTATCATTGTGATGATTTTGTTCTGCCCGTCAAAGTGGGGAAAATGTTAACTTTAAAACTAAGAAAATTTGAGCGATTTCAAACATTTTGATGATTTTTAGAGCAGTCACAGCCGTTATTCTTTGTTGATTGGTTTCTATCGCACGAAAAAGTGAAAATTAAACAAAGTGTTGGAAGATGAAAGAAAACAGCGAGAAAATGGAAATTATCAGTGAACAACACAAAACAATTTTATTTAGTTATTTTAGACGTAGTTATAACGTTCCCGATTATCGGGAACCCAGTATTCGATTCAAGCGACCTAAAGGAGGGGACCCCCATTCGATCTGTTCTCGGGCGCCGTCAGCTTAAAGTTAGCCTAACGGCAGGGCGTGCTTCGACCACCGTTTGTTCCCCGTTTAGCTGCCGCCGCCCCGCCGTTAGCCTAACTTTCGGCTACCGCGACCTACCTGTGCGGGTGTGCGGTCGGCCAACGCACGCAAGGCCACAGGTTCGACCCCTTTTGGGGGTTTTTTCGTGATTTCAGACCAGTGTGCTTTACCGAAAAAATGCTTACCGGTAAACGGGTGTTTCGATGAGTTGTCGACAAATTTTCCAAAAAGAATTCATCGGTAAGTTATCGGATAATTACCGGGAAAAACAATAAATTTTTGAGAAATTTCTGATAAATTTTCCGGAAAAAGTTCGATAAATTGCCCGGAAAATCCGCTAAACAATGCACCTTGGTGTAATTTCGGAGCATCGTTCCTCAGTGTTTTTTTTAAATTTCGTCCCAAAAAACTACCGGAAAAAAGTTGGAAGGTGTCCGGAAAATTTATCGGAAAACTCAAAAAAATTTTCCCGGTAAGGCACACAATAATAATCTGATTTTGTTTAAAATAATCTACCAGAATTCCAAATAAAAAAAGTGAATTCACTCGTCCTTCAACTCTATTCTAATGAAAAATACCTTGATTGAAAATTGCTCAATAATTGTCGTTTTGCTTGACCAACTTGATCCTGATCGCTGACATTTTTCCATGGAAGACCATCAGAGAATTCTAAAAGTGAAAAGAACAGACACCATGCATCATCCACAAATCCTTGCTCTTTTCTTTCATGTGCAGCCAATGAAACATATCGAGTTGTTCCACGAAACGAAGCATATGAACGTTCTGGACGAAATTTTCCGTCGGGCAACAGAATTTGACGAGCCATTCCAAAGTCAACAATATAGAGAAGACGTTTGTATTCTCCTATTCCGACACACACGTTTGATGGTTTTATGTCTCTGGAATAATTTTTTTCTAAATTCGGAAATCGGAAATCGGAACAAGTTTTCCAACTTCGTAAAACGGAAAACGGAATACTGAAAAAAATTTTGTACGGAAAATGGAAATTTTGTATGGTTTCCAATTGTGTTTGTCAGAAACTTAATTTTCTCAACAAAATTAGAAAATATTAGGGGTTTTTCATATATATATTTTTTGAGTGAAACGCTGTATAAAACTCTTTAAATTTCTGAATTTTATTTTGCGTTTCAATTTTTTTCGTTTTTCGGAAAACGGAAAACGGAAAAATTTCGGAAAACGGAAAACGGAAATTGGAAAAAGTTTTTCGATTCCGGAAAACGTAATTCAGTGAACGGAACACCGAAAAAACCGGAAAACGGAATACGGAAAACGGAAACCGGAACTTCGTAAAGCTCTGATGAGTGGCAGTTGAGCGGAATTCCGCCCTCCGCTTTCCGTTTTTCGCCTTCCGGTTTCCGGTTTCCGGTTTCCGCCTTCCGTCTTCCGCCTTCCGCCTTCCGCCTTCCGCCTTCCGCCTTCCGCCTTCCGCCTTCCGCCTTCCGCCTTCCGCCTTCCGCCTTCCGCCTTCCGCCTTCCGCCTTCCGCCTTCCGCCTTCCGCCTTCCGCCTTCCGCCTTCCGCCTTCCGCCTTCCGCCTTCCGCCTTCCGCCTTCCGCCTTCCGCCTTCCGCCTTCCGCCTTCCGCCTTCCGCCTTCCGCCTTCCGCCTTCCGCCTTCCGCCTTCCGCCTTCCGCCTTCCGCCTTCCGCCTTCCGCCTTCCGCCTTCCGCCTTCCGCTTTCCGCCTTCCGCCTTCCGCCTTCCGCCTTCCGCCTTCCGCCTTCCGCCTTCCGCCTTCCGCCTTCCGCCTTCCGCTTTCCGCTTTCCGTTTTCCGGTTTCAGGTTTCCGTGTTTTTTCAAGTTACCTGTGAATGTATCCAAGACTATGAATCTGTTTCAAACCTTCCAAACACTGAACTCCAATTCTTGCTGTCTGAATTATTTAAAAATTTATTCCTGTAAAAACCCCCACTAACCGTCTCCACCGAAAACGATCGATTTTTTTGAAGTTTTCTCAATTCGGCAATGTTCTGCCCAAGAAGTTGCATTACTATGAAATTGTAGTTCCCAACCTCTCCACTGTAGTGCTGAAAAAATCTCTTTTTGTCTACTGAGAGCTAAGGCTTTTATTCGGCCGGAAATTCAGCCGGCCGGCCGCAGCCAGCCGTCTGTGTGAGTTTACGTCGGCGTGATTACGTAGCTCGACCCAATATTAGACGAAATTTTCAACATTTTCGATCAAATTTTTTTGCTCGTCATTCATAATGTCTGGGTACGCAATCACGCTCACGCCAATAATTCAGACGGCTGGTGCGGCTGACGCGGCTGGCCAACGGCTGGCGATCGACTGACTTCCGTTCAGCCGGATTTAAGCCTTCAAAAATCTCACCACTTTTGGAATATGAGATGATTTGGAAAGTTGAACAAGAATATTGAGTTCCAGAACAATCCTCCCGGATTCTTCTGATTTTGGTTCAGCTTTTACTGCCACAACTATTTTTGATTCCTAAAAAAAATTATTTTTTTTCTTGAATTAATCAATATCACAAACCAAATCAATGGCGCTATAAATCTGTCCAAATCCGCCACCGCCGACCATTTTTTCGACACAAAACATTCGTTTCACACCGATAATCATTCCATTCACTAGAAAGGGTGCTGCCAGTTTACCACGCTCTCCTGGATAATATTCAGCATTTTGTTGGCAATGATGCAACTGAAAAAATTCAGAAAATTCAGAAAATTTTGAGATATAAAGCTCACTTGATTCATTGAACGCCAATAAAAAAACTTGGAAAAGTCTTCTAGAATTTGATAGAAATGAATCGATTTTTGCAAAAATGGAACTAAGCGTGAGAAATTGGAATTTTGAGAATAATTAGGCTGTTCGAGAAAAGTGAAATGTGGAATTTTGTTTGAATTTTGACGTGATTTTGTCGGGATTTTGTCAAAATTTCGGCCGAATTTTGATCGGATTTTGGTCACATATTGGCCAGATATTGACCTGATATTAGCCGGATTTTGATCAGATTTGGCCATTTTTTGGCCGGATATTGGCCGGTTTTTGACCGGGTTTTAACCGGACTTTGATCGGATATTGGACGGATTTCAGTCGGATTTTGGCCGGGTTTTGATCATACTTGTGATTTGGTGGGCCGGGCCGATGGAAAATTTTGCCGGCCCGGCCCGGATTTGAAAAAATTTCAAAAATTGGGGTCATTTTTTTTTAATTTTTTTGTGATTTTGATGAAATTCCCAACTTTTTCCTGCTAAAAAGATTTAAAATTTTTTCTAGAAAACCATTCCCCCAGTTATCGAAAAAAAGACGAAAAATAAATTTTTTTTCAGTACAAAAAATTTTGACACCGCTCAGAGACCAGCCGACCGGCCCGGCCCATTATGGTTTTGACCGGATATTGACCGGATTTTGACTGGATTTTGGCCGGGGTTCGGCCGGATATTGGTCGGATATTGACCGGATACCGGCCCTGTTTTGGCCGGATAATGCAGGATTACAGCCGGACTTCGGCCGGGTTTTGGCCTGGCCTTGGCCGGATATTGGCCGGGTTTTGGCCGGATTTCAGCCGGATTTCGGCCGGTTTTTGGCCGGATATTGGTTGAAATGCATTCAAAACATGCAGACGGAAAAACTTTATTATGATAACGACGTCAGAACAATTTTATAGTGACTCGCCACCTTAACCGTGAAATAAATGATATTTTCCAATTCAACTAATTGGCTGTTGTACTTTGTCCATTATCAATCTGTTGCTCATATGGTCCCACATTATTCCTTCTGATCAATCGATTCCAAATATTTCTCAATGTTGCTCGTCTTCTCAACAATTGCACATTTCGTTTGTTACAAAATAAATAAGTGAGCTGAATTATCAATGGAACCGATACACTATCAAGTATAACCAATGAAACAATTGTATAATATACGGACAATCGCCACATCAAATATCCTCCGACCGTTGAAAAGTGCACTGTTTTGCATAATACTGTTATCAGTGTTTGATAAAGAATATATTTATGAGGCTCATTTCTAACTGAAGATGACAAATGGGATAGTTTTTTAATGCTAATCATAATGGGGATGTATAATAGGGCGGAAATGAAAAGTAGGAAATTGAGGATGAGATAATAAATCTGAAAAAAAAACGATTGAAAAAATTTTTTTTAAAGTTTTTAGAGGAGGACCGAAGTTAAATTTTTCTTTCTGTTTCTTTGAAAGTGTGCTGAAAATTTCTCTGAAATGGGCCCAAAATCGCGTGTGGCCGAGAATTCAAACATTTTTTCCACATTTTTGGCCCTTGTTTCGTTCATTTCAAATGTTTTTGAAAATTTTGCTCCGGGGCATTTTGAAATGGCATGTTTCGAAACCGGACATTTTCCCCATTTTTCAAGCTTTTTTCACGATTTTCTCAGTGGTTTCGAAACGTGTGGTTCCGAACTGTCCCGGAGTCGTCACTTCAATCTCCGTTTATATTAACATGTAAAACGTATAAAAAAGCGAAAAAGAAATGAAGAAAACGACCGGGTGCTGCCGCATTCTCGGCCGCGGCCATCAATTTGTAACACGCGATTCTGGGGCGCGATTTGTACGCGGCAGAGCGTTTTTTTTGGGCAATTTTTTTTAATAAAAAATGAATCAGCATAAAATAAATATTTTTTTTAAAGAAAAATTTTCCGTCGGATAATTTTCCGATTTTTCATTTCGGAAAATCGGAGAAGAAATTGATGAATTTTGAACTTATTTGTGTTCAAATTGAACGTATAATCAGCAATTTCATCACTTTTCAAAAACGAAAATCGCAAAAATCATAAAATAACAACGATTTGAGAGCTTTTTAATCAAAATTTCACTAGAAATAACGCGTTTAGTGAATTTTTTCGAATTTCCAATTTTTCAAAAAAAAATTTTTCGAGCAAGCCTGCTCCCGACCTAATTGAATTACCATGAATATTGATTTCACCGAATCCCAATTAAAACCTTGACCAAAAGTCTCATTCAAAACAAATTGACAGATTGCTAAAGCTGTAACCCAGAAGATGGTATAATAAAGAATATAAATTCCATATAACACTTTTCTCATTGTTTTCTCCTCTAGATTCACATATTTTTCGATAGATGGGACGAAATATAATAAGAATCTTTGAATTGCCAATAGAATAAGAATTAGGTGATGGATATGCAAATAAATCATGATACTCATTGAAAAAAGGGCCATCATAACTATTGGAGTTGGTTGTTCTCCCGAATCCTAAAAAGTAACCGCGACATTTCGAAACCAGACATCTCGAAACCAGACATTCCGAAACCGCTGAGAAAACAGTGAAATAAGATAGGGGAATGAGGAGTTTTTTGAAATTTTTGAAGTAAGTTTCCTATGAAAATACCAAATATTTACTGAATTGAGGATAAATTTTAAACAAAATATTTTGTGAGAAAAAATATATAATAATTTGACTTTTCTTGAAACTCATCCTTAATTCAGTTTATATTTGGTGTTTTCATAGGAAACTTACATTTTTACTTCAAAAATTTCAAAAAACTCCTCATTCCTCAAGCTTTTCTCACTGTTTTCTTAGCGGTTTTGAAATGTCTTGTTTCGAAACGTCCGGTTTTGAAATCTCGCGGAGCCGAGTTTTCAAATTATTTCAATTTTTTTTACTTTTCCGTGCAGGGAATAAATGCAAAACGGGACCAATAACAAAATAACATAAAATAGACATACGGCTTTATAGAAATGATTTGTTATTGGATAGACAGCTGTCTGAAAAAAAAGCGTTTTTAAGCGAAATACTATCAAAGTAAAAAACGATTCCCTGACACCGTCACGTCAAAATGCACAGCAGGGGGCCCGTTGACTCCGCCCCCTCCAACATTTGCATTTTAAGCTGT
The DNA here is from genome assembly GCA_963572265.1 of Caenorhabditis doughertyi. NCBI lineage: Eukaryota > Metazoa > Nematoda > Chromadorea > Rhabditida > Rhabditidae > Caenorhabditis > Caenorhabditis doughertyi. The sequence goes on along the minus strand of OY751557.1, from coordinate 21,039,756 downwards.
TTCAGCTGTTTTTACATGTTTTTTTCCAGTTTTTCTTATTTCTCTTGACAAAAATATGAATTTTATTGCTAATTATGTTACAAAAATGCACAAAAACTCAAGCAATTCTGAAATTGCAGTCCGAAATCGTCAATCTATTTTTTTCCTCCATTTCTGGCTTTATTTCAAGTTTTTGTGCATTTTGTAACATAATTAGCAATAAAATTCATATTTTGGTCAAGAGAGATAAAAAAACTGGAAAAAAACATGTAAAAACAGCTGAAACAGCTAAAAATGCAAATGTTGGAGGGGGCGGAGTCAGCGGGCCCCTTGCTGTGCATTTTGACGTGACGGTGTCAGGGAATCGTTTTGTACTTTGATAGTATTACATTATTATTATTTTCGTTTCTTGTTCATTTATGCCGATTCGATTGCTCTGAAGCCCAAAAAATGCTTCCAAAATCGCGCATTACAGTTTGGTGGCCGCGGCCGTTTTTTCCATATTTTTTGCGTGTTTTGCGTGTTTTTTTTCAAACGGTTTTACATGCTGAAATAAAAAAAGATCGAAGTTAGAAACATGGAGAAAACGGCCTCGCGTTGTGGGATTCTCGGCCAGACGGCCGCGGCCGCCCGACTGCAATGGGCGGTTTTTGACGCAATTTGTGCGCTTCAGTGCGATTTTTGAGAAGTTTCTTCATATGCAATGGAATCAGCATGGAAAATAAACAGAAAATGTGACTGTAGTCCTCCTTTATGTACATTTCAGAACAAGACTCACCTTGCAATCCCGGGTTCGATTCTCTCTAAAAACTATCACAAAAACTGGGAACACTAAGAGGAGTATTATGAAAAGAATACAGATTAAGAACGCTGATGCGACAGTTAGAAGTGTGGCAAGTAGTGTTTGAGCAGTATTATCACTATTGGAAGAGTCGGTTGTATTGTTCATACTTGGAGTTGTGAGTGAAAAATAAATGGAGAAAAACGAGTTTCGATTACTTTTTATGTAAATAATCACCTGCCAGGTTAAGGTTTAAAGTTGCGTATTTTTTTAAATTTTTCTCTGTCAAAAACCGTTTTTGATAGCGAGGCAGGTGAACTTAAAGGAGGACTGAACTCGAGTTTTTTTTTTTAAATTCTGATGCAGTTTAAAAAAAAAATTTCATAAAATTAACTGACTTCAGTGGGGCGCGGTTGCTCGAAAAGCTAATATTGAGAACTCGACTCTAAACATATCAGTATGGAGGACTGAACTCTGGGATTATTTTCTTTCACTACGACTACACTCAAAAATCACTCTAAACGGTAGAAAAACACGTTTGAAGGCATGACCGCGTACAGATTGACGGCCTAGGAATTTGAAGAAAAAAAGCGCGCGCAAGGCGCACATTTGTCGGATCCTGGGCCATCACTCTGTATTGCGTGCTTATTTCAAACGCCTTCCTCTAGCGTTTAGAGTGATTTTTGAGTGTAGTCGCAGTGAATGAAAATAATCAGAATAAAACACTGCATCAGAATTTGAAATAAAAAAACCCGAGTTCAGTCCTACATACTGATATGTTTAGAGTCGATTTTTTAATATTAGCTTTTCGAAAGAATGAACAACCGCGCCCCACTGAAGTCAGTTAGTTTTTCGAATTTTTTTTTCAATTCCAGCAAATGTATTTTCGGAGATGTTTTCAAAAATCGAACAAAATGGCAAACTTCCATAAATTTCCATTACTAAACTCTGCCCTAAACAGGTGATTTTCATAAGTAAATTTCAGTGACGTTTTCTGCTTATTCCTCATTTTCTTCCTTCTTTTCATTTTTTTCAGAAATGTTGTTCGATTCTGAGATTTCAACGTATAGCTTGAAAGAGGATGAGCAAATTGTAGTTGGATGCATACTACTTGTTCGATTCGTCCGGTCCTAATTGGGAATAGCACTCTTTTTTTTTTGACTGAGTCAGTTGCAAAAGTATGCCCCAGTTATAGGATAATATCAATTATTTAAAATTGAAATTTTCCGAAAATTGAAAAAAAAAACGGATTAAGTGTACAAGGCATGACACTGACCTTTGACCGTTCTGACATTGACATTTATGCTACTCTACTTAAATTTTCCCTCCGATTTCAGTACCAATCGATAATTAGTTTGGACTCGTTATGGAGCAAATGCTTGAAGAAAAGGTAAAATCTAGCAAAAAAACTGATCAAATGAAGCACTGCTCTTTCAGAAAATGTCTCCTGAAGACACAAAAAAACCCACTCGAAATCATCATCCGATGAAATGGATTGCTATTTTCCTTTCATGGATTTTGGCTCTCTACTTGGCTCTGCTAATTCTGAACAACAAAGAAATTGACCCATCGAAACCTGAATCCTCCCGGCCGTCTATTCAAAAACCTCTCGGAGCCTGTAAATCCCCTGAATGCATCACATTGGCTCATCAACTTCACAATTGGCAAGATATCTCTGTGGATCCATGCCAGAATTTCTATCAGGCTGTTTGTGGAAAGTACAACGAGCATACAACTCAAGAAGGAACAAGATTCCATGAAAAATGGGCAATTATCGATCAAATCGTCGGAGGTAACATTGAAATGTGCCTTAAAAACTCTATTATGCATGCCGCTCTATTGTTCAAAGCGCATGTCTGGCAGTGCAAGTTTAACGCGGGTCCCACTTTTCAAACACACTTTTTGGTGCTACCCCTAATCAGAACTGGTCGAATAAGAACTGGGCGTATCAGGTAACACTTATAAGAACCGACCGTTTAAGGACTGCCCCGGATAAGAACTTTTCAAATACACGTACATATTTGGGCACTTTTCACTGCTTGCAGGCCATTGCAGCAAAGTATTGTTAGTTCTGATCCGGGCAGTCCTGATAAGGTACAGTTCTGATTCGGGCAGTTCTGATTCGCCCAGTTCTTATTCGACCAGTTCTGATTCGTCCTTTTCTGATTAGGGGTAGCACCCATTTTTTTTTAGATTTTGAGTTTGTTCCCTAAAGTTCAGAGCTCTTTTTTCTGGAAATGCAGGTCTATCAGAGCCTGAAAGCCTATTCTTGAAAGCGCACTCTTAACTGCTGGTGTATGAAAGGTGCTGTTCTATTAGGAACTATTGAGTGCCGGCCAACAAAATCGCCGAATTGTCGAAATTACCGACTTTTGGAAAGGCATTGCCGTGGCCGGTTTTTTTTTTTGCACAATCTTTTTTCAAAAACTTTGTCATTGGTCTCTAGGACTGCCCTTTCTGGCCAACCACCATTTAGGTTATTTTTTTGAAAAACAAAATCTGATTCAAATCGTGAAAAAAAATTGGCGAGAGTTTTGACCGTATTTACCAAATTGCCAAATTGCCCAAGATCCGCGCTGCCGAATCGCTCCTGGCCCGATGTGAAAAAGGTTCACTACAATGACTTTCAGGATACCTCGCAAAGAACCAACCAACCACCTCAAAATCGGAGAAAGCAATGCTGATGTACCTACAGACGTGTCAAGAATCGAAAAGTTCAAATGTGGGGACATTTTTGGGAAATAAAAATCGAGCACATTTTTGCAGAAAACGGAATTGAGGGAAGCCGTAATAAGGGAAACACTAGAAACAATCAAAAAAATCGGACCTTGGCCTATGGCCGAACCGCATTGGAATGAGTCTGATTTCGATTTGAATGGTATGAAAACGAGATATTGGGGAGGCCGACAGAGCTTTACGGTATAACATTTTTCGACTTCGGAAAACGGAAATCGGAAGACGGAAAAAAAACTTTTTAGGAAAATGGAATTTTCAGAGGTTTTCCAATAGAATTCTGGCAACAATCAAAATTTTTCAACAAAATTAGAAATTTTCGGGTGTTTTTCGTTTTTTTTTTGAGGGAGAGGTTGTTTAAAACTTTAAAAATTTATGACTTTTCCTTCCGGAAAATATATGAAATTTCCGGAATACGGAAAACGGAAATTGGAAAAAATTTTTGATTCCGGAAAATGGAATTCCGTGAAGCTCTGGTGGCCGAGGAAGTAGAGAACTCGGCCATCCCTAAAATCCTCGAATTGAAACTCATTGTGGTCCTTCAATTTGAGGACTTCCCTTTCAATTGGCCGAGTTCTCTCCGTCCTCGGCCATAGAATCACTGTCGCGAAAAGAACACGCGATCACAAAACCAGATGGCACCACATTATTTTACAGAAATGCTTTCCAACATGGCGTCCCTAGGGATTGAAAACTTTGGATTTTTCGAACTCAAAGGTGTCGATTCCAATCTCAACATTTCATTCGACACTACTATTGAGAACATTGATGAGAAATCTACAATAGTCCATAGGATTGGTGATCAGATTCTCAATCAAATTTTTGCATCGGCTGGTGCCCAAAGTAATCAAGCGACATTTGTGAACGGATCAAAAGAATGGGAAAAGTTTTTTCAAATATTGTCTGGAATTCAGAAAACGGTGAGAATAAATGCGGCTTCAGGTTAGCTCATGTTAAATATGAATATTCAAGAACAAGAACGCCACATACGAGGGAACTATTGGATTCTCGGAACTGCAAAGCAAGGTCCCAAGTGTAGACTTCGAAAGAATCATAAAAAGTTTTCTGAGTCCAAAAAGAAGTGAGAAAGTGTGGAATGGATTAGTTGGAAAAATTGTGGCACGGAAAAATGATCAGATGATTTCTGGCGAAGTGAGTTTCAGATTTTTCCTATGAGCGGTCAATTTATTTTTCAGCTTGAAACCATCCTCAAAACGACTCCGAAACGCACATTGGCAAACTTTCTGATAATCAATTTTATCATAAACAAAGCCTATGACGCAACAGTGGAACGGCTAATCTTGAAATCTGAAACTTCTTGTTTGAAAGTAAGTTCTTTTGGTAAGCCTGTTACAGCGGCGGGAGTCTGGGCTGATATAGCTGTGATATAGGGATAATCATGGGGGACATCCCCAAGTCATAGTACTTTTTCATCATACCCGGTACGATTAGTGTAAATGGGCCAGCGCTACTACCGACAATGTTGTTTTTTGCCGGCTGTGAGGGAGGGGGCGGAAGTTAAAGAGGTTTACCGAGTAGTGTCATAGCCATCAAGTGTTGGCTCACAACTAACTATTTCGCTCCAAAAGCGACAGTAAGAAAAGTGTGAACTCAACCCCCCTCGCAAGCCTAGTGGGCCAATTTGGCTAAAAGTTTCAGAGGTTCAGAAGAGCGCAGTAACACTCTGCGCGCCGCAGGCCCGACGGCCTAGCAGTTTCCCCCTCAGGGCCGTAGCTGTCGAATGTAGACTCACAACTGGTTATTTCGCTTCACGGCCTACGGCTTGTCTCAACTAACACTCAAGTTGAAAATTTTTAGCAAAGTGTGCAAGTGTTCCCTCTGGCCTCTCTTCGAGTCCTCGCAAGAAATAATTTCGACAAAGAAAATCTAGAAGTCGCTTCCGGAATTGTGGAAGAATTCAGAAAAAGTTTCATTGAAATGATACAAGAATCTAAATGGATGCATGAAGAGACCAAAAAAGGTGCAATCAGAAAAGCTGAAATGATGAAAAAGACAATGGGATATCCAAAAGAGTTTGAGATTCCCGGATCATTGGATTCCTTTTTTGACTCGGTGAGCTTTCTGGATCGGCAAAATTATCAGGAAAGGTTTTTGTTCAGTTAAACTTATCCAGCAACGACTCTTATCATGTTCTCATGCGGAAAATCAGAAAGTTCAATTTCGAATTGAATCTGAATTACATTGCATCCGAGTTCCCCATTCCAACCGAGGCTTTTAAACACTTCTTTGGAGTTAGTGCGTTTTATGGTTCTGACGAGAATCGATTGGGTATCATTTTTAGAGTTTATCAATTGAAGAGCATTGTTTTTTCAGTGTTACCAGTTCCGTTTCTGTCGTCTCCATTTTTCGATTTGACTTATCCAATGCATGTTAATATTGCAAGCATCGGACGTTCGATTGGACACGAGATGGGACATGGATTTGATGTTTATAATAGAAAACTGGATAAAAATGGGAAGATGAACGATTGGTGGACACCAGAAGACTCAATTGAATACGAAACAAGAGTACAGTGCCTGGTGGACCAGTTAAATAACTACGATGATCCAACATTTGGAAGAAACGTAATTTGAAATATTTTTGGGCAGTGCCCTTCAGAAAAAAGCTCCAAAAAACTCGGAAAATTTTCAACTTTTTCTAGTTACTTTTTGCCGCGAAATCACGGCAATTTTTTCGAACGGGATTAGAATTTTTTTTCACTACGTACCGACTTAGGTTTACGCGCTTAAGCCAATGCGAAGCGTTGATTTGCATGATGAACTGAGTCGCTACTCAGCGAATTAAAAAGCTTGAGTCCAGTACAAAAATAGAACGCGCGGAAAAGAATTCAAAACCACGTTCAATAAAATTCACCATGCGAAATTTAAAAAAAATTCTAGCAACAAAGCTCCAAAATTACGCTTTTCGGAAAATTTCCTGGTAAGTAGATATTCGGTAAATTACAAGTAACTTACCGGTAAACTTCACCGGTAAATTTACCGATATTTTATCAAAGCAACTGTTTCTGGCCATAAAAGTTTTGACAAATTTCAGCTGAACGGATCAATGACTATCAACGAGGTGGTACCTGATATTTTCGGGCTTACCACTTCCTGGAAAACCTATAAACGATTGCATTCATCCAAAGAGCAACACATCATCGGCTTTGAGGACTACAACACAGACAAATTGTTCTTCCGTTTAACTGCTCTGGTAACTCTAAAATCACTAAAAACTAAAAAAAAACCTTGTTTATTTACAGAATTGGTGTAGAGGTAGAGATGAGACTTCGTTGAGTGAGCAGCTGACAAAAGTGCATCCAACTAGCAGTTTCCGTGTAAATGGAGTTTTTTCGAATATAAAAGAGTTTGCAGAGGCCTATAATTGTCCAATTGGATCACCAATGAATCCGGAGAAGAAGTGTGAACTTTTTTGAATAACTCGATTTGTATTTGTGATAATTATAGATAATAATAATAAACTAAAAATTGTGAAAATGTATGACATAGTAGACATACTCTAGTTGGTGGGATGAATGTTAAAACACCTAGAAAAAAGAGGTCTGGAAGCTACAGAAAAATTCAGAATAACCATAGATAAGCACTCCAGTAGCCTCTGGTTTTCAGTGCATTTGAAGACCCATTTCATGCTCGCGCATTGATTATATCGCTCAAAATTTCTTCAAAAACTTGCTGTTTTTCCAAATTTTCAGAATCCGGAATTCGGAATACGTAAAAGTCGCGGAATACGGATCGCGGAATCTGCAATCCGGAATTCGGAATACCGTACAACTCTGTGTGGGACCTTTATGCTTCCACAGGACCTTACATAGTCCCAACAGGTGAATTCTCCACCCGCTGAACTTTCGCTTATAATATATTGAGGTTATCGATTTCTGGCCACAAACTGACAATTGTTTTCTTTGAAAACTCTCCTTCCGACGTATTTCATTTTTCTTTTTTTTTTGTTGGCTCGTGCAGTGTGTGTAACTCCAGCATCAAATAATGAAAGACGAACATCCTTTCATGATATTTTTGTCTTTTTTTGCTTCATTACGTTTATGATATCTTTTATATCACTTCATATACTACTGATCTTAGTTTTCCCCTTGTTTGTTACAGTATTCAAAAACAACAGACAAAGGGATCGAACGATATGAGAAAAAAGGTTCAGGTATTTTTAGCGCGCTTGCAATTTTTGACGAAATGTTTGACTTTTCACAACTAAAAATAGTCAAAAATGTTATTCGAAAAGAGATTTAGTAAAGTTTTTCCGAAAAAAAATTCGATCATTTTTGTGATAAAATGTCTTTCATTTCTCAATTTTTGGCTAATTTCCAGTGGAAAATCATACTTTTTTGAATATCTGAAATCTTTAATAAAAAATCGAGTATTGAAATATAGAGCGCCCCCCTCCCCCCCCCCCCCCCCCCCCCCCCCCCCTCCCCCTCCATTATAACGGCCTCTTGTGATAGAGCGGCCTCCTTAAAGAGGTAGTAAAATATAAACTGCCGGCCGTTCTATTACAGGTACACTGATCTACTGTTACTGAAAAAAAAGAAACAATTATTTTCTGTGCAAAAAATTTTGCCGGCTGGGCAGCAGAGTTGTACGGAATTCCGGATTCCGGATTCCGGGTTCCGTATTACGAATTCCGAAAAATTCAATTTCCGACTACCGTTTTCCGTCACTTTTTTTCCATCAGAGACTATTAAAATATCATGAATTATTTAGTTTCTGAACCAAATTTGATCGAAAACGTTGTCGTCAAATAGTGGGTCGAGTCCGTAATCACGCCGACGCAAAGTCACACAGACGGCTGAAGCCGGCGGAGGGCGCGGCTGAAATTTTCGGCCGAATGGAAGCCTCATAACATAGGGAAGTGATTCTTTTTCAGCTGATTGGATACTTTAGCTACTTTGATGTTCTATCGACATCGTTGATTATACAAGCTTCTTATTTATTGTGCAACAAACGAAATGTCGAAGTACTGAGAAAGCGAATAAGTTATCGATACTTGTGGAATTGGATAACTCGACACGGTTCTCAAATTGAGCCCTATGTACAACAAATCAATGATATAGGGAGCACGACAGTCGCGCAATCGACAACTTAATTGTATATCGAACAACGTGCGTAGAATTTCATTTACTTATTATTATTATTATCTATAATTACCACAAGTACAAATAAAGTTATTCAAAAAAGTTCGCACTTTTTCTCCGGATTCATTGGTGATCCAATGGGACAATTATAAGCCTCCGCAAACTCCTTCATATTCGAAAACACTCCATTTACACGAAAACTGCTAGTTGGATGCACTTTTGTTTGTTGTACTGCCAACAAAGTCTCATCTCTTCCTCGACACCAGTTCTGAAAAAAAGTTTTTCATTCAATTTTCAGCCATTTCGGAATTACCAGAGCCGTTAAACGGAAAAACAATTTATCAGTGTTGTAATCCTCAAAGCCGATGATGTGTTGCTCTTTAGATAAATGCAATCGTTTATAGGTTTTCCAGGAAGTGGTGACTCCAAAAATATCAGGTATCACCTCGTTGATAGTTATTGATCCGTTCAGCTGAAGAAAAGAAAAAATTTCTGGAAATTTTCTGAAAAAGTTTCCTAGTTTGCGTGCTCGAAGGGAATAACGCCAACTTTTCAATGATTTTGGCCAGAATTTTTCAAAAAAAAAAAAAATCATTAATTTTTAAAGAGTTTTGAAGATTATGCCTGAAAAATCTGGAAAAAGGTTGGAAAAATGGAGCTGCAATCCCTAAGTAAACCGGCGCTATAGAGTGGCATGCCTGTTTAATAGAATGACTTACTTTTCTTCCGAATGTTGGATCATCGTATTCATTGAATTTGTTCACCAGACACTGTGCTCTTTTCTCGAATTCCATTGAATCTTCCGGGGTCCACCAATCATTTATCTTTCCATTTTCATCTCGTTTTCTGCCATTCAAATCGAATCCGTGTCCCATTTCATGACTAATCGCGGGCCCGATATTTGCAAGCTTTACATGTATCGGGTAAGTGGAATCGAAAAATGGAGGAGACAGAAATGGAACTGGCAAAACTGAAAAGAAGTGGTTTTTTTTAATCCAAAAACTTTCGGAATGAAATACCTAATCGATTCTCTACACGAAGATAAAAAGGGCTCGCACCAAAGTAGTCTTTGGACAGTTCGTTTAAAATGGGAAATTCAGAGGCAATATAGTTCATTCTCAGTTCGAAATCGAACTTTCTGATTTTGTTAATAAGCACGTGATGGGAGTCTTTGTTGGATAAATTTAGCTGAAAAACATTTCAGTATAACTTTTGATGGGTCAAAAAGCGGAACTGCCGTGGATCAAAATAGGCCGGCGGCAGATCATTGATTGATCACTTGGTCAGTCATATTTCCAATATTCGATGTTCTAATGTGGAGAAAGAAATCTTTATCAAATGGTATATAGGGTGCTCAGCAGAGTTGCGCGGAACTAAAAGTTTCCTAGTCGGAAGTCGGAAGTCGGAATTTCGCGCAACTCTGCGCTCAGTGTGGTTTACCGAAAAGTTTTTTTTACCGGTGAATTTTTGGTAAACTTGAAACCGGTAAACTTGGGTATTTCAATAAATTATCGACATTTTCACCAAAAAAAATAACCGGAACATCATTGGAAAGTTACCGAAAGTTTTCCGGAAAATGTTTGAAAATTTTTCCGATAGTTGTCCGGTTTGTCAGAAAACAAAATCCGGAACATTCGCTAATCAATGCGCACTATCGTCCATTTGGAAGATTTCCCGATTATTTTTCCAATAAATTTACCGGAATTTCACAGGTAAGGCGCACGGAATGTGCCAATCAGAGTTGCACGGAATTTCGGCTTTCGATTTCCGTCTAAGAAATTTTGGTTTCGACTTCCGACTTCTGACTTCCGTTTTGAAACCAAATTTTAGACGGAAGACGGAAGCCTTAGAATAGGAAAAATTTTCCGGAATTCGAAAAAAAATGTAGCGAAATTAGGCCGAAAAACACGGGAAAAGTAGGTGAAACAATCAAAAATTCGAAAACTTTCGACAACTTTGAGAGATTTTCCACTTCCGAATTCCGTCTAGGAAATTCTAGACAATTTTTTTTCTGAAGTCAAAAAAGTTAGTTTCTCTTCTTTTTCGCAAAAAAAATGAGCAACTCGTAGGCACAATTTATACCACTCCATAAATCATTTTTTGCTCCACAGTTTTTTTTGGCAAAACATGAAATATCGGAAAAAAGACTGACCGAGAGATCAAAATACCTTCCCGCCACCCAGTTCTGATTCGGCGCAGCACTCAAAAAGCTCACCGAGTCATAAAAAGAATCCAATGATCCGGGGAATCTCAAACTCTTCTGGATATCCCATCGTCTTTTTCATCATTTCAACTTTTCTGATTGCACCTTTTTTGGTAGTCTCATCCATCCATGTAGATTCTTGTATCATCTCGATGAAACTTTTTCTGAATTCTTCCACAATTCCAGAAGCGATTTCCAGATGCTCCTTGTCAAAATGATTTCTTGCAAGAACTCGAAGAGCAGGTAGTGGAAGCAATGTTATCGTCAGCTGAATACTTTTTGCGATGAGTGAAATGCGAAAGGAACTTACTTTCGAACAATCGAAAGAATTCAAAGAGATATTATCCTGCGTTGCGAAATATCCTTCTGTTATGATGTAATTCATGAACAGAAAGTTAGCCAAGGTCCGTTTGGGTGTCGTTTTAAGGATTGGTTCAAGCTGAAATGATAACCCAATGATAACCCAAATTTTGGCTTCATTCGAGAAGATAGCACCTTCGCGGGTCTTGGCGCGAATCAGGGGCAAGCGGCACACGAATTGCCGCGCAGCCGAGTCGATGAATTTTTTTGTGGCTGTGCTTTTTGAGGAGCTTTGACAAAAATGTTGTATTTGAACAATTTTTAGTGCACTTTTTTTCGAGAAAGTGACAGTAAAAATATATTTTTCGGAAATAAAACCAACGCGGAAGTTTTAAACTTTTTTAATGGGCTGTTCTTTTTGGTTCCGCATAGTCAATTTTTGAACCCAAAAATTTCGAATAGTTTAACACAATTTTGAGAATTTTCCGCAGTCATATGCCCATCACTTTGGGCGTCTGCACGAGATTTGGACAAACTGCGTGTGGGCAACAATTAGACAGGTATTGCGCGGAAATGGGCAGCTTTTGCGCTGACAAGCGGTGAGAGTGCCCCAAAAAAGAGCAAACTGCCCAAAACATGGGCAGACCGGCCATGGGGTGTTTGGGGAGTTTCATCCACGGACCCAACTTCTCGATTAGATTCCGATTAAAAAAAAGAAATCTCACATTCACTTTGCCAGAGACCAACGCATCATTCTTCGATGCCACAATTTTTCCAGCTAACCCATTCCACACTTTTTCTCTTCTTTTTGGACTCAGTAGGGCCTTTATGATTCTTTCGAAATCCACACTGGGAATCTTGCTTTGCAGTTCCGAGAGTCCAATTGTTCCTTCGTCTACTGCATGTTTTCTCTTGAATTTTTTCATGATTTTCATTTCGTACAAACGTGTCCTTACCGTTTCAAGAACTTTCTCAATCTCTTTAAAAAGCTTGCCACATTCTTCGCTCTCCTTCAATGTTTTTTCATTTTCTTCAAAACCTGACATTTCGTTGAACTCGTCCCCAAATTTTTTATCAGTATTTTGATACATTTTTCCCATTCCTATTAAAGCAGTGTCAAATGAAATGTGAAAATTGGAATTTGCGTCTTGAGTGAATTCGAAAAATCCAAAGTTCGTGACTCCCAGAGACGCCATGTTGGAAAGCATTTCTGAAAGTTTATTTCTTGCCTGCTCATTTAGTTTACATACCATTCAAATCGAAATCCGATTCATTCCAATGTGGGTCTAACATAGGCCATGATCCTATCTTCTTGATTGTTTCAATTGTTTCCATTAACACGGCTTTTCTTAATTCTGTGGCCTGCAAAACCTTCGCTGGTGTTTTTTTTTTGAAAAAGATTTTCTCACATTCAAAACTTTCGATTCTTTACACTTTTTTAAGTACACACTCATAGCTTTCTCCGATTTTGAGGTGGTTGCTTGGTTCTTCGCGAGGTGCTCTGAATTTTATTCTAATTAATGTATACCTTTGTCACACCGGCACCCCTACGGAATTTTTTAAGAATACCGGTATTTAGGCCTGTACTTTCAAAGATTGAGCTTTATAGATCTGAACCCCTAATAGTGCATTGGTCAGTCGATTGAGAAAAAAAAACCGTTACTGATTTGCACAAAAAAACACAGTTTTTCTAATTTTCAGTTTTAATTTTCGGAAAAAAAACACTACACTGCTCCACATAATCATTGTTCCACTTCGATTTTTTTCAGAAACACCTATCTAGGTCAACTTTTTGAGAAAGGTGTCAACATGAAAAATGTTTCTTATCGGTCCAGAAATTGAATGGCAAAGTTGATTTTTTCGAAACGTGACCTAGAAAAATAATTTTTTAAAAAAACCAAAAATCACGTTTTTTCCAATCCACAAAATCATTGTTCCACTTTCAAAAATCGGGTTTTTTGGGATGGAGAGTTGAAATTTTGTACGATTGACGCCTGTAAAAGATGTTAAACGGTGGGAAAGTACCCAGAATGCATTGAAACCCCTACGATATGTTCTCAAATCACTTTTAGGATTTTTTACGAGGAGTCAACCCATGTCAGGGGGTATTGGACTCAGGTAACATGGGTTCGGAATTTGGGTTGGCTGAGACTTGAAAGACATTCTGGAGGATTGTGGGTGAGAAGTGGACATTTAAAACTTTGTTTCCACACATTTTCTGCATGACACCTGAAACGTAGTCCAACTCATGACACCTGGAATGTAGGTCAAGTCTTCTTGTGGCTTTGATGTTTTCAGTCTTGAAGAGTTGAAAAGAAGCTGGCAACTTTTTGAAAAGCATCGACGGTCTGATGATTCGGGACAGATTTTATTGGGAGTCTGGTGAGTTTGTTTAAGAGTGGTAGCTTGATTGACCCTGGTTAAATCAAAGAATCTTGAACCCCTCTGAAGTCTCCAGATGTTTTGAAGAGCTGGGAGGAATAACTTCTTTTGCTCACATAACGATTAACCGATTTGTGAGCCTGCTCAGGCCGAATCGAGCTTAGAAAGCGTGTGTGGGAAAAAAGCAACCTGATTAGTCCCATATTTTTCGATGTCTGGAATGGAATAACTGAAATTTTAGTTGAATGAGATTTAAAAACAATGCAAACATGAACAGCAGTTTATTGAAAATGGTAAACAAGAAAATAAACTCAGTAATCGGTTGGACCTCCGGACCGCTGAATCAACTGAAAAAGGCGAGAATCCATGGACAAGTACAGATTATCAAGGAGTGTTTGATCAACTTGCAACCATGCATCAATAATGGCGGCTTTCAAAGAAGGTACATCTGGATAAGACTTGTTGCCGGCATACATTTTTTTCACCATAAAAGCCCACACATTTTCAATTGGGTTGATGTCAGGGGAACATGCAGGCCATGGGAGTGTTTCCACATTGCGACGAGCCAAGAATTCGCTAGTTTTTCTTGCACGATGGCATGGTGCTCCATCGTGCTGGAAAATTGGGTTGGCATTCCTGTTTCTCCTCCAATGTGGCATGATTCCACGTCGCAAAACGAGTCGGTAGTCTGCTCCAGACATTTTTTTGGAAACGAAACAAAGTTTGACTCTGCCTCGGGCTGAGATGGCAGCCCACACCATGCATCCTCCTCCCTTGAAGTTCCGGCGTGAAAATCTCAACTTTTCTTTTCTTAAGTCGTGCCAATACGACCGGAATCCATCAGGCCCGTCGCAGTTGAATTTCTTCTCATCACTGAATACGACCTGAAACCAGAAGTGTTTCCGAGAAAATTTAAACTTTGGAGCCCTGCTAATTCTCAGAAGCCCGCGGAATCGAAGACATAAAAGGAAGTAAAATCGGCGGTAGAACGTTCCAAAACCGTGTCCCTTATCAGAACTATCCCTAACCAGAACTGTCCCGTATCAGAACTGTACCACATCAGAACAGTTCTGATATGTGCTACGGTTCTGATATGAGACAGAGCTGAAAAGGGATGGTTCTGGAGTTACGGTTCTGGCATGAGGCAGTTTAGAAATCGGGTACGGTTCTGATATGGGGTGCGGTTATGATACGGGACAGTACCGGTCACGGATAGTTCTGGCAGGGGAAAGTTCTGGAACGGCATACCGCCGTAAAATCATGGCCCCTACTCACCCTTCTCCAGTCGATCCTGCTGTTCCTCCGAGCGAACAAGACACGATTGATCTTATGCTGTGAAGTCAGAGACGGAGCTTTTCTCATTTTCCGATGCTTCACAAACTTTGACTTCGATAAGACGCGTCTCACTGTTTCAGCCGAGACAGACAGGTTCAGATCCGACTTGATTTTCGCGCAGGTGGTAACCTTGTTGGATGCAGCACGAATCACGTTCCTTTTATCACGATTGGTTAAGAGCGGTGGTCGTCCGGTGCTTTTTTTTGTTCCATATGAAATTGGATCTTTCAAATAATTGTTGATGATCGTATGGCTCCTTCCGATCTCTCTCCCAATTTTCCGGTTAGAATAACCTAAGTTTCTCATAACGTCAATTTGACCTTTTTCATACTCCGTTAAAGGTGTTCCACTCCTCATACTTCTGTCAAAAAAAAATTTGAAAACATTTCAAAGACGGAAAAACAATTGGTAAAAATTTAAAAAAGTGAAAAGAAACTTTCCAGCTCAACGCAATTCGTGGCCTTTTTTTGTTTCCGCGCAGAAAACGTGTCACAACACGTTCTCAAGTTCTTTTTTAAAGCTTTTTTTTGAACTTGAACCGTGAACATTGCGAGCTTTACACCGGAAATTAAAGCAGTCATACGTTCCAGCTCTTCAAAACATCTGGAGACTTCAGAGGGGTTCAAGATTCTTTGATTTAACCAGGGTCAATCAAGCTACCACTCTTAAACAAACTCACCAGACTCCCAATAAAATCTGTCCCGAATCATCAGACCGTCGATGCTTTTCAAAAAGTTGCCAGCTTCTTTTCAACTCTTCAAGACTGAAAACATCAAAGCCACAAGAAGACTTGACCTACATTCCAGGTGTCATGAGTTGGACTACGTTTCAGGTGTCATGCAGAAAATGTGTGGAAACAAAGTTTTAAATGTCCACTTCTCACCCACAATCCTCCAGAATGTCTTTCAAGTCTCAGCCAACCCAAATTCCGAACCCATGTTACCTGAGTCCAATACCCCCTGACATGGGTTGACTCCTCGTAAAAAATCCTAAAAGTGATTTGAGAACATATCGTAGGGGTTTCAATGCATTCTGGGTACTTTCCCACCGTTTAACATCTTTTACAGGCGTCAATCGTACAAAATTTCAACTCTCCATCCCAAAAAACCCGATTTTTGAAAGTGGAACAATGATTTTGTGGATTGGAAAAAACGTGATTTTTGGTTTTTTTAAAAAATTATTTTTCTAGGTCACGTTTCGAAAAAATCAACTTTGCCATTCAATTTCTGGACCGATAAGAAACATTTTTCATGTTGACACCTTTCTCAAAAAGTTGACCTAGATAGGTGTTTCTGAAAAAAATCGAAGTGGAACAATGATTATGTGGAGCAGTGTATTTTCAAAGCATCTCATCAGTTGGAAAGTTCGAAAAATAGAGCCCCCCCCCCCCCCCTCTAATAAAAGAGCACGTCTATTAAACCGGCAACTATCAGTAAAGAAGCAATATTGTCCCATTGATGAGAATAGAAAAAATTCCAATATCAGCAGAGGTTTCCTAGAGTTTTTTTGGAAAATGCCTCTAGTTTGTACGCTAAAAGAGAAAAACATTTATTTTTCAAAGCGTTGGTTAGATTTTAAAAAAATCTTTTCAGAGGGTTTTTAAAAAATCCACAAAAATGCGTTTAGCACTTTGACACGTGGAACAACAGAGCGGCATGCCGATTTCATAGAGTTATTACGGTACATCTCTCTATTATCACTCTTACCTTCTACGAGCTTTTCGATCATTGCCCATTTTTCATCGAATCTTGATCCCACTTGAGTTGTATGCTCATTATATTTTCCACAAACAGCCTGATAGAAGTTCTGGCATGGATCCATAGAGATATCTTGCCAATTGTGAAGTTGATGAGCTAATGTAATGCATTCAGGGGATTTACAGGCTCCGAGAGATTTTCGAATAGACGGTCGAGAAGATTCCAGGTCCGTATTGTTATTTCGAAGAACGAGAAAAGCCAAATAGAGAGCCAGAATCCATGAGAGGAAAATAGCGATCCATTTCAACGGATGATAATGACGAGTGGGTTTTTTTGTGTCTTCAGGAGACGTATCCTTAAAAAAAACAATGATTAATTTGAAAAATTTTTCTCTTAGGTTTACCTTTTCCATTCTGTTGCTCGATAACAAGTCGAAAGCAATTATCGATTGGTACTGGAAGCAAAAGGGGGGGGGGGGGGCTTTCAAAATTAGAGTAGAGAAAGTGTCAATGTCAGAACGGTCGAGGGGCAATGCCATGTGATGCACACGTGTTTTCAATTTTTTTAAAAACAAATCATATTCAAGCGTTGATTTTTATTCTGTTTTAAACGTTGTGTTTTTTTTCTCCGCACTCCATGATGATCCATTGAACAGTTGGTCGGGCCAGACCAGGGCTAAAATTTGTATTTTACGGAATCCGTAAAACGTAAAATTTACGGATTGAAAATCCGTAAAATTCCGTTAAATCCGTAAAAACGTGAAGTTAGATTCAGAAACTGATAGTGAGGCACGCTGTTGTCTCTTTAGAATAGGACTCTTTTTTCGCTTAAAAATTTTTTTGTTGAAGCTTTTTAAAACTCCACTTTTTCGAGCCTTTCTGAGTGGGCGTCTAATAAAGCGTGGCCTTCTATTTTTTCGAAGATGCTCTGAGGGACGACTCTTATTACAGGTGTTTTTCAAATAGATGTATGCTTCAATTCGAGAATCAAATCAAACATCACTATAGAACTGAAAATTACTTGTCACTTGATCTCCACCTCTTTAGACAGGTGAATTGTTCAATTGTTTGTTCAAAGTTCACATCATTTTGTTCAATCTTGAAAACATGGACATCGAAAATGAAGTCAATGCACAAATCTCCAACTTGCCTGGTTTATTGCAGTGTTTGGTTTGTTTATTGATACTGATATTCTTCTTATCATTGTTGTTGTTTCCGCTTCTTCTCTTATTAATTTTCCCATTATTTGTGATAGCGTTCCGGGAAAACAGAAAACGGGATAAGATGGTGAGTAGAATTGAACGGAAGAGCAAGGCTGTCAAAATCGACGGCCAGCCGCGGCTTTTTTACGGCGTTTCGACGGCTCATTGTAAAACCGCGGCCAGGCAAATCGAATAAAGCCGTTAACTGAAATGTAGAAAAATGCATTTCTCGACATGATAACAGGTCTAAAATCACGTGACAGAGCCACAGGAAACATGCTTGACGCCGTTTCTATGACAACATTTGTTCTAAAGTCAGTCCCCAGCGCGCCTCAATTCTATAAATTAGATAAACATAATATAAGGTGCAGGTATTATTCCTTGCTCCCGAAAGTTTCTTACAACCAGCTCAACTTTGTTTTGCGCAAATTAGGAATGAAAAATCAATAAATTTGACGGCCATCTTTTCATTTCCCAACCTTCTTCAAAAAGCCTGCCGGTCGGCTACTGTCGGTTGTTTGACAGCCTTGCGGAAAAAGTCAGATACCGAAAACAGATCAAATTTCAGCAAAAAGATAAATCATTTTCGAAAATACTTTTTTCGTTCCAGACACCAATATATCCAATAACCGTTCATTTTTATCGGGCAACGTGTGCGTTCTATGTCTTGCTGCTAATATTCACTTGCGGTATCATTTATGCATTTTTGTTCAGTTTCGGCAAAAATTTGTGAGTTTTTTTTGGTCTAAAACTTCAATTGTGGCAGTAAACTGAGGCTCCCGTTCGGCTGGTCGCCGTCAGCTGCATATAGTGGCGGGCAATGGTGAGGGTACCTTTGAACATTCGTTAGGGACCCAAATAAACAATTTTTGACGTTAGATCGCAAGTTGATTGTGTGATTCCGAGGTGAGAACTCCAGAAGTCCAAATAGTGTGTTTTGCGCGGGACATCATAACTTGGCTAAAAATGATCGGATCGGGATAAAAATTGATTTCTGTACAGATTTGAAGCCACTTAACGAATTGCGATCAGTTTTGAAAGTTTTGGAGAAAATTATTTTTCGTGTTTTCTACAGGACTTTTGATTTCATGAAAAATGCCGGAAAATAATTTTTCCCAAAAGTTTGAAAACCGATCGCAATTTGTTCAGTGGCTGAAAGCCTGCATAGAAATGACTTTTAATCTCGACCCGATCATTTTCAGCCAAGTTATGATGTCCCGCGCAAAATACACTATTTGGACTTCTGGAGTTCTCACCTCGGAATCACACAATCACCTTGCGATCTAACGTCAAAAATTATTTCAGAATCCATCGGAAAACTTCAGGATTCGTGGAAATCCGATTTTTTCAAAAAACATCAGAGAGTACTTCAGGATCATCGAGGAGTCCCCTGAACAATTTTCAGACCAATCTGAATTGTTTGAAGGGAGTTATTAACAAAAGTTCAAAGGTACACTCCCCCATGCTTGCCACTGTATCTGTGTTTTTGTCTTCGTAAAGTACCAACTATAGGACGACATTCAAAACATTTACAACAAAAAACAAACAGTGAAAACTCTACAATTTTCAGAGAGTCAAGTTTCTCGCCAACTGAAGTTATAAACTCTATGATACTGGCGTTAATAGTCGTGTATGTTCACGTCCATCACTTAATTCTTTTCCTATTGGCTCTACAAAGGTTTTTCTTATGTTTTTTGCCCTCGTTTGAGAAATATGTGAATATAAAAGAGAAAACAATGAGCAAGGTGTTGTTTTATATTTATTTTTTGTTCTTCGCCTTTGTTATTGTGGTTTCTGTGGTCTTGGCAAACCTTGCTGTGGATGAAAACTATATTCTTCATGAGTGGACGGATCTTCATGTTTATTTTTATGAAGTGAGTTGTTTTCAACTTTCTAAAATATTCTGGAGCTTTCAGGTATACTATATTGTTCTGAACGGACTTTTATTGATTTCCGCTTTTTTATACATCCCAATTATGATAAGTATTAGAAAACACCGTCACTTGGCTTCATCGGTTCAACATAAACCTCACAAGTATATTCTTTATCAAACTTTTTTGATGGTCTCTTTCAAAAGTGGCCATTTAGCAATTTTCTTGCTCTATTTTTTGCTCCGATTCCCTTTGCCCGTAGTGAGTTTTTTGCGCTATTACATCAGCATACGTACTGTTTTAGATGATTATATACCTTTGTTTTTTTGATGTGACCTCTACTTCTTTGATTATTCAATCCTCTTATTTATTTTGCAACAAACGGAATGTGGAGGCGTTGAGAAGACGATTCAGTTTCGGATACTTTTGGGGTTGGATAACTAGAAGTAGTTCTCAAGTTGAGCCGTATGCACCGCAAGTTAATGATACTGGAAGTACGACAGTGGGACAATCGAGAACTTGACTTCCTATTGAACAAAATGAATTCCGGGCAGTCCATTATTATTCCATGGTTTTGTTACAATAAAAAACTTCATTACACCGGCATGCCGATCTACTGTTCAATATACCTCTCAGGATGCCGTTCTATTACTGAAAACTCGTCAAAAATCGAGAAAATGAGACTTTTCATCGCTGAGTTAAATCTAACAACATTGGACAAAAAATTCATAAAAATACAAAAGTTCTTTGAAATTTGCTCTATTTGAGAAGCCGTTCTAATAAAGAGAGGCCACTCTACCACTTCTCTAAACTAAAGGTAGGGACCACAACGTTTTTAATGAAACTCAGTTTTACGAAAATCTGTTAATATGAATGTGTTCCCAGGCTCAATATGAGTATGTTCGCAAATTTTTTCTCAAAAAGATTCATCCGTTCTCGAGTTACGGTACTTTTTGTAAGCTTCTCATTAGTAGTGTTTTTCTGCCGAGTGGTTGTCGGCGGCACGAAAAAGTGGGTGGGGTCGAAATCGCAAGGCCGCGGCGCGATTTTTTTAGTGGTTTTCTGCAACCCTCTTCAGGTGTGAAAATTCCTTTCAAAAATTACACGAATGGAGTCCTCAGCTAAATCAAAATCGTCCTAGATAAGTTTTGTGGTTCGCAAAAACGTTTTGGGGGAAGTGGGTTCGAACCACTGTGTGCCGGATAAGGAACGATCGTGCTATCCACTAGGCTATACGAGCGGCCGCGCGCCCGAAACGAATGGCTGTTATGAAGGGGGGAAGTGCGGTGGTGAGCGACTTTCGTTTTTTTAATGAATTTTGTGGTAAATTATTCCGAAAAACCTGTCATAAAATCTCTAGGAACAAAATGGTCTATAAAGAAAATGCAGCAAATTTTATGTAGTATCCGATGGAATAACGAAAAGGTGCGAGGTCGACCTATATTAAACTGAAAACGTTGAAAAGAGTGAAAAATGTGGAACTCGTCGATTCTACGCAGTCGTTTACATAAAGACAGATTGAAAGTTAGTCAGTACGATATCTTTGAGCTCCAGACTAGATCGTCAAACATTGCGCGCACCCTATTGTCAGAAGATTTGCGTAGCCCCGCTCCCTTTCATTGCGGTCTCTAGTCTAAAGGGCGAATTTTGCCTGTGTGTCCCGCGCTTTTCTCTGAATAACTTTTTTATCCCTTGACCGATCTGTACCAAACTTGGCATGTAACCATAAGTCCCCGAGCGCTTCATTTCCAAATATTTCGGAGCTCGGATTACTGTAGGGGTACTGTAGCTACAGTAACCCAAGTTTTCAAAACCCTGTTCAGACTGAACTGAATGACTCTACTTTTCAGTGGAGGCTTGCATGAGACTCACTTTGCACACCGTCCAAACCAGGTTTGGATTACTGTAGGATTACGGTAGTTACAGTAACCCGAAATTTTGAGATTTTGTTCGAAATGAACGAAAGCAGCAGACAACCGCGACTAAGTCGCGGGTTTCCTTCTGGTTTTTCACTATGCCTCTAGTTGGGGCAGTTCAATTAAAGTTTTTTTTACGGTAACAACAATTTCGATTAAAAAATTTCGTATAAAACCATTTTTCCAATGGAAATATTTAGACCGCATAAGTATTCCAGTTTTTGCAAGCACACATTACTTTTTAGTCAACCTATTCATTTTAGCCATGCTAATCGTTTTAGCCAATCTAATTTTTATGTAGCCAACCCCTAATCAAAAAGTAGAAAATTTGGTCTTTTAAAGATTTTTGAACACTAACTTGCAAACGCTTTTTTTCAAATTAGATTTTAAATTAGAAAGCGAGTTCTTTCTCTTTTGCTTTAAATTTTTTTATTTTTAACATAGAAAAATGGACGAAGAAGAATTTGATTTTTCTTCCTTGCCCGTTAATACTCAAATTGCGGCTGGTTTTGTTTCGTTAATTATCTTGATCTCTTTCATATCACTTCCCATTTTACTTATCCTAGTCTTCCCATTGTTTGTAACAGTATTCAGAAGCAATCGACAAAGGGATCGCTTGGTATTAAAAGTTGTTTTAATGAATTTCTAAAAAATTATATGTTTCAGATTCCTATTTATCCAATAACCAACCATTTTTATTTCGCCACATGTTTATTCTACGCGTTTTTACCTGTATTTTTCGGCTGTATTATCTATTTCTATTTTTACATGAATGGCATTCCAGAGTACGGATTTTAGTTCAAAATATTTTGAAACCAGACGGTTTCCCGCGTTAACCGTATGAATTTCACAACGAATTTTTTGTCGGCGACACACAAAAAAACTGACAGACTGAATGAAAAACATTCTTACAATAACTCGGTAAACCCCTACAACTTTTGCCCGCCTTTCACAAAACCTACAAAAAGCCGCATTGCAGCGGTTGTGAAAAAGTCTGTGCGAAGTTGCGAGAAGTGCTAGAGAAAGCTTTTGTGCGAACTTTGTGACAAATTCTGTAGAAAGATGCCACCAAACCCCAACTTTCTCCAACATTTGTCACAACTTTCACCCAAAAGCTGAACCATTTCACAACTTTCTCTAGCAGGGGTTTACCGAGAATACGATTAAAGTTGAAATATTCTTTTCCAGAGATCAACAAGGATTTCTCGAAATACTCGTGGTGTTCCTTATAACTGAAAAAATAGTTTATGTACACGCTCATCATTTAGTTTTGTTTTTGTTTGCGCTTCAAAAATTCATGTTGTATTTTTATCCATCAATGGAGAAGTATGTGAATTTGAAGCCACGACCAATGAATATCACATTAGCTTCAATTCATTTATTGTTTTACCTCTTTATTATCGCTTCTCTATCCTTATACATATTTTTGCCCGATCCAGAGAGGAATGGACGGGTAGAGCCCTGGACAGACTTTGATTTGATTTTTCTACTTCTTTATTATATTGTCGTCAGTTTGCTTTTGTTGGCTTCTGCCATATTATACATACCCATTACAATTGATATTTGGAAACAAAGACATTTGAGGTCTGCCGTGGAAAACGAACCACATAAGTACATCTTCTATCAAATTTCAATGATGATTTTGTTCAAATTTTATCATTTTATAGTGTTTTTGGTAGGCATTTCTATTAGTTCACCATGGCATATTGTAAGTTTTTTTGGCTCTCTTGAAGAACTGGGGCCGCTTGATTCTCTGGAGGACCCTGAGCATTTTCAGGGGCCGCTGAAAAAAAAACAGGTGTCCCTGAAATATTTCAAGAGCCTCTAAAAATGAAAGGGGTCCCTGGCAACCTCTCAAAAGTATAAGAGTCCCTGGAATTTCTCAAGGGTCCCTAGAAAATCATATGGGTTCCTGAGTTGAAAGAGAAACGGCAATGATGATTACAAAATAGTTCCATTTTTAGCTTTTTTATGCCTTCTTCTCCATGACTGTTATTTTCGATATACGTGTTAAAAATACAGACAAAAATAAAACAATTAACTTAAAAAATAAAAACTAAAGAATGGAAATATTCAAAAATATTTTTATCACTGCCGTTTCTTTTTCAACTCAGGACCCTCATAGTTTACTAGAGTCCCTTGAAATATTTCAGTGAACCTTATACTCCTGAAACAAAGGCGTTTTTTTTCAGATGAGAGGGAATTATAGAGGGCTCACAAACAGTTATGAACAACTTCAAATGAACTTTGCGTAATTTACCTTCCTTACAGTTTATTGTTCTCTTCTGCTTCTACGATGTTCTCTCAACTCCTTTGATTATTCAATTTTCTTATTTATTTTGTAACAAACGGAATGTTGATGTGTTGAAAAAACGAATAAGTTTTCGGTATTTATGGAATTGGATAACTAGAAGCAGCCCTCAAGTTGAGCCATATGTGCAACAAGTTGATGATACTGGAAGTACGACAGTTGGACAATCGAGATATTGAAATTTTTTCTGTTTGTTCGAACAAGTCAGACAACATTTTTCAACCGTTGCTATACTTTGTGCAGGGTAGGGAGTGGTTTTGTTCTTGATGTTTGAGCAACAATGGGCAGATGTTTCTTTTTCCCTTTGATTTTCAAAGCCACCCCCTTCTCGCTTTTTCTTTACATCTTGCATTGTTTGCAAGTCAAATATCCAATAATGAACCCTTTTTCTCACTTGCCCGTTTTTACCCAAATTTTGGCTTTTTCAGCCGGAGGCACGCTTTTAACATTGACTCTCTCTTATTACTCGAAAACGAAATTCACCGGCGCCCAAATGTTTTCCGATTTGGCTAGTTTTGCTTCAGCATGTTACTTAGGACTCATATAGTCAAAAAACTGTAGTTTCGAGTCCATCTCTATCTTGCTCCAGGAGCTGGAGGACCGAAAAGGACCAAAAACAAACGTTGTCCAATCGTTCTGAAAAATGTTTTCTAGACGTATTTTAGCACGCTGAACATAAATTTTACAATGAAAATGCTTGACGCCAATTTTAAAAAGTACCTGTAGTGCTAAATTTTTGGACGTTTTTCTTCGTTCCTGAAAAATTTAGTATGGGACGTGACTGAACGGACTCCAGATTCGGATTCAGCACCCAAAAATACGTCGAACTCCTTTAAAAAATCAAAAATTGAGATATACGCCTTTTGAGATAAATCCACTTTTATGCATTTTCAGAACCTACCCCCCTCCATGGTGAAAAAAGTCATAGTCTCAGATCGGGACAAAAAATTTGTAGGATGTTTCCCTATCCAAATGTGACTTGGTCACCAATTATCAGCTTCTGGAAATTCGATTTGTAGTCGTGGCCCCACTTCAAAAAAATCTATCTCCTGATCCTGGATCGAAAAAACCAAAAACTTTAAAATCAGTTATTTTTGAGCGGAATGTGTCGGAAAGTGTTAAATTAGTCCTAAATAGTCGTTTAAGACAAAAAAAACCGGTGAGAAATCTGACAATCCGCTTAGATTTCAGTGCTAAAGCAACTATTTGAAGAAATTTCTGAAAAATCTGAGCGGATTGTCAGATTTCTCACCGGTTATTTGTCTAAGACGACTATTTTGGAGATTGTTGAGTAATTACAGAGAGGCGGTTTTAATGTCCCTTGTTTCACTACCTATTCTACTAGCTCTAGTGTTTCCAATATTTGTTGCAATATTCAGACACAATCGACAAAGGGATAAGATGGTATAAAAAATGTTTTTGAAATTTAGAGACGACTTCCGGGAAAAAAAAACAGAACGTACATTTTTTTCAAGGGTTCCATCACAGGGTCGCCGATGCGCATGTACCTTTAAATTCTCGTAAATCTACATGAGGGGGCATAGTTGGCAGTGGGCCGAGGCAATGAGAAAAAATTGCTGCGTATCATTTAATGCGTGTCCGAGTCGCTACGAAGCGAAACCGCGACGCTGCGCACGCAACTCGTCCCTCCTCATGCAGATTTACGAGAATTTAAAGGTACATGCGCTTCGGCGACCCTGTGTTCCATTTGGATGAATTATCGTCTTTTTGCGCCGTCCGCTGTGCTTTTGCACGTGCACGTGTTTGCACAACCGGGCATTTTAATTGACGACACTCAAGGGAAAAAAGTTCGTCATTTCGTTCACTTATGGGGTAGTTTGATCAGTTTTCATATTAAATAAAACCGGCAGTAAGTTGAAGCGGCAGTAAGTTGAGTTTCGTCAATTGAAATGCCGGTTGTGCGAGCACGCGCGCGCGCAAATGCACAGCGGAAGAACGCGGACGAATGCGGACAAGCGAACGATACCTGTCCGATAGCGTTTCGTCCGGATCGACATTTTTTTTATTCCAGTCTGCGGTCTATCCAATAATTAACCATTTTTACATAGCAACTTGTACTTTCTATTTTTTATTGGTGTTATTTTTTTCAAGTCTCATCTATATTTATTTGAATATGGTTAACGTACAACTGTATGTGTTTTTCAAATATTGGGAAGGCAAATGAATGAGCAAGAGCGCCCCACTAGACTCACATTCAGTACTTTGGTTTTACTCACTTCCGGCGAATTCAGTTTTTTCGGAAAATTTTTGCGTTTTAGACATCAAAACGCCTTTTCTAAAGTGTTCTTGCAACAAAAATCGAAAAAAAAAGCAAAATTTTTGAGTGATAGGATTTCCTATATTTTCAGGTTTTCAACCAGATTTAGGTCAAATAGATGGCTGAAACAGTCATTTTAATGTGAAAAATGCATTTTTCAAATAGTTAAAGTCAAAAAATGACACAAATAGGCGTTTTCCGGTGAAAAACGAACATATCTCCAAAAAAATCATTCGCCGAGAAAGAAAAAAATATTTTGAAAAAATCAACTGAGTCTAGTGGGGCGTGCTTGCTTTTCATATGCCTTCCCAATAAAAAAATTTAGTAAGGCCATTGAGAAAAAATTTCAGAAATGGTTTACGGTTTTGTGATATGATGGTGGCTGGATTTGTAGCATCAATAATACTTTTTGCGCATGTTCATCATTTAATACTTTTTTTGTTCGCGGCTCAAAAATTCCTTCTATACTTCTCGTCTTCAATGGAGAGATTTGTGAATTTAAAGCCAAAGGCAATGAATATCTCATTAATACTAGTTTATTCCTTGTTTTATGCGCTATTTTTTGCTTACCCTTCTTTATCGAAACACTTTACGAAAAGAAATGGTGCATATATGAATTATTGGACAGATTTTGATGTGAAACGCTTTTTTATTTATTATTTTGTGCTCAATTTGTTGCTATTATCCTCTGCTATATTATATATTCCAATTATATTCAGTATTCGGAAACGAAAACATTTAAGATCTTCAATGGACAACGAACCGCATAAATACATCCTCTATCAGACTTTATTGATGATTTTATTCAAAATTTCACATATTACTGTAGTCGTGTTATGGCAATGGATGAACATGTCAATGGTACTTGTGAGTAATTTGCGTTTGTAAGAAAATTTTTTTTTCAAAATCTATAAAGAAACGAATTGAAATAATGCGTTTTATTTTTACAGATGCTTAGTTATTTTTCCTACTTTGATGTCCTCTCAACTCCATTAATCATTCAATTCTCCTATTTATTCTGCAACAAACGGAATGTTGATGTTCTAACTAGGGAAGTGTTTGAGGGCGTCACTCAAGAATGGGCTGAAAATTTGTTGGTAGGGTATATCGACCTTCCTGAATCCATTTCTGAAATCAGTTTGGTCCGATCGGCATTTTGAAGCACACTTTACTAGACGCCTGTCAGCTACTTATGACTCCAAAACCGTATTTAACAGTCGTTTTGCACTCATAGAGCCTAAAAGCAAAACGGAGCCCATGTTTTGACTATTCTCTATCATTTTCGACTAGTTTGAAAAAATTTTTCAAAAAAAAATTTTTTGGTTTAAAAATTTTTACAAGTCTAGAGAAAGCCTGAAAAGACCGAAAAAATGAAAAGGCCGAACGGACCAATCTGACTTCAAAAATGGATTTAGGAGGGTCGATAAAGTCTGTTCCCAAGTTTTCAGCCCGTTCTTGAGTGACGTCTTCAAACACTTCCCTAGTAAGGAAACGAATAAGTTTTCGGTATTTATGGAATTGGATGACAAGAAATGCTGGTTCAGAAGTTCAGCCGAGCGAACAGCGGATAGATAGGGGAAGCACATTATTTGAAGAAACCAGAATTTAATTAGTATGTGTATGTGTTCATTTTCTTTCACTACGACTATACTCAAAAATCACTCTAAACGGTAGAAAAAGGTGCTTGAAAGAAGCACGTAATACAGGTTAATAGCCTAGAATCCGACAAGTGTACGCCTTGCGAGCGCTTTTTTTTCAGATTCCTAGTCCGTGAACCGGTACGCTGCCATGCATTCAAACGCCGCAGTGAAAGAAAATGATCAGAATGAAAAACTGCATCAGAATTTGAAATTAAAAAAAAACCCGAGTTCAGTCCTTCTTTAAGGATAATCCGTTTAGAAATGTTTTTCATTTACAGCCGTACGTTTCATCATGAAGTATTGAAGAAGAGCAAAAGTCAAAACATTTTTTTCAAACCCGACAGGTGATATTTTCCATCAGTGCGCCTATAAAATGCATTTTCCAAATCTCGAATATTGGATCTAATTTTGTCAAACTCGTTTTCGAAACTAGTGATTTATTGCAATAAAAGAACAACATTCCAGTGATAATTATTTTATCATGCTCAATGAGTCGAATAAGACACCGATTGCTCAACTTGATTGCTTCGCATGACTCGATTCCATATGCTTCTGAATGTCAGCGTTCTTCTCAGCATTTGAAAATTCCGCTTGTTACAAAACAAATAAGTGATTTGGATTGTCAAAGGAGTTGTGAGTACATCGGCCATAAAGAAGCACATTAACGCCTGGAAAAAATTATTACCGTAAAACCTCTAATACAACGGCACCCCTAATAAACCAGCAACCGCTTGAAAAAGCTAGAAAAAATTATTCTAAAATAGAGCGGCATGCCGGTTTAATAGAGTTTTTACGGTGATTAGAATCGAATATTGTTCATTCGTGAGGGACTGACCGCTCTCGATAAATTCGGTCATTGGAGCCCGTAAATCGACACGTTGCCCTTAAATCGACACGTAGCCCGTAAATCTACACGTGAGCGATTTATTTTGTCTCTTCCGTGCGGAAACCTGATGTAGCTGGCCGAGCTTTTTTCCTGGGCGGTCAGTCCCTCGCGAATGGACAATAAGAAGAAACCTACTGTGGGCAGCGGGTCATCAGTTGACATGCTCACAGGAATTGCCAGAAGATGAAGATATTTGAATAAAACTATTAAAATAGTCTGATAAAGAACATATTTTTCAGGCTCGTGCTTGATTGTAGACGATAAATGTCTTAGTTTCCGAATACTTATCATAATTGGAATGTATAACATTGCTGACATTAAAAGGAATGAAATAATAAAACTGTAGTATATCTGAAAAAATGGGTCCATCGAGACGATTCACGCAATTCTCGTTTTGTCTCGCGAAAGTCTCGCCTTGTCTCGCAAAGTGATCGTCTCGACTCGTTTTCGCTAAATATCGTTTTTGTCCCGGGTCGCAATTTCTCGCAATTTTCACTTCTCGTAAACTGATCGCAATTTCCCGGAATGCTCGTTAAATTCCGAGAACGAGAAATTGCGATCCGGTACAAAAACGATCTTTTGCGAGAACGAGTCGAGACGATCACTCTGCGAGACAAGACGAGACAAGTCCCGAGCCGAGACTATTGCGAGACAAGTCCCGAGCCGAGACGATTGCGAGACAAAACGAGTCTTGCGGGAATTGCTTTGATGAAATACACATGAATTACATGTAATGCTTCCATAGTTCCCCTCACGAGTCTCGTCTCGCCTTGTCTCGCATTGTCTCGCGAAACAATCGTCTCGCCTCGATCTCGCAGTTCACGCGATAAACAAACATTCCGGGAAATTGCGGTCACTTTGCAAGAAATGAAAATTGCGAGAAATTGCGAGACCGAGAAGCTTCGATTCGAGACAAAAACGATTTTTTGCAAGGACGAGTCGAGACAATCCCTCTGCGAGACAAGACGAGACAAGTCCCGAGCCGAGACGATTGCGAGACAAAACGAGAATTGCGGGAATTGTCTCGCTGGACGGCACACTACAACTCACCATAGCAGAATAGGTTAATAATTTCATGAATTCTTCATGACTCATATCGTAGCTTTGTGTGAGAAATGTGTAATAGAGAGGAAAAAGGATAAGAAAAAACACACCGTATACAAAAAAAAGTATGATTTTTACAGTTTTCGTTTTTAGATTCACATATTTTTCGATGGACGGCACAAAGTATAATAAGAATCTTTGAAGAGCCAACAGGAATAGAATGACATGATGGGCGTGGACATATTCAATCAAAAAAATGAAAACGAGTATATATTTATACTGGCCGACGCGTCCTCTGTAAACAGATTTTGAACTTTTGAGATTTATTTTTTGATTCTAGTGTACCGTCTCGCGAGAAATTTTACTCGTCTCGCCTTGTCTCGCAAAATGATCATCTCGTCTCGTTCTCGTATAAGATCGTTTTGTCTCCGATCGCAATTTCTCGCAATTTTCATTTCTCGCAAAAAGATCGCAACTTCTCGGAATGCTTGTTTATCGCGTGAAATACTGCGTCGGATACGGTAAAAGAGAATTCCGAGAAATTGCGATCCGAGACAAAAATGATATTTCGCGAGGACGAGACGAGACGATCCTTTAACGAGACAAGGCGAGACAAGCCCGAGGCGAGCCGTTTTCGAGACGAAACGAGAATCGTGAGAAGCGTCTCGCTGGACGGCACACTATTCGATAATAGTACATTTCATCGAAAGTTGTGTAAATAACCCAACAGGAGAGCGCGCAAAAAGTTGTTAAAACAAAAATATAGAAAAAACAAATCGCTTTGTAGAAATGATTTGTTATGGGGTAGACGGCGGTCTGAAACATTTTTGAAGGAGGACTATATACACATTTTTTATTCGCGTTTCTTGTTTATTTTTCTATGCTGATCCCATTTTTTCATGAAGAAATTGCTCAAAAATCGCTCTGAAGCGCACAAAATGCGCCTAAAATCGTGCGTTACAGGTTGGTGGCCGCGGCCGAGAACCCGACAATGCGGGGCCGTTTTCTCCACATTTTTTACGACTCAACCCGTTTCAGAGATATTTCGATCTGAAATTAGCACTAGGCCCCGCCCACTTTCCTATTAAAACACAGGGAGCGCCTCATACTGCTGTTAGCCCATTCATAACCGCCCTCAACGTGGCTTATCTGCCGAGCAGCGGTGGCACAGAGGATGCGGCCGCTTTACGTTTTCATGTTGTGGGTTCGATTCCCACCCTTGGCAACTTTTTTTTGTTTTTCATGAATTCTCATTTTATGGGGACTTTGACTCACATTTCTTGTGTTTCCATGATTTTTGAAGTTAATTTCAACTCAAAAAACAAGTTCTTCAAAAAATCATTTTTGAAACTATTTAAATTATTTATTTCGCATGTTTTTGTAACGAAGCATCAATTTTCTTCTATTTTAGCATGTAAAACGTATGAAAAAGCGAAAAATATGGAGAAAACGGCCCCGCGTTGTCGGATTCTCGTCCAGACGGCCGCGACCGCCAACCTGTAACGCACGATTTTGGGCGCATTTTGTGCGCTTCAGAGCGATTTTTGAGTAATTTTTTCATGTGCAATGGAAAATCCATAGAAAAATAAACGAGAAACGAAAATGAAGAATGCGACTATAGTCCTCCTTTAAGATCCCTAGTTTTGTAGTCTTTGTTGTCAAACCTCTTGATCGCGAACCCGATTTCCTCTGAATACTATAACAAATATCGGGAAAACTACTATAAGTAGAGAGAGTAAGAAGAATATAGACGAAATTAAAATTATTAATGAAATACCCACCACTAATATTTTGAATATTTCAAATGAATCGAGATTAGTTTTATCCATGGGTTAACTAGTGGAAAACGGAAAGAAAGACTCAGATAGGCACATGCTCTAAGAAATAACACCTGCGGAGCAAATGGGCGGAGCTGAAATACTTGTCATTTACGTCGGTCTGTGTGACAAACGCGACGACCGATAGCAACAAAATGGCCGAACTTGTGGGAACGGTCTGACAAACCATAATATGAGACCATAAGGGGACCTAAGTACAAAAGTAGTATTATGATTAAAAACCGCCCCCCTTGATTCAGAGAAAAATCAGTAAATCAAAGCGCAGCGTTTTTCAAGTGCGTCTTTTTTCAAGTGTCTCATTTTCGGGTGTTTCTACCAACTTCTGGACGCCCATGCCTAATGAAAACATGGTTAAACATATTTTACCTCAAAAAATGTTTTTCTCAAAATGTTTCAAAAATTTTTGGTGTGATAGAGGGTCATTGAGATTGTGTTTTCACGCATTTTGAGGACAATAGTACCATGGGAACATAGTCTATCACAGCTTCAAAGTCGGTATTTTGACGAAACTCGGTCATATCTGAGAGCACAGCTTTTTTCAGAAGCGAGCACAGCAAAAACAGAATTCAGATTCGTAGTCAGCAGGTTTTCAGCGTTCGAATCAGCTATAATACGTCCTAAAAGCTCATCCTATGTGTAGAACATTCACTAGTGAGAAAAACACCTTTAAAGGAGTATAATCAACGCAAGCGTCTGTTGATGACCACACTACGCTGCCAATGATGAGCAATTGAAATGTTGGCGGCAGCAAACTCTCTAAAATGAGTGAATCTAGCGCCCGACAGTTGACGGGGGCGTGGCTCAGGTTTTGATCATAGATAGCACAGAGCAATCCAGAGCTTCAATGGAAAAATGAAAAAGACGGGCAACACCGGGTTGAAATTTCGTATCAAGCTGTCAAGGACCCATAAAAATCGGACTCCGAAAAGAAGCTCCATCGTCGGCGATATAGAAGATTTAGGGAAGTCTAAAGTTTTATAAAAATATCCTTGTGGCTAATCATACAAAAAAAAAAAACAAAATGTTCGGTTTTTTTTTCAAAAAAAAACAATTGTACTTCCATTCTACTACGGTAGTTATCACATGTAGACTTACAACAAATTCAAACACCACAGCTTTTTCATTGTCTGGCAGGTGACTCTTGGAATCTCAAAAATCTCATAAAGCTTAAGGGCGGTTCATTATTTTTTCATAATTTTTGATCACCTACTGACAGATGATTTTTTTCCCAATTGCTTTCAGAAGCCTCTCATTTTTCCATTTTCCTCCACACATCGAAAAATGAATGAATCTCTTATTTCTCAGTTGCCAAATCTCACAGGATTTGTGAGTGGTCTTGTACTCTTCATGGTCGCGATACCTTTATTTTCACTTCCAATTTTACTAATCTTAGTATTTCCGATTTTTGTTACAGTCTTTCGAAGCAATCGACAGAGGGATAGAATGGTATGAAAAACGTTCGAGCGATTCAATAAAAAAAAACTTAATTTGCGCGAAATATTTTTCGTCTTTTGATTTTCTGAATAAAAAATTTGCAGAAAATAGAATTTTTCATGTGGTTTCCCCGCTCTATTTTTCACTACCACTTTAAAGGAGGACTGAACTCAGGTTTTTTATTTCAAATTCTGATGCAGTTTTTTATTCTGATCATTTTCTTTCACTACGACTATACTCAAAAATCACTCTGAACGGGTGAAAAAGGCGTTTGAAAGCAGCAAGCAATACAGAAAGATGGCCTAGGATCCGACAAGTGTGCGCCTTGCGCGCGCTATTTTCAAAATTCCTAGGCCGTGAATCTGTACGCGGCCATGCCTTCAAACGCCTTTTTCACCCGTTTAGAGCGATTTTTGAGTATAGTCGTAGTGAAAGAAAATGATCAGAATAAAAAACTGCATCAGAATTTGAAATAAAAAAACCCGAGTTCAGTCCTCCTTTAAGGGCGCCGCTCTAACACAAGGGGCCGTTTTATTGGAGGGGGCGCTCTGTATTTTAATAGCCGGTTTTATATTGAAGGAGTTTTCTTATATTCAAAACAGTACAATTTTTCACTGAAAATTAGCCAAAAATCGAGAAATGAACGACTTTTTATCTAAAAAAAAATTTGAGATGAGCTAACCGATTTTTGGAAAAAAACAACTAATTTATGCTTGTTTCACATGAAAAAAATCAAATTTCCTGAGCTTCATTGCTGAGAATAGGCCGTTCTATTTGAAGGAGGCCGTTCTAATAAAGAGGTAATATCTATTTTTCTATGCGCTTCTGGAGAGGCCGCCCTAATATAAGGTCCATTCAATTATAGGGATCGCTCTGTTACAGGTTTCACGGTACAGGGTGGCTACTAAGTATTGATACATAACTTTAGTCCGTTGTGGGACCAGTTCCAAGAATTATAAAAGGCTCGGTGCTACTGGAATTTATTAAACTGCTTATAATTGACAGCTCCAAAAATTTCTGGACCAATCGAAAAAGTTTTAGGAGAGTTACTGGGTCCAACGCAACATTTGGTCTGAAAATGGCCCATTTCAGTACTAATTGATCGATGCGGGAGACTAGTTTTGGACTTAAATTTAGCCGGAAAACTTTCAAAAAGCGTTAGTTCAATGCAAGATTCAGCATTTTTTCAACTATCGACAAACATTAATCGTTCCATAAAACTAGGAAAACTCAGTGTAGGAGCATCAGTTTTCAGTGGCACGCACTTTTGTGACTTTTCGATTCGGCTTCTTCCTGAACCTCTTATAGTTCCGAAAGTGATCAAATCATTGCCCATTCTGTTTTAAAAGTTTGTAAATGATACGAATCATTAAAAAACATGCATTAAAAACCCAACTGGATTCATTGGAGTGATCCCAGAACATTATTCTGAAACCTCACGATTCTGCCCAAATCAATCAAAAATTAATGAAAAATCATGAAAATGATAGTTTTTTTTTCAGGGAGAGTTTTTGAGATACTTGTTTTTATTTCCAGAACTCATAAAATTTTAGTTTTACACTTCAAGTTATCTCGGAAATAAAAAATTCGTTTGTTCATGACTTTTGGCCAGTTAGCCACATTTTCTAGTCTTCAATTGAGACACATGTTTTTCCCCTAAACTTTAGAACTGGGTTACATTGGAAATAAAAATGAATTGGGCATTATACAAAGTAAGTTTTCTTCAATTTTTGGTACTCTATTTCGAAAACGAACCGCTAAACACCACCCTGCGTCGAGAAAAGGGTGCGTGCCATGACAGGTTGATACCTGTGCCATTATGGAGGTACAAATGGTAGACCAATTTCTTCATTGCTCAGTAATCGTGACTAATATTTTTTAAATCATAAAACCTTGTTTTTGGTTAAGTTTCAGCCCGATCCCATTTCTACTTTTCAAGTTATTCAAGTTCGAAGTTGTATCAATACTTAGTAGCCACCCTGTAATTGTACACCAGACGGTTTCCGGCGCTTCGCGCCTTAACCGTTGGCTTCTCCCGAATTATTAAAAATAACCACATTTGTAGACCCACTTTCTTACGCAAAAAGAGAGACGACCACCTCTCTCTTGCCACCCGGGAAAACACAGGGAGACGCAATTTTGGCTATGTGCATAGATAGCACAGAGCTTCTCAGAGCTCCAATCAGAAAGCGAAAAAGACGGGCATTATCTCCGACACGGGCTCTATCGATCCATGCATAATTCATAAAAATCGGTCCATTAGGGGCTGCGCTATGATCAGCGACAAACAAACACACACACACACAGAATCTGTCCAGTAATAATAGTAAAGATTTTTCACTTCAGACGGCTGTGTATCCAATAGCTAACCACTTTTACACAACAATTTGTATATTCTACATTTTACTTGTTGTATTTTTTTGCACTGGCATATATATGAAATTTCACTCGGTCGACTTAGAAAAGTGAGGATTCGTTTTCAAAATAGTTTTTTTTGTTTTCCTTTTGGTATTCACGGCTACCAGGCTTGATCGGGGGTCGGAAATCAAAATTCACAACCTTGTCCAAATCCGGACCGGGCCGGTGGACGATTTCTCCGGCCCGGGTTTGAAAATGTTTGATTCTTGGAGCACGTTTTTCCCAATTTTCAGCCCAATTTCGAAACTTTCCCGGGGATTTTTACTCAAAAATCGATCTGGATTTCCTCCCTGAAAACATAGGCCAAAAAAGTAGACAAAAACCGCGAAAAAAAAATTTTCCAAAAAAAAAATTGAAGAAAACATGTTTTGCCTTGAACCCCGGGCCGGGCCGGATAACCACTCATGTCTGATTCCGACCAAGCCTGGCAGCAACCGCGCCCCACTGTACTCATTGATAAAAAATCACTTTCAGAAATCAATTTGGTGCTGGTGTTATACTAATCTGTCTGATTGTAATTGCAATAATGATTTATGCACATGTCCATCATTTCATATTATTCTTGTTTTCGCTTCAAAAATTTCTGTTATATTTTTTCCCGTCAATGGAAAGATATGTGAATTTGAAGCCCCGCACCATGAATTTACTACTGATTTTTATTTATTTTTTGTTCTACGGGTTAATTTTGGCTTATCTCATTTTATTCAAAGCTTTGCCAGCAGCGAAAAACAATGCCAAAGAGATGCCCTGGACAAAATTTGATGCAAATTGTTTATTAATTTATTATATCGTTCTAAATTTATTTTTATTGGCCTCTGCCGTTTTATACATTCCTATCATAATTGGTATTTGGAAACAAAAACATTTGAAGTCTTCCGTGGAAAATGAGCCGCATAAATACATTCTTTATCAAACTTTATTGATGATTTTATTCAAAGTTTCTCATTTCTCTGTGTTTTTATTGTGGTTTGCGTCGGATTCGCCAGTGCCACTCGTGAGTTTTTTTCATGTTTTTAATAGGGAAATTTTCGATAGAGGAAATATATTCAAAAATGACTGTTTTATAGTCGAAATCGCACGAAAAATGGTTTGAAATTAGCTCATCCAAGTTTGAGTTTGGTCAATGGTCTAGAAATGTCTGTCCTCGGCCTAGAATTGTGGCGCCAATTAAAATTTTTCTTTACTTTGATAAAGCTTTTAACTGCCATCTGTAGGGGTCACTATTCTTCGTCAATGTACCTTTGAATGATCCATTTTCAAAATAAGGTAGAAAAAGTTTGAATCAGTCTCTAGGCGGCGGTCATATACTTAGACCAACCTTAACTTTGGATTAGCTCTTTTTCTCATAACCGTGCGATTTCGACCCTAAAATAATCATATATGAATCAGACATGAGCGGAATTTTTTTTCCGGCTTAAGTCCGTTTTCCGGCTTCCGTCTTCGGAGTTTCTAGACGATTTGAAGCACTGGGAAAACGGAATCTTGGGCAAAAATTTTCAGATTTTTCAACTTTTCAAATCGGTTTTAGCGCTTTTCAACGTACTTGGTTAATCGACAAACTACGTTTTCGTGCCAAAAAAATCTAGTTTTTTTTTCAAGCGTCTTCCGGAATTTCAAAATTGCTTCCGCTTTCCGTGTTCCGTCTTCCGGATTCTAAAGTTTCTTTTCCGCTCATGCCTGGTATGAATAGTATAATTTCCCACACGACTATCGTTGATAGGGTGGTAAAATGCGCCCTAATGTGCTTGCGCTGAGTATTCAACGTTTCCACATTAACGTTGACAGAGTATTCAACTTTTCTGTATTACGATAAGCTGCTCAATGCGTTTTTCATTGGGGCTCCTTTCCCCCAAAAGTTAACCGAACATAATTTATCGAAAACTTTTTCTTTCGATAAATTATTGATAATTTATCGATAAATACCCTAAATTCGTTAAATAACAAAATCTGACGTGTTTTTGGGATTTACTCGGTTTTTCATCGGGAACTCCACGTGGACGATGAACTTAAGTTGATCAATCTAAGTTTTGAGCTGAGCAACTAACATTTCACGAATTTCTCGATAATTAATCGATAAACTATCGCTAAAACTATCGATAAACTAATCGATATTTTACCGACTGATTAAAACACTCCTTTTTACAGCTGATCGGTTTCTTCTGCTTCTACGATGTCCTCTCAACTCCATTGATTATTCAATCTTCTTACTTATTTTGCAAAAAACGGAATGTTGAAGTGTTGAGAAAACAACTGCGTTTCAGATATTTATGGAATTGGATAACAAGAAGTAGTTCTCATGTGGAGCCATATGAGCCAGAAGTTAACGGCATGGGAATTACGACAGTTGGAACCTCATATACTTGATTGTACACATTACAGGAATAGTTAGCCTTTTTTTTAGTTTTTAATAAAAGTAATTTTAAAAAACTGTAATATTATATTTTTGCGGAACTTTGAAAATTTCAAGCTTTATTCTTTTCTTTGTTATTCGAGATTTTGTTGCCACGAAAGCATACTTGCGGCCGACCGGGCCGGGCCGGCCGTGCCAGAAATTTCTTCGGCCCGGATTCAAAAAAAAAATGAAAAGGCAAATTGTTTTTCAAAAAGAGATATCCCCAATTACTGAAAAAACAGAGAAAAAATTTTTTTCAACGCAATAAATTTTGACCTCTGTAGGACCCAAGCTGAAACGAGCCGAACCGGGCCGCGCCGGACGAAATTCTCACAT
Organism: Caenorhabditis doughertyi; assembly: GCA_963572265.1. Classification (NCBI taxonomy): domain Eukaryota; kingdom Metazoa; phylum Nematoda; class Chromadorea; order Rhabditida; family Rhabditidae; genus Caenorhabditis; species Caenorhabditis doughertyi. Next base: position 21,001,677 of record OY751557.1, on the reverse strand, counting down.
CGGCCCGGCCCGGCCCGTTGCAAGTATGCACGGAAGTAAATAATTCAGCATGCAAGTGCATCATTCTGCAAGCACATAAATTTGCACGCGCATCAGTTATTATTATTTTCGGTGCCAAGCTTCAGTGCCAAGAAGAATTTTAATTAATTTTAATTAGTTCATTTTTGAATACATTTTTTCAATGAATACATTTTTTCTCAATTTTCCAAATTCGAAATAGATGGTTCGATTTGGTTGCTTCTCATCAAACGGTTCCAAATATTCCTAGGCGTCAAAGTTCTTCTCAAAATATTCACATTCCGTTTGTTACAAAACAAATATGTGATTTGGATTGTTAATGGAGTTGTGAGCACATCGGCAAATAAGAAGCAAGAAATCAACTTGAAAAAAAGCTCTTTTTTTGTATCCATTAATCAATGGCTTACCACAAACATAGGATCTTCCGATGACAAGCATATTGGAATTAACAAAAGATGAAAAAATTTGAATAAAACTATTAAAATAGTTTGATAAAGAATGTATTTTTGAGGTTCATGTTTGATAGTGGAAGACAAGTGTCGCAGTTTTCTGATGCTTATCATGATTGGAATGTATAGAATTGAAGAAATTAGAAGGAGAGAAGTTATAAAACCAAAGTATATCTGGAAAATTATTATAGTGAACACAAGCGTCTGCATACCTGCTCTAATGCCAACCCCGCCCACCTCGGCGAAATAGTTCTCACTTTAGAGAGAGCGGTCAGACACGCAGACAGAAAGTGTCTGGCCGCTCTCTTTAAAGTGAGGACTATTTCGACGAAGGTGGGCGAGGTTGGCATTAGAGCAGGTATGCAGACGCTTGCGTTGATTATAGTCAAGAATCCAATTAAATTGCTCAATTCTGCGAAAAATCACGAATGAAGGCATTGCCCGGGCACTGAGATGGCCTCAGAATCTACGTCGGCCTAGAAATCCGGAGTGTGGGAATATAAAAAGGTATTTTTATTGTATATATTCGTACATTGAGATTTCACTGACTCTGAAGTCAGTAATTGGTGTCCAATAAACAATAATTTTTGAACTCTCGCGCTCCGAGTTTCTAGGCGATCCTGGATTTAGGCCACACGGGCATTGACTTTGATCGCGTTTTTCGCAGAATTGAGCGTTTTTATTGAGTTCGGACTAGAAACTATGCATAAAATCATTTTTGAAAATCTCAAGTCCACTAGTTTGATTTGCCCAGACTCACCATATCACCACGAAGTGCAAAGTTTGCCATGTCTATGTTAAGCCCGTAAGCCATATACCGAACCAATAGAAGTGTGCCTGCAGCAATCATGAAAAATAATGAATAAATGAAAATGAGAATGAATCGCATCGTTCTCGGCTTCAAATGCACATATTTCTCCGACGATGGAAAAAAGTACAATAGAAATCTCTGAAGTGCCAATAGGAACAAGGCAAAATGATGAGCATGTACATAAATAAGAGTGAAATACCATATCACTAATATAAATATATCCACAGCAGCAGGATTCCTGAAACGTTTTTTTTTTCGAATCCTTCGGATTTTTGAAAATTAATTTACTGTATTCTATTTCGCCAGCTCTGTACAGAATGGATAAGAGCGCTCAAAACGAAACCAATTATGACATAGAATAAACAAGTTGTGTGATAAAAATGATTTGTTATGGGGTATACAGCTGTCTGAAACATTATTCCAGCGTTTTGGAGCTATAAAGCAGCAACCGCGCCCTATTGGAATGGGCTGCACAAAGGCTGTTCACAGGCTGCACACATGGTGCACACACGCTGCACGCATTCTGCACACAGGCTGCACAAAGGCTGGGCACAGGCTGCACACAGGCTGTACACAGGCTGCACATAGGCTGTACACAGGCTGAACTCAGGCTGGACACAAGCTCTACACCGGCTGCACACAGGGTGCACACAAGCTGCACAAAGGCTGCACACAGCCTGCTCACAAGCAGCACACAGGCTAGACATAGGCTAGACAAAGGCTAGACACAGGCTGCAGACACAGGCTGCACAAAGGCTATACACAGGCTGGACAGAGGATGGATACAGCCTGCACACAGGCTGCACACAGGCTGAGTCCAGTGGGGCGCGGTTGCACAACAAACCAGACGGCTAATAATATTGTGTCAAAAAACAAACTCTGAACCTCTTTATCTCGTTCTCGATTCTCTCGGAATACAATAACATATACTGGAAAAACTAAAAATAGTAGAATAATAAGAGAGGCGACAGACACGAACATCATGATCCCAATGAATCCTAATGCGAACATTTTGATTGTTTCGAGTGAATCAAAAGAAACTTGATTCATTGTTGGAAAAGGTAAAGCATGAAAGAATGAAGCTTCTGCTATGAATGGGGACACTACAAATCACCTGTTCATCAGGGTAAAGCTGACGACGAAATTCGGCCAGAAATCGATGGTTTTTCTCTGTTTAAGTGTGATTTCGGACAGGTGTTACCATTTCTGACAGCGTGTTAGTTTTGGGAAGGCATGTCCGCCTCATGCAATCCGACGCTATGAAAACGCGAGGAACGCCGATCGAATCGAACTCTTCCGTTTTTTTTTTTGGCTTATATTTGACAAAAACTCAACGTTCTTCATATTATTTGATATAGAAAAAAAATCTATATTTTATCGAATAAAATTATTGAAATTCACGTTGTTTCGGATGTCGCGTCGCGCAAGGCCTTCTCGATAGGTTTCCCTCTCGACGACCATCGACGCAAATACGGCGGTCATGCCTGGTTTTGGGGACTGGCTTTGGGGACTGGGTATGTGAACTGTCGTAAGATGTGGCACATACACTAATTTTTCATTTTTGAATATTTCGAAAAAAAAAACAAAAATCTGTCACCGCCTCGGGGTCCGAACTAAGGCATTCTAGCGATTGGTAGTCGAGGGTGTTACCGCCTGAGCCACGGGGGCCAATTCGCGGGCACCCTTAATTGGCCCCTATGAACTTGTCTCTCGCGCCGATACACTAGGTAGCAGAGCTGGGCGGAATTCCGACTTCCGACTTCCATTTTGGAAGAAATAGGGAAAATATTGAGAAATTTTGCGAGATATAGGTTGAAATGAAGCTCAGAAATTCGTTGGAATTAGTAGGAAATCATTTTTCGAATTTTTGCTCATTTTTGAAAAATTAGACCAAATTTTGCTCTCGGATTCCAACTCTCGACTTCCATTTTCCGCCTTCCGCCCCCTTTTTTTTACTTCCGATTTCCGTTTAGAAAAATATACTTCCGACTTCGGGCTAAGGAACTTCACTTCCGGCTTCCGACTTCCGATTTCAGATTTCCGACTTCCGACTTCCGTCTTCCGTTTTAAAAATTTTCACTTTCGCCCAGCTCTGCTAGGTAGCGTTAGATGTTCTCCTATCCTTCTATGCATATTCCGGACTTCAAATATGGGCTCACAATGGTCCTTTCTTTATGAAACAGAAATCACTACGATTTGAACATTTTTATGTCGCACCACCTCTAAATAAAAACCCAAAAATGTTCGTACCATAGAACTCGGACTTTGATTTGAACTGAAATTTTTCACGCCACTGTGTCCCTTTTTTCATTTCAAGAGCCTTACTTTACGTCAGCACGTGAAAATATCAAGTTCCATCAAAGGTGGCTTTTGACAGGTGAATATCTGAATGAAATCTCCGCTTCCGACCAAATTCTAGTATTCTACTATTGAAATTAGAAATAATGGATAATCCTTATAAAGACTTTTTCGATGTTCACACGACTACTTGGAAACCAATGGATTCGACCGGTGGCTCGTTTTCTTTTCAATTTATTTATGACTTCCTAATCATTGTAACATGTCTCTTTGGAATATTTTTCATTCTCCTAATTTTCGGAGTCTTTCCAATATATTTTGTAGTTTTTCGTGAGAATCGACTAAGGGACTGCAAGGTGAGATTGCTTTGATTATTGATGTGAGAGTGGCTGAGTTTTCGCCGCACTCGGACACAATGAAATCACCGCGGAAAACGAACGTAGACAATTTTATTATAATTATAAAAAAGATTTTCCTTGTGTTCATCGGTATTTCTGTCAGAGCCTCACAGAATAACATTATTTGATTTCGGAAAACGGGAATCAGAAAAATAGATTTTTTGGAGCTCGGAACAGTTTTCAAACTTTGGAACATGGAAACCGGACGACGGGAATGTTTTCCGAACTTTTTTTTGAAACTATCGAAATGGCTAATTTTTTTTTACCGGAAAGTATATGGAAACACCGAAAAACGGAGAACATCCACCGGTCGATTCAGAATTTCCTCGCAATAACGTCCTTTTTTTTAATTTTTGATTAGAGCTGTGGGCTGGCTTCACTAATTTCAGCGAGTTTGCGTGCCGCCGCCGGTTCGATTACATACCGGTGACAGCGTAGTGTAGTGGTGTAAAAAAATTTTCCATAAATTCAGCATCCGGGTTCGATTCTTCAGTGGGCCAAACATTTTTGGTTTTTCGTTTTAAAGGAGGACTGAAGTCAGAAATTTTTTCCATTTTTTCTGAATTATTTTGTGATGCTGAGTTCAAATAGACTCATGAAAACTGCCAAAAATCTCTCTAAACGGCACAAAACCGTGTGGAAAAACAATGCGATTGATTCTGATGGAAGAGTTTTCTTTCCCGCTGTGTACTTCTCTCGGACAATTGATTTCTTGATGTGTACTCCTCTCGGACAATCGAGTTTCTCAAAATATCACTTTCTGATTGTTTTTTGATTGAAAATGCTACAATCTTTATGGATTTGGCTCCATATAACAGAACAACAAAAAAAAACCATAACTTATTGTAAAATCAGAAAATGATGTTTTGAGAAGTTCGATTGTCCGAGAGGAGTACACATCAAGAAACTAGTTATCCGAGAGAAGTACACAGCGGGAAAGAAAACTTTTCCATCAGAATCAATCGCATTGTTTTTTGACACGGTTTTGTGCCGTTTAGAGAGATTTTTGGCAGTTTTCATGAATTTAGTTGAATTCAGCATCACAAAATGATTCAGAAAAACGGAAAAAAATTCTGACCAGTCCTCCTTTAAGTAGAGAGTGAGCAAAAGTTTTGGCGGTTGCGCCTCTGAGTGGAGAAAACCGTCTGGTCTAACTTTTTTAATTTCAGACGGCTGTGTTCCCGATAACCAATCACTTTTTTTGGGCAGTTTGCATTTTTTACCTATTTGTCTGGGTGATCCCGTGTTGCTTTTACTTTGGATATCTGGAAACCAAATTGGGAGAACTTCATGGTTTTTATCTTATCTTAAGATATGTGTTTCTTTTCACATCGGCTTCATTAGTAATTTATTTGCACATCCACCATTGTATTCTTCTGTTATTGGCAGTTCAAAGATATTTGCTATATTTTCATCCGTCTCTGGAAAAATATGTGAGCTTGACAGAGGGAGCAATGAGGAAATTGTTGTACATTATCTATTTTCTTTACTATTCTTTATTTTTTGGCTTCTACATCATCCACACTTTGCATAGCCAAGCATTATTCAACTTATATGAGCTATATGAGAAGGAGCTTTGGAATGATTTTGGGAAAACATTTTTCATGGTAATCACTATTTATGAGAGTGGTTGCTTTTAGAACTGCACAAAATAGAACTCTTGTGCGACGGAGCTCGCTTATTTTGACACTGTTCGCAAATTGTCGGACATTTTTCACATCTTGCAGGCCATTGCAACAAATTAGTTTCAGTTCTCATCCGGAAAGTTTTTATAGTTTTGATTCAGGTAGTTCTGATTTGTCCAGTTTTTATCCGACCAGTTCTGACAAGTTTTGACTTTTCAAAAGAGGTAGGCGAAGGCCGAACCTCAACTTCGGTCAACGGTTTTTTTTCTCTTGGTCCACGATTTTTTTGTTGGGTTCACAATTAACAAACAGTGCTTTTGTTTCTACTGCATTTCCTGAAGCTCACAAAAATTTTTGTAGAAAATGCGTACTCTGAAACGACAGACAAGTTCCTCAGCTTCAGTTTGAAAAAAGAATGAACTCGGATTTTTTTTATTTCAAATTCTGATGCAGTTTTTTGTTCTGATCATTTTCTTTCACTATACTCAACTATACTCAAAAATCATTCTAATCGAATGAAAAAGGCGTTCGAAAGAAGCACGCAATACAGGTTGATGGCCTAGGATCCGACAAGTGTGCGCCTTGTGCGCGCTTTCTTTCAAATTCCTAGGCCGTGAACCTGTACGCGGACATGCCTTCAAACGCCTTTTTCTACCATTTAGAGTGGTTTTTGAGTGTAGTCGGAGTGAAAGAAAATGATCAGAATAAAAAACTACATCAGAGTTTGAAATAAAAAAATCTGAATTCACTAATTCCTTTAAGTGGTTAATAGGATCGTTTCAGAACTGAGCTTCCGAAAACAACGCGCTTTCCCGCACAAGAGTTCTATTTTGTAGTAGTTTTATTTTGTGCAGTTCTAAAAGCGAGCACCCTCCTATTTATAAAAATAATTAAATTTTCAAATTTTTCAGATTTACTATTTAATTCTGAACCTGCTTCTTTTGATTTCCGCCATTTTATACCTTCCAATAATGATAAGCATTCGGAAACTGAGCCATTTATCATCATCAATTCAACATCAACCTCATAAATATATTTTCTATCAGACATTGGTTACGGTATCATGCAAAGGAGCACATTTGGCAATAGCATTTTTTTGTGTTCTTATTTCAGCTCCCATTCTTTACATAGCGGCACCCTGTATATTATTTGACGTCATATCAGTCCCTTTGATTGTTCAACTGACATACTTATTTTGTAACAAACGGAATGTGCAGGCGTTGAGAGAACGATTATCGATTCGGAAATTATGGAATCGAAGAATTCGAAGGAATCAGGTGGAGCCGAATGTGGAACATATAGATGCTGGGAGAAGTACGACGACCGATTAATCTGGGGATTATTTTTGAAAATTTTATCGATAAAATTTTGATACCGTAAAACTTCTAATATGCCGATAGGTCCTCAGGTTTTCTGAAAAAATTCTGAAAAATTCTTCCATTTTGCATACTGTGAAAAACATCAATTTTTGAATGGTTTTGGCCAGAACTATCGGCGGTTGTCCTCGAGAACTACACGGTTTCTCATCCATCAGCTCGTGTAGTCCTAGTGGACTCGGCCACCGAAAGTAATTCTAGGCCAGACGATGCAATTTTATGGTTTTTTGAGTTGTTTTCGTGTTTTCAGACAATAACAATATGATTCTGTTTTAAAAAAACTACTTAAATTAGGATTTAAAAATGTGATTCTATTCATCCTTCAATATGTACAGTTTTCTCATGAACTGGAACCGGGCAGGTAGTTTGAAAAACAGAGCGGCATGCCTCTGTGAAATGGTCAATCCCCTTCGTTCTGATTGCACACTCCATTGTATTTGTCCAAGATGTCGGTTGGTCCAAAAAGCAAAAAAAATACTGAACTTGTTGGAATTTTGCTCTACTCAAAGCCAGAACAGGTGCTTCTCCGAACTTCGCCTGAATCGAAAAATGTTTTTAAATCTATAAAACTTAAAGTCTGTTAATAAAAAAAATGCGATACAAATTTATTGAAAAAATTTTAAAATCAAAACTTTATAATTGATGAAAAAATTTTTCGCAAGAAAAAAAGTTGTTCTTTTTTTTCCAAATTTTTTAAGTTTTGAACTTAAAAATCAGGTCAGAAAGTTGAAAAACAGAAAACAAATAAAGAGAAGAAGTCGACGGTTTCTCTTCCACCTGCCCGTGTAGTCCGAGTGGACTCGGCCACCGAAAGTAATTCTATGCCAGGCGACGCAATTTTATGGATTTTAGAGTAGTTTTTCGTGATTTCAGACAATACGAAACTGACTCTGTTTTAAATAATCTACCAGACATCGGAATAAAAAAAAAGTGATTTCACTCCTCCTTCAAGTAGCCACATACGACACAGTTGGTTCAATTTGAGTGCTTCTCATCATTCGATTCCATATAGTTTTACGTGTCAAAGTTCTTTTCAAAATTTGAACATTCCGTTTGTTACAAAATAAATACGTGAGTTGGATTGTCAACGGAGTTGTAATAACATCAGCAAGTGCAAACATATGCACCATCTGAGATCAACTTCCGTTTTATTTCATGAATTAAAAACTTACATTGCTCATGGGATTTTCAACTGTCATGATAGCTGGAATCGCCAGAATATGAAGATATTTAAACAAAAATATTAGAATTGTTTGATAAAAGATAAATTTTTGAGGTTTATTCTTGATAGCGCTAGATAAATGTCTATGTTTTCTGATACTTATCATAATTGGGAGGTATAAAATGCCTGACGCAAGGAGGAATGACGTCATAACACTGTAGTATATCTGAAAAAAAAACTTTTCTTGAAAACTTAAAAAAAAAGTTCTGAAGTGGAAAATTTTGTAAGCTCTGGAAGGGCTATTAGGATTCTTTCCACTGAATTAAAATTCCTTGTAATTTCTCATGAAAACCGGTAAATTACGCAGTTTTTAAAAATGTTTTTTTTTTAATTTTCAATTTTTCAGAAACTGAAGTATTTTGATGAGAAATGATCTGATATGTCACAATGAACATTTCAAACGAGGCCAAACAACCCCTCCGGAGCACTTTCATAGACTACTTGGAAGAGTATCACAACGAAAATCGTCATTTTTACCTAAATAATGAAATATTTATCAAAAATCTATCGGACAACCAACCCTTAAAGTTTGGTTTCCGGCATGATTTTTGACGTAAAATTCAAAAAAGTCAAACCATGTGTCAAAGTTGAGCAGATGATTTTTCAAGGTCCGCTTTGGTCCTTGTTTCATGTATTGAAAGTAGCCAAATCAGCTTGAGTTTGTTAACGAAAAGTTGTATCACATTTTTTTCTACAAATTGGTTGTTTAACCGTCTAAAAATTTTGAAAATTGACTGAGATACAGTCAAAAAACCGAAATTTTTTCGTCAAAATCAATAACGATCGATAAATCGAAGGAAGCGTGTTTTGGCAAACTTTTGACTATTGGAAAGTTCATAACTAGGAAGGGTCAAATTTTTGACACTATAGCCATTGAAAACTCCGAGAGGCACTTCGAAAGCATTACAAGTTAGCCACAGAGACCAAAACGGAGAGCTGCTCCTAATCAAAACTGATTCAGGCAGTTCTTTAGTTCCGACTCGTCCGGTTTTGATCCGTTCAGAGTTCTGATCCAAGGACAGTTCTGATTATTGGTAGCAACCCAAAGAAACGCCCCCTTAAGAGCTCGAACTCACCATATCACTGATATTCTCGGTACTCATATCTTTAATTCCTGAAATCCCCCTTTCAAAATAATAAAACAGTGCCGAGCTTGTTGTCATCGTGGAAAACAAAAAATATATGAAAAATAGAGTAATCTTCATAGTTCTGGGTTTCAGATTCACATATTCCTCCGATGATGGATAGAAATACAATAAAAATCTTTGAAGAGCCAATAGGAACAAGGCAAAATGATGGGCATGTACATAATTGAAAGTAACAAGAGACAACGCATCCGTGGTTTGGTCTAGGACAAAGGGAGCTCTGGCGAATTGATTGTGAAATTTTGAAAAATCAATTTTGTGAACTTTACTCTTTTTCTGTCAGGTGCACGTACATACCATAGACAAAAACGGCCAGATAGGTGACAAACCAAACGTAGAACAAGCAAGTGGCGTTATAAAAGTGATTCATTATTGGGTATACAGCTGTCTGCAATGATTTCATTGCTGTACATAATATAGAATTTTGTCTGTTTTTCAAGATCTGGCATCGGGTGTTGCTGCCACTTTCTGGGCAACCATATTGAACTCAAACAAATTGTTTGGTCAAATATTGTTTCAAATTCATTTCCAAACAATTTATTTGGTCAAAAAGGGTTTGTTATTTAAATTCAAACGAATTGTTTGGTTTATCACCAAATAACAAACAATTCAAACATACGAACAAACGATTTTCCCAGCCATGTTTGCTGCCAACTTCTGGGCGAGAGTTGAGCAATATCGCTTGTTAGGATTTTGTCAGATGCCGCTCGAGGTCCTCTCAAAAGCTGTCCAACCTTGGCCGGACAGACATTTGTCTAGACTCGAAATTTGCCAAAGTTCGCTTAAAGATCGCCAAGAAGCCGGCAATTTTTAACTTCGAAAGACGGCAATGGTTCGCTCGAAAGCCCTAATTTAGTCCAAAAGACGCTAAACTTCAGAAATTCTGCAACACCCGAGCGTGTCGCCGACCTTGGAGCCTTTTTTAGAAGTTCGATTTTGATAGAACCTTCACAGGTCGATACAGAGTTTTACCGTGATGATGCCTGTTTTTTTCAGTATTTGATTGGAACTCTGGGAAGCTTTGTACTATATATGCACCAAGCCTAATCACTTCCCCCATCAACAGTCGGTCGCTAAATTTACTCATTTTATAGAGTTTGCTGCCGCCGTCAGTTCATGTACACACTGTTGGCACATTTTTTCATTTTTGTTTCTTGTTCATTTTTCTATGCTGATTTCATTTTTCATTAAGAAATTGCTCAATAATCGCTCTGAAGTGCACAAAATGCGCCCAAACCCGCGCGTTACAGTCTGGCGGTCGCGGCCTTCTGGCCGTGTATCCGACAACGCGGGGCCGTTTCCTCCTTATTTTTTTTATTTCGTTCATTGCACATGTTTTTGTGAAGAAACATCAATATTCTTCTATTTTAGCATGTAAAACGTGCCAAAAAAGCGAAAAATATGGAGGAAACGGCCTCGTTGTCGGATTCTCGGCCAGACAGCCATTGCCGGAAAAATCTCTGCCGCTATAGTTTTTTTAATTACCTCTTTATCCCGCTCTCTATTCTCTCTAAACACAATAACATAAATTGGAAACACTAAGAACAAAAGAATAAAAAGAGATATTATAGATAGGACCAATAAGGGCATCGAGAGCATTAATGCAAAATCAAATAGGCTGATTGCAGTTTGATTCATTTTGAGAATCAGTAAAACATAGAGAAACTGGACACAAGTTTATTTTCTAAATGAAAAAAATCACCTGCTCGATAGGCGAAAAGGTTTAGAATCCGCCCCTCATCTGTTATTCTGATGATATTGATAATGACAGTTTATCTATCAGTGACATCTATACTGGGTATTTGTGTTACCGACCCTAAAGCCTTGTTCGATTTCAATGGGACCCGTACAGGCCGGCATAGAATCTCGTTCGTTTGCCCTAATTTCTGATTGGAGCTCTAGGGAGCTCTATGCTACATGCCGCTCCAAGCTGCTGCGCTCCAAGACTAAACCCCGCATCCGTCAACTGTCGGCTGCTTGATTTATTCATTTTAGAGTTTTCTGCCGCCGCCACCGGTTCAATTTCACACAGTCCGTTGTTTGGTTCGAAAAGCAAAAAAAAGAGGTTGGAACGTGTCGGAATTTCGCTCTGCCCAAAGGTGATTTTCTCTGAGTTTCAGAACAGGTGCTTTTCAGAGTTTCGACTGAATTGAGTGTTTTTTAATCTATAGTCTGATAATAAAAACCTGCGATCCAAATTCATTGGAAAAAGTTTCGAAATCAAAAAAATGATGCACTCAAAGGAGGAATGAAATCTCTTTTTTAAATTCCGAATTCTGGTAGATTATCAAAAAAAAGAATCAGATTATCAGAGAGTTTTTTAAAAAATTAAGGAAGGAAGAGAAAAAGTCGGAAAAGTCGAAAGTCGCAGGAACTACACGCTTTCTCTTCCATCTGTTCGTGTAGTCCGAGTGGACTCGGCCACCGAAAGTAATTCTATGCAAGGCGACGCTATTTTTCGGTTTTGAGAGTATTTTCCGTGATTTCAGGCAATAAGAATTTGATTCTGTTTCAAATAATCTACCAGAATTTGAGATTTAAAAAAGTGATTTCACTCCTCCTTCAACTAGCCACATATGACACCGTTGGTTCAATTTGAGTGCTTCTCATCATTCTATTCCATATAGTTTTACGTGTCAGAGTTCTTCTCAGAATTTGCACATTCCGTTTGTTACAAAATAAATAAGTGAGTTGGATTGTTAACGGAGTTGTAATCACATCGGCAAGTGCGAATAGATTCACCATCTGAAAAGGGAGGTTCGTGAGGACACGGATCATGACCTTTCAAAAAATTGAACTCTAGGTACTTCCGACCACGCCGGTTCCATTTCCGAACTCAAAACAAGTTAAATGTCAGTTTGAGCCGGTGCTTGGGCTCTCAGAAGTGATTTTGACTTCAGCAATGAAGTGGCTCTGTTCCAGAATAGGGGTCCTCTTCGTTTTCTGGGGATCCCATAAAATGCCCAAGGGTCCCATAGAATCTCCAGGGGACCCTTTAAAATCCCAGGGGTCCCAAACCCTCCATGAAAAAAAGAGAAGGGTTCCATGATTTCCCCAGGGGTCCCATGCAGCCGACAAGGGCCCAAAAACTTATGAAACTTCACTGTTTTTATGGGACCCTTGTCGCCTGCATGGGACCCCTGGGGAAATCATGGAACCCCTGACGATTCCATGGGACCCTTGGACATTTTATGGGAGGACCCCTATTCTGGATCAGCGTGGTTAGTAAATCAGTACCACCTGTAATACAATTTTCAGAAAGGTCTTGATCCGTGTCCTCACGAACCTCTCTTGTGAGATTAATTTTTCTGTTTTTTTCTCGAAAAAGGAACTTACAGAGTATATAGGATTCGGAACTATCATGGCGGTTGGGATTATCAGAAGATGAAGATATTTGAATAGGAATAGAAAAAGTGTTTGATAAAGAATGTATTTTTGAGGCTTATTCTTGATTGCACTTGCCAAATGTCTATGTTTCCTGATACTTATCATAATTGGAATGTATAAAGCGGCAGAAATTATAAGAAGTAAAGTGATAATGCTGAGGTATATCTTCAAAAAAAAACATTTCAGTGTGCCGTATTTCAGCGAGACTGTGTTTGTCTCGAAATCGTCTTGTCTCGGGCTTGTCTCGTCTCGTCTCGTCTAGTCCTCCCGAAAGATCGTTTTTGTCTCAGATCGCGGCTTCTCATCCTCGCAATTTTCAATTCTTGCGATCCGGGACAAAACGATTTTTTGCGAGACGAGGCGAGACGAGAGTACTGTAGCGAGACTCGCAGAGTTTCTCTTTTTTTGCAAGTTCTTAATGCGATTTTTGTCCAATTTAACTCACGATATCATAAATATTTTCCATGTGAAAATCCTTCGGACCTGAAGGGCGGTCCGAAAATTGAAAGAACGCTGCCATGCATATTGCAAACGTGAAAAACAACAAATGTATGGAATAGAGAATGAATTTTGTCGTTTTCGGTTTCAAATTCACATACTCCTCCGATAAAGGATAGAAATACAATAGAAATCTTTGAAGTGCCAACAGAAGAAGAACAAAATGATGAGAATGTACATAAGTGACTGTTACATAAGATAGCACAAATACGATTGCCTCCGCAAATGCAGAAAGTCTGAGAAAAATTATTTTTTTGTTAAATTTTTTTTAGATAAGCGATCGATACCAGGGCTGGGCAAATTGTTTGTTTGTGTATATCAGAGTTGCACGGAATTCCGACTTCCGACTTCCGACTTCCGTTTTGGAACCAAATTTTAGACGGAAGTTGGAAGTTCTAGAATAGAAATTTTTTTCGGAATTTGACGTAAATTCAAAAAAAATTAAACTTAGAAACATGCGAAAAGTATGTAATACTATCGAAAGTTTGAAAAATTTTCCAATTTTCGACAATTTTGTGAGCAGGGCTGGGCGTAAAATTTTTATTTTACGGAATCCGTAAAACGTAAAATTTACGGATTGGAATTCCGTAAAATTCCGTAAAATCCGTAAAAACGTAAAATGTGATTCAGAAGCTGCGGAGCATGATGTTGTCTCTTTAGAATAGGACTTTTTTTTTCTTCTTTAAAAATTTTTAGTTGGAATTTTTCTAAATTTTACTTTTTAGAGCCTTTCTTATTCAAAAAAAGAGCACATCAACTTCTGAAACTAGTTTTCCACAATAGATCAGCCCAAAAACATCAAATTTCTGCTTAAAACGCTGAATATGAATTTAAAAATTTTTACGGATTTTACGGATTAAATTTTTACGGTCCCCGTAAAATTTTACGGACGCTCAAAAAACCGTAAAATTCGTAAAATCCGTGAAATCCGTAAACGTAAAATCCCAGCCCTGTTTGTGAGATTTTCCATCTCCCAATTCCTACTTCCCACTTCCGGCTTCCGTCTAAGAAATTTTCACTTCCATGCAACTCTGGTATATATTTTTTGTTATTTGGTGACAAACCAAACAATTTTGTTGGAAAATGATGTTGAAATTTTTAGGGACAAACGAATTGTTTGGAAAAGTTTTCAAATAATTTTTGACCAACCAAATAGGTTGGAACAACTTTTCAAATAATGTTTGACCAAACAAATTGAATTAATTGCCCAGCTATGATCGATACTCTACTTTTTATCTTCCCATTCCAGGTACACATTATAGAGTAACGGACCCAACATGATCGCCAACAAAACGTAGAAAAAACATGTGGCGTGATAAAAATGATTTGTTATAGGATAAACAGCTGTCTGCAATGATTTTTATTACTGATCAAAATCAAACAATGTTTCTTCTTTAAAATTCTACGCTGATCACAATTTTTATAGTGAATTTTGCTTGAAAATTGTTGTAAACCGTGTGAAATATTCTGAAAAATAGTAGGAAGTACCGATGCCGATTGAATGGCCGTGGCCTCCTGGCCTAGGAATCCCGCTGTGAAGTCCGAGAGGACAACGTGACTTGGAGATTTCGGTACTGTTCTAGAATCACGGTCCCAGAAATAAAATCACGGTCCCGGATTTAAAATGACGGCCCCAAGAATGAAATCAGTGAGACTTCTTATGGTATTACTCATTTGCGAAAAAGTCGCGGTTCCGTTCAAAGGCACAACCGCAAATGTTCACGATATCTCGTCACGCTTACAGTAACTTTCAGTGCAATATAGCTGTAAACGTGACGAGATATCGGGAACATTTGCCTTTGCGCCTTTAAACGGAACCGCCACCTTTTCGCAAATGAGTAATAAGTATTTTTTCGGACCGTCATTTTATTTTTGGAACCGGTATTTTAAAATTGGGACCGTAGTTTTAAATCTGGGACCGTGATTTTTTTCTTTCACCGTGGTTTTTCGGATGGGACCGTGATTTTTGAACAGTACCGAGATTTCACCTGTGATTCATAGGCCTTCTTGTTTTCTCGGACTGGATTTCAAGGCCAGGCGGCCACGGTACTTGAAAGGGTATCTGTAATTCGTACGATTCTTCAAAACAATTTTCGCGTTTTAGAGCGATTTTCAAGCAAAATCACTATAAAAATTGAAATTGTGAAGCAGAAAAATATGTTGAATTTAGGTGAGTTTAGTTCTCCTTTAAACCTAAAACTTTCAGATTTTAAAAGTTAGAATGGATTTTTTGGCTCTGTACGGTTTATGTGGACCCAAAAATAATTATGTGGACTCACCTATGAAAAATTATAGTACATTTTTTTTGGACTCTAAAAGTTATGAATTTTCCATTTTTGAGTATTATGTCCTAAAAATCTCAGTTTTCTAAACTTTTTCAATTTTTGGAAAAAGGCTTAGGCATTGA
Source organism: Caenorhabditis doughertyi (assembly GCA_963572265.1). Classification (NCBI taxonomy): domain Eukaryota; kingdom Metazoa; phylum Nematoda; class Chromadorea; order Rhabditida; family Rhabditidae; genus Caenorhabditis; species Caenorhabditis doughertyi. The sequence continues at coordinate 20,986,043 of OY751557.1, read as the reverse complement.
GTTGCCTTTGTTTTGAGATATTTCTTTGAGAGTTATAAAGGTAACCACATCCAAAATTAGACTGAAAAACCAAATTCCTAAGCCTTTTTCCAAAAGAAAATGTGAGAATTTCTTACTTTAAACAAAAATTGAAAAAATTTAGAGAACTAAGATTTTTGGACATACTCCAGAATGGGAACTTTTAGAGACCAAAAAAAATGTACTATAATTTTCAATAGATGGGTCCACGTAATTATTTTGGGTCCACATAATTCTTCATGGGTCCACATAAACCGTACAGAGCCGATTTTTTATCCTAATTCAGAAAAATTTTTTGTCACCTCTTTATCCCGCTCCCTATTCTCTCTGAACACAAAAACATAGATTGGAAACACTAAGAATAAAAGAATAAAAAGAGAAATTAAAGACATCCCCAACAGGATGACCGAGAGTACTAATGCATACTGGGATGGCTCTATATGTGTTTGATTCATTGTCAGAAGCAGTGAAATATAGAGAAAATGGCGACAAGTTTCTGTTTTAAATGGAAGAAATTCACCTGTTCAATGGGCGGAGCTCAATGAGCGATAGTTTTTGGTATTAGCTTTTCGAAACGAAGAGCAACCGCGCCCCATTGGACTCAGTACTTGGATTTTCTTCCCATTCAGCGAATAAACTTTTTTCGGTGACTTCCTTGAAAATGAATAAAAAAATCTGATTTTTTTGAAATCGGCTCCGGAACATTTCGAAACCGCTGAGAAAATCGTGAAAAAAATCTTGCAAAATGCGGAGATTTTTCGAAAATTTTGAGTTTTTGAATTGCTATAAAGTTACCAAATATTTACTGAAATGCAAACAATTTCTGAAAAAAAATTATTCCGAGAAAAAACAATTTTTTTTTCTCATCAGCTTTTTCTTGAAATTCATTCTTAATGCAGTGAACATTTGGTATTTTCATTTTAAAAACTCACATTTTAACTTCAAAATTTCTAAACATTTTCTGATTTTTCAAGCTTTTTTGCAAGAATTTCTTAGCGGTTTCTCCAAGAATTGGGCGACGACTCATTCCATTCAGATGACCCTCCATTGGCACTTCGTTTAAAAAACGTTGAAAAATTCTGGAAAAAAATCGAAATTCCCGAAAATTTTCCGGTAAAAGTTCTATAAATTTTTCCGGGAAATTTCTCGGGAAAAGATGCTAAAAAAGTTCGTTGGCGTAATTTCGGAGCATCGTCGCTTGTTGCTTTTTTTTTAATTTGGCGCCAAAAAGCTACTGGAAAAACTTGAAAAATTTCCGGAAAAGTTTGATAAATTTACCAAACTTTTTTCGATAAATTTTCCGGAAAATTTATCGGATTTTCACCAGTAAGGCACACTGATAGCCATTATATGATAGTCGTTCGAAAAAGCGAAGATAAAGAAGAAGAATTTAGTATTTTACGATTATGAGGTGGGGAACAGAGAGAGAGAGAGCAGAGATAATTTGTGGGGAGAGGATAGAAAGGGGCGGGGCTTGTACAACGATTGAGCAATTACAGTACAAAATGTATAAATAATTTCGAAAAATCAGTAGAATTTATCGATCATCAATCAAAGAAAATTGGCGGCCATGAGTAATTCTTAGGCCATCTCTGGTCTTCTGAAGTACATGCGATGGAATTCAATGAGACCCAGACGATCCAGCAACGTCTTTTTTTTCAGCGTGAATTTTACCATTTCTGGAAAAACAAAAGTTTGGAAATTTTTTTTACTGAGTTTTACTATTACTTATTTGCGAAAGCCTGACACCTCGGCTTAAAGTCGCAGCGACAAATGTCTATTGGGTCTCACCGCGGTTACAGTAATTCTCAGTTAAAAACGACTGTAATCGTGGCGGGACCCAACAGACATTTGTCGCTGCGCCTTTAAGCCGAGGTGTCAGGATTTCGCAAATATGTAATAACACGCTACCATCTGCTTAAAATCGGCCATCTCGCCACCGGAAATTTGTGCCAATTTCTTCTTATCCAACGGGAATCGTTTCCAGTTTTTCCTCTGGAATTTCTGTCTTTTTCACTGAAATTGGGTCTTTCGGAGCTTTGAAGTCGCCACGTCTTCTGAAGGTGTGACGTCATCATCGTCGTCTTCTGAATCTTCTGAATGTGACGTAGCGGGGAATTTCATCTTTGGTTTCAGCGATTTCCGGCCACTTCGAAGCGATTTGTGATGCTGAAAATGAGGAAAATAATTTTTTTTTCGAAATTTTTGAAAATTTTAGCGATTTTCTGGCAAAAATTGGACTGGGAAAAAGATTTATTGCAATTTTCCTGGATTTTTTGAGTTGGTACTCCTATTCAGAACCGCACGAATCAGAACTATCCCTTATAAAAACCGACCGTTTAAGAACTGCCCCGGATAAGAACTTTACAAATGCTCGTATTTGGGCACTTTTCACTGCTTTCAGACCATTGCAGCAAAGTAGTGTCAATTCTCATTCGGGCAGTTCTGATAAGGTACAGTTCTAATTCGTCCGGTTCTAGTTAGAGGTGGTACCCGTTAGGCTAAAATTTTCTTTTTTTTTCAATGTTAAGTTCAGATTTTTTCAGCGAAAATTCTCTGAAAATGCAGGATTTTCTTTAAAAAAATTTCCGTTTTCTTGTTGGAAAAACCCCGCTTTTATTCCACATTTTCTTCGAAAATGTCTGAAAATGGACGTTCCAAAACCATGTCCCTAACCAGAACTGTTCCGTTGAAGAACCGTACCCGATATTACGAAGACACGAAAAGGTGAAGGTTCTGTTTGAAGGCGCAGAGGCAAATGTCCACGATATCTCGCCACGCTTACAGTAATTTTGTTGAGCTACTGTCTGTGTGTCTGGCCGCTCTCTCCAGAGTGACAACTATTTTGACAAAGGTGGGCGGAGTTTACATTAGAGCTGGTCTGCAGACGCTTCCGTTGACTATAACTCAATAAAATTACTGTAAGCGTGGCGAGATATCGCGAACATTTGCCTCTGCGCCTTTAAACAGAGCCTTCACTTTTTCGTGTGATCGTAATATCAGCACTGTCCCGTATCAGAACTGAAACTTTGATTTTCACGAGGGGAATTTCGCTGTCCTCATAAGGGCCAGTTCTGATACGGACCAGTTCTGAAAGAGGGCAGTTTTGATATGGTCGCAGTTCTGAAACGGGAAAGTTCTGAAATGGCATACCGCCGCATTTGTTCGATTTTTCCAGTCAAAATCTTTCGAAAATCCTAATTTTTCGCTCAAAATCTGCCGTTTTCAGGAGATAAAACAACTTTTTTTTCAGAATTTTCCAGCCAAAATGTCTGAAAATTGCAGTTTTTCTCTCTGAAACTCACTCCAAAATGACATCGAATATCCACTAAAAACTGATCATCGTCAATTCCGTGCAAAAGTTGCCCTTTTTATCACTCGAATCAGCCCTTCTTTCACGTCGGATTTGAACGATGACGTCTTCTGGATTGACGTCTTCATCGTCAGTGGTTGTACCTCGATTCAAATCCACTGGATTCATTCTCAACGTCTTCTGGATAGTCATCTGGAGCGGGGGAGCTGGGAGGACCTGGAAATATTCATTTTTGGGCTCTTTCAGTGGAAATTTTTAGTGGAAGTCGAGGGGGCTTTCCGCGGCTTTGTTATGAAAAAAAGCGACAACTGGTGGCCTAGGAACCTCACTGACGGTATTTCTAGGCCATCGTATCCTATATGGCTCTAAAATGATTCAAAAAATTTGGATTTGTACGTTTTTGCAAAGCCAGCCGGATTTTTTTGGTTGAAAACACATTCTGGAAGTTTATATGACGGCTGGAAAAAAAAACTGAAAAAAAAATTGCAATTTCATGGGGCTTGAAAGTCATTTCGAAACTTTCTACGTCTTGGCGGACAGTATCTCGTACATGTATGGTTGTGTTGTGTTTTTCTTTCAGTTCCAGTGATTCAAGCACAAACCTCTATGAATTTTTTCCAGGAATATCACAGAAACTTTTATAAGCTCCATCGATTGGTTTCTTTTGGAGAACTTCAAATTGAATGCAACTCAACCTAGCGTGACGGTTTTTGAGAACGTCTTCGAGCATTGTTTTGAAAGATTCTGCGCTGAAATTTGGATTAATTTTAACTGAGTACAATAGTGTGCCGTCTCGCGAGTCTTTTCTCGCAATTCTCGTTTTGTCTCGCAATCGTCCCGCCTCGGGCTCGTCTCGCCTTGTCTCGCAAAGTGGTCGTTTCGACTCGGTCTCGCAAAGGATCGTTTTTGTCCCGGATCGCGATTTCTCGTTCTTGAAATTTCTCGCAATTTTCATTTCTCGCAAAATGGTCGCAGTTTCTTGGAATTGATTGCGTGAACTACAGTATTTTCTGGCCAAAACTTTTTCTAAAATTTTCAACTTTCTGTTTTCGTGGATTTTTATTTTTTGATAAAACAATTTCTTTTTTTTTTTAACTTTTTTCGCCTGTACGACACTGTAGTTCACGTGATCAACGAGCATTCCGAGAAATTGCGATCCTTCTGCGAGAAATTGCGAGACAAGACAAAAACGATCTTTTGCGAGAACGAGACAAGACGATCCTTCTGCGAGACAAGACGAGACGAGTCTCGTGAACACGAAAGCAAGACTCGCAAAATTTCTCGCGCTCAACGAGCATCAATGCTCGCGAGACGGTATACTAGAGTATAATAATCAATCAAATAGTTAACGTTATCAAACGTCGACAAAAAAAAGAGGAACAAAAATTGGTTCAGGGGAGATCATTTTATAAGACACAACTTCATGAAAGAAAAATTTAATGAAACAATGAATGTATTATTTTCTTGTGAAAGTGATCTCAATGTCATCAATATCAATATCCACATGAAGTGTACTTCCATCAACCATCGGAAATCTATCACCACCCAATTCTTCCCAGATTCTTTCCTCATCCATATTAAACACATACAATCTGCAACGCTCGAAAGTTGGTGAGTTCAAGTAGATCTGAAAAAAAATACTATAAGTTACTTTTAATTGAAATTGGGCTTCTTACATTTTTGAGGGTAACGAAATTCTCCGGTTTGAAATTGTCAGGAAGAAATACACTCAAACGATCGAAATGAGCCAATTTATCGATATTATCGGAGATACTTTGATCAGTTTCTAACTTTTTCGCCTGCTTCCACTGCTCCATTTTTGCCAATTTCTGAACATTCAAGTCAAAATCCCTTTTAACATGAGTTGAACAGGACACTTCGATAGTCTCAAGTACTCCCGGCTTGAAATGTGGCAGAAATTTCAATAAACTGATATCAACCGGATCCTCCTGATAGAGCTTCTGCCTATCTTCGAAATAAATCGATTCGACGTGCGATTGATGATTGAGGGAGTTGAAAAGAGAATGCAGCTTATCCATCAAAGTTTGTTCCTTCATAGAAAAAAAAAGTCGTTCGATTTGAAGTCTTGGATTGTTCAGAACAATTGATAGCATTTGTACGGCTCGCTTTTCGCATTCCTCTCTTTCATACTTGTTGAGACTATATTCATAAGATTGTTCATCGATCTTTAAACATATTTCCTGATCATAATCATACAAACGAAGGATTCCGACGATAATCGGCTTCTTATCAACAACTTGTCGGCATTTTTGGGAGACGTTGCGGAAAATGCATCTGAAATGAATTCTTTAATTACATTAAATGGCTCTGCGACATTTTGAAACCGGAGATTTTTCGAAATCAGACATACAGTTTTGTTTCAAAAATTTCAAAAACCTTCTCATTTTCCAAGCTTTTTTCATTGTTTTTTAGCGGTTTCGAAATGTCTGGCTTCGAAATGTCCGGTTTCGAAATGTCTGGTTTCGAAATGTCTGGTTTCGAAATGTCTGGTTTCGAAATGTCTGGTTTCGAAATGTCCGGTTTCGAAATGTCTGGCTTCGAAATGTCTGGTTTCGAAATGTCTGGTTTCGAAATGTCCGGTTTCGAAATGTCCGGTTTCGAAATGTCTGGTTTCGAAATGTCCGGTTTCGAAATGTCTGGTTTCGAAATGTCTGGCTTCGAAATGTCTGGCTTCGAAATGTCTGGTTTCGAAATGTCCCGGGACCCATTAAATCTGGGGTCACTTACTTTTCTATCGGCTTCAACTCATCCACAATTTTCTCGGCTAAATACAATGGCATATTTGATAGTCCTCGTTGCTCTGGATCCTTGTTTCTATCATGATCCAAATCGAAATTTCCATTGACAAAGTGATAATACCAAAAGTCGAATTCATGATATTCCATAGCAGTGTCTCCAAGAATTTTACAGAAACTTTTATATGCATCGAAGACTTTTTTCTTTTGAAGAACTTCGTATTGAATACAGATGAGCATATGTTGACGGTTATTGAGAACGTCTTCGAGCATTTCTTCAGAAGATTCTGAAATTGTTTTTTTGATTGAAAATTTTTAAGAAATAAGGTTGAAAATAACGATTCCAAGTGCGAGGGAAAAATAAGGAAATTGTCAATTCAAACTGCTAGTCCAGTGGGGCGCGCGTGCACAATCCCACTGTTTTTCCAAAAATTTTAGACTTTTTGAAGCAAATTTTTCGCCAACACATTTTTTGATGAAAAAAGAGTTGTCAGAAATAAGTGCATATTTTTGTCTTGAAATTCGTTGAATTTCAATTTTCGCCGCTGTCGGAACTGTTAATTTCAAGAGAAATTCCGTGAAAAATGAAAAAAAAAACAAGCCACACAACGCAAAAAATCGTGAATTAACCGCTAAATCGATCATTTTAATGACAACCAGTCGGTCATCGGCGCTCCGCGCCTCCGGCTTCACCAAACTTTTTTAGAAATGAAAAAACTGTGAAAAGTTTCACGGGGTCTATTATATTCACGTGGCCCCCTGTGTGTCTCTCTCACTAATGGAAATTTAAAAAAGGCCTGAAATCGTGGTTTTTCGAACCTGTTGACCTCATTTCTATCAGTTTCAAATTTTGAAATAGACGGGCATTATCGCGTCGCAATTCTGGATCGACCTGTCCAGGTCCCATTAAAATTGGTTCAGTAGGGATCTCGCTAGGGCTGGCGACTCACACACAAACACACAGACACACAGAATCTGTACAGTAATAATAGTAAAGATAAATGCCACGAAAAAAGTTCACTTTAGAAAAAAAAATCAATCTTTGTCAATGGAGATCTAGATCGGTTAAAACGCACTTTTTCTGGGGAAAAGGTGAAAAATCGTGAAAATTTGAACGAAAATTATACAGTAGTTTTAAAGGCGCACGAGGGAAGACCTGATTGGGTCTCGCCACGACAATAAGTAGTCGCAAAACTTTTTCAAATTTTCTGGCATTTTTAATGGAAATTGACTTTTTCAGGCCAAAGTTCCGTGAATTCAGCGCAAAAATATTTTTTTTTGGTAAAAATTTCAGATGTTTTTTTGAATATTGTTTTTGTTCGTTAATTTGCTTCTGAAGTAATATATAGTAGAAAATAGTCGGAAATTCCTTCAAAATCACGGAAAAAAAATTCCAAAAATTAAAATTTTTTTTCAAAATTCAGGCCGGCCCGCCAAATCGCAAGGATGAGAACTACGAGAATTTTCCAGCAAGTTCCCAGCAAGAGTCGGAAAGCGCGCTCTAATGATAAAAACGTTTAATACTCAGTTTCGTCCCATTTCCATGGAAACTCGGTTGGAAGAATTCACTCGAAACTGAGGTACGCAGAGAAATTATCAATTTATCATTAGAGCGCGCTTTTTTACTCTCGCTGGAAACTCGTGTGCAATCGTATTTCTCCAATTCCCTTGAAATCTGTGAACAAAATCTAGAATCCCGAATTTGACGACGACTTCTTCTCGAACACAAAAAATTTCACTAGCGAAAATTCAACGAATCATCTGTTATCATCGTTGATTGATGCATTATTTCATTCATATGGCCCTCCATCTTTAAAAATTTTGAATCGAAAATTATCAGTGTGCCTTATCGGAAAAGTTTCACCGGAATAAAAATTTTTCCGAGAATTTCCTGAAAAATTTTCCCGAAAAGCTGCTAAACAATGCGCCTTGGCGTAATTTCGAAACGCCGTTGCAGGTTGCTTTTTTCGATTCGCGCGCCAAAAAGGTCAGGGATGATTGTAGGGTGACGTTGAGTGACGGCGAGATTGGGCGCATGCGCGGGCATACACGGCGAGAGTAATGATGAGGGTGAGAGACTTTCTCTGACCTCTACACGGCGAGAGTAACGCTGAAGGAGAGAGACTTTCTCTGACCATACACGGCGAGACGTGTGGTGAGGGGGAGAGACTTTCTCTAACCGCCAGAGAAAGCCGCAAGTTGAAAGCCGTTTTTCTCCGCCAGTTTTCAACATTTTGCGATTCTGAAAGAAGAATCCAATTAAGAAAAAAAAACTGAATCGATCTATATAAAAATCATTTTAAAATTCGACAGAAAAAATTTTCAAAAAATTTTTTCTTTCGAATTTTAAAATGATTTTTATATAGATCGATTCAGTTTTTTTTTCTTAATTGGATTCTTTTTTCGGAATCGCGAAATGTTGAAAACTGGCGGAGAAAAACGGCTTTCCGTTTTCGAAATTTTTTCTCTGCCGTCTCTCACCCTTCACCGTTACTCTCGCCGTGTACGCTGCGCCTTTGTTTTCGAAAATTGGGGTGAAGGCGAACTTCACCTAGGATCATCCCTGAAAAAGGTACTGGAAACACTTGAAAATTTTCCGGAAGAAGTTTGATAAATTTACCAAAGTTTTACCGGAAATTTAAACGAAATATTGTCGGTAAAGCACACTGATAGCCATGATACGATAGTTGGTCGAAAAAGTGAGAAAAAATAAAGAAAAATAATTTAGTATTTTACGTTTATGAGGGAGGAGAAAGCGGGCAAAGAGAATTTGGGGAAGAGAACAAAGGGGGGCGGGGATTGTACAACGGTTATGCAATGAGTTAAAAGTACAAAATGTATGAATAATTTCGAAAAATCAGTAGAACTATTCGACCAGCAATCAAGGAAATTGGCGGCCATGAGCAATTCCAAAGCGATCTCTGGTGGAATCGGGGGTAACTCTGGAATCTCGGACACTTTCTGAAGTACATGCGATGGAATTTCGCGGAATTTAGACGACGTTGCTCTCGTTCTCCTGATAAACTCCGGATCTCTGAGAGCATTGCGTGCCTCCATCACAGCTCACAAGCTTCACGTATCATGAGTTTGGTCCCTCGATTCCGCCGTACACTTTCCCCTTCGAATCGTCGTTTGTGTTTGCGGCTCGTTAATCCATTTCTGAAAGAACATCTTTGTTTAGGGTGAAATTTTCACTTGTGCCAGTGGTTTTCTCCACTAAGAATTGATGATCGAACAGAATATTGACACCTAGAGCCTCAATTACTGTTGAAAAAATAAAGTTTGGGCAAGGAATTTTCAACTTGGCACCGTGCCAACGACCTCCCCCTGCAAACGCAAGTTGCGGCGCGCCTTTTTGCAACACCCCCGCACGAAGTTTTGTTTCCAGATTTTTGCTTTTTTCGATGAAAGGGAGTGCAAATTTCAGCTTTTTTGCTGACACAGTTGAAACCTACACTTATACACAACGTGATGTGTCAGCAAAAAAGCTGGAATTTGTACTTTTTTCATCGAAAAAAAGCAAAACTCTAGAAACAAAACTTCGTGCGGGGGCGTTGCAAAAAGGCGCGCCGCAACTTGCGTTTGCAGGGGGAGGTCGTTGGCTCGGTGCCAAGTTGAAAATCCTTTGCCCAAACTTTATTTGTTCAACAGTAGCAATCTATCGAAACAGAGACTCCAAGAGTATTCGAAACCGCGACACCTCACCAGCAAACACTCCGAAACTGCTTAGAAAAAAAGGAAAAATAAATGCTTGGACGCTGGGAAAAGTAAATATTCGGTATATTCATGGAAAATTTGCATTTCTACTCCAAAAATTTCAAAAATCTCTCCATTCCTGATAGCTTCTTTCACTGTTTTCCCAGCGGTTTCAAAATGTTTGGTTTCGAGATGTCGCGGTTTCGAAGTGTCACGAAGCCGAAACGGACAGAAAGAACAGAGGGGAAGAAGACACAGAGAGCGACCCTCTTTCTCTCGCTCGATGAGCGCTGCAGCACGATTAGATTACGGTGATTCAAACACAAACCTCCACAAGGATCCAATTGAAGAGTCGATTCCTTTTGAATGTTGTAGTCTTCGGAGAGAGTACGTCCATCCTCGAGTTGCTTTCCGGGAAAGATCAGTCTTTGCTGATCTGGTAGACTTCTGAAAGAAGAAGCAATGTTTAAGGCAAACTTTTCCACTTGCGCCAGCCATACTTGACGCGGGTCAGGCCGGACAGTTTGAAAACTTTCTCTCGTCTCGGCCCGCCTACTCGAATCAGGCATGCCTCGACTCGCGCGCCCTAGTTAGCCAATTGGCGTGACAGTGCGCAGGGGAGGGGGTCGAGAGAAGAAATTAAAGCAAGCGATTCGAAGAGACGCAGACGAAGAAGAGTCGCGGCGAGACTCCCTGTCGAATTACAGGCTGCGCCTTTAAACTTTTTCGTCTGCGTCTCTCTCGTTCGCCTGCTCTCTCGACCCCCCTCCCCTGCACACTGCAATCTTTGTTTTTTTCGCCCGCCCCCTCGCCGCGCGCCCATTGAGGCATGTCTGACCCGAATTTATCTTTTTTCGTTTTTAAGAGCTCTTTGGAGCAACCCAAACAATTGTGGTTCCGTGTGCGTACATGCTTGGCCAACCGGGGCCACGATGGGGGATGACACGGACTGTGCAAACACGCTCCTTCGAATACATAAACAACCGTTGTGTGAACGTTGAATACGCAGACAACAGTTGACTACGCTTTCAAAGGAGCCCCGCGGCAAATATGGCTTTCAATTATTCAAACACAAACCTCTACAAAGAGCGAATGAGGGGAACTGATTCCTTTTGGATGTTGTAGTCTTCGGAGAGAGTACGTCCATCCTCGAGTTGCTTTCCGGCAAAGATCAGTCTTTGCTGATCTCGTTGAAGGTCCTTACTTATCTTGAATCTTTGCTTTGACATTTTCAATGGTATCGGAGGCCTCGACTTCGAGGGTAATAGTCTTACCCATCAGAGTGTTGACGAAGATTTGCATGACTGAAAAAAAACGAGGAATTGATATAAAAATTGATTGACAAGGAGGAAAAATTTCGAAGGAAAGAACGAGAAAAACCGACAGCGAAAACAGACGTTCTAGACGTTAAAAATGCGTTATTCAAGATAAAATTTGAAAAGAAATTTATTTTTGAGCGCTTCGAATTCATGCAACTATTTTTTTGCCAGGAAATGCAGAAGAGCGATAATTCAACATGAAATTTGAAAAAAAAATCATTTTGTGGCTCGAATTTTGATAAAATCACGGCGAACACAACATTATTCCCGTGCGAACATGCAATTTTTCCACAAAAAATCTAAAAAAAGCGAAAAATTTTGACGAAAAGCAAGGAAGAACAGGGCAAAAATCGCAAAAAAAATTGAGGTTCCAGCGACAACAAGGGGGTTTTTCATCGCTGGGTCTCGCCACGAAAAGAGGTGATACGGTAGAGAGACAGGGAAGATTTACGGGGAAGGGCGAAAATCAAATGTTTCAAAAAATTGAGAAATTTAGGAGAAAAGCGACGAAATTTTTTTCAGACTTTCGGAAGAAAAAAGCCTGCGATTTTTGTCGAAGTCTGAAGTCTTTTTGCAATTTAATTCAATTTTTTAGGCTTTTTTTTTTAGGCATGAGGCATTTTTTGAAACACTTTTAAAAACACAAATGACACTTTTTAACAGCTCAGCGTCCAGCAAAAATTCAAAAATCGAGTGTGTCTTCCGTCAGTGTGTGCAGACGAGAAATTTTTCTCGAGAAATTCTCGAGAACTAGGTCAAAAATTTCTCGAGAATTCTTGAAAAATTCTCGAGAATTTTTTCGAGAATTTTTTTAAAAAATTGTATTTTTTTTTAACTACCGTAAAACCAGTGAAGAATTTCAAATCATTGCTAATAGTGAGCTCTTGAGTATATTCAGACAGAAATGGCGATCTCAAAAGAAATTTTATCACGAAATGAAATAAAATTCTCGAAAATTTACTCGAGAAATCCTCGAGAATTTTTTTCTCGAAAAAAAAACATCGTTTCTCAGGGACATATTCTCGTCTGCACACACTGCCTTCAGTAGACTTTTCCTATTAGAATAGTGCCAAATTGCTTGTTTTTTTGGCTCCGAGACATTTCGAAACCGCGCGAGGAAATCGTGTGAAAAGCTTAGAAAATTGGGAAAATTTTTGATGGATTTTAAAGGGAAAATTTGAGTTTTCTATGAAAATACCAGATATTTTCGGAATCGAGGAATAATTTCTGAAAAAAAAATTTTTTTTTCGAGAAAATTTTTTTTTCTAAACTGCTTTTACCAGAAAATTAGTCTCAATCCAGTAAAAACTAGTGTTTTAAAAGAAAATTTTCGTTTTCACTTCAAAATTTTTCCCATTTTGCAAGTTTTTCTCACGATTTTCTCAACGGTTTCAGAACGTCGCGGTTCCGAAATGTCCCTAAAACCGTTTTTTAATCATTTGTTTTTGGTTTTTATGATTTTTTTTTTGTAGCAGCCGGCTATTAAAGGCGCCGATAGACCCGGAATCCTCACGTCAATGCTTCCTCATCATCCACACGAGTTACCAGTGAGCGTAGGAAAGAGCGCTCTAATGACAAAAACATTGAATACTCAGTTTTGCCCCGTTTCCCTAAAAAATCGGTTGAAAAAATTCGCTCGAAATTGAGGTACGCAGCGAAATAATCATTTTATCATTAGAGCGCGCTTTCCCACCCTCGCTGGGAACCCGTGTGATCACCATTTTTTTTTGCTGGAATTAATTCGTTTTTTTCTGTCAAAAATTCAATTTTTGATCAGAGAAATTTAAAAACATTTCTGGAAAACCTTTCAGAAAACCAGAAATTTTCTGGGACGGATTTCAAAATTTCTGGTTTGTTTCTCCCGATTTTCAGCCAATTTTTTTCTTGGTTCTCCTGGGATTTTTTTGCGCAAAAATCGATCATTTTTCTGAAAATATTAGGACAAATTATTAGATGAAAAAAGATCTTTCAAAAAAAAATTTTTTTTTGGCAAACAGAAAATTTCGAAATTTCAAAAATTGCAGGAATTTCTTCAGTGACCCCGCCTGAGACAAATCTGAAAAAAAAAGACGTTTTTGAGACGATTTGTCCGAGAGAACTACACGATAAGTTCAGTGGAGCGCTTTTGCATAGCTCACAAAACAAAAATTGAGAAAACGACGAAATTTTTGCAGATTTTCGGAAGAAAAAACCCAGTGATTTTTGTCGGAATTTAGAATTTTTTTTTCGCAGATTCAGTCTATTTTTTCTCTTTTTTTTTGGCTTTGAAACATTTCGAAACCGCGCGAGAAAATCGTGAAAAAACCTTGGAGAATGGGGAAAATTTTTGGGAATTTTGAATTGAAGTTTTCTATAAAAATACCAGATATTTTCGGAATCGAGGAATAATTTCTGAAAAAAAAATTTGAGAAAATTTTTTTTTCGAAATTTAGTCTCAATTCAGTAAACATTTCGTATTTTCATAGAAAATTCTCATTTTTGATTCAAAATTTTCCCCGATTTGCAAGCTTTTCTCACGATTTTCCCAGCGGTTTTGAAATGTCCCTGAGCCGTTTTTTAATCTCTCCGGCCCGGATTTCAAAATTTCGGGTTTCTTCAGCATATTTTTTCCCGAATTTCAGCCCGATTCTGTAGTTTTTCCCGGGATTTTTTTGCACAAAAATCGATCGTTTTTCTGAAAATATTAGGCCAAATTATTAGATGAAAATGGATTTTTCAAAAAAATTATTTTTTTGCAGACAAAAAATTTCGAAATTTCAAAAACGGCAGAAATTTCTTCAGCGACCCCGCCTGAGACAAGCCTGAAAAAAAGAAGTTTTTTTTTGTCCGAGAGAACTACACGATGAGTTCAGTGGAGCGCTTTTGCATAGCTCACATAGCTTGCGAAAATGTGATTTTTAAAGCGCTGCAAATACATTTTTTTTCAGTGAATTTAAATGAAAAATAAAGAAGTGAATTTGAAAAAAAATAAATATTGGCAAGAAACCAATAGAAAATTACAAAAAAAAAAAGCTTAAAATGGCGAGAATTTTATTCTTTTTTACAATGCCCTTTCCACTGGTTTTTACATGCAATATAATAATTGAGAACTGGTTAATTTAGTACAAAATAAGGCAAAAAAAAACTTTTTTAACAGAATTTAGTACTTGTTCAAGATGTGATGGTGTCGATGAATATTTGGAGAGCATTCCGGATTGCTGTGACTGGAATAATCTGAAAAAAGGAGAAATTATATTATTCATTTTCCAAAAAGTGATCCAAACCTTATTCTGAACACGAAGTTCTCCTACAATTTTCTTCAATTTCTCTTGAATTTCAACGAGTGATGGACAATTCATATAAGCAAGTGATTGGGCGAGGAGACTTGTAAACGTTTCCAGTCTGAATGATTCCACTGACTCCTTGATTTCCCAATTATTGTTTATTTTCAAAAGGAAGACCTCGAGAGTATGGTAGATTTCTTTGTTTGAAATCATCTGGATGGTGGAATTCTTCTTGCATTCCTCTAATTTTGCCTCAATTTTCTTCTGTAGATCGGATAGAATCGATATGTCCAGAGTATCAATCAGTTTGTGGAACGAGTTGAGAACCAGAAGAAGAGATGTGTGACCTTCTTTGACGTCTCCAGAAGCAGTTGAATTTTGTGGAGTTTGCTCTTCTTTGACTTGGATTTTTGATGAATTTGGAGGCTGGGCAACATCAATCACTTCGATGACTTCATCATCAGCCTTCTTCTCTTCTTTTCCAACATGTGAATTTCGCTCTTCTTTGATTTCCTTATCAATTGGATCATCCAAAATGATAATTTCCGGCACTTCCTTCTTGATTTTCTTCAACAATTCTTCGTATTTTGGAACCACTTTGTTTTTCGTGGAAGAGATGGAATTTTGTGGAATTGGCTTATCAGTTGACGTCTTCGAAACATCCAATTTTCCTTCCTCTTTCTTTGATTTCATTTTCAAATCCTTTGAGTTCATCAACAATTTCTCGGCTTTTGGAATCACAATATTTGGAATATTTGGAGTCGACTTCTTCTCATTCTCTTCTTTCTTGACAGGAATCGAATTGAATTTCATATCCAGCTTTACTTCTTCTTTCAATGGAGCCACGAAATTTTGAGTTGAAGCTGGAATTTCTTCAATAAAATCATCTCCATCATCGATAAGAATTCTTCGAGAAGTACTATCATTCAATGGACCATCGAATGGCTCCAATTTGACGGGTTGTTCCGATTTTATCTCCTTTTTAGTCTTTTTCTCTTCTCCTCCATCATTTGCTTCATTTGATGTTCTTTTTCGGTTTGGAAGGCATGGAGCAGTGATCGAATTGTTTCCGGACGACGTGGCTGGTGGAGAAGTTCTTGCTCTGAAATCACGAAATTGAGGAAAAAGGCTAGGAAATGTATTCTCGGAGAATAAAGCAGTTTTTGAGCTGAAACAAAAGGGAATAGGAACTTTGAAAGGCCTGACAGAAAGTTCCAGGACGTTTCAAAACCGGACGTTTGGAAACTGCTTCATTTTCCAAGCTTTTTTCTGTTTTTTATCGGCGGTTTTAAAACGTCCGGCTTTAAAATGACTGGTATCGTGAAGTTGCGGTTTCGAATTGTCCCAGTTGCGAAACGTCCCCAGAAATTACTCACACTGGATCAACACTTGGCACTGGGACTATGACTCTTCCGTCGCGCTTCACATATCCAACAATTTTCCTGTGTTCGTCAAGCTCTACAATACCGTCGACGTCAAGCCTGCAATAAAAATGATATTTAATTTTAATACAATATGATAGCTTTTCAAAACCGCGAGCAACCGCGCCCCACTGGACACAATATTTGGATGTTTTCCATTTTCAATTAACTTTTTTGGAGACTTTTTCCGCAACAAAACTACCTATTCTGATCATTTTTTTCACTGAAAATTGAGAGAAAAACTGAAAATTTTTGAGCGATATTGTTTCATTATGCTATTTTCGGAATGAAGCAAATGGGCGTTTTTTCCGATAAACATCGCTGACTTTGCCAAAAAAAAAAATGCATTCGCTGAAAATGATATTGTTTTTAGAAAAACAAATCGAGTCTAGTGGGGCGCGATTACTTCTCATTTTCGTAAGACTAATAATAAATTCTTACAATCTCTGAAATCCATGATCCACTGTCACACTCAATCCAAACATCAACTTTACTTTCGTTTCAGTGTCCAAATGTGGAAGGTTTTGAACGACAGATCGGAAACTCTCAAAGCTGAAAACAAATATTTAATTTTGAATATTTTATTTTGTTTTTCTAACCGGCTTCGGATCGTTCCCAACGGTCGTCCATCCAATACGGTAAACTGCCTTTCCAATTCCCTCCGATTTAGAATTTCCTTGACATTTTTCGTTTTTTCCACGAGGAATTCGATGAGTTCTGGGTAGCCGGCCTCTTTGCGCCAATTGACAGCCATGTTGAAATTGTGTTCTGAAAATAAATTTTATAAAAACTATCCAAAAATTGCGAAAATCAGAGAGAAACGCCAAAAAACTTCAATTTTCAATCGAAAGTTTGGAAAACGACCTCACTTTAGCTTTGCAAACGGAAAAAAAACCGACAATTGAGAGAAAAATTTTCAAATGTTTCGTTGTCCGAGAGGAGTTCACGAAAGGATGATGATTTTTCAGTGGAGCGCGTTTGCATATTCATGAAAAATAGTGGAAATTTTTGTCGGGAAGCGTCAAAAACACATTTTCTGGTTGAATTTAATTGAAAAAACAGAGAATTGAACTTCAAAAAAACACAATTTTCGGTTATCGACAGAAATAAATTTAAAAGGCCAAAAAATTATGAGAAAAATGAAAAAAATTCCAAACCGGGGCTGGAGAATTTTTCATCGGTACGGCCCGGAGATTTTTTGATGTTGCGAACAGTCAAACTACACAAAAATAGCGAAAATCAGAGAGAAATGCCAAAAAAAGTTCAATGATCAATCGAAAGTTTGGAAAACGACCTCAGTTTCGCTTTGCAAACGGAAAAAAAAGCCGAAAATTGAGAGAAAAATTTTAAAAGGTTTCGTTGTCCGAGAGGAGTTCACGAAAGGATGATGACTTTTCAGTGGAGCGCGTTTGCATATTCATGAAAAATAGTGAAATTTTCGTCGGGAAACGCCAAAAACACATTTTCTGGTTAAATTTAATTGAAAAAACAGAGAAATAAACTCCGAAAAAACACAATTTTCGGTAATCGACAGAAATAAATTTAAAAGGCCGAAAATTATGAGAAAAATGCTCAAAAAATAAAAAAATTTCAAATCGGGGCTGGAGAATTTTTCATCGGCCCGGCCCGGGTTTCGACACGTCTGGGTTATTTTTAAGCTTTTGGTAGAATTCTCTTTCAATTTATCTTATTAAACATTATGGTTTTGACCGAAAAAAAACGAGCTAATTTTAGCGAAAAAAAAATGATGATGAGCGAGCATTGGCGTGAGTATTCCGGGCAGGTTGAATGAAATTAATGAAAAATAAAAACAAATGAATAAAAACACGCGAATTTTCACTTTTTCGTCGCTTTTCGCGTCGAAATTTCAACAAAAAAAATTTGATTTTCTCTCGCTCCCGTAAATCTCTTTGTCTCCCTACCGTATCGTCTTTTTTCGTGGCGAGACCTGCTGCTGAACATACGCGGTTCGCTGTCTCAATTCTTTCACGATTTTTGCTCTGTTTTTCTTTGTTTTTCGTCAAAATCTTTGGTTTTTTGTCATTTTTCATTGAAAAATTGTGCCGCCGATCGTTTTTGCAGGGAATAATGTTGTTTTCGTCACGATTTTATCACAAATTCGTGTTTAATTATCGCTCTTCTGCACTTTCAAAAATAGTTGGATGAATTCAAAGCGCATAAAAATAGATTTCAGTTTGATTTTCATCTCAAATACCGCATTTTTGACGTCTAGAAAGCATTTTTTTTTCTGTTGCTTTTTCGTCTTTTTAAAATCTTTATTGATTGTCTTCAATCAATTTTTCAAAATCAATTTCTCGTTTTTTTTCAGTCATGCAAATCTTCGTCAACACTCTGACGGGTAAGACTATTACCCTCGAAGACGAAGCCTCCGATACCACTGAAAATGTCAAAGCAAAGATTCAAGATAAGGAAGGACCTTCAACGATATCAGAAAAGACTGATCCTTGCCGGAAAGCAACTCGAGGATGGACGTACTCTCTCCGACGACTACAACATTCGAAAGGAGTCGACTCTTTACTTGGTTCTTCGTGCAGGTTTGTACTTGATCGTACTGCATTGGAAACGGAAGGAAAATGTAGCGCGTCTTGAGAGAGAGAGAGAGAAAGAGACGCAGATTCCTATGACCACAGTCGCTCTCTGCGTCCATCACCTTCCCTCAGAGATGGTGCAGGAGGCGCTCGGCGCCGTGCATTTTGGCAAACGCCCGGTGTTTTTTGGCTAGTCCACCAATTGTATCGGTTTTGTTCATAGCAAAGCCGCGGAGAAAAAAAAACTCGATTGCTACAGAAATTTCCATTCAAACAGCCCAAAAAGACAAGATTTCCAGGTCCTCCCAGCTCCTCTCCGCTCCAGATGACTATCCAGAAGACGTTGATCCGGTGGATTCGAATACAATCACTGACGATGAAGACGTCGATCTTCAAATCCGACGTGAAAGTGCAGATTCGAGTGAGAAAAGGGAATCGACGATTAGCTTTATGTGTGATGGGCCAATTGATATCACTGGTCATGATGCTATTTGGACTAAACTCTATAAGAAGAGTCATTTAGTGTACGCTTCAGAGAGAACAAATTGCGATTTTCAGCCATTTTTACTGGAAAAATCTGAAAAAAATGTTGTTTTGCTTCCTGAAGACGGAAGATTCTGAGCGAAAAATCAGGATTTCCGAATGTTTTGAATGGAAAAATCGAACGAATGCGGCGGTATGCCGTTCCAGAACTTTCCCGTGCCAGATCTGTCCCCTATTAGCACTTTCCCGTTTCAGAACTGTGATCATGCCAAACCTGTAACACAAGCAGGTTTTTCCAAAAAGAAAAAAAACGAATTTTTTGAGAGCAAATTCTGCATCTCGAGCGTACTTTAGCTGAAAAAATCTGAACATAATATTGGAAAAATGGAAATTTTAGTGTAACGGGTACCGCCCCTAATCAGAAACGGACGAATCAGAACTGCTGGAATAAGAACTGGGCGAATCAAAACTGCCCGGATAAGAACTGACACAACCTTGCTGCAATGGCCTGCAAGCAGTAAAAAGTGCTAAAATAAAAGCATTTCAAAATTTTTTATCCGGGTAGTTCTTAAACGGTCGGTTCTTATCAGGGTCAGTCTAATTCGTCCAGTTCCGATTAGCGGTAGGAACTAAAAATGCCAGGAAAAATGCAATAAATCGCATTCCCAGTCCCATTTTCGCCAGAAAATCGCTAACTTTCCAAATTTTCGAAACAAAAAACCTTATTCTCCCCATTTTCAGAATTAAAAATCGCTTTTACAGCTCCTTTTTACATCGAAAACTTTCGATTTTTCTAAATTTTCAGCACCACAAATCGCTTCGAAGTGGCCAAATCCCCGTCGGAAACCGCGTTGAAACCCAACGATGATATCCTGAAAGGATATCCATATGATTGGCTACGAGACGCGCTCTCCTCACAGTGACGTCACATTCAGAAGATTCAGAAGACGACGATGATGACGTCACACCTCCAGAAGACGTGACGACGTCAAAGCTATGGCGTGTGCTGTTCGTCAAAGCTATGGCGTGTGAAGACAACGAATGGGTTCTGATGATGACGTTGAAGTTATTAGTTCAACTGATGTTACTACTGAGGTACGTTCAAAATAGTTTTGTTTCGTCAGATTATGTCATTTCTTCAGTTACAGCCTTCTCGTCCTCCGCTCACCAGATCTCACAAAATAACTCGCGACGAGTCAGGAAAGCACCATTTGCTTCTTGTCTTAACAGGAAGTATTGCAGTGATGAAAGCTCCAGAGCTCATCAGCGAAATCTATAAAAACATCGGCACATACCGAATTATCATTAAAGTATTTCTATCCACGCGGAATAGCCCTTATATCTACGAAATTCCAGGTTGTAACCACTGAAAATGCGGAGAAGTTGTGTCGAATTCAAAGGCTGGAATTCGATGAAATCGTGTACGAAGACAAAGATGAGTGGTCGATGTGGCGAGAGCGCGGCGATCCTGTTCTTCATATTGGTCAGCTGAAACTATTAGAAAAATATAAAGGATGCTTTTCAGGATTGAGAAAGTGGGCAGATTCAGCACTGATCGCTCCTCTCGATGCCAACACGATGGCGAAGATTGCAAACGGATTATGTGACAATCTGGTAACATCAGTTATCCGTGCTTGGGACTTCTCGAAGCCTTGTTACTTCGCTCCTGCAATGAACACCCACATGTGGGAGAACCCACTGACAATGCAGCATCGAAATGTTCTGAAGTCACAATTGAAGTTCAAAGAAATCTGCCCTATTCAAAAAGAACTTGTTTGCGGAGATTCCGGAACTGGAGCGATGGCTTCCGTAGGAACGATTGTTTCTTTGATTACAGCACTTGTCAGAGATCAGCAAGCCATTAGATCAAGATCTCACGACAATTAGTTTATACCGGTGTTTATTTTTAATTTATTGTTGTAAAACTTGTAAAACTAACAGAAACGAGTCAATATTTTATTCTTTCAATCATCATACACGGAAGCTTTAAAGTATTAAAAGCATACAATTGTCAGCAACCTTTTTCAAAGCAAAACAAGCGAAAACGAGAGTGAGATCTTTTGAGAACTTTCCCTTATTCTATCCATTGATATTTACATTTTTAGCACCGGAAAAGCTGTGTGAACCATCAGGGAAACAACTAGCGAAATTAATTTAAAGTTTATAGACATTGGCCGTGGCTATAGAAAGCTTTGAAACTTCCCGCCACTTCTGTACATTTGCCATCTTTGAATTTGGCCAAGCAAAGTTGTCGGTTGCTGCTTGTAGAGCAGTTTTCAAGTTTAACTTCGACTGAATAAGCGAAGCGTGTCCGGCAGAGCTCGTACTGGAATCTGATGAGCTGCTCTGAAAAACATCGATTGAAAAAAAGAATTACAGTTGGGATAAACTCACGTCTGAAATAGCTCTTTCCAACCTTCTTCCAGTTCTTTAATCTCTTCATCACAACTGAGATTCAAAATAAGGAATGGTGTTTGATCATCCTTCATCCCTTCTAATTGCCATGACATCTCATCCAATGATTGAACGAGAATAGTCTCTGTGAAATTCGAATCAACGATTGTTAGCCATCGATCGTTGATTCCAATATTGACTTCAATTTCAGCGAAGCTTTGACCGAAGTTACGGAGGCTCGCTCGCGATGTCTTTTTCTCAATGCGAGCACTGAACCATGCAGCGCCATAGCAACTTGAAGTTTGAGTCAATGTCAACAACAGTTCGTGCTCTTTATCAGATTCCGTTTGATACTTTTTAGAGCACTCTTCCCAAAATTTCAACAGACGGTCTTCTTGAGCATTGAAAAAACGGTTATTGTTATTATTTCGGCACAAAAGATGACGACATTGAGTTTATCAGCAACTTGGCAGTTAAGATCACACTGGCGTTTATGACCGCCTACTACTCCACTTACGTCTTTTTTGTTGATTGCTTTTTCAAATATGGTTTTTGCAGCGATAGATTCACAAGTACGCTCCGGCTAAATCTCTTCAATGTTGCTTCTGATGAAAGCGACATCGTGTATATCCTTTTGAAAGTTTCCATACTGAAGACAGAATAAAAGAGCAGCAACACGAATAGTGTCATCGAGTGACAGGAAGTGAAGACGTCCAAGAAGAAGCATCTCGCGAGCATCGATGATCAAGAAATGAGCACATTGTGGATAGTGGTTGAGAAGCTGGAAACATTTAAAATTAGGAATAAGTCTGGGCCTATGTTATTATCATAGTTTTAATTTCTCCCGGTAACTATTATCGGAACACGAAGAGTTAGTCAATAATATGTTTTCGGTTTATACTGTAGTGAAGTGTAGTGATAAACATCATTGATATCAGATTTATCAGCTGATGACTCACTTGCGCGTAGTAATCCAATTTCTATTGGGAACAAGGAACTGAATTCTCACCACGTCTTGAGAATTCACGAGTGAATTAAATAACCAGTTTCAAGAATAGGAGAACTACTGGTCATTGAGTAGGCAGGTAATTTTGTTTGTGAGAGAGCGCAAATTGATTCAAGGACGTCAAGAACGTTTTTTCACTCAATTTTGCGCAACTTCGAGTCGTGGAAATCGAATAATGACGAGTAATGAGGATAAGCTTTTCAATGAAACAAAGACTCACTTCAAACTCTCTATCATTTGACAAACTGGCACTCCTTCGAAGCATCGAAATCGGCTCATCAGTGCTGAACGGGCGACCGTTTGTAACTTCAGCAAACCGATTCAAAAGAGTTTCCCATCCTTGACGACATTCATACGGACGATGATATGGTTTCAATTGAACTTCCAACAAAGGAGAAATCATCCAGATGGCAAACATCTCAGAGAATGCTTGGTAATCAATGTCATATTCTTTTGCGAGATAGAAAAGGAGTGTTCTTGAGTCAGCGGTTTTACCCGACTCAATGCTGAGCTCTATTCCATTTTCTGTAAGACAAACTTAATTCAATAATTGAACAGAAACTTCAGAAATGTTACCTGAAATCGCTAGATTCTCCCCTCTTGACAAGTAAATACGGAACTTGACGACTTTTGGTGGACCCAAAGTGTCCGTACTTTGATTGTGAGTAGCTCTCAGAGCTTGATTAATAGGGGTAAATGGGACAAACTCCGAGCCATTCTGTTCTCGATCTTCCTAAATGATTAGAGTTATAAATAATTAATTCGCGAGGATAACCTACAAAATTCTCCAATGACAACTGCACGTTTCGGTGTTTACTCAAGAATTTTCGACCTTCGGCGGATTCAGAAGACGACGATGATGACGTCACACCTTCAGAAGACGTGACGATGTCAAAGCTATGGCGTGTGGTGTTACTTCATAATTGCGCTAATTTCAGTAAAAAAAAAAACTGAAATTCCGAAGGAAAAACTGCTCAGAGAATTTTCGGCATTCTTGCCGCCGAAAATTGGCAAGTTGCGTTGCAGAAAAAACTCCTTGCCGCTGACAATCGGCAAGCACTTTTTTTTGCATCGCAACTTGCCAATTTTCGGCGGCAACTTGCCGATTTGTAACGCAAGCTTGCTCATTCCCACCTAGCAATTTGCCGTTTGCCTGCTGTACACTCCGTTGTTTCGAAATAAAACGTAGACATAAACAATATATTTATTGTTAAAAAAAATAAAATGTATTTAATAAATCCTCTCGGTTTGTATCAGCTTGGCATGGTTTCCTTGTTCGATGGCGAAAGTTCCGTCAATGACATCTCCACTTTTTGTGCCTTTGGTCCTGAAAAGCATAGAATTAAGAAATTTTGAGCAAAGTATAAGGCATGCTTTACCTGATCAACTACCCATCAAAGCCAATTTTGCGTTTTCGAAGACACCGTGAACTTTGCACCTGAAAATGAAACGTTTACCATAATAGCCTGTGATGCAACCAAAAACTTACTTTTTATCATACTTTGTCTCATTTGCCTGAATCTTCCTGAATCCATGTTGATATTGAAGAAAAAAATAGACTTGAAAACAGAAAAAAAGAAAAGAAACAGGTCTGAAAATGCGCCTTCACATTTGAGGGGCCAATAATGGACGGCAAGTAAACGGCAACATGCTATCTGACAAGCAAGCAGACGGCAAGTTGCTAATAGAGTAGCAAGTATTTGGCAACTTGCCTACCAGACGGCAAGTTGCCGGTGACTGAAAGCCAAAAATCATGACGGCAAGCAGCGGCATCCTGCCGTATTACCTAGCAACTTGCCTATTTCGCTAGCAAGTTGCCGAATTGCACGGCATTTTGCCAAAGACGCAGCAACTTGCTGTTCGCTTGCCGAAAATTCTCTGAGTGAAAACGATTCACGTTGGATAAGGAGACATTGGCACAGATTTAGATGGCCAACTTTTAATGTTTTTTCACAACTTTTTATTTTTTTTTCAGAAAAGATAAAATTCACACTAATGAGAAGACGCTCCCTGGTCGTTTGGTTCTCATTGAAACATGGAATTCCAATCGAAATTTCGCATCAAACTCCCTGCTGTCACATTTCTCAATTAACATGGGAAGTGGCTGAATAATCGCAAAGTCATTCGAGCCCGTTCGAGGCTCTTGGGAAGTGGGCTCAGTGGGTATAATAATACGAAATCAGTGGCTATTTGGACACCGAATGGAAAAGTTTTGGTTGGTATGTAAAGATGTGGAAAAGAAATTATTATTGCATTTGGATGTGAGAGTTATGAGACACTTCAATGGATTGTGTTTTTTCCAGGCTTCTTCTTCCTCTTTGAAAAACAGTTTCGAATTTTTGCGAAGTTTTTTTTTCGAAAAAAATCGAATTGCCCAGTTCTTGATTTTTGAAATCACATTAATTCAATTTTTTCAGACGATCCGCATCGTTTTTCTCTTCTAATACTAATTTTCCTTATATTCTGCTAATATATTCCCCTATTCGCTATTCCTTCTAATTTATTATTCTAATAATGTCGGTAAGTAAGAGGTAAGTCGCTTTTTTTCCCAGTTCTGTTCTTACGCCCTCGTGATCAGTTTGTGCTAGCTATCGCGATCATCCGATGAGCTAGCCATTCTGATTGTGATGGGAGTTCAGCTAACAGTTTTTTTTTATTCTGATAATTTCGTTCCAGGAAAATTCTTTACTTAATTTAACTTCCAGGTGTTGCTTTCTTTTATTATGCACTATTTTGGAGAATAATCCACTGGTATGAGTGGAAAATTTTACTTAAACATAGCTTATTTATTCTTCCAGAAATATATCAAGGAGCCGCAAACACGAACAAGAAGTCTACGGCAGAATCAAGCTACTCGCAAGCCGCCACCGAGAGATTCCCGAGTTCCCCGATTCCACCAGAGATCGCTTTGGAATTGCTCATGGCCGCCAATTTCCTTGATTGCTGATCGATAAATTCCACTGATTTTTTGAAAGTATTTATACATTTTGTACTTATAACTCTAATTGCTCAACCGTTGTACAAGCCCCGCCCCTTTCTATTCTCTCCCCACAAATTCTTTTTGCCCTTTCTTTTTCCCGCTCATAATCTTAAAATACTAAATTCCTTTTCTTTATCTCGCTTCTTCGAACGACTATCATATAATGGCTATCAGTGTGTCTTACCGGCGATATCCTTACCGGCGATAGTTCTTCGGAAAACATTTGGTAAATTTATCAAACCTTTTTAGCGCGAAATTATAAAAAAGCAAGCAACGATGCTCCAAAATGACATCAAGAAAAAATTTTCGGGAATTTTTTTCCGAGGATTTTTCGAAGTGACAATGTTTGGGAAATGAGAAAAATTTTCAAGTAAAAATGAAAGTTTGCTATGAAAATACCAGATAAATTGAGAATGAATTTCCGGAAAAGGCTGTTTGAGAAAAAAAAATGATTTTTTTTCCGAAATGAATTTTTTTTTCTGAAATTATCTGCTAATCAGTAAATATCTAATATTCTCATAGAAAACTTTCAATTTTTCTTATTTTCCAGCTTTTTTCCCGATATTTTTCACGATGTTTCGAAATGTCCCGGAGCCGTTTTTTTTGTTCACAGATTTCAAAAGAATTAGAGAGATTTGATCAGAACAAAATATGGAAAAAAAGTCTCTGGAAGTTGTCATTTTTCTCAACCGTATTTGTGATTTTTTGCCCGGTCCGGATTAAGAAAAAATTTTGGAAACTGGGTCATTTCTGGTCATTTTCGGAAACCTTTCCCCCAATTATCGGAAACACGCCACCCTGCCTCGGGAAAAGGCGCTATTGCGCAAAAGTGGTGACACCGGAAAAGCGCCATAGTTCGTTTTGTGCGTGTTTCCCGTGATGAAGCTTTTTTGAAATTTACTACTGAAGTTTTCATATTATCAATTATAAAAATTTTAGAATCCAATTTTATCGAAAAAGCCTAATACAGATTAAAGATTTAATGATTTCCGACGAAAAAAACGCAAAATATCGAGATTTGATCAAAAATTGAAAAAGTTGAGACCAATTGAAGGTAACGAAAGATGACCTTATTTTTACCTTATTTTTGATAAAAATAAAAAAATAATTTTCGAAAAAATGTTTCGAAATTATGTTTTTGTGTTTCTAATTCATGTTTTCTCTACTTAGATTGCTCGATTCTGCTGTTTCAATGCTTTACATCTAAGTTTGACGAAATTAAAGCACTTTCTAGACTTGAAAAGTTTTTTGGTTACGGTAGCTTTGCGCGCTTGCCGATCTTGCACCGCAGATGCGTCAATCTCTTCTTGGTAACATTCCCAGATCAGGGTGGCGTGAAAACAAAACTTTCCAGTGCAAAAAAAATTCAAATTCAGCTTGCAGACAAAAATGGGCGGAGCGCCCGCAGACGACTATCGGGGATATGGTGGGAAAGTGCGCCCTAATGAAGAACGCGTTTCGCTGCTTATCGTAATACAGAAAAGTTGAATACTCAGCGCAAGCACATTAGGGCGCCCGCGAAAATAAAAATTTGAATTCCTTGCCCAAACTTTTTTTTTAACAGTATGATTTTTCTCCTAAAACAATTTTCGAATAATTTCAAACCAATTGGCTCTACGGCACTCCTGAGTTGTGAACATAGCGAAAAAAATTTCAGTAATTCATAATCATTAGCCCCGCAAATTGATGAGCAATCGCGCCCCACTGCATTCAGTCACACGAGTTCTCAGCGAGGGTAGGAAAGCGCGCTCTGATGATAAATTGATAATTTCGGTGCGTACCTCGAATTTTCTCAACTGAATTTTTGGGAAAATGAGCCGAAACTGAGTATTAAACGTTTTCACCATTAGAGCGCGCTTTCCTACCCTCGCTGGGAACTCGTGTGGTCAGTTGAATTTCTTTCATTGTTTTTTTTCCTTCTTCGTTAATGAACTTTTTAATGGTTTTTGATTTTCACCGGAAAAACTATAGGTATCTGGAAAAAAAACATTTTCGATTGAAGACGACAGTTTCAGCGCTTCGATTTTTGAGGCAAAAACTTTAGAGCTAGCGTTTTTGAAAAAATAAAACCGGAAAGTTCACCGAAAAAAAACTATTATCTGGAAGCGTAGAAAATTTCAAGTATTGCAGTGAGGCGCGGTTGCTCATTATTTTGCAGCGCTAATATCTCCAAAAAGATTTCAGAAAATAGTTTGCAATTTTAAGGCTGGATGAACGTTGGATGAACGTTGGATGAACGTTGGATGAACCTTGGATGAAGGCCCTTCATCCAGCCTTCATCAAGCCTTCATCCAGCATTCATCCAACGTTCAGCCAGCCTTCATCCAACGTTCATCCAACGTTCAGCCAGCCTTCATCCAACGTTCAGCCAGCCTTTATCCAACGTTCATCCAACGTTCAGCCAGCCTTCATCCAACGTTCATCCAACGTTCAGCCAACGTTCAGCCAGCCTTCATCCAACGTTCATCCAGCCTTCATCCAACGTTCAGCCCGCTTTCATCCAACGTTCAGCCAGCCTTCATCCAACGTTCAGCCAGCCTTCATCCATCGTTCATCCAACGTTCATCCAGCCTTCATACAACGTTCATCCAACGTTCAGCCAGCCTTCATCCAGCCTTCATCCAACGTTCAGCCAGCCTTCATCCAACGTTCAGCCAGCCTTCATCCAACGTTCATCCAACGTTCAGCCAGCCTTCAGCCAGCCTTCATCCAGCCTTCATCCAGCCTTCATCCAGCCTTCATCCAACGTTCATCCAACGTTCATCCAGCCTTCATCCAACGTTCATCCAACGTTCAGCCAACGTACAGCCAGCCTTCATCCAACGTTCAGCCAGCCTTCATCCAGCCTTCATCCAACGTTCAGCCAGCCTTCATCCAACGTTCAGCCAGCCTTCATTCAACGTTCAGCCAGCCTTCATCCAACGTTCATCCAACGTTCATCCAGCCTTCATCCAACGTTCATCCAACGTTCAGCCAGCCTTCATCCAACGTTCATCCGGCCTTCATCCAACGTTCAGCCAGCCTTCATCCAACGTTCATCCAACGTTCATCCAGCCTTCATCCAACGTTCATCCAACGTTCAGCCAGCCTTCATCCAACGTTCAGCCAGCCTTCATCCAGCCTTCATCCAGCCTTCATCCAACGTTCAGCCAGCCTTCATCCAACGTTCAGCCAGCCTTCATCCAACGTTCAGCCAGCCTTCATCCAACGTTCAGCCAGCCTTCATCCAGCCTTCATCCAGCCTTCATCCAACGTTCAGCCAGCCTTCATCCAACGTTCAGCCAGCCTTCATCCAACGTTCAGCCAGCCTTCATCCATCGTTCATCCAACGTTCAGCCAGCCTTCATCCATCGTTCATCCAACGTTCAGCCAGCCTTCATCCAACGTTCATCCAACGTTCAGCCAGCCTTCATCCAACGTTCAGCCAGCCTTTATCCAACGTTCATCCAACGTTCAGCCAGCCTTTATCCAACGTTCATCCAACGTTCATCCAGCTTTCATCCAACGTTCAGCCAGCCTTCATCCAACGTTCAGCCATCCTTCATCCAACGTTCATCCAACGTTCAGCCAGCCTTCAGCCAGCCTTCATCCAGCCTTCATCCAGCCTTCATCCAGCCTTCATCCAACGTTCAGCCAGCCTTCATCCAACGTTCAGCCAGCCTTCATCCAGCCTTCATCCAGCCTTCATCCAACGTTCAGCCAGCCTTCATCCAGCCTTCATCCAGCCTTCATCCAACGTTCAGCCAGCCTTCATCCAGCCTTCATCCAGCCTTCATCCAACGTTCAGCCAGCCTTCATCCAACGTTCAGCCAGCCTTCATCCAACGTTCAGCCAGCCTTCATCCAGCCTTCATCCAGCCTTCATCCAACGTTCAGCCAACCTTCATCCAACGTTCAGCCAGCCTTCATCCAACGTTCAGCCAGCCTTCATCCATCGTTCATCCAACGTTCATCCAGCCTTCATCCAACGTTCATCCAACGTTCAGCCAGCCTTCATCCAACGTTCAGCCAGCCTTCATCCAACGTTCAGCCAACCTTCATCCAACGTTCAGCCAGCCTTCATCCAACGTTCAGCCAGCCTTCATCCATCGTTCATCCAACGTTCAGCCAGCCTTCATCCAACGTTCATCCAGCCTTCATCCAACGTTCATCCAACGTTCAGCCAGCCTTCATCCAACGTTCAGCCAGCCTTCATCCAACGTTCAGCCAGCCTTCATCCAACGTTCAGCCAGCCTTCATCCAACGTTCAGCCAGCCTTCAGCCAGCCTTCATCCAGCCTTCATCCAACGCTCAGCCAGCCTTCATCCAACGTTCATCCAACGTTCATCCAACGTTCAGCCAGCCTTCATCCAACGTTCAGCCAGCCTTTATCCAACGTTCATCCAACGTTCAGCCAACGTTCAGCCAGCCTTCATCCAGCCTTCATCCAACGTTCAGCCAGCCTTCATCCAGCCTTCATCCAGCCTTCATCCAGCCTTCATCCAGCCTTCATCCAACGTTCAGCCAGCCTTCATCCAACGTTCAGCCAGCCTTCATCCATCGTTCATCCAACGTTCATCCAGCCTTCATCCAACGTTCATCCAACGTTCAGCCAGCCTTCATCCAGCCTTCATCCAACGTTCAGCCAGCCTTCATCCAACGTTCAGCCAGCCTTCATCCAACGTTCAGCCATCCTTCATCCAACGTTCATCCAACGTTCAGCCAGCCTTCAGCCAGCCTTCATCCAGCCTTCATCCAGCCTTCATCCAGCCTTCATCCAACGTTCAGCCAGCCTTCATCCAACGTTCAGCCAGCCTTCATCCAACGTTCATCCAACGTTCATCCAGCCTTCATCCAACGTTCATCCAACGTTCAGCCAACGTACAGCCAGCCTTCATCCAACGTTCAGCCAGCCTTCATCCAGCCTTCATCCAACGTTCAGCCAGCCTTCATCCAACGTTCAGCCAGCCTTCATCCAACGTTCATCCAGCCTTCATCCAACGTTCATCCAACGTTCAGCCAGCCTTCATCCAACGTTCAGCCAGCCTTCATCCAACGTTCAGCCAGCCTTCATCCAACGTTCATCCAACGTTCATCCAGCCTTCATCCAACGTTCATCCAACGTTCAGCCAGCCTTCATCCAGCCTTCATCCAACGTTCAGCCAGCCTTCATCCAACGTTCAGCCAGCCTTCATCCAACGTTCATCCAACGTTCATCCAGCCTTCATCCAACGTTCATCCAACGTTCAGCCAGCCTTCATCCAGCCTTCATCCAACGTTCAGCCAGCCTTCATCCAGCCTTCATCCAACGTTCAGCCAGCCTTCATCCAACGTTCAGCCAGCCTTCATCCAACGTTCATCCAACGTTCAGCCAGCCTTCATCCAACGTTCAGCCAGCCTTCATCCAACGTTCATCCAACGTTCATCCAGCCTTCATCCAGCCTTCATCCAACGTTCAGCCAGCCTTCATCCAGCCTTCATCCAACGTTCAGCCAGCCTTCATCCAACGTTCAGCCAGCCTTCATCCAACGTTCATCCAACGTTCAGCCAGCCTGTATCCAACGTTCAGCCAGCCTTCATCCAACGTTCATCCAACGTTCATCCAACGTTCATCCAGCCTTCATCCAACGTTCAGCCAGCCTTCATCCAGCCTTCATCCAACGTTCAGCCAGCCTTCATCCAACGTTCAGCCAGCCTTCATCCAACGTTCATCCAACGTTCAGCCAGCCTTCATCCAGCCTTCATCCAACGTTCAGCCAGCCTTCATCCAACGTTCAGCCAGCCTTCATCCAACGTTCATCCAACGTTCAGCCAGCCTTCATCCAGCCTTCATCCAACGTTCATCCAGCCTTCAGCCAGCCTTCATCCAGCCTTCAGCCAGCCTTCATCCAACGTTCATCCAACGTTCAGCCAGCCTTCATCCAGCCTTCATCCAACGTTCAGCCAGCCTTCATCCAGCCTTCATCCAACGTTCAGCCAGCCTTCATCCAACGTTCAGCCAGCCTTCATCCAACGTTCATCCAACGTTCATCCAGCCTTCATCCAACGTTCATCCAACGTTCAGCCAGTCTTCAGCCAGCCTTCATCCAGCCATCATCCAGCCTTCATCCAGCCTTCAGCCAGCCTTCATCCAGCCTTCATCCAACGTTCAGCCAGCCTTCATCCAACGTTCAGCCAGTCTTCATCCAACGTTCATCCAACGTTCATCCAGCCTTCATCCAACGTTCATCCAACGTTCAGCCAACGTACAGCCAGCCTTCATCCAACGTTCAGCCAGCCTTCATCCAACGTTCATCCAACGTTCATCCAGCCTTCATCCAACGTTCAGCCAGCCTTCATCCAACGTTCAGCCAGTCTTCATCCAACGTTCATCCAACGTTCATCCAGCCTTCATCCAACGTTCATCCAACGTTCAGCCAACGTACAGCCAGCCTTCATCCAACGTTCAGCCAGCCTTCATCCAACGTTCAGCCAGTCTTCATCCAACGTTCATCCAACGTTCATCCAGCCTTCATCCAACGTTCAGCCAGCCTTCATCCAACGTTCAGCCAGCCTTCATCCAACGTTCATCCAGCCTTCATCCAACGTTCATCCAACGTTCAGCCAGCCTTCATCCAGCCTTCATCCAACGTTCATCCAACGTTCAGCCAGCCTTCATCCAGCCTTCAGCCAGCCTTCATCCAACGTTCATCCAACGTTCAGCCAGCCTTCATCCAGCCTTCATCCAACGTTCAGCCAGCCTTCATCCAGCCTTCATCCAACGTTCAGCCAGCCTTCATCCAACGTTCAGCCAGCCTTCATCCAACGTTCATCCAACGTTCATCCAGCCTTCATCCAACGTTCATCCAACGTTCAGCCAGTCTTCAGCCAGCCTTCATCCAGCCTTCATCCAGCCTTCATCCAGCCTTCAGCCAGCCTTCAGCCAGCCTTCATCCAACGTTCAGCCAGCCTTCATCCAACGTTCAGCCAGTCTTCATCCAACGTTCATCCAACGTTCATCCAGCCTTCATCCAACGTTCATCCAACGTTCAGCCAGCCTTCATCCAGCCTTCAGCCAGCCTTCATCCAACGTTCATCCAGCCTTCATCCAGCCTTCATCCAACGTTCAGCCAGCCTTCATCCAGCCTTCATCCAACGTTCAGCCAGCCTTCATCCAACGTTCAGCCAGCCTTCATCCAACGTTCATCCAACGTTCAGCCAGCCTGTATCCAACGTTCAGCCAGCCTTCATCCAACGTTCATCCAACGTTCATCCAACGTTCATCCAGCCTTCATCCAACGTTCAGCCAGCCTTCATCCAGCCTTCATCCAACGTTCAGCCAGCCTTCATCCAACGTTCAGCCAGCCTTCATCCAACGTTCATCCAACGTTCAGCCAGCCTTCATCCAGCCTTCATCCAACGTTCAGCCAGCCTTCATCCAACGTTCAGCCAGCCTTCATCCAACGTTCATCCAACGTTCAGCCAGCCTTCATCCAGCCTTCATCCAACGTTCATCCAGCCTTCAGCCAGCCTTTATCCAGCCTTCAGCCAGCCTTCATCCAACGTTCATCCAACGTTCAGCCAGCCTTCATCCAGCCTTCATCCAACGTTCAGCCAGCCTTCATCCAGCCTTCATCCAACGTTCAGCCAGCCTTCATCCAACGTTCAGCCAGCCTTCATCCAACGTTCATCCAACGTTCATCCAGCCTTCATCCAACGTTCATCCAACGTTCAGCCAGTCTTCAGCCAGCCTTCATCCAGCCATCATCCAGCCTTCATCCAGCCTTCAGCCAGCCTTCATCCAGCCTTCATCCAACGTACAGCCAGCCTTCATCCAACGTTCAGCCAGCCTTCATCCAACGTTCATCCAACGTTCATCCAGCCTTCATCCAACGTTCAGCCAGCCTTCATCCAACGTTCAGCCAGTCTTCATCCAACGTTCATCCAACGTTCATCCAGCCTTCATCCAACGTTCATCCAACGTTCAGCCAACGTACATCCAGCCTTCATCCAACGTTCAGCCAGCCTTCATCCAACGTTCAGCCAGTCTTCATCCAACGTTCATCCAACGTTCATCCAGCCTTCATCCAACGTTCAGCCAGCCTTCATCCAACGTTCAGCCAGCCTTCATCCAACGTTCATCCAGCCTTCATCCAACGTTCATCCAACGTTCAGCCAGCCTTCATCCAGCCTTCATCCAACGTTCATCCAACGTTCAGCCAGCCTTCATCCAGCCTTCAGCCAGCCTTCATCCAACGTTCATCCAACGTTCAGCCAGCCTTCATCCAGCCTTCATCCAACGTTCAGCCAGCCTTCATCCAACGTTCAGCCAGCCTTCATCCAACGTTCATCCAACGTTCATCCAGCCTTCATCCAACGTTCATCCAACGTTCAGCCAGTCTTCAGCCAGCCTTCATCCAGCCTTCATCCAGCCTTCATCCAGCCTTCAGCCAGCCTTCAGCCAGCCTTCATCCAACGTTCAGCCAGCCTTCATCCAACGTTCAGCCAGTCTTCATCCAACGTTCATCCAACGTTCATCCAGCCTTCATCCAACGTTCATCCAACGTTCAGCCAGCCTTCATCCAGCCTTCATCCAACGTTCATCCAACGTTCAGCCAGCCTTCATCCAGCCTTCAGCCAGTCTTCATCCAACGTTCATCCAACGTTCATCCAACGTTCAGCCAGCCTTCATCCAGCCTTCATCCAACGTTCAGCCAGCCTTCATCCAACGTTCATCCAGCATTCATCCAACGTTCATCCAACGTTCATCCAACGTTCATCCAACGTTCATCCAGCCTTCATCCAGCCTTCATCCAACGTTCAGCATGAACGTTGGATGAACGTTGGATGAAGACTGGCTGAAGGCTGGATGAAGGCTGGCTGAACGTTGGATGAACGTTGGATGAAGGCTGGATGAAGGCTGGCTGAACGTTGGATGAACGTTGGATGAAGGCTGGATGAACGTTGGATGAACGTTGGATGAAGACTGGCTGAACGTTGGATGAAGGCTGGCTGAACGTTGGATGAAGGCTGGATGAAGGCTGGCTGAAGGCTGGATGAAGGCTGGATGAAGGCTGGATGAAGGCTGGCTGAAGACTGGCTGAACGTTGGATGAACGTTGGATGAAGGCTGGATGAACGTTGGATGAACGTTGGATGAAGGCTGGCTGAACGTTGGATGAAGGCTGGCTGAACGTTGGATGAAGGCTGGATGAAGGCTGGCTGAACGTTGGATGAAGGCTGGATGAAGGCTGGCTGAACGTTGGATGAACGTTGGATGAAGGCTGGCCTTCATCCAACGTTCAGCCAGCCTTCATCCAACGTTCATCCAGCATTCATCCAACGTTCATCCAACGTTCATCCAACGTTCATCCAACGTTCATCCAGCCTTCATCCAGCCTTCATCCAACGTTCAGCCAGCCTTCATCCAGCCTTCATCCAACGTTCAGCCAGCCTTCATCCATCGTTCAGCCAGCCTTCATCCAACGTTCATCCAACGTTCAGCCAGCCTTCATCCAGCCTTCATCCAACGTTCAGCCAGCCTTCATCCAACGTTCAGCCAGCCTTCATCCAACGTTCATCCAACGTTCAGCCAGCCTTCATCCAGCCTTCATCCAACGTTCATCCAACGTTCAGCCAGCCTTCATCCAGCCTTCAGCCAGCCTTCATCCAACGTTCATCCAACGTTCAGCCAGCCTTCATCCAGCCTTCATCCAACGTTCAGCCAGCCTTCATCCAGCCTTCATCCAACGTTCAGCCAGCCTTCATCCAACGTTCAGCCAGCCTTCATCCAACGTTCATCCAACGTTCATCCAGCCTTCATCCAACGTTCATCCAACGTTCAGCCAGCCTTCATCCAACGTTCAGCCAGTCTTCATCCAACGTTCATCCAACGTTCATCCAGCCTTCATCCAACGTTCATCCAACGTTCAGCCAACGTACAGCCAGCCTTCATCCAACGTTCAGCCAGCCTTCATCCAACGTTCATCCAACGTTCATCCAGCCTTCATCCAACGTTCATCCAACGTTCATCCAACGTTCATCCAACGTTCATCCAACGTTCATCCAACGTTCATCCAACGTTCATCCAACGTTCATCCAACGTTCAGCCAGCCTTCATCCAACGTTCATCCAGCATTCATCCAACGTTCATCCAACGTTCATCCAACGTTCATCCAACGTTCATCCAGCCTTCATCCAGCCTTCATCCAACGTTCAGCCAGCCTTCATCCAGCCTTCATCCAACGTTCAGCCAGCCTTCATCCAGCCTTCATCCAACGTTCAGCCAGCCTTCATCCAGCCTTCATCCAACGTTCAGCCAGCCTTCATCCAACGTTCAGCCAGCCTTCATCCAACATTCATCCAATGTTCATCCAGCCTTCATCCAACGTTCATCCAACGTTCATTCAGCCTTCATCCAACGTTCATCCAACGTTCAGCCAGCCTTCATCCAACGTTCATCCAACGTTCAGCCAGCCTTCATCCAACGTTCAGCCAGCCTTCATCCAACGTTCATCCAACGTTCATCCAACGTTGGATGAAGGCTGGCTGAACGTTGGATGAAGGCTGGCTGAACGTTGGATGAAGGCTGGCTGAACGTTGGATGAAGGCTGGATGAAGGCTGGCTGAACGTTGGATGAAGGCGGGCTGAACGTTGGATGAAGGCGGGCTGAACGTTGGATGAAGGCTGGCTGAACGTTGGATGAAGGCTGGATGAAGGCTGGCTGAACGTTGGATGAAGGCGGGCTGAACGTTGGATGAAGGCTGGATGAAGGCTGGCTGAACGTTGGATGAAGGCTGGCTGAACGTTGGATGAAGGCGGGCTGAACGTTGGATGAAGGCTGGATGAACGTTGGATAAACGTTGGATGAAGGCTGGATGAAGGCTGGATGAAGGCTGGAAGCTGGATGAAGGCTGGATGAAGGCTGGATGAAGGCTGAAGGCTGGATGAAGGCTGGCTGATCCAAAGTTCAGCCAGCCTTCATCCAACGTTCAGCCAACCTTCATCCAGCCTTCATCCAACGTTCAGCCAGCCTTCATCCAACGTTCATCCAACGTTCAGCCAGCCTTCATCCAACGTTCAGCCAGCCTTCATCCAACGTTCAGCCAGCCCTTATCCAACGTTCATCCAACGTTCATCCAGCCTTCATCCAACGTTCATCCAACGTTCAGCCAGCCTTCATCCAACGTTCAGCCAGCCAGCCTTCATCCAACGTTCAGCCAGCCTTCATCCAACGTTCATCCAACGTTCATCCAGCCTTCATCCAACGTTCATTCAACGTTCAGCCAGCCTTCAGCCAGCCTTCATCCAGCCTTCATCCAACGTTCATCCAGCTTCATCCAACGTTCAGCCAGCCTTCATCCAACGTTCA
The DNA here is from genome assembly GCA_963572265.1 of Caenorhabditis doughertyi. Taxonomy (NCBI): domain Eukaryota; kingdom Metazoa; phylum Nematoda; class Chromadorea; order Rhabditida; family Rhabditidae; genus Caenorhabditis; species Caenorhabditis doughertyi. The sequence goes on along the minus strand of OY751557.1, from coordinate 20,949,517 downwards.
TCCAACGTTCATCCAGCCTTCATCCAACGTTCATCCAACGTTCAGCCAGCCTTCATCCAACGTTCATCCAACGTTCAGCCAGCCTTCAGCCAGCCTTCATCCAGCCTTCATCCAACGTTCAGCCAGCCTTCATCCAACGTTCAGCCAGCCTTCATCCAACGTTCAGCCAGCCTTCATCCAACGTTCAGCCAGCCTTCATCCAACGTTCATCCAACGTTCAGCCAGCCTTCATCCAACGTTCATCCAACGTTCATCCAACGTTCATCCAGCCTTCATCCAACGTTCAGCCAACGTTCAGCCAGCCTTCATCCAGCCTTCATCCAACGTTCAGCCAGCCTTCATCCAGCCTTCATCCAACGTTCAGCCAGCCTTCATCCAACGGTCAGCCAGCCTTCATCCAACGTTCAGCCAGCCTTCATCCAACGTTCAGCCAGCCCTTATCCAACGTTCATCCAACGTTCATCCAGCCTTCATCCAACGTTCATCCAACGTTCAGCCAGCCTTCATCCAACGTTCAGCCAGCCTTCATCCAACGTTCAGTCAGCCTTAATCCAACGTTCATCCAACGTTCAGCCAGCCTTCATCCAACGTTCAGCCAGCCTTCATCCAACGTTCAGCCAGCCTTCATCCAACGTTCATCCAACGTTCATCCAGCCTTCATCCAACGTTCATTCAACGTTCAGCCAGCCTTCAGCCAGCCTTCATCCAGCCTTCATCCAACGTTCATCCAGCTTCATCCAACGTTCAGCCAGCCTTCATCCAACGTTCATCCAACGTTCATCCAGTCTTCATCCAACGTTCATCCAACGTTCAGCCAGCCTTCATCCAACGTTCATCCAACGTTCAGCCAGCCTTCAGCCAGCCTTCATCCAGCCTTCATCCAACGTTCAGCCAGCCTTCATCCAACGTTCAGCCAGCCTTCATCCAACGTTCATCCAACGTTCATCCAACGTTCATCCAGCCTTCATCCAACGTTCAGCCAACGTTCAGCCAGCCTTCATCCAGCCTTCATCCAACGTTCAGCCAGCCTTTATCCAGCCTTCATCCAACGTTCAGCCAGCCTTCATCCTACGGTCAGCCAGCCTTCATCCAACGTTCAGCCAGCCTTCATCCAACGTTCATCCAACGTTCATCCAGCCTTCATCCAACGTTCATCCAACTTTCAGCCAGCCTTCAGCCAGCCTTCATCCAGCCTTAATCCAGCCTTCATCCAGCATTCATCCAGCCTTCATCCAGCCTTCATCCAACGTTCAGCCAGCCTTCATCCAACGTTCATCCAACGTTCATCCAGCCTTCATCCAACGTTCATCCAACGTTCAGCCAGCCTTCAGCCAGCCTTCATCCAGCCTTCATCCAGCCTTCATCCAGCCTTCATCCAACGTTCAGCCAGCCTTCAGCCAGCCTTCATCCAGCCTTCATCCAACGTTCATCCAGCTTCATCCAACGTTCAGCCAGCCTTCATCCAACGTTCATCCAACGTTCATCCAGTCTTCATCCAACGTTCATCCAACGTTCAGCCAGCCTTCAGCCAGCCTTCATCCAGCCTTCATCCAGCCTTCATCCAGCCTTCATCCAACGTTCAGCCAGCCTTCAGCCAGCCTTCATCCAGCCTTCATCCAACGTTCAGCCAGCCTTCATCCAACGTTCAGCCAGCCTTCAGCCAGCCTTCATCCAGCCTTCATCCAACGTTCATCCAGCTTCATCCAACGTTCAGCCAGCCTTCATCCAACGTTCATCCAACGTTCATCCAGTCTTCATCCAACGTTCATCCAACGTTCAGCCAGCCTTCAGCCAGCCTTCATCCAGCCTTCATCCAGCCTTCATCCAGCCTTCATCCAACGTTCAGCCAGCCTTCAGCCAGCCTTCATCCAGCTTCATCCAACGTTCAGCCAGCCTTCATCCAACGTTCATCCAACGTTCATCCAGTCTTCATCCAACGTTCATCCAACGTTCAGCCAGCCTTCATCCAACGTTCATCCAACGTTCAGCCAGCCTTCATCCAACGTTCAGCCAGCCTTCATCCAACGTTCAGCCAGCCTTCATCCAACGTTCATCCAACGTTCATCCAACGTTCATCCAGCCTTCATCCAACGTTCAGCCAACGTTCAGCCAGCCTTCATCCAGCCTTCATCCAACGTTCAGCCAGCCTTCATCCAGCCTTCATCCAACGTTCAGCCAGCCTTCATCCAACGGTCAGCCAGCCTTCATCCAACGTTCAGCCAGCCTTCATTCAACGTTCATCCAGCCTTCATCCAACGTTCATCCAACTTTCAGCCAGCCTTCAGCCAGCCTTCATCCAGCCTTAATCCAGCCTTCATCCAGCATTCATCCAGCCTTCATCCAGCCTTCATCCAACGTTCAGCCAGCCTTCATCCAACGTTCATCCAACGTTCATCCAGCCTTCATCCAACGTTCATCCAACGTTCAGCCAGCCTTCAGCCAGCCTTCATCCAGCCTTCATCCAGCCTTCATCCAGCCTTCATCCAACGTTCATCCAACGTTCATCCAGCCTTCATCCAACGTTCATCCAACGTTCAGCCAGCCTTCATCCAACGTTCATCCAACGTTCATCCAGCCTTCATCCAGCATTCATCCAGCCTTCATCCAGCCTTCATCCAACGTTCAGCCAGCCTTCATCCAACGTTCAGCCAGCCTTAATCCAACGTTCATCCAACGTTCAGCCAGCCTTCATCCAACGTTCAGCCAGCCTTCATCCAACGTTCATCCAACGTTCATCCAGCCTTCATCCAACGTTCATTCAACGTTCAGCCAGCCTTCAGCCAGCCTTCATCCAGCCTTCATCCAACGTTCATCCAGCTTCATCCAACGTTCAGCCAGCCTTCATCCAACGTTCATCCAACGTTCATCCAGCCTTCATCCAACGTTCATCCAACGTTCAGCCAGCCTTCATCCAACGTTCATCCAACGTTCAGCCAGCCTTCAGCCAGCCTTCATCCAGCCTTCATCCAACGTTCAGCCAGCCTTCATCCAACGTTCAGCCAGCCTTCATCCAACGTTCATCCAACGTTCAGCCAGCCTTCATCCAACGTTCATCCAGCCTTCATCCAACGTTCATCCAACGTTCAGCCAGCCTTCATCCAGCCTTCATCCAGCCTTCATCCAGCCTTCATCCAGCCTTTATCCAACGTTCAGCCAGCCTTCATCCAACGTTCAGCCAGCCTTCATCCAACGTTCGGCCAGCCTTCATCCAACGTTCATCCAACGTTCATCCAGCCTTCATCCAACGTTCATCCAACGTTCATTCAGCCTTCATCCAACGTTCAGCCAACGTTCAGCCAGCCTTCATCCAGCCTTCATCCAACGTTCAGCCAGCCTTCATCCAGCCTTCATCCAACGTTCAGCCAGCCTTCATCCAGCCTTCATCCAACGTTTAGCCAGCCTTCATCCAACGTTCAGCCAGCCTTCATCCAACATTCATCCAATGTTCATCCAGCCTTCATCCAACGTTCATCCAACGTTCATTCAGCCTTCATCCAACGTTCATCCAACGTTCAGCCAGCCTTCATCCAACGTTCATCCAACGTTCAGCCAGCCTTCATCCAACGTTCAGCCAGCCTTCATCAAACGTTCATCCAACGTTCAGCCAGCCTTCATCCAGCCTTCATCCAACGTTCAGCCAGCCTTCATCCAACATTCATCCAATGTTCATCCAGCCTTCATCCAACGTTCATCCAACGTTCATTCAGCCTTCATTCAACGTTCATCCAACGTTCAGCCAGCCTTCATCCAACGTTCATCCAACGTTCAGCCAGCCTTCATCCAACGTTCAGCCAGCCTTTATCCAACGTTCATCCAACGTTCAGCCAGCCTTCATCCAACGTTCATCCAACGTTCAGCCAACGTTCAGCCAGCCTTCATCCAGCCTTCATCCAACGTTCAGCCAGCCTTCATCCTACGGTCAGCCAGCCTTCATCCAACGTTCAGCCAGCCTTCATCCAACGTTCATCCAACGTTCATCCAGCCTTCATCCAACGTTCATCCAACTTTCAGCCAGCCTTCAGCCAGCCTTCATCCAGCCTTAATCCAGCCTTCATCCAGCATTCATCCAGCCTTCATCCAGCCTTCATCCAACGTTCAGCCAGCCTTCATCCAACGTTCATCCAACGTTCATCCAGCCTTCATCCAACGTTCATCCAACGTTCAGCCAGCCTTCAGCCAGCCTTCATCCAGCCTTCATCCAGCCTTCATCCAGCCTTCATCCAACGTTCAGCCAGCCTTCAGCCAGCCTTCATCCAGCCTTCATCCAACGTTCATCCAGCTTCATCCAACGTTCAGCCAGCCTTCATCCAACGTTCATCCAACGTTCATCCAGTCTTCATCCAACGTTCATCCAACGTTCATCCAGCCTTCATCCAACGTTCATCCAACGTTCAGCCAGCCTTCAGCCAGCCTTCATCCAGCCTTCATCCAGCCTTCATCCAGCCTTCATCCAACGTTCAGCCAGCCTTCAGCCAGCCTTCATCCAGCCTTCATCCAACGTTCATCCAGCTTCATCCAACGTTCAGCCAGCCTTCATCCAACGTTCATCCAACGTTCATCCAGTCTTCATCCAACGTTCATCCAACGTTCAGCCAGCCTTCATCCAACGTTCATCCAACGTTCAGCCAGCCTTCATCCAACGTTCAGCCAGCCTTCATCCAACGTTCAGCCAGCCTTCATCCAACGTTCATCCAACGTTCATCCAACGTTCATCCAGCCTTCATCCAACGTTCAGCCAACGTTCAGCCAGCCTTCATCCAGCCTTCATCCAGCCTTCATCCAGCCTTCATCCAACGTTCAGCCAGCCTTCAGCCAGCCTTCATCCAGCTTCATCCAACGTTCAGCCAGCCTTCATCCAACGTTCATCCAACGTTCATCCAGTCTTCATCCAACGTTCATCCAACGTTCAGCCAGCCTTCATCCAACGTTCATCCAACGTTCAGCCAGCCTTCATCCAACGTTCAGCCAGCCTTCATCCAACGTTCAGCCAGCCTTCATCCAACGTTCATCCAACGTTCATCCAACGTTCATCCAGCCTTCATCCAACGTTCAGCCAACGTTCAGCCAGCCTTCATCCAGCCTTCATCCAACGTTCAGCCAGCCTTCATCCAGCCTTCATCCAACGTTCAGCCAGCCTTCATCCAACGGTCAGCCAGCCTTCATCCAACGTTCAGCCAGCCTTCATTCAACGTTCATCCAGCCTTCATCCAACGTTCATCCAACTTTCAGCCAGCCTTCAGCCAGCCTTCATCCAGCCTTAATCCAGCCTTCATCCAGCATTCATCCAGCCTTCATCCAGCCTTCATCCAACGTTCAGCCAGCCTTCATCCAACGTTCATCCAACGTTCATCCAGCCTTCATCCAACGTTCATCCAACGTTCAGCCAGCCTTCAGCCAGCCTTCATCCAGCCTTCATCCAGCCTTCATCCAGCCTTCATCCAACGTTCATCCAACGTTCATCCAGCCTTCATCCAACGTTCATCCAACGTTCAGCCAGCCTTCATCCAACGTTCATCCAACGTTCATCCAGCCTTCATCCAGCATTCATCCAGCCTTCATCCAGCCTTCATCCAACGTTCAGCCAGCCTTCATCCAACGTTCAGCCAGCCTTAATCCAACGTTCATCCAACGTTCAGCCAGCCTTCATCCAACGTTCAGCCAGCCTTCATCCAACGTTCATCCAACGTTCATCCAGCCTTCATCCAACGTTCATTCAACGTTCAGCCAGCCTTCAGCCAGCCTTCATCCAGCCTTCATCCAACGTTCATCCAGCTTCATCCAACGTTCAGCCAGCCTTCATCCAACGTTCATCCAACGTTCATCCAGCCTTCATCCAACGTTCATCCAACGTTCAGCCAGCCTTCATCCAACGTTCATCCAACGTTCAGCCAGCCTTCAGCCAGCCTTCATCCAGCCTTCATCCAACGTTCAGCCAGCCTTCATCCAACGTTCAGCCAGCCTTCATCCAACGTTCATCCAACGTTCAGCCAGCCTTCATCCAACGTTCATCCAGCCTTCATCCAACGTTCATCCAACGTTCAGCCAGCCTTCATCCAGCCTTCATCCAGCCTTCATCCAGCCTTCATCCAGCCTTTATCCAACGTTCAGCCAGCCTTCATCCAACGTTCAGCCAGCCTTCATCCAACGTTCGGCCAGCCTTCATCCAACGTTCATCCAACGTTCATCCAGCCTTCATCCAACGTTCATCCAACGTTCATTCAGCCTTCATCCAACGTTCAGCCAACGTTCAGCCAGCCTTCATCCAGCCTTCATCCAACGTTCAGCCAGCCTTCATCCAGCCTTCATCCAACGTTCAGCCAGCCTTCATCCAGCCTTCATCCAACGTTTAGCCAGCCTTCATCCAACGTTCAGCCAGCCTTCATCCAACATTCATCCAATGTTCATCCAGCCTTCATCCAACGTTCATCCAACGTTCATTCAGCCTTCATCCAACGTTCATCCAACGTTCAGCCAGCCTTCATCCAACGTTCATCCAACGTTCAGCCAGCCTTCATCCAACGTTCAGCCAGCCTTCATCAAACGTTCATCCAACGTTCAGCCAGCCTTCATCCAGCCTTCATCCAACGTTCAGCCAGCCTTCATCCAACATTCATCCAATGTTCATCCAGCCTTCATCCAACGTTCATCCAACGTTCATTCAGCCTTCATTCAACGTTCATCCAACGTTCAGCCAGCCTTCATCCAACGTTCATCCAACGTTCAGCCAGCCTTCATCCAACGTTCAGCCAGCCTTTATCCAACGTTCATCCAACGTTCAGCCAGCCTTCATCCAACGTTCATCCAACGTTCAGCCAACGTTCAGCCAGCCTTCATCCAGCCTTCATCCAACGTTCAGCCAGCCTTCATCCTACGGTCAGCCAGCCTTCATCCAACGTTCAGCCAGCCTTCATCCAACGTTCATCCAACGTTCATCCAGCCTTCATCCAACGTTCATCCAACTTTCAGCCAGCCTTCAGCCAGCCTTCATCCAGCCTTAATCCAGCCTTCATCCAGCATTCATCCAGCCTTCATCCAGCCTTCATCCAACGTTCAGCCAGCCTTCATCCAACGTTCATCCAACGTTCATCCAGCCTTCATCCAACGTTCATCCAACGTTCAGCCAGCCTTCAGCCAGCCTTCATCCAGCCTTCATCCAGCCTTCATCCAGCCTTCATCCAACGTTCAGCCAGCCTTCAGCCAGCCTTCATCCAGCCTTCATCCAACGTTCATCCAGCTTCATCCAACGTTCAGCCAGCCTTCATCCAACGTTCATCCAACGTTCATCCAGTCTTCATCCAACGTTCATCCAACGTTCATCCAGCCTTCATCCAACGTTCATCCAACGTTCAGCCAGCCTTCAGCCAGCCTTCATCCAGCCTTCATCCAGCCTTCATCCAGCCTTCATCCAACGTTCAGCCAGCCTTCAGCCAGCCTTCATCCAGCCTTCATCCAACGTTCATCCAGCTTCATCCAACCAGCCTTCATCCAACGTTCATCCAACGTTCATCCAGTCTTCATCCAACGTTCATCCAACGTTCAGCCAGCCTTCATCCAACGTTCATCCAACGTTCAGCCAGCCTTCATCCAACGTTCAGCCAGCCTTCATCCAACGTTCAGCCAGCCTTCATCCAACGTTCATCCAACGTTCATCCAACGTTCATCCAGCCTTCATCCAACGTTCAGCCAACGTTCAGCCAGCCTTCATCCAGCCTTCATCCAACGTTCAGCCAGCCTTCATCCAGCCTTCATCCAACGTTCAGCCAGCCTTCATCCAACGGTCAGCCAGCCTTCATCCAACGTTCAGCCAGCCTTCATTCAACGTTCATCCAGCCTTCATCCAACGTTCATCCAACTTTCAGCCAGCCTTCAGCCAGCCTTCATCCAGCCTTAATCCAGCCTTCATCCAGCATTCATCCAGCCTTCATCCAGCCTTCATCCAACGTTCAGCCAGCCTTCATCCAACGTTCATCCAACGTTCATCCAGCCTTCATCCAACGTTCATCCAACGTTCAGCCAGCCTTCAGCCAGCCTTCATCCAGCCTTCATCCAGCCTTCATCCAGCCTTCATCCAACGTTCATCCAACGTCATCCAACGTTCATCCAACGTTCAGCCAGCCTTCATCCAACGTTCATCCAACGTTCATCCAGCCTTCATCCAGCATTCATCCAGCCTTCATCCAGCCTTCATCCAACGTTCAGCCAGCCTTCATCCAACGTTCAGCCAGCCTTAATCCAACGTTCATCCAACGTTCAGCCAGCCTTCATCCAACGTTCAGCCAGCCTTCATCCAACGTTCATCCAACGTTCATCCAGCCTTCATCCAACGTTCATTCAACGTTCAGCCAGCCTTCAGCCAGCCTTCATCCAGCCTTCATCCAACGTTCATCCAGCTTCATCCAACGTTCAGCCAGCCTTCATCCAACGTTCATCCAACGTTCATCCAGCCTTCATCCAACGTTCATCCAACGTTCAGCCAGCCTTCATCCAACGTTCATCCAACGTTCAGCCAGCCTTCAGCCAGCCTTCATCCAGCCTTCATCCAACGTTCAGCCAGCCTTCATCCAACGTTCAGCCAGCCTTCATCCAACGTTCATCCAACGTTCAGCCAGCCTTCATCCAACGTTCATCCAGCCTTCATCCAACGTTCATCCAACGTTCAGCCAGCCTTCATCCAGCCTTCATCCAGCCTTCATCCAGCCTTCATCCAGCCTTTATCCAACGTTCAGCCAGCCTTCATCCAACGTTCAGCCAGCCTTCATCCAACGTTCGGCCAGCCTTCATCCAACGTTCATCCAACGTTCATCCAGCCTTCATCCAACGTTCATCCAACGTTCATTCAGCCTTCATCCAACGTTCAGCCAACGTTCAGCCAGCCTTCATCCAGCCTTCATCCAACGTTCAGCCAGCCTTCATCCAGCCTTCATCCAACGTTCAGCCAGCCTTCATCCAGCCTTCATCCAACGTTTAGCCAGCCTTCATCCAACGTTCAGCCAGCCTTCATCCAACATTCATCCAATGTTCATCCAGCCTTCATCCAACGTTCATCCAACGTTCATTCAGCCTTCATCCAACGTTCATCCAACGTTCAGCCAGCCTTCATCCAACGTTCATCCAACGTTCAGCCAGCCTTCATCCAACGTTCAGCCAGCCTTCATCAAACGTTCATCCAACGTTCAGCCAGCCTTCATCCAGCCTTCATCCAACGTTCAGCCAGCCTTCATCCAACATTCATCCAATGTTCATCCAGCCTTCATCCAACGTTCATCCAACGTTCATTCAGCCTTCATTCAACGTTCATCCAACGTTCAGCCAGCCTTCATCCAACGTTCATCCAACGTTCAGCCAGCCTTCATCCAACGTTCAGCCAGCCTTTATCCAACGTTCATCCAACGTTCAGCCAGCCTTCATCCAACGTTCATCCAACGTTCAGCCAACGTTCAGCCAGCCTTCATCCAGCCTTCATCCAACGTTCAGCCAGCCTTCATCCAGCCTTCATCCAACGTTCAGCCAGCCTTCGTCCAACGTTCAGCCAGCCTTCATCCAACGTTCAGCCAGCCTTCATCCAACGTTCAGCCAGCCTTCATCCATCGTTCATCCAACGTTCATCCAGCCTTCATCCAACGTTCATCCAACGTTCAGCCAGCCTTCATCCAGCCTTCATCCAACGTTCAGCCAGCCTTCATCCAACGTTCAGCCAGCCTTCATCCAACGTTCAGCCAGCCTTCATCCAACGTTCATCCAACGTTCAGCCAGCCTTCAGCCAGCCTTCAGCCAGCCTTCATCCATCGTTCATCCAACGTTCATCCAGCCTTCATCCAACGTTCATCCAACGTTCAGCCAGCCTTCATCCAGCCTTCATCCAACGTTCAGCCAGCCTTCATCCAACGTTCAGCCAGCCTTCATCCAACGTTCAGCCAGCCTTCATCCAACGTTCATCCAACGTTCAGCCAGCCTTCAGCCAGCCTTCATCCAGCCTTCATCCAGCCTTCATCCAGCCTTCATCCAACGTTCAGCCAGCCTTCATCCAACGTTCATCCAACGTTCATCCAGCCTTCATCCAACGGTCATCCAACGTTCAGCCAACGTACAGCCAGCCTTCATCCAACGTTCAGCCAGCCTTCATCCAGCCTTCATCCAACGTTCAGCCAGCCTTCATCCAAGGTTCAGCCAGCCTTCATCCAACGTTCAGCCAGCCTTCATACAACGTTCATCCAACGTTCATCCAGCCTTCATCCAACGTTCATCCAACGTTCAGCCAGCCTTCATCCAGCCTTCATCCAACGTTCAGCCAGCCTTCATCCAACGTTCAGCCAGCCTTCATCCAACGTTCAGCCAGCCTTCATCCAACGTTCATCCAACGTTCATCCAGCCTTCATCCAACGTTCATCCAACGTTCAGCCAGCCTTCAGCCAGCCTTCATCCAGCCTTCATCCAGCCTTCATCCAGCCTTCATCCAACGTTCATCCAACGTTCATCCAGCCTTCATCCAACGTTCATCCAACGTTCAGCCAGCCTTCATCCAACGTTCATCCAACGTTCATCCAGCCTTCATCCAGCATTCATCCAGCCTTCATCCAGCCTTCATCCAACGTTCAGCCAGCCTTCATCCAACGTTCAGCCAGCCTTAATCCAACGTTCATCCAACGTTCAGCCAGCCTTCATCCAACGTTCAGCCAGCCTTCATCCAACGTTCATCCAACGTTCATCCAGCCTTCATCCAACGTTCATTCAACGTTCAGCCAGCCTTCAGCCAGCCTTCATCCAGCCTTCATCCAACGTTCATCCAGCTTCATCCAACGTTCAGCCAGCCTTCATCCAACGTTCATCCAACGTTCATCCAGCCTTCATCCAACGTTCATCCAACGTTCAGCCAGCCTTCATCCAACGTTCATCCAACGTTCAGCCAGCCTTCAGCCAGCCTTCATCCAGCCTTCATCCAACGTTCAGCCAGCCTTCATCCAACGTTCAGCCAGCCTTCATCCAACGTTCATCCAACGTTCAGCCAGCCTTCATCCAACGTTCATCCAGCCTTCATCCAACGTTCATCCAACGTTCAGCCAGCCTTCATCCAGCCTTCATCCAGCCTTCATCCAGCCTTCATCCAGCCTTTATCCAACGTTCAGCCAGCCTTCATCCAACGTTCAGCCAGCCTTCATCCAACGTTCGGCCAGCCTTCATCCAACGTTCATCCAACGTTCATCCAGCCTTCATCCAACGTTCATCCAACGTTCATTCAGCCTTCATCCAACGTTCAGCCAACGTTCAGCCAGCCTTCATCCAGCCTTCATCCAACGTTCAGCCAGCCTTCATCCAGCCTTCATCCAACGTTCAGCCAGCCTTCATCCAGCCTTCATCCAACGTTTAGCCAGCCTTCATCCAACGTTCAGCCAGCCTTCATCCAACATTCATCCAATGTTCATCCAGCCTTCATCCAACGTTCATCCAACGTTCATTCAGCCTTCATCCAACGTTCATCCAACGTTCAGCCAGCCTTCATCCAACGTTCATCCAACGTTCAGCCAGCCTTCATCCAACGTTCAGCCAGCCTTCATCAAACGTTCATCCAACGTTCAGCCAGCCTTCATCCAGCCTTCATCCAACGTTCAGCCAGCCTTCATCCAACATTCATCCAATGTTCATCCAGCCTTCATCCAACGTTCATCCAACGTTCATTCAGCCTTCATTCAACGTTCATCCAACGTTCAGCCAGCCTTCATCCAACGTTCATCCAACGTTCAGCCAGCCTTCATCCAACGTTCAGCCAGCCTTTATCCAACGTTCATCCAACGTTCAGCCAGCCTTCATCCAACGTTCATCCAACGTTCAGCCAACGTTCAGCCAGCCTTCATCCAGCCTTCATCCAACGTTCAGCCAGCCTTCATCCAGCCTTCATCCAACGTTCAGCCAGCCTTCGTCCAACGTTCAGCCAGCCTTCATCCAACGTTCAGCCAGCCTTCATCCAACGTTCAGCCAGCCTTCATCCATCGTTCATCCAACGTTCATCCAGCCTTCATCCAACGTTCATCCAACGTTCAGCCAGCCTTCATCCAGCCTTCATCCAACGTTCAGCCAGCCTTCATCCAACGTTCAGCCAGCCTTCATCCAACGTTCAGCCAGCCTTCATCCAACGTTCATCCAACGTTCAGCCAGCCTTCAGCCAGCCTTCAGCCAGCCTTCATCCATCGTTCATCCAACGTTCATCCAGCCTTCATCCAACGTTCATCCAACGTTCAGCCAGCCTTCATCCAGCCTTCATCCAACGTTCAGCCAGCCTTCATCCAACGTTCAGCCAGCCTTCATCCAACGTTCAGCCAGCCTTCATCCAACGTTCATCCAACGTTCAGCCAGCCTTCAGCCAGCCTTCATCCAGCCTTCATCCAGCCTTCATCCAGCCTTCATCCAACGTTCAGCCAGCCTTCATCCAACGTTCATCCAACGTTCATCCAGCCTTCATCCAACGGTCATCCAACGTTCAGCCAACGTACAGCCAGCCTTCATCCAACGTTCAGCCAGCCTTCATCCAGCCTTCATCCAACGTTCAGCCAGCCTTCATCCAAGGTTCAGCCAGCCTTCATCCAACGTTCAGCCAGCCTTCATACAACGTTCATCCAACGTTCATCCAGCCTTCATCCAACGTTCATCCAACGTTCAGCCAGCCTTCATCCAGCCTTCATCCAACGTTCAGCCAGCCTTCATCCAACGTTCAGCCAGCCTTCATCCAACGTTCAGCCAGCCTTCATCCAACGTTCATCCAACGTTCATCCAGCCTTCATCCAACGTTCATCCAACGTTCAGCCAGCCTTCAGCCAGCCTTCATCCGGCCTTCATCCAACGTTCATCCAACGTTCATCCAGCCTTCATCCAGCCTTCATCCAACGTTCAGCCAGCCTTCATCCAACGTTCAGCCAGCCTTCATCCAACGTTCATCCAACGTTCATCCAGCCTTCATCCAACGTTCATCCAGCCTTCATCCAACGTTCATCCAACGTTCATCCAGCCTTCATCCAGCCTTCATCCAACGTTCAGCCAACGTTCAGCCAGCCTTCATCCAGCCTTCATCCAACGTTCAGCCAGCCTTCATCCAGCCTTCATCCAACGTTCAGCCAGCCTTCATCCAGCCTTCATCCAACGTTCAGCCAGCCTTTATCCAACGTTCAGCCAGCCTTCATCCAACGTTCATCCAACGTTCATCCAGCCTTCATCCAACGTTCATCCAGCCTTCATCCAACGTTCATCCAACGTTCATCCAGCCTTCATCCAACGTTCATCCAACGTTCATCCAGCCTTCATCCAACGTTCATCCAGCCTTCATCCAACGTTCATCCAACGTTCAGCCAGCCTTCATCCAACGTTCATCCAACGTTCAGCCAACGTTCAGCCAGCCTTCATCCAGCCTTCATCCAACGTTCAGCCAGCCTTCATCCAGCCTTCATCCAACGTTCAGCCAGCCTTCATCCAGCCTTCATCCAACGTTCAGCCAGCCTTCATCCAACGTTCAGCCAGCCTTCATCCAACGTTCATCCAACGTTCATCCAGCCTTCATCCAACGTTCATCCAGCCTTCATCCAACGTTCATCCAACGTTCATCCAGCCTTCATCCAACGTTCATCCAACGTTCAGCCAGCCTTCATCCAACGTTCAGCCAGCCTTCATCCAACGTTCATCCAACGTTCAGCCAGCCTTCATCCAACGTTCATCCAACGTTCAGCCAGCCTTCATCCAACGTTCAGCCAGCCTTCATCCAGCCTTCATCCAACGTTCAGCCAGCCTTCATCCAGCCTTCATCCAACGTTCAGCCAGCCTTCATCCAGCCTTCATCCAACGTTCATCCAACGTTCAGCCAGCCTTCATCCAACGTTCAGCCAGCCTTCATCCAACGTTCATCCAACGTTCAGCCAGCCTTCATCCAACGTTCATCCAACGTTCAGCCAGCCTTCATCCAGCCTTCATCCAGCCTTCATCCAATGTTCATCCAGCCTTCATCCAACGTTCATCCAACGTTCAGCCAGCCTTCATCCAACGTTCAGCCAGCCTTCATCCAACGTTCATCCAACGTTCAGCCAGCCTTCATCCAACGTTCATCCAACGTTCAGCCAGCCTTCATCCAGCCTTCATCCAGCCTTCATCCAACGTTCATCCAGCCTTCATCCAACGTTCATCCAGCCTTCATCCAACGTTCATCCAACGTTCAGCCAGCCTTCATCCAACGTTCAGCCAGCCTTCATCCAGCCTTCATCCAGCCTTTATCCAACGTTCAGCCAGCCTTCATCCAACGTTCAGCCAGCCTTCATCCAACGTTCATCCAACGTTCATCCAGCCTTCATCCAACGTTCATCCAACGTTCATCCAGCCTTCATCCAACGTTCATCCAACGTTCAGCCAGCCTTCATCCAACGTTCAGCCAGCCTTCATCCAACGTTCATCCAACGTTCAGCCAGCCTTCATCCAACGTTCATCCAACGTTCATCCAGCCTTCATCCAACGTTCATCCAACGTTCATCCAGCCTTCATCCAACGTTCATCCAACGTTCAGCCAGCCTTCATCCAACGTTCAGCCAGCCTTCATCCAACGTTCATCCAACGTTCATCCAGCCTTCATCCAACGTTCATCCAACGTTCATCCAACGTTCATCCAGCCTTCATCCAACGTTCATCCAACGTTCATCCAGCCTTCATCCAACGTTCATCCAACGTTCAGCCAGCCTTCATCCAACGTTCATCCAACGTTCATCCAGCCTTCATCCAACGTTCATCCAACGTTCAGCCAGCCTTCATCCAACGTTCATCCAACGTTCATCCAGCCTTCATCCAACGTTCATCCAACGTTCAGCCAGCCTTCATCCAACGTTCATCCAACGTTCAGCCAGCCTTCATCCAACGTTCATCCAGCCTTCATCCAACGTTCATCCAACGTTCATCCAACGTTCATCCAGCCTTCATCCAACGTTCATCCAACGTTCATCCAGCCTTCATCCAACGTTCATCCAACGTTCAGCCAGCCTTCATCCAACGTTCATCCAACGTTCATCCAGCCTTCATCCAACGTTCATCCAACGTTCAGCCAGCCTTCATCCAACGTTCATCCAACGTTCAGCCAGCCTTCATCCAACGTTCATCCAACGTTCAGCCAACGTTCAGCCAGCCTTCATCCAGCCTTCATCCAACGTTCAGCCAGCCTTCATCCAGCCTTCATCCAACGTTCAGCCAGCCTTCATCCAACGTTCATCCAACGTTCATCCAGCCTTCATCCAACGTTCATCCAACGTTCAGCCAGCCTTCATCCAACGTTCATCCAACGTTCATCCAGCCTTCATCCAACGTTCATCCAGCCTTCATCCAACGTTCATCCAACGTTCATCCAACGTTCATCCAGCCTTCATCCAACGTTCATCCAACGTTCATCCAGCCTTCATCCAACGTTCATCCAACGTTCATCCAGCCTTCATCCAACGTTCATCCAACGTTCAGCCAGCCTTCATCCAACGTTCATCCAACGTTCAGCCAGCCTTCATCCAACGTTCATCCAACGTTCAGCCAGCCTTCATCCAACGTTCATCCAACGTTCAGCCAACGTTCAGCCAGCCTTCATCCAGCCTTCATCCAACGTTCAGCCAGCCTTCATCCAGCCTTCATCCAACGTTCAGCCAGCCTTCATCCAGCCTTCATCCAACGTTCAGCCAGCCTTCATCCAACGTTCATCCAACGTTCATCCAGCCTTCATGCAACGTTCATCCAACGTTCAGCCAGCCTTCATCCAACGTTCAGCCAGCCTTCATCCAGCCTTCATCCAACGTTCATCCAACGTTCAGCCAGCCTTCATCCAACGTTCAGCCAGCCTTCATCCAACGTTCATCCAACGTTCAGCCAGCCTTCATCCAACGTTCATCCAACGTTCAGCCAGCCTTCATCCAGCCTTCATCCAGCCTTCATCCAATGTTCATCCAGCCTTCATCCAACGTTCATCCAACGTTCAGCCAGCCTTCATCCAACGTTCAGCCAGCCTTCATCCAGCCTTCATCACGCCTTCAGCCAGCCTTCATCCAGCCTTCATCCAACGTTCAGCCAGCCTTCATCCAACGTTCAGCCAGTCTTCATCCAACGTTGAACGTTGGATGAACGTTGGATGAAGGCTGGCTGAACGTTGGATGGAGGCTGGCTGAACGTTGGATGAACGTTGGATTAAGGCTGGCTGAACGTTGGATGAAGGCTGGCTGACCGTTGGATGAAGGCTGGCTGAACGTTGGATGAACGTTGGATGAAGGCTGGCTGAACGTTGGATGAACGTTGGATGAAGGCTGGATGAACGTTGGATGAACGTTGGATGAAGGCTGGCTGAACGTTGGATGAAGGCTGGCTGAACGTTGGATGAAGGCTGGATGAAGGCTGGCTGAACGTTGGATGAAGGCTGGATGAAGGCTGGCTGAACGTTGGATGAAGGCTGGATGAAGGCTGGATGAACGTTGGATGAACGTTGGATGAACGTTGGATGAAGGCTGGCTGAACGTTGGATGAACGTGGCTGAACGTTGGATGAAGGCTGGCTGACGTTGGATGAAGGCTGGCTGAACGTTGGATGAAGGCTGGCTGAACGTTGGATGAAGGCTGGCTGAACGTTGGATGAACGTTAGATGAAGGCTGGATGAACGTTGGCTGAACGTTGGATGAAGGCTGGATGAACGTTGGCTGAACGTTGGATGAAGGCTGGCTGAACGTTTAATGAAGGCTGGATGAAGGCTGGCTGAAGGCTGGCTGAACGTTGGATGAAGGCTGGATGAAGGCTGGCTGAACGTTGGATGAAGGCGGGCTGAACGTTGGATGAAGGCTGGATGAAGGCTGGCTGAACGTTGGATGAAGGCTGGATGAAGGCTGGCTGAACGTTGGCTGAACGTTTGATGAACGTTGGATGAAGGCTGGCTGAACGTTGGATGAACGTTGGATGAAGGCTGGCTGAACGTTGGATGAAGGCTGGATGAAGGCTGGCTGAACGTTGGATGAAGGCTGGATGAAGGCTGGCTGAAGGCTGGCTGAACGTTGGATGAACGTTGGATGAAGGCTGGATGAACGTTGGATGAACGTTGGATAAGGGCTGGCTGAACGTTGGATGAAGGCTGGCTGAACGTTGGATGAAGGCTGGCTGAACGTTGGATGAACGTTGGATGAAGGCTGGATGAACGTTGGATGAACGTTGGATGAAGGCTGGCTGAACGTTGGATGAAGGCTGGATGAAGGTTGGCTGAACGTTGGATGAAGGCTGGCTGAACGTTGGATGAAGGCTGGCTGATCGTTGGATGAACGTTGGATGAAGGCTGGATGAACGTTGGATGAACGTTGGATGAAGGCTGGCTGAACGTTGGATGAAGGCTGGCTGAACGTTGGATGAAGGCTGGATGAAGGCTGGCTGAAGGCTGGCTGAACGTTGGATGAAGGCTGGCTGAACGTTGGATGAACGTTGGATGAAGGCTGGATGAACGTTGGATGAACGTTGGATGAAGGCTGGCTGAACGTTGGATGAAGGCTGGCTGAACGTTGGATGAACGTTGGATGAAGGCTATCTGAACGTTGGATGAACGTTGGATGAAGGCTGGATGAAGGCTGGATGAAGGCTGGCTGAACGTTGGATGAACGTTGGATGAAGGCTGGATGAACGTTGGATGAACGTTGGATGAAGGCTGGCTGAACGTTGGATGAAGGCTGGCTGACCGTTGGATGAAGGCTGGCTGAACGTTGGATGAAGGCTGGATGAAGGCTGGCTGAACGTTGGATGAAGGCTGGATGAAGGCTGGCTGAACGTTGGCTGAACGTTGGATGAAGGCTGGATGAACGTTGGATGAACGTTGGATGAACGTTGGATGAACGTTGGATGAAGGCTGGCTGAACGTTGGATGAACGTTGGATGAAGGCTGGATGAACGTTGGATGAACGTTGGATGAAGGCTGGCTGAACGTTGGATGAAGGCTGGCTGAACGTTGGATGAAGGCTGGATGAAGGCTGGCTGAAGGCTGGCTGAACGTTGGATGAACGTTGGATGAAGGCTGGCTGAACGTTGGATGAACGTTGGATGAAGGCTGGCTGAACGTTGGATGAAGCTGGATGAACGTTGGATGAAGGCTGGAAGAAGGCTGGCTGAAGGCTGGCTGAACGTTGAATGAACGTTGGATGAAGGCTGGATGAACGTTGGATGAACGTTGGATGAAGGCTGGCTGAACGTTGGATGAAGGCTGGATGAAGGCTGGATAAATGCTGGATGAAGGCTGGATGAACGTTGGATGAACGTTGGATGAAGGCTGGCTGAACGTTGGATGAACGTTGGATGAAGGCTGGATGAACGTTGGATGAACGTTGGATGAAGGCTGGCTGAACGTTGGATGAAGGCTGGATGAAGGCTGGATGAAGGCTGGCTGAAGGCTGGCTGAACGTTGGATGAACGTTGGATGAAGGCTGGATGAACGTTGGATGAACGTTGGATGAAGGCTGGCTGAACGTTGGATGAAGGCTGGATGAAGGCTGGATGAATGCTGGATGAAGGCTGGATTAAGGCTGGATGAAGGCTGGCTGAAGGCTGGCTGAAAGTTGGATGAACGTTGGATGAAGGCTGGATGAACGTTGGATGAAGGCTGGCTGAACGTTGGATGAAGGCTGGCTGAACGTTGGATGAAGGCTGGCTGACCGTTGGATGAAGGCTGGCTGAACGTTGGATGAAAGCTGGATGAAGGCTGGCTGAACGTTGGATGAAGGCTGGATGAAGGCTGGCTGAACGTTGGCTGAACGTTGGATGAAGGCTGGATGAACGTTGGATGAACGTTGGATAAGGGCTGGCTGAACGTTGGATGAAGGCTGGCTGAACGTTGGATGAAGGCTGGCTGACGTTGGATGAAGGCTGGCTGAACGTTGGATGAAGGCTGGATGAACGTTGGATGAACGTTGGATGAACGTTGGATGAAGGCTGGCTGAACGTTGGATGAACGTTGGATGAAGGCTGGCTGAACGTTGGATGAAGGCTGGCTGAACGTTGGATGAAGGCTGGATGAAGGCTGGCTGAAGGCTGGCTGAACGTTGGATGAACGTTGGATGAAGGCTGGCTGAACGTTGGATGAACGTTGGATGAAGGCTGGATGAACGTTGGATGAACGTTGGATGAAGGCTGGCTGAACGTTGGATGAAGCTGGATGAACGTTGGATGAAGGCTGGATGAAGGCTGGCTGAAGGCTGGCTGAACGTTGAATGAACGTTGGATGAAGGCTGGATGAACGTTGGATGAACGTTGGATGAAGGCTGGCTGAACGTTGGATGAAGGCTGGCTGAACGTTGGATGAACGTTGGATTAAGGCTGGCTGAACGTTGGATGAAGGCTGGCTGAACGTTGGATGAAGGCTGGCTGAACGTTGGATGAAGGCTGGATGAAGGCTGGATGAATGCTGGATGAAGGCTGGATGAACGTTGGATGAACGTTGGATGAAGGCTGGATAAATGAACGTTGGATGAAGGCTGGCTGAAGGCTGGCTGAACGTTGAATGAACGTTGGATGAAGGCTGGATGAACGTTGGATGAACGTTGGATGAAGGCTGGCTGAACGTTGGATGAAGGCTGGCTGAACGTTGGATGAACGTTGGATTAAGGCTGGCTGAACGTTGGATGAAGGCTGGCTGAACGTTGGATGAAGGCTGGCTGAACGTTGGATGAAGGCTGGATGAAGGCTGGATGAATGCTGGATGAAGGCTGGCTGAACGTTGGATGAAGGCTGGATGAAGGCTGGATAAATGCTGGATGAAGGCTGGATGAACGTTGGATGAACGTTGGATGAAGGCTGGCTGAACGTTGGATGAACGTTGGATGAAGGCTGGATGAACGTTGGATGAACGTTGGATGAGCCAGCCTTCATCGTTGGATGAAGGCTGGCTGAACGTTGGATGAAGGCTGGATGAAGGCTGGCTGAAGGCTGGCTGAACGTTGGATGAACGTTGGATGAAGGCTGGCTGAACGTTGGATGAACGTTGGATGAAGGCTGGATGAACGTTGGATGAACGTTGGATGAAGGCTGGCTGAACGTTGGATGAAGCTGGATGAACGTTGGATGAAGGCTGGATGAAGGCTGGCTGAAGGCTGGCTGAACGTTGAATGAACGTTGGATGAAGGCTGGATGAACGTTGGATGAACGTTGGATGAAGGCTGGCTGAACGTTGGATGAAGGCTGGCTGAACGTTGG
Organism: Caenorhabditis doughertyi; assembly: GCA_963572265.1. NCBI lineage: Eukaryota > Metazoa > Nematoda > Chromadorea > Rhabditida > Rhabditidae > Caenorhabditis > Caenorhabditis doughertyi. The sequence goes on along the minus strand of OY751557.1, from coordinate 20,929,315 downwards.
ATGAACGTTGGATTAAGGCTGGCTGAACGTTGGATGAAGGCTGGCTGAACGTTGGATGAAGGCTGGCTGAACGTTGGATGAAGGCTGGATGAAGGCTGGATGAATGCTGGATGAAGGCTGGATGAACGTTGGATGAACGTTGGATGAAGGCTGGATAAATGAACGTTGGATGAACGTTGGATGAAGGCTGGATGAACGTTGGATGAACGTTGGATGAAGGCTGGCTGAACGTTGGATGAAGGCTGGATGAACGTTGGATGAAGGCTGGATAAATGAACGTTGGATGAACGTTGGATGAAGGCTGGATGAACGTTGGATGAACGTTGGATGAAGGCTGGCTGAACGTTGGATGAAGGCTGGATGAACGTTGGATGAACGTTGGATGAAGGCTGGCTGAACGTTGGATGAAGGCTGGCTGAACGTTGGATGAAGGCTGGATGAAGGCTGGCTGAAGGCTGGCTGAACGTTGGATGAAGGCTGGCTGAACGTTGGATGAACGTTGGATGAAGGCTGGATGAACGTTGGATGAACGTTGGATGAAGGCTGGCTGAACGTTGGATGAAGGCTGGCTGAACGTTGGATGAACGTTGGATGAAGGCTATCTGAACGTTGGATGAACGTTGGATGAAGGCTGGATGAAGGCTGGATGAAGGCTGGCTGAACGTTGGATGAACGTTGGATGAAGGCTGGATGAACGTTGGATGAACGTTGGATGAAGGCTGGCTGAACGTTGGATGAAGGCTGGCTGACCGTTGGATGAAGGCTGGCTGAACGTTGGATGAAGGCTGGATGAAGGCTGGCTGAACGTTGGATGAAGGCTGGATGAAGGCTGGCTGAACGTTGGCTGAACGTTGGATGAAGGCTGGATGAACGTTGGATGAACGTTGGATGAACGTTGGATGAAGGCTGGCTGAACGTTGGATGAACGTTGGATGAAGGCTGGATGAACGTTGGATGAACGTTGGATGAAGGCTGGCTGAACGTTGGATGAAGGCTGGCTGAACGTTGGATGAAGGCTGGATGAAGGCTGGCTGAAGGCTGGCTGAACGTTGGATGAACGTTGGATGAAGGCTGGCTGAACGTTGGATGAACGTTGGATGAAGGCTGGATGAACGTTGGATGAACGTTGGATGAAGGCTGGCTGAACGTTGGATGAAGCTGGATGAACGTTGGATGAAGGCTGGAAGAAGGCTGGCTGAAGGCTGGCTGAACGTTGAATGAACGTTGGATGAAGGCTGGATGAACGTTGGATGAACGTTGGATGAAGGCTGGCTGAACGTTGGATGAAGGCTGGATGAAGGCTGGATAAATGCTGGATGAAGGCTGGATGAACGTTGGATGAACGTTGGATGAAGGCTGGCTGAACGTTGGATGAACGTTGGATGAAGGCTGGATGAACGTTGGATGAACGTTGGATGAAGGCTGGCTGAACGTTGGATGAAGGCTGGATGAAGGCTGGATGAAGGCTGGCTGAAGGCTGGCTGAACGTTGGATGAACGTTGGATGAAGGCTGGATGAACGTTGGATGAACGTTGGATGAAGGCTGGCTGAACGTTGGATGAAGGCTGGATGAAGGCTGGATGAATGCTGGATGAAGGCTGGATTAAGGCTGGATGAAGGCTGGCTGAAGGCTGGCTGAAAGTTGGATGAACGTTGGATGAAGGCTGGATGAACGTTGGATGAAGGCTGGCTGAACGTTGGATGAAGGCTGGCTGAACGTTGGATGAAGGCTGGCTGACCGTTGGATGAAGGCTGGCTGAACGTTGGATGAAAGCTGGATGAAGGCTGGCTGAACGTTGGATGAAGGCTGGATGAAGGCTGGCTGAACGTTGGCTGAACGTTGGATGAAGGCTGGATGAACGTTGGATGAACGTTGGATAAGGGCTGGCTGAACGTTGGATGAAGGCTGGCTGAACGTTGGATGAAGGCTGGCTGACGTTGGATGAAGGCTGGCTGAACGTTGGATGAAGGCTGGATGAACGTTGGATGAACGTTGGATGAACGTTGGATGAAGGCTGGCTGAACGTTGGATGAACGTTGGATGAAGGCTGGCTGAACGTTGGATGAAGGCTGGCTGAACGTTGGATGAAGGCTGGATGAAGGCTGGCTGAAGGCTGGCTGAACGTTGGATGAACGTTGGATGAAGGCTGGCTGAACGTTGGATGAACGTTGGATGAAGGCTGGATGAACGTTGGATGAACGTTGGATGAAGGCTGGCTGAACGTTGGATGAAGCTGGATGAACGTTGGATGAAGGCTGGATGAAGGCTGGCTGAAGGCTGGCTGAACGTTGAATGAACGTTGGATGAAGGCTGGATGAACGTTGGATGAACGTTGGATGAAGGCTGGCTGAACGTTGGATGAAGGCTGGCTGAACGTTGGATGAACGTTGGATTAAGGCTGGCTGAACGTTGGATGAAGGCTGGCTGAACGTTGGATGAAGGCTGGCTGAACGTTGGATGAAGGCTGGATGAAGGCTGGATGAATGCTGGATGAAGGCTGGATGAACGTTGGATGAACGTTGGATGAAGGCTGGATAAATGAACGTTGGATGAAGGCTGGCTGAAGGCTGGCTGAACGTTGAATGAACGTTGGATGAAGGCTGGATGAACGTTGGATGAACGTTGGATGAAGGCTGGCTGAACGTTGGATGAAGGCTGGCTGAACGTTGGATGAACGTTGGATTAAGGCTGGCTGAACGTTGGATGAAGGCTGGCTGAACGTTGGATGAAGGCTGGCTGAACGTTGGATGAAGGCTGGATGAAGGCTGGATGAATGCTGGATGAAGGCTGGCTGAACGTTGGATGAAGGCTGGATGAAGGCTGGATAAATGCTGGATGAAGGCTGGATGAACGTTGGATGAACGTTGGATGAAGGCTGGCTGAACGTTGGATGAACGTTGGATGAAGGCTGGATGAACGTTGGATGAACGTTGGATGAGCCAGCCTTCATCGTTGGATGAAGGCTGGCTGAACGTTGGATGAAGGCTGGATGAAGGCTGGCTGAAGGCTGGCTGAACGTTGGATGAACGTTGGATGAAGGCTGGCTGAACGTTGGATGAACGTTGGATGAAGGCTGGATGAACGTTGGATGAACGTTGGATGAAGGCTGGCTGAACGTTGGATGAAGCTGGATGAACGTTGGATGAAGGCTGGATGAAGGCTGGCTGAAGGCTGGCTGAACGTTGAATGAACGTTGGATGAAGGCTGGATGAACGTTGGATGAACGTTGGATGAAGGCTGGCTGAACGTTGGATGAAGGCTGGCTGAACGTTGGATGAACGTTGGATTAAGGCTGGCTGAACGTTGGATGAAGGCTGGCTGAACGTTGGATGAAGGCTGGCTGAACGTTGGATGAAGGCTGGATGAAGGCTGGATGAATGCTGGATGAAGGCTGGATGAACGTTGGATGAACGTTGGATGAAGGCTGGATAAATGAACGTTGGATGAACGTTGGATGAAGGCTGGATGAACGTTGGATGAACGTTGGATGAAGGCTGGCTGAACGTTGGATGAAGGCTGGATGAACGTTGGATGAAGGCTGGATAAATGAACGTTGGATGAACGTTGGATGAAGGCTGGATGAACGTTGGATGAACGTTGGATGAAGGCTGGCTGAACGTTGGATGAAGGCTGGATGAACGTTGGATGAACGTTGGATGAAGGCTGGCTGAACGTTGGATGAAGGCTGGCTGAACGTTGGATGAAGGCTGGATGAAGGCTGGCTGAAGGCTGGCTGAACGTTGGATGAAGGCTGGCTGAACGTTGGATGAACGTTGGATGAAGGCTGGATGAACGTTGGATGAACGTTGGATGAAGGCTGGCTGAACGTTGGATGAAGGCTGGCTGAACGTTGGATGAACGTTGGATGAAGGCTATCTGAACGTTGGATGAACGTTGGATGAAGGCTGGATGAAGGCTGGATGAAGGCTGGCTGAACGTTGGATGAACGTTGGATGAAGGCTGGATGAACGTTGGATGAACGTTGGATGAAGGCTGGCTGAACGTTGGATGAAGGCTGGCTGACCGTTGGATGAAGGCTGGCTGAACGTTGGATGAAGGCTGGATGAAGGCTGGCTGAACGTTGGATGAAGGCTGGATGAAGGCTGGCTGAACGTTGGCTGAACGTTGGATGAAGGCTGGATGAACGTTGGATGAACGTTGGATGAACGTTGGATGAAGGCTGGCTGAACGTTGGATGAACGTTGGATGAAGGCTGGATGAACGTTGGATGAACGTTGGATGAAGGCTGGCTGAACGTTGGATGAAGGCTGGCTGAACGTTGGATGAAGGCTGGATGAAGGCTGGCTGAAGGCTGGCTGAACGTTGGATGAACGTTGGATGAAGGCTGGCTGAACGTTGGATGAACGTTGGATGAAGGCTGGATGAACGTTGGATGAACGTTGGATGAAGGCTGGCTGAACGTTGGATGAAGCTGGATGAACGTTGGATGAAGGCTGGAAGAAGGCTGGCTGAAGGCTGGCTGAACGTTGAATGAACGTTGGATGAAGGCTGGATGAACGTTGGATGAACGTTGGATGAAGGCTGGCTGAACGTTGGATGAAGGCTGGATGAAGGCTGGATAAATGCTGGATGAAGGCTGGATGAACGTTGGATGAACGTTGGATGAAGGCTGGCTGAACGTTGGATGAACGTTGGATGAAGGCTGGATGAACGTTGGATGAACGTTGGATGAAGGCTGGCTGAACGTTGGATGAAGGCTGGATGAAGGCTGGATGAAGGCTGGCTGAAGGCTGGCTGAACGTTGGATGAACGTTGGATGAAGGCTGGATGAACGTTGGATGAACGTTGGATGAAGGCTGGCTGAACGTTGGATGAAGGCTGGATGAAGGCTGGATGAATGCTGGATGAAGGCTGGATTAAGGCTGGATGAAGGCTGGCTGAAGGCTGGCTGAAAGTTGGATGAACGTTGGATGAAGGCTGGATGAACGTTGGATGAAGGCTGGCTGAACGTTGGATGAAGGCTGGCTGAACGTTGGATGAAGGCTGGCTGACCGTTGGATGAAGGCTGGCTGAACGTTGGATGAAAGCTGGATGAAGGCTGGCTGAACGTTGGATGAAGGCTGGATGAAGGCTGGCTGAACGTTGGCTGAACGTTGGATGAAGGCTGGATGAACGTTGGATGAACGTTGGATAAGGGCTGGCTGAACGTTGGATGAAGGCTGGCTGAACGTTGGATGAAGGCTGGCTGACGTTGGATGAAGGCTGGCTGAACGTTGGATGAAGGCTGGATGAACGTTGGATGAACGTTGGATGAACGTTGGATGAAGGCTGGCTGAACGTTGGATGAACGTTGGATGAAGGCTGGCTGAACGTTGGATGAAGGCTGGCTGAACGTTGGATGAAGGCTGGATGAAGGCTGGCTGAAGGCTGGCTGAACGTTGGATGAACGTTGGATGAAGGCTGGCTGAACGTTGGATGAACGTTGGATGAAGGCTGGATGAACGTTGGATGAACGTTGGATGAAGGCTGGCTGAACGTTGGATGAAGCTGGATGAACGTTGGATGAAGGCTGGATGAAGGCTGGCTGAAGGCTGGCTGAACGTTGAATGAACGTTGGATGAAGGCTGGATGAACGTTGGATGAACGTTGGATGAAGGCTGGCTGAACGTTGGATGAAGGCTGGCTGAACGTTGGATGAACGTTGGATTAAGGCTGGCTGAACGTTGGATGAAGGCTGGCTGAACGTTGGATGAAGGCTGGCTGAACGTTGGATGAAGGCTGGATGAAGGCTGGATGAATGCTGGATGAAGGCTGGATGAACGTTGGATGAACGTTGGATGAAGGCTGGATAAATGAACGTTGGATGAAGGCTGGCTGAAGGCTGGCTGAACGTTGAATGAACGTTGGATGAAGGCTGGATGAACGTTGGATGAACGTTGGATGAAGGCTGGCTGAACGTTGGATGAAGGCTGGCTGAACGTTGGATGAACGTTGGATTAAGGCTGGCTGAACGTTGGATGAAGGCTGGCTGAACGTTGGATGAAGGCTGGCTGAACGTTGGATGAAGGCTGGATGAAGGCTGGATGAATGCTGGATGAAGGCTGGCTGAACGTTGGATGAAGGCTGGATGAAGGCTGGATAAATGCTGGATGAAGGCTGGATGAACGTTGGATGAACGTTGGATGAAGGCTGGCTGAACGTTGGATGAACGTTGGATGAAGGCTGGATGAACGTTGGATGAACGTTGGATGAGCCAGCCTTCATCGTTGGATGAAGGCTGGCTGAACGTTGGATGAAGGCTGGATGAAGGCTGGCTGAAGGCTGGCTGAACGTTGGATGAACGTTGGATGAAGGCTGGCTGAACGTTGGATGAACGTTGGATGAAGGCTGGATGAACGTTGGATGAACGTTGGATGAAGGCTGGCTGAACGTTGGATGAAGCTGGATGAACGTTGGATGAAGGCTGGATGAAGGCTGGCTGAAGGCTGGCTGAACGTTGAATGAACGTTGGATGAAGGCTGGATGAACGTTGGATGAACGTTGGATGAAGGCTGGCTGAACGTTGGATGAAGGCTGGCTGAACGTTGGATGAACGTTGGATTAAGGCTGGCTGAACGTTGGATGAAGGCTGGCTGAACGTTGGATGAAGGCTGGCTGAACGTTGGATGAAGGCTGGATGAAGGCTGGATGAATGCTGGATGAAGGCTGGATGAACGTTGGATGAACGTTGGATGAAGGCTGGATAAATGAACGTTGGATGAACGTTGGATGAAGGCTGGATGAACGTTGGATGAACGTTGGATGAAGGCTGGCTGAACGTTGGATGAAGGCTGGATGAAGGCTGGATGAAGGCTGGATGAAGGCTGGCTGAACGTTGGATGAACGTTGGATGAAGGCTGGATGAACGTTGGATGAACGTTGGATGAAGGCTGGCTGAACGTTGGATGAAGGCTGGATGAAGGCTGTTGAATGCTGGATGAAGGCTGGATTAAGGCTGGATGAAGGCTGGCTGAAGGCTGGCTGAAAGTTGGATGAACGTTGGATGAAGGCTGGATGAACGTTGGATGAAGGCTGGCTGAACGTTGGATGAAGGCTGGCTGACCGTTGGATGAAGGCTGGCTGAACGTTGGATGAAGGCTGGCTGAACGTTGGATGAAGGCTGGCTGAACGTTGGATGAAGGCTGGATGAAGGCTGGATGAATGCTGGATGAAGGCTGGATGAACGTTGGATGAACGTTGGATGAAGGCTGGCTGAACGTTGGATGAACGTTGGATGAAGGCTGGATGAACGTTGGATGAACGTTGGATGAAGGCTGGCTGAACGTTGGATGAAGGCTGGATGAAGGCTGGATGAAGGCTGGATGAAAGCTGGCTGAACGTTGGATGAACGTTGGATGAAGGCTGGATGAACGTTGGATGAACGTTGGATGAAGGCTGGCTGAACGTTGGATGAAGGCTGGATGAAGGCTGTTGAATGCTGGATGAAGGCTGGATTAAGGCTGGATGAAGGCTGGCTGAACGTTGGATGAAGGCTGGCTGAACGTTGGATGAAGGCTGGCTGAACGTTGGATGAAGGCTGGCTGAACGTTGGATGAACGTTGGATGAACGTTGGATGAACGTTGGATGAACGTTGGATGAAGGCTGGCTGAACGTTGGATGAAGGCTGGTTGAACGTTGGATGAAGGCTGGATGAAGGCTGGCTGAAGGCTGGCTGAACGTTGGATGAACGTTGGATGAAGGCTGGCTGAACGTTGGATGAACGTTGGATGAAGGCTGGCTGAACGTTGGATGAAGCTGGATGAACGTTGGATGAACGTTGGATGAAGACTGGCTGAACGTTGGATGAACGTTGGATGAAGACTGGATGAACGTTGGATGAACGTTGGATGAAGGCTGGCTGAACGTTGGATGAAGCTGGATGAACGTTGGATGAAGGCTGGATGAAGGCTGGCTGAAGGCTGGCTGAACGTTGAATGAACGTTGGATGAAGGCTGGATGAACGTTGGATGAACGTTGGATGAAGGCTGGCTGAACGTTGGATGAAGGCTGGCTGAACGTTGGATGAAGGCTGGCTGAACGTTGGATGAACGTTGGATTAAGGCTGGCTGAACGTTGGATGAAGGCTGGCTGAACGTTGGATGAAGGCTGGCTGAACGTTGGATGAACGTTGGATGAAGGCTGGATGAACGTTGGATGAACGTTGGATAAGGGCTGGCTGAACGTTGGATGAAGGCTGGCTGAACGTTGGATGAAGGCTGGCTGAACGTTGGATGAAGGCTGGCTGACGTTGGATGAAGGCTGGCTGAACGTTGGATGAAGGCTGGCTGAACGTTGGATGAAGGCTGGCTGAACGTTGGATGAACGTTGGATGAAGGCTGGATGAACGTTGGCTGAACGTTGGATGAAGGCTGGCTGAACGTTGGATGAAGGCTGGATGAAGGCTGGCTGAAGGCTGGCTGAACGTTGGATGAAGGCGGGCTGAACGTTGGATGAAGGCTGGATGAAGGCTGGCTGAACGTTGGATGGAGGCTGGATGAAGGCTGGCTGAAGGCTGGCTGAACGTTGGATGAAGGCGGGCTGAACGTTGGATGAAGGCTGGATGAAGGCTGGCTGAACGTTGGATGAAGGCTGGATGAAGGCTGGCTGAACGTTGGCTGAACGTTTGATGAACGTTGGATGAAGGCTGGCTGAACGTTGGATGAACGTTGGATGAAGGCTGGCTGAACGTTGGATGAAGGCTGGTTGAAGGCTGGCTGAAGGCTGGATGAACGTTGGATGAAGGCTGGATGAACGTTGGATGAACGTTGGATGAAGGCTGGCTGAACGTTGGATGAAGGCTGGCTGACCGTTGGATGAAGGCTGGCTGAACGTTGGATGAAGGCTGGATGAAGGCTGGCTGAACGTTGGATGAAGGCTGGATGAAGGCTGGCTGAACGTTGGCTGAACGTTGGATGAAGGCTGGATGAACGTTGGATGAACGTTGGATGAACGTTGGATGAAGGCTGGCTGAACGTTGGATGAACGTTGGATGAAGGCTGGCTGAACGTTGGATGAAGGCTGGCTGAACGTTGGATGAAGGCTGGCTGAACGTTGGATGAAGGCTGGATGAAGGCTGGCTGAAGGCTGGCTGAACGTTGGATGAACGTTGGATGAAGGCTGGCTGAACGTTGGATGAACGTTGGATGAAGGCGTGATGAACGTTGGATGAACGTTGGATGAAGGCTGGCTGAACGTTTGATGAAGGCTGGCTGAACGTTGGATGAACGTTGGATTAAGGCTGGCTGAACGTTGGATGAAGGCTGGCTGAACGTTGGATGAAGGCTGGATGAAGGCTGGATAAATGCTGGATGAAGGCTGGATGAACGTTGGATGAACGTTGGATGAAGGCTGGCTGAACGTTGGATGAACGTTGGATGAAGGCTGGATGAACGTTGGATGAACGTTGGATGAAGGCTGGCTGAACGTTGGATGAAGGCTGGATGAAGGCTGGATGAAGGCTGGCTGAACGTTGGATGAACGTTGGATGAAGGCTGGATGAACGTTGGATGAACGTTGGATAAGGGCTGGCTGAACGTTGGATGAAGGCTGGCTGAACGTTGGATGAAGGCTGGCTGACGTTGGATGAAGGCTGGCTGAACGTTGGATGAAGGCTGGCTGAACGTTGGATGAAGGCTGGCTGAACGTTGGATGAACGTTGGATGAAGGCTGGCTGAACGTTGGATGAAGGCTGGATGAAGGCTGGCTGAAGGCTGGCTGAACGTTGGATGAACGTTGGATGAAGGCTGGCTGAACGTTGGATGAACGTTGGATGAAGGCGTGATGAACGTTGGATGAACGTTGGATGAAGGCTGGCTGAACGTTTGATGAAGGCTGGCTGAACGTTGGATGAACGTTGGATTAAGGCTGGCTGAACGTTGGATGAAGGCTGGCTGAACGTTGGATGAAGGCTGGATGAAGGCTGGATAAATGCTGGATGAAGGCTGGATGAACGTTGGATGAACGTTGGATGAAGGCTGGCTGAACGTTGGATGAACGTTGGATGAAGGCTGGATGAACGTTGGATGAACGTTGGATGAAGGCTGGCTGAACGTTGGATGAAGGCTGGATGAAGGCTGGATGAAGGCTGGCTGAACGTTGGATGAACGTTGGATGAAGGCTGGATGAACGTTGGATGAACGTTGGATAAGGGCTGGCTGAACGTTGGATGAAGGCTGGCTGAACGTTGGATGAAGGCTGGCTGACGTTGGATGAAGGCTGGCTGAACGTTGGATGAAGGCTGGCTGAACGTTGGATGAAGGCTGGCTGAACGTTGGATGAACGTTGGATGAAGGCTGGCTGAACGTTGGATGAAGGCTGGCTGAACGTTGGATGAACGTTGGATTAAGGCTGGCTGAACGTTGGATGAAGGCTGGCTGAACGTCGGATGAAGGCTGGCTGAACGTTGGATGAACGTTGGATGAAGGCTGGATGAACGTTGGATGAACGTTGGATAAGGGCTGGCTGAACGTTGGATGAAGGCTGGCTGAACGTTGGATGAAGGCTGGCTGACGTTGGATGAAGGCTGGCTGAACGTTGGATGAAGGCTGGCTGAACGTTGGATGAAGGCTGGCTGAACGTTGGATGAACGTTGGATGAAGGCTGGATGAACGTTGGCTGAACGTTGGATGAAGGCTGGCTGAACGTTGGATGAAGGCTGGATGAAGGCTGGCTGAAGGCTGGCTGAACGTTGGATGAAGGCGGGCTGAACGTTGGATGAAGGCTGGATGAAGGCTGGCTGAACGTTGGATGGAGGCTGGATGAAGGCTGGCTGAAGGCTGGCTGAACGTTGGATGAAGGCGGGCTGAACGTTGGATGAAGGCTGGATGAAGGCTGGCTGAACGTTGGATGAAGGCTGGATGAAGGCTGGCTGAACGTTGGCTGAACGTTTGATGAACGTTGGATGAAGGCTGGCTGAACGTTGGATGAACGTTGGATGAAGGCTGGCTGAACGTTGGATGAAGGCTGGATGAAGGCTGGCTGAACGTTGGATGAAGGCTGGTTGAAGGCTGGCTGAAGGCTGGATGAACGTTGGATGAAGGCTGGATGAACGTTGGATGAACGTTGGATGAAGGCTGGCTGAACGTTGGATGAAGGCTGGCTGACCGTTGGATGAAGGCTGGCTGAACGTTGGATGAAGGCTGGATGAAGGCTGGCTGAACGTTGGATGAAGGCTGGATGAAGGCTGGCTGAACGTTGGCTGAACGTTGGATGAAGGCTGGATGAACGTTGGATGAACGTTGGATGAACGTTGGATGAAGGCTGGCTGAACGTTGGATGAAGGCTGGCTGAACGTTGGATGAACGTTGGATGAAGGCTGGCTGAACGTTGGATGAAGGCTGGCTGAACGTTGGATGAAGGCTGGCTGAACGTTGGATGAAGGCTGGATGAAGGCTGGCTGAAGGCTGGCTGAACGTTGGATGAACGTTGGATGAAGGCTGGCTGAACGTTGGATGAACGTTGGATGAAGGCTGGATGAACGTTGGATGAACGTTGGATGAAGGCTGGCTGAACGTTTGATGAAGGCTGGCTGAACGTTGGATGAACGTTGGATTAAGGCTGGCTGAACGTTGGATGAAGGCTGGCTGAACGTTGGATGAAGGCTGGATGAAGGCTGGATAAATGCTGGATGAAGGCTGGATGAACGTTGGATGAACGTTGGATGAAGGCTGGCTGAACGTTGGATGAACGTTGGATGAAGGCTGGATGAACGTTGGATGAACGTTGGATGAAGGCTGGCTGAACGTTGGATGAAGGCTGGATGAAGGCTGGATGAAGGCTGGCTGAAGGCTGGCTGAACGTTGGATGAACGTTGGATGAAGGCTGGATGAACGTTGGATGAACGTTGGATGAAGGCTGGCTGAACGTTGGATGAAGGCTGGATGAAGGCTGGATGAATGCTGGATGAAGGCTGGATTAAGGCTGGATGAAGGCTGGCTGAACGTTGGATGAAGGCTGGCTGAACGTTGGATGAACGTTGGATGAAGGCTGGCTGAACGTTGGATGAAGGCTGGCTGAACGTTGGATGAACGTTGGATTAAGGCTGGCTGAACGTTGGATGAAGGCTGGCTGAACGTCGGATGAAGGCTGGCTGAACGTTGGATGAACGTTGGATGAAGGCTGGATGAACGTTGGATGAACGTTGGATAAGGGCTGGCTGAACGTTGGATGAAGGCTGGCTGAACGTTGGATGAAGGCTGGCTGACGTTGGATGAAGGCTGGCTGAACGTTGGATGAAGGCTGGCTGAACGTTGGATGAAGGCTGGCTGAACGTTGGATGAACGTTGGATGAAGGCTGGATGAACGTTGGCTGAACGTTGGATGAAGGCTGGCTGAACGTTGGATGAAGGCTGGATGAAGGCTGGCTGAAGGCTGGCTGAACGTTGGATGGAGGCGGGCTGAACGTTGGATGAAGGCTGGATGAAGGCTGGCTGAACGTTGGATGGAGGCTGGATGAAGGCTGGCTGAAGGCTGGCTGAACGTTGGATGAAGGCGGGCTGAACGTTGGATGAAGGCTGGATGAAGGCTGGCTGAACGTTGGATGAAGGCTGGATGAAGGCTGGCTGAACGTTGGCTGAACGTTTGATGAACGTTGGATGAAGGCTGACTGAACGTTGGATGAACGTTGGATGAAGGCTGGCTGAACGTTGGATGAAGGCTGGATGAAGGCTGGCTGAACGTTGGATGAAGGCTGGTTGAAGGCTGGCTGAAGGCTGGATGAACGTTGGATGAAGGCTGGATGAACGTTGGATGAACGTTGGATGAAGGCTGGCTGAACGTTGGATGAAGGCTGGCTGACCGTTGGATGAAGGCTGGCTGAACGTTGGATGAAGGCTGGATGAAGGCTGGCTGAACGTTGGATGAAGGCTGGATGAAGGCTGGCTGAACGTTGGCTGAACGTTGGATGAAGGCTGGATGAACGTTGGATGAACGTTGGATGAACGTTGGATGAAGGCTGGCTGAACGTTGGATGAACGTTGGATGAAGGCTGGCTGAACGTTGGATGAAGGCTGGCTGAACGTTGGATGAAGGCTGGCTGAACGTTGGATGAAGGCTGGATGAAGGCTGGCTGAAGGCTGGCTGAACGTTGGATGAACGTTGGATGAAGGCTGGCTGAACGTTGGATGAACGTTGGATGAAGGCTGGATGAACGTTGGATGAACGTTGGATGAAGGCTGGCTGAACGTTTGATGAAGGCTGGCTGAACGTTGGATGAACGTTGGATTAAGGCTGGCTGAACGTTGGATGAAGGCTGGCTGAACGTTGGATGAAGGCTGGATGAAGGCTGGATAAATGCTGGATGAAGGCTGGATGAACGTTGGATGAACGTTGGATGAAGGCTGGCTGAACGTTGGATGAACGTTGGATGAAGGCTGGATGAACGTTGGATGAACGTTGGATGAAGGCTGGCTGAACGTTGGATGAAGGCTGGATGAAGGCTGGATGAAGGCTGGCTGAAGGCTGGCTGAACGTTGGATGAACGTTGGATGAAGGCTGGATGAACGTTGGATGAACGTTGGATGAAGGCTGGCTGAACGTTGGATGAAGGCTGGATGAAGGCTGGATGAATGCTGGATGAAGGCTGGATTAAGGCTGGATGAAGGCTGGCTGAAGGCTGGCTGAAAGTTGGATGAACGTTGGATGAAGGCTGGATGAACGTTGGATGAAGGCTGGCTGAACGTTGGATGAAGGCTGGCTGAACGTTGGATGAAGGCTGGCTGACCGTTGGATGAAGGCTGGCTGAACGTTGGATGAAAGCTGGATGAAGGCTGGCTGAACGTTGGATGAAGGCTGGATGAAGGCTGGCTGAACGTTGGCTGAACGTTGGATGAAGGCTGGATGAACGTTGGATGAACGTTGGATGAACGTTGGATGAAGGCTGGCTGAACGTTGGATGAAGGCTGGCTGAACGTTGGATGAAGGCTGGATGAAGGCTGGCTGAAGGCTGGCTGAACGTTGGATGAAGGCTGGCTGAACGTTGGATGAAGGCTGGATGAAGGCTGGATGAATGCTGGATGAAGGCTGGATGAACGTTGGATGAACGTTGGATGAAGGCTGGCTTAACGTTGGTTGAACGTTGGATGAAGGCTGGATGAACGTTGGATGAACGTTGGATGAAGGCTGGCTGAACGTTGGATGAAGGCTGGCTGAACGTAGGATGAAGGCTGGATGAAGGCTGGCTGAACGTTGGATGAAGGCTGGACGAAGGCTGGCTTAACGTTGGCTGAACGTTGGATGAAGGCTGGATGAACGTTGGATGAACGTTGGATGAACGTTGGATGAAGGCTGGCTGAACGTTGGATGAACGTTGGATGAAGGCTGGCTGAACGTTGGATGAAGGCTGGCTGAACGTTGGATGAAGGCTGGATGAACGCTGGCTGAAGGCTGGCTGAACGTTGGATGAACGTTGGATGAAGGCTGGCTGAACGTTGGATGAACGTTGGATGAAGGCTGGATGAACGTTGGATGAACGTTGGATGAAGGCTGGCTGAACGTTGGATGAAGCTGGATGAACGTTGGATGAAGGCTGGATGAAGGCTGGCTGAAGGCTGGCTGAACGTTGAATGAACGTTGGATGAAGGCTGGATGAACGTTGGATGAACGTTGGATGAAGGCTGGCTGAACGTTGGATGAAGGCTGGCTGAACGTTGGATGAAGGCTGGCTGAACGTTGGATGAAGGCTGGATGAAGGCTGGATGAATGCTGGATGAAGGCTGGATGAACGTTGGATGAACGTTGGATGAAGGCTGGCTGAACGTTGGATGAACGTTGGATGAAGGCTGGATGAACGTTGGATGAACGTTGGATGAAGGCTGGCTGAACGTTGGATGAAGGCTGGATGAAGGCTGGATGAAGGCTGGATGAAGGCTGGCTGAAGGCTGGCTGAACGTTGGATGAACGTTGGATGAAGGCTGGATGAACGTTGGATGAACGTTGGATGAAGGCTGGCTGAACGTTGGATGAAGGCTGGATGAAGGCTGTTGAATGCTGGATGAAGGCTGGATTAAGGCTGGATGAAGGCTGGCTGAAGGCTGGCTGAAAGTTGGATGAACGTTGGATGAAGGCTGGATGAACGTTGGATGAAGGCTGGCTGAACGTTGGATGAAGGCTGGCTGACCGTTGGATGAAGGCTGGCTGAACGTTGGATGAAGGCTGGATGAAGGCTGGCTGAACGTTGGATGAAGGCTGGATGAAGGCTGGCTGAACGTTGGCTGAACGTTGGATGAAGGCTGGATGAACGTTGGATGAACGTTGGATGAACGTTGGATGAAGGCTGGCTGAACGTTGGATGAAGGCTGGCTGAACGTTGGATGAAGGCTGGATGAAGGCTGGCTGGAGGCTGGCTGAACGTTGGATGAACGTTGGATGAAGGCTGGCTGAACGTTGGATGAACGTTGGATGAAGACTGGATGAACGTTGGATGAACGTTGGATGAAGGCTGGCTGAACGTTGGATGAAGCTGGATGAACGTTGGATGAAGGCTGGATGAAGGCTGGCTGAAGGCTGGCTGAACGTTGGATGAAGGCTGGATGAAGGCTGGATGAAGGCTGGATGAAGGCTGGCTGAAGGCTGGCTGAACGTTGGATGAACGTTGGATGAAGGCTGGATGAACGTTGGATGAACGTTGGATGAAGGCTGGCTGAACGTTGGCTGAACGTTGGATGAAGGCTGGATGAACGTTGGATGAACGTTGGATGAACGTTGGATGAAGGCTGGCTGAACGTTGGATGAAGGCTGGTTGAACGTTGGATGAAGGCTGGATGAAGGCTGGCTGAAGGCTGGCTGAACGTTGGATGAACGTTGGATGAAGGCTGGCTGAACGTTGGATGAACGTTGGATGAAGACTGGATGAACGTTGGATGAACGTTGGATGAAGGCTGGCTGAACGTTGGATGAAGCTGGATGAACGTTGGATGAAGGCTGGATGAAGGCTGGCTGAAGGCTGGCTGAACGTTGAATGAACGTTGGATGAAGGCTGGATGAACGTTGGATGAACGTTGGATGAAGGCTGGCTGAACGTTGGATGAAGGCTGGCTGAACGTTGGATGAAGGCTGGCTGAACGTTGGATGAACGTTGGATTAAGGCTGGCTGAACGTTGGATGAAGGCTGGCTGAACGTTGGATGAAGGCTGGCTGAACGTTGGATGAACGTTGGATGAAGGCTGGATGAACGTTTGATGAACGTTGGATAAGGGCTGGCTGAACGTTGGATGAAGGCTGGCTGAACGTTGGATGAAGGCTGGCTGACGTTGGATGAAGGCTGGCTGAACGTTGGATGAAGGCTGGCTGAACGTTGGATGAAGGCTGGATGAAGACTGGCTGAAGGCTGGCTGAACGTTGGATGAAGGCGGGCTGAACGTTGGATGAAGGCTGGATGAAGGCTGGCTGAACGTTGGATGGAGGCTGGATGAAGGCTGGCTGAAGGCTGGCTGAACGTTGGATGAAGGCGGGCTGAACGTTGGATGAAGGCTGGATGAAGGCTGGCTGAACGTTGGATGAAGGCTGGATGAAGGCTGGCTGAACGTTGGCTGAACGTTTGATGAACGTTGGATGAAGGCTGGCTGAACGTTGGATGAACGTTGGATGAAGGCTGGCTGAACGTTGGATGAAGGCTGGATGAAGGCTGGCTGAACGTTGGATGAAGGCTGGTTGAAGGCTGGCTGAAGGCTGGATGAACGTTGGATGAAGGCTGGATGAACGTTGGATGAACGTTGGATGAAGGCTGGCTGAACGTTGGATGAAGGCTGGCTGACCGTTGGATGAAGGCTGGCTGAACGTTGGATGAAGGCTGGATGAAGGCTGGCTGAACGTTGGATGAAGGCTGGATGAAGGCTGGCTGAACGTTGGCTGAACGTTGGATGAAGGCTGGATGAACGTTGGATGAACGTTGGATGAACGTTGGATGAAGGCTGGCTGAACGTTGGATGAACGTTGGATGAAGGCTGGCTGAACGTTGGATGAAGGCTGGCTGAACGTTGGATGAAGGCTGGCTGAACGTTGGATGAAGGCTGGATGAAGGCTGGCTGAAGGCTGGCTGAACGTTGGATGAACGTTGGATGAAGGCTGGCTGAACGTTGGATGAACGTTGGATGAAGGCTGGATGAACGTTGGATGAACGTTGGATGAAGGCTGGCTGAACGTTGGATGAAGCTGGATGAACGTTGGATGAACGTTGGATGAAGGCTGGCTGAACGTTGAATGAACGTTGGATGAAGGCTGGATGAACGTTGGATGAAGGCTGGCTGAAGGCTGGATGAACGTTGAATGAACGTTGGATGAAGGCTGGATGAACGTTGGATGAACGTTGGATGAAGGCTGGCTGAACGTTGGATGAAGGCTGGCTGAACGTTGGATGAAGGCTGGCTGAACGTTGGATGAACGTTGGATGAAGGCTGGCTGAACGTTGGATGAAGGCTGGATGAAGGCTGGCTGAACGTTGGATGAAGGCTGGCTGAACGTTGGATGAAGGCTGGCTGAACGTTGGATCAGCCAGCCTTCATCCAGCCTTCAGCCTTCATCCAGCCTTCATCCAGCTTTCATCCAGCCTTCATCCAGCCTTCATCCAGCCTTCATCCAACGTTTATCCAACGTTCATCCAGCCTTCATCCAACGTTCATCCAACGTTCAGCCAGCCTTCATCCAGCCTTCATCCAACGTTCAGCCAGCCTTCATCCAGCCTTCATCCAACGTTCAGCCAGCCTTCATCCAACGTTCAGCCAGCCTTCATCCAACGTTCAGCCAGCCTTCATCCAACGTTCATCCAACGTTCAGCCAGCCTTCAGCCAGCCTTCATCCAGCCTTCATCCAGCCTTCATCCAGCCTTCATCCAACGTTCAGCCAGCCTTCATCCAACGTTCAGCCAGCCTTCATCCAACGTTCATCCAACGTTCAGCCAGCCTTCAGCCAGCCTTCATCCAGCCTTCATCCAGCCTTCATCCAGCCTTCATCCAGCCTTCATCCAGCCTTCATCCAACGTTCACCCAGCCTTCATCCAACGTTCAGCCAGCCTTCATCCAACGTTCAGCCAGCCTTCATCCAACGTTCATCCAACGTTCAGCCAACGTTCAGCCAGCCTTCATCCAGCCTTCATCCAACGTTCAGCCAGCCGTCATCCAACGTTCAGCCAGCCTTCATCCAGCCTTCATCCAACGTTCAGCCAGCCTTCATCCAACGTTCAGCCAGCCTTCATCCAACGTTCAGCCAGCCTTCATCCAACGTTTATCCAACGTTCAGCCAGCCTTCATCCAACGTTCATCCAACGTTCAGCCAACGTTCAGCCAGCCTTCATCCAGCCTTCATCCAACGTTCAGCCAGCCTTCATCCAGCCTTCATCCAACGTTCAGCCCGCCTTCATCCAACGTTCAGCCAGCCTTCATCCAGCCTTCATCCAACGTTCAGCCAGCCTTCATCCAGCCTTCATCCAACGTTCAGCCCGCCTTCATCCAACGTTCAGCCAGCCTTCATCCAACGTTCAGCCAGCCTTCATCCAGCCTTCATCCAACGTTCAGCCCGCCTTCATCCAACGTTCAGCCAGCCTTCATCCAGCCTTCATCCAACGTTCAGCCAGCCTTCATCCAACGTTCAGCCCGCCTTCATCCAACGTTCAGCCCGCCTTCATCCAACGTTCAGCCAGCCTTCATCCAGCCTTCATCCAACGTTCAGCCAGCCTTCATCCAACGTTCAGCCAGCCTTCATCCAACGTTCAGCCAGCCTTCATCCAACGTTCATCCAACGTTCATCCAGCCTTCATCCAACGTTCATCCAACGTCCAGCCAGCCTTCAGCCAGCCTTCATCCAGCCTTCATTCAGCCTTCATCCAGCCTACATCCAGCCTTCATCCAGCCTTCATCCAACGTTCAGCCAGCCTTCATCCAACGTTCATCCAACGTTCATCCAGCCTTCATCCAACGTTCATCCAACGTCCAGCCAGCCTTCATCCAACGTTCATCCAACGTTCATCCAGCCTTCATCCAACGTTCATCCAACGTCCAGCCAGCCTTCATCCAACGTTCATCCAACGTTCATCCAGCCTTCATCCAACGTTCATCCAACGTTCAGCCAGCCTTCATCCAACGTTCATCCAACGTTCATCCAGCCTTCATCCAACGTTCATCCAACGTCCAGCCAGCCTTCAGCCAGCCTTCATCCAGCCTTCATTCAGCCTTCATCCAGCCTTAATCCAACGTTCAGGCTGGATGAACGTTGGATGAACGTTGGATGAAGGCTGGATGAACGTTGGATGAACGTTGGATGAAGGCTGGATGAACGTTGGATGAAGGCTGGCTGAACGTTGGATGAAGGCTGGCTGAACGTCGGATGAAGGCTGGCTGAACGTTGGATGAAGGCTGGATGAAGGCTGGATGAACGTTGGATGAAGGCTGGATGAAGACTGGCTGAACGTTGGATGAAGGCTGGATGAAGGCTGGCTGAACGTTGGATGAAGGCGGGCTGAACGTTGGATGAAGGCTGGATGAAGGCTGGCTGAACGTTGGATGAAGGCTGGATGAAGGCTGGCTGAACGTTGGCTGAACGTTGGATGAACGTTGGATGAAGGCTAAGGCTGGATGAACGTTGGATGAACGTTGGATGAAGGCTGGATGAAGGCTGGATGAAGGCTGGATGAAGGCTGGATGAAGGCTGGAGGAACGTTGGATGAACGTTATTTTCAGTCTCACCCCCCGCAAAGAGTTGCTGCCTATTGATTGAGACCGTCCATTTTTTAGATAATTGATATGGATCCTCTAATTCTGACCCATATTTGAACAGTGTCCCCACCAGATGACATACCTGATTATTATTCGTTTTTTATCATCCATTGTTGCCCCGTCTCCAATCACTGGTAGGGAATACTGTAGGGAATACGGTAAGGAAGAGAGAAAGGAACCGACCGCACTGGTCGAGTCAATGAGATAATAATGAACAGAATACAACTGGATAAACCTGGAGGAAAAACGGGGCGTTCTTGTGGGCGGGGCTAGAAGGTGAGCGTCGTCTCACGGGAAGGGTACCATAAAAGACTTGTTAGGTTCCGAATGAGAAGAAGGTTCGAAATGAGTCCATAAGACTTAAAGGGAAACCGACAAAGGAGGTTGTGCGGACTCTCGTTGTCATGTAACAAGCGGCGGTTTATGAAAGAAAGACTTGGTTTACTTGGGATAATAAACTTGTGTTAGGGTGACGGTAAATTCAAATTTTTATAGAGTCATATGGCTAGAGGGGATGAGAAAAATGAACTTCAATGAAATTCTGTTTGTGAAAAAAAAACTGGTTGTTTTTGGGCAAAATTTTTTGAAAAAGGAAACAAGTTTTTGAATTAGTAAAACAAAAATCTTCCCAAGCTCAAGGAAACAAATTTTTTGACCTTTTTCTCAGAAAACTGGAGATTTCGAAAAGTATAATTTTTCGAAATTTCGAAAAGAAAAAAACGCTAAAAACGCTAAAATATAAGATTTAAATCTGGATTTGAAAAAAAATGAAAAAAAAAAGGTTTTTTTTCCAAAGAGACTTTTTTCCCTGAATAAAAAAGTACATTCTTGTTAGGTAGGTCGAATTTGTTGTTGAAATGGGTTTGAAATTTCGTTAAAAAGGTCTACTTTTTTCTTAAAATGGTCGATTTTTTCGTCAAAAATATGTCCCAAAAAACGGTGCCTAGAAAATGGTTTGTATGGTTTTGGTTCCAGCATAGGTCGCCAAATTTTTCTCTGGTCCATTTTCAGATTTTCCAATAGTAAAAAAAATCAAGCTTTATTTTTCATTGAGTAATAATCCTTAGACGCTGTTTCCTTCGACTTGCTTCCCGTTCTGGCCATTTCTTTGAATTTAGTCCCTTCTTTTCCACTTCCAGAAGTTTCCATTGGGACCACCTGATTATCGATTGGCAATATTTGATAACGGGCGATAGATTCCAAAACGAAACGGAATGGGGCAAGAGTACACTTTCCAGGGGAGCTTTTCCAGATTGATTTGGTCTGAAAAATTTCAAAATTTTTCTCTCGAACTCTCTGAAAATGGGTGCTACTCCTTAATCAAAACTTTGGACAAACTAGAACCGGACGAATCAGTACTACACGAATAAGAACTGACACTACTTTACTGTAATGGCCTGCAAGCAGTGAAAAGTGCCCAAGAACGTGCATTTAAAAAGTTCTTATCCGGGGCAGTTCTCAAACGGTCGGTTTTTTTAAGAGTCAGTTCTGATTTTTGGATGAACGTTGGATGAACGTTTGATGAACAAATTAGATTTTTCAGCAGCCGGGTTCGGTTCCTCATTGGGCAAATGTTTTTGGTTTTTCATTTTTAGTAGACAATTAGCAAAATTTTTGTGAAATCAGACATTTGAGCGCCGGTAGCCTCCTGGTTTCCTTAACTATTCCGTTTTCTGAACTCAAGTTCACATTTCTTTCTTTATTTTGCCGTTGAGTTGCTGCGATTTCAAATGGGGCCGCCATTTTTTCGCAAAAAAAAAATGAGACAATGAAAAAATGCTCAATCATTTATTCCACCACGGTACAAATCAACAGTATGGATCATATTTGAAAGTCCAATTCAATTTAACTCCGATTTCTCGATTCTTGTCCCACATATTCCGGAAAATGTTAAACATTTTCTCGATATAATCTCTTGGTTTTCTCCATTTAAAATACTCACAATAATACTCATAACAGATCTTATAATTATTTTCATACACAATTTCAGATTTCCATGCTTGTTCTGCTTCTTTGAAATTATTATCGTATTCCCTATCATATTTCCAGAAGATTTTGCGGGCCTGAGAAAAATTCAATGTGCGATTACAGTAATTCTACAGTATACCTCATCTGCTTCTTTATTATTGAAGACTCTATAGTAACGGGTCATACTGATGATGTAGTCAATGTATGTTCTCACAGTGGATCTATGATACAGAAATTGAGTGGCTTGTTGTCGAATGAATTCTTTGTCCAAGCGGCATCTGGTCTAAAATTACTATAAGTTTAGGGCAGGCAATCTCGGCAAATCGGAAATTGCCGAGTTGAAAAACCGGCAAATCGGAAATTGCCGAGTTGAAAAACCGGCAAGTTGAAAATTGCCGAGTTGAAAAACCGGCAAGTTGAAATTGCCAAGTTGAAAAACCGGTAAATTGAAAATTGCCGAGTTGAAAAACCGGCAAGTTGAAAATTGCCGAGTTGAAAAACCGGCAAGTTGAAAATTGCCGAGTTGAAAAACCGGCAAATCGGAAATTGCCGAGTTGAAAAACCGGCAAGTTGAAAATTGCCGAGTTGAAAAACCGGCAAGTTGAAAATTGCCGAGTTGAAAAACCGGCAAGTTGAAAATTGCCGAGTTGAAAAACCGGCAAGTTGAAAATTGCCGAGTTGAAAAACCGGCAAATCGGAAATTGCCGAGTTGAAAAACCGGCGAATCGGAAATTGCCGAGTTGAAAAACCGGCAAATTGAAAACTGCCGAGTTGAAAAACCGGCAAATTGAAAATTGCCGAGTTGAAAAACCGGCAAGTTGAGGATTGCCGAGTTGAAAAACCGGCGAATCGGAAATTGCCGAGTTGAAAAACCGGCAAATCGGAAATTGCCGAGTTGAAAAACCGGCAAGTTTTCGGCAATGTTGCTAATGTTTTCAAAAAGAAACTTGGGTAAAATTTCAGAAAAATTTGGCAATCCGGTGACCGCAATGCCCTTCGAAAATCTGGCAATTTTGGCAATAGTCTCTTGCCCTTAGTTAGGCTTCATAAAGCCGCTCAAACATAGCTTACGGTATTTGTTCTATTAGTTCCCGGCTGAAGATTTTCAGATGGCCAATTTATGTCGATCCACTCATTCAGAACTTTCACTTGCTTCTCTGTGGTCTTCCGACGATTGATTTGGATTGTTAACTGAAATACAACCGTTATGATCCCGAAATCCAAAAATTTTTCAAAAATTTTCAGCAAATTTACCGGTAAATTATTTTATGAACCTGTAATTACCGGATAGATTTATCGAAATTTTCACTCAAAAGTTCTCGATAAATTTTTTGAGAAACGGTCGAAAAGTTCATTTTCACCTTTTGATATTTCAGAAAATCAGTAATTAACGGGTAAATCGACCAAATTTCAGCCAACAAGTTTACCTATATATTTCCAATGTGTTACCCCTAATTAGAACTTTGGACGAACTAGAACTGGACGAATCTGAACTTTACCTTATCAGTACTGCCCGAATGAGAACTGACACCAATTTGCTGCAATGGCCTGCAAGCAGTGAAAAGGGCCCGAATACGAGCATTTGAAAAGTTCTTATCCGAGGCAGTTCTTAACCGGCCAGTTCTGATTCCAGACTTACTAACTAGGGACAGTTCTGATCTGATTCATCCAGTGCTTGCCGTTATATTAGAGCCCGGCTAGGTGCCGTTATATTAGAGATACCGAGGTTCCCGTTTATAAGAGGTCTTCAGGGACTCTTTCTCAAACCTACATTTGCAATCCTTTCTTCACTTCTAAACAGGAAGTATCGCTTCCATGCTTCCACAGTAATACTATGATCCTTTTGAGAGTAACAAGGGTAGATCAAAACAACACAAAGAATGAAAATTAATTCCATTTTTTACGGATGGTATAGTTTTTTGATCTACAGACACATTTTTATAGCCCCCTCCCCCCTTTTCAAATTATTTATTCGGAGGGAGGGGGGGGGGGGGGGGGGGCGATTAAAAAGTGGCTAGTGACTCACATTTCAAACTATAATACATTAGGCTGGCGAGAGATTCATAAAAAACGTGAATTTCGGAATTACGCATAGCTATTTGTTCTCGATCTTTTTTGTGAATGATTTTTTGAACACAACACTTCTTTTTAAAAATTTTAATCCCCTGTAGTTTGCCCGCCGTTTTTTGGTTTCTCATTACTCATTTTGACTTTTTTTTGTGGAAATTTTTGAAAAAACCTTTATTAAAAGGACATTATGCCGGCATTTAAGAGGGGCAGGACTACTTTTGAAAATTCATATCCGGGTGCTGTTCTATTAGGGATGCCAATATGCTAGAGGTTCCTTGGTAATATTTTGAAAAAATCAGATTTATTCTCAAAAAAAATTAATCAGACAAATTGACAAATTCACTCACAGATAGCTATAAATTCTGATTTCAATAGCTTGCGCTTCATCATTTTTGTATTGACAATCACAAGTACATTTGTAGGAGAGAGTGGTGTTTAACTGTGGCTCGCCAAAGTTGAATCAGGGCTGGGCGTCTGATTTCGACTCAAACAATTTGTTTGGTCAGACATTAGTTGAGAAATTTTTCCAAACAATTTTTTTGGTCAAAAAATTTTTTGATATTTCGATCTAAACCAGACTTGTCGCGGGCCCGTGGAGAAAAAGTTTTGAAATTAAGCAAAAAATGGGGAAAAACGTGCTCGAAAATTTAAAAGTTTTAAACCCGGGCCGGGCCGGATTTGGACAAGTCTAATCCAAACAAATTGTTTGATCAAATATTGTTTGAAGAAATAATTCAAACAATTTTTTCAACCTCCAAGTTTCAGAAAATTACTCGGAAATGGGTTTGAATTTAGTGTTCTTAACTATAAATTTGTTCCAGAACGAGTTCAATATAAAGCATAGCTTCTTTTTGTTTTCCCGGAAAAATTCGACCAAATTTTTTCAGATTTTTCACCCACAAACGTTCGGAAAATATCGAACAATTTATTCCAAACAATTGGTTTGACCCCAAAAAGTCAAATAATGTTTTCAAATAATTTTGTTTGATTCCGAAATTCCAAACAAATATTTCAAACAACATTTTTTGGTTTATCACCAAATAACCAATACCGTAAAAACTGAATTAGTAGTGCATGCACCACTATTTTTCAACATTTTCATCCGGAGGGCACTACTATTAGAGGGGCACTATTGTTTTTCGATCTCTTTTTTTCGAAACTTTTTGACGTTATAATATAATTTTACTTGCGGATTTCATGAAAAATGACGAGAATACTGAGAAAATGTGATCTATTTTTCAGTTTTCATCAACTTTTTTCAAGTTTTAGGCTATTTTCAGTCAAACATCTTTGAATTTATAGTCGTCAAGCCAAAAATTTGTAAAATAAACAATTTTGAGAATGGTGCACCACTATTAGAGGGGCACTACTAATACAGTTTTTACGGTAATTCAAACAATCAAACAAGCAATTTGCCCAGCCCTGGTTATGATGGAAAAAAGAGTATTGTACACTCAAGTAGTCACATGTGACCCAGTTTGTTCAATTCGAGTGCTTCTGCTCATCCGATTCCATATAGTTTTACGCGTCAGCGTTTTTTGTAGCAATTGAACATTTCGTTTATTGCAAAACAAATAAGTAACTTGAATTGTCAGTGGAGTTGTTATAATATCAGCCAACAAGAAAAGAGTGATCATCTGTCAGTAACTGTCTGTTTTATTCATGAAGAAAGAACAAACCATAACTATTGGATACTCATCTATCATGGCTGTTGGGATTGCCAGAACATGAAGATATTTGAATAAAACTATTAGAATTGTCTGATAAAGAATATACTTTTGAGGCTTATTTTTTATTGCACTCAATAAATGTCTCTTTTTCCGAATACTTATCATTATTGGAATGTATAATAGTGCAGAAATTAGAAGAAGCAATGTGATAACAATGTAGTAGATCTTAAAAAATGGAATTACGTAAAAGGGAAATTATGAAGTTTTAGTTTTTTTTTTCAATTTTTAAATAATTTTTCAAGGTATAGAAAACACACTTTTAAATTTTCATTTAATTTTTAATTTTTAATTTTCAATTTTTAATTTTCAATTTTTAATTTTTAATTTCTAATTTTTAATTTTCAATTTTTAATTTTTAATTTTTAATTTTTAATTTTCAATTTTTAATTTTTAATTTTTAATTTTTAATTTCTAATTTTTAGTTTTTAATTTTTAATTTTTAATTTTGAATTTTTAATTTTCAATTTTTAATTTTTAATTTCTAATTTTTAATTTTTAAATTTAATTTTTAAATTTTTATTTTTAATTTTAATTTTTAGTTTTTAATTTTTAATTTTTAATTTTTAATTTTTAATTTTTAATTTTTAATTTTCAATTTTTGATTTCAATTTTTAATTTTTAATGTTTAATTTTTAATTTTTAATTTTTAATTTTTAATTTTTAATTTTTAATTTTAATTTTTAATTTTTAAATTTAATTTTTAAATTTTTATTTTTAATTTTAATTTTTAGTTTTTAATTTTTAATTTTTAATTTTTAATTTTTAATTTTTAATTTTTAATTTTCAATTTTTGATTTCAATTTTTAATTTTTAATGTTTAATTTTTAATTTTTAATTTTTAATTTTTAATTTTTAATTTTTAATTTTAATTTTTAATTTTTAAATTTAATTTTTAAATTTTTATTTTAAATTTTAATTTTTAGTTTTTAATTTTTAATTTTTAATTTTTAATTTTTAATTTTTAATTTTTAATTTCTAATTTTTAATTTTTAATTTTTAATTTTTAATTTTTAATTTTTAATTTTTTATTTTTTCAAATACACACTTTATATTTTATAAACTAACCACATCATAAAAATCACCCATGTCCATATCTTCCTCTTCTGAATTATTATCCGTTTGAAAATAAAATAATAGTGCTATGCATGTTGTAATTGTGAAAAATATAAAAGATATTAATAAAAGAATAATTTTCGTCGTCTTCGACTTCAGATTCACATATTTCTCTGATGACGGATAGAAATACAACGAGAATCTTTGAAGAGCCAATAGGAAAAGAATGATGTGATGAGCGTGCACATAAGTTACTGTAATATGGCATAACATAAGCTCGAATGCCTCCACAACAGGGGTAATTCTGTGAAATAATTATTGAATTTTGAAGTTTATTTTTGCGCCTTCACTCTTTCTCGTTAATCCTGAGAAATGCAACGTAGCTAGTCGGACACAAAAATATGGCAAAAATAACGTAGAAAATACAAGTCGAGTTATAAAAATGGTTATATATAGGGAAAACAGCTTTCTGAAGTAAAAAAGTCAACCTTTAGGTGCTACCCCTTATCAGAATGGGACGAATCAGAATTGATCCTTATAAGAACCGACCGTTTAAGAACTGCCCCGAATAAGAACTTTTCAAAGACACTTTTTTTGGCACTTTGCACTGCTTGCAGGCCATTGTAGCAAAGTAGTGTCAGTTCTCATCAGGGCAGTTCTAATGAGGTACAGTTCTGATTCAAGCAGTTCCGATTCGTCCGGTTCTGATTCTTCCAGAGTTTTTATTCGGGGAGTTCTGATTCGTTCAGTTTTGATTAGGGGTTGCAGCAGAAAAAACAAATATCGGAATCTGTTTCTTCATGTCTGAAATGCCCGTGTGTTCTCTCAAACCTCCTGAAACGTCCTAGAAGCTGCAAAAATGCAAGTTTTTAACGAAATTTTGTACTGGACGACGTCTGAAATTCAGAACAACAGGCTCAAACGGGAGGCCCTTCAAACTATGATTTTTGTTCTCACCCGGGTCAAATTAGTCTATGGTGAATTTTATAGAAAGTTCTCAAAAACTATGGAAAGTAACGCCCCTTGTAAGTTCGTGGAAAGAAGTACTTTAATAGAAGATAATACTTTTATGTTCTAATCGAGAAGCGAATAAAATTGCTCAATTCTGCAAAAAAACGCGATTGAAATCGATCGATTAATTTATTGATTGATTGATCGCCACTGATTTTAAAAAAACGCGATTGATGCTAGGGTATTAAAATGGCCTAGAAATCCAGAATGGCCTAAAAATCCGGGGGGGGGGGGTGGGAATTTCAAAGTTTTTGATCTTATTTATTTTTAATTAATTGAACTCCAATCAACGTTAAGTTGAATTTGCATTGACATCAAGCTAGGCCAACGTGGATTTCTAGGCCATCTAAATGCCCGTCCATCACCTTCAATCACGTTTTTTTTGCAGAGTTGAACAACTTTTATCGCTTCTCGGCTGGAAAGACAGAATAATATAATTTTTAAAGGTAATTTGATCAAAAAATTAAAAAAAAAAGTTCACTACACCTCTAATATTTAGAACTTCTACCTCTTTATCTCTTTCTTGATTCCCTCTGAAGACAATCAAAAATATTGGAAAAACAAGAATTAGTAGAATAAAAAAGGATATTATAGAAAAGCCCAACATGATTACGGAGCAGAGAAATGCATACATTTTTAACTCGAATAAAGCCATTTTGGAGCCTCACTTATCTTTTTTGAAGAGGACTGAATTCACACTTTTTTTCGTTTCTTTGTTTCTCCATGCTGAATTTATTGCTCACAAAAAAATTGCAAAAAAAGTTGCCCTAAAACGTACAAACTACTCTCAAAAATCGCATATTATAGGCTGCTGGCCGCGGCCGAGCGGTCGAGAATACGGCGGCCTACTAAATTGGAGTGTGCACTCATCATTTGAGCTATTTCTTTATGAGCATACTTGCAATTTTCCGGGCCGGGCCGGGCCAGGAATTTCTCCGGCCCGGGTTAAAAAATTTTGAAATTTTGAGGTCGTTTTTTCGCATTTTTATACGAATTTCACGAAATATTTGACTTTTCACTACTAAAAATAATCAAAAATGTTATTCAAAAAGAGATATCCCTAATTAATGAAAAAAACGGAAAAAAACTTTTTCAGTGCAAAAAATTTTTGACCCCTGTAGGACCCGGACCGAAACGGGCCGAACCGGGCCGGGCCGGAGAAAATTCTCAAATCGGCCCGGCCCGGCCCGAGCTTTATGAGCAATGGACTCAGCATGGAAAAATAAATCCGAAACGGAAAAAAAAATTCAAAGTGAGAAATTACACACTAACTTGCTTTGCATGCGAAATTAACCACCTGCTACTACGCGAAAGTTCAAAAGTTCAAACTTCATTGGAGCCCGATTGTGAAGCGTGCCTTTTGCTTTTTTTTAGTTTTTTAAAAAAAACATTTTGAGATTAAGAACAACAGGTTTCGGTTTCCATGCGGACAATACTATAATGGACCGTGTTGAATCGATTATTTTGATGGTCTTTTACTTTTTCTAAAATTAGAACAGGTGGATTTTTTCGTCCCGTAAAGTTGACTGCTTCTAATAAAGTTATTGGCTTTTTGGAGCTCAAAGACTAAGAATAGGTTCTACTTGAAGACGTTTTTATCATTAAAGACCATCGAAATATCATGATTTTTTTTAGTTTTTGAGCCTAAATTTAATCGAAAATGCTGAAATTGTCGTCAAATAGTGGGTCGAGTTACGTGATCACGCCGACGCAAAGTCACACGGGCGGCTGGTTGCGTCCGGCCGGCGGACGGCGCGGCCGACTGAATTTTTGGCCGAATGGAAACCTTACGTTCAAGATACTATAAAGCTTATATTTAACCGGGACTGTTGGTTCTTGATGATGACACTATAGAGAGCAAGCGTTTTTTTTTCTTCAAAAAACGAGTTTCTGCGCTGAATGAATGCGAGGATCTCGGGAAAATAGAATAGTGTGCTTCTCGATGTTCAACGACAAAGAGTGTGTGAGGTCACGAATTGCGCAGACGGTGTTACTGACGCGATTTCTGTAAAAGTGCTTCTGTATTCTAACTGACGACGTTAGACAACTCTGCAGAGGGATCAATCAATAGAGAGAGAGAGAGAGTAAAAGAACACAGCGAGACATTTCTCTGCGTATCCTAGTCTTGCACAGTGTCTCATTTTTCAGGCCATCTGGTCTACAGCCCATCTCCCAGCCATTCTTATTCTTCTGCCAGTCCAATGCCTCCCCTCCGTCTTCTCCGTCTCCCATTTCTCTGTTTGGAAGAGGTCCTCAAGTGATGGAACCCGTATGAGCTGTAAGTATATATCCCTTCGTTTTTTTTTGGAATTCGTTCTGAAATTATGAATTGCAGAGTCTTTTTCTCATTGTTGTCCAAAAATGCAAGCCGCGTTGCAAGATTGGTGGCAAAAAGCAAAAAAATGGGAAATGAAAATAGCCGAATGTGGGGAATTTTTTGTTGAAATAAGACAGGTTTGTAAGACTGGCTGTGGACCTTCGTATTGGTTTCATTCAAACGACAGAAAACACCTAGAACAACAAATTGGATGTGAGTTTTAAAAATTGTCTTTCAAATCACAACCGGACGAATTAGAACTGCCCGGATGAGAACTGGCACTACTTTGCTGCAATGGCCTGCAAGCAGTGAAAAGTGCCTAAATGAAAATTGAAAATTTAATTGAGAAAATTGAGAAAATTGAAAAAAACGAAGATTAAATTTCTCATCCGGGCCAGTTCTCAAACGGTCGGTTCTTATAAGGCTCAGTTCTGATTCGTCCAGGTTTTACTCGACCAGTTCTAGTCCGTCCGGTTTTGACTCGTCCAGAGTTCTGATCCGGGGCAGTTCTGATTAGGGGCAGCACCAGTATTTTC
Source organism: Caenorhabditis doughertyi (assembly GCA_963572265.1). NCBI lineage: Eukaryota > Metazoa > Nematoda > Chromadorea > Rhabditida > Rhabditidae > Caenorhabditis > Caenorhabditis doughertyi. The sequence goes on along the minus strand of OY751557.1, from coordinate 20,898,925 downwards.
GGGTTCCATTAAGTTCCACTAGCAACTGAAAACCGTGACTCAGGCTTATTCAAGATGAGGTGGCCTAGGATTTGTTGGGAAGTATTCTAGGCTATTTTGTCTTTTCCCTCTAGACGATATGTATCAGAAAACCATCGGAAAAAAACTTGGGTGGTTTTGGTCCTTTTTCAAATCTGAAAAAAATCACAGACAACACTACAATTGCGAGTTTGGAAGTGCTCTATTTGAATGAAAAACCTGACATCTACAAAATAGGAACACTCTATTTTTATCATAAAGATCAAAAAACAGTGCTCACGAAACTGGCAAAACACATTGGAGAACAATTCAATTATCCGATAATCTATGCGGTTTATTCTACAACAGCATATTTCAATCGACCATTGTATGCATGGATAATTCAGAAGTTTAAGGGAAAGGGTAATGCTTTTTTCATTTTTTTTTCATATTAGCCTTCGGAAACAAGAAGCACCCGCGCCCCACCGGACTCAGTAATTGATAGTTCAGCGAATGCACTTTTTTCAGTGAATTTTCTGGTTTTCCGATCAAAAAAGCCTATTTTAAACTATTTTTTTTAAATCGAAAATCGGAAAAAAAAACTTTTTTTTAAAGAAAAAGAACTTCGCCGGCCCGGTCCGGATTTGCAAAAAACTTGAAAAGTTGGGGTCACTTCTGAATTTTTTCGTGATTTTGAAGAAATTTCGAGCTTTTTCTTACTAATACTCAAAATTTTTCCCAGAAAACGATTCGCGACCGGGCCGTAGAAAATTTTCAATCGGCCCGGCCCATCACACGTACGGGTGTAGGTCGAAAAGAGGACTGAAACCATCATTTTCAGTCAAAACATGACTGAAATATGCGGTTTTTTCGGTGAAAATTTCTGCAAATCAAAAAAATATTACAAAAAATCAATTCAGTCCGGTGGGGCGCGGTAGCTTAATATATTGCGAGGCTAATAGGTCAATTTGAAATGTTCAGTTAAGTCAAAATCAATAAAGTCGGACGCAAGTTATGACGCGATGAAGTTTTTGTTGGATATCAGTAAAACAGCTGATAGTTTCACTTTTGAAGACAAGCAGAATCAGGATTTTCACTATAAATTCCGAGAGTGCTCCAAGCACTTTATCATTGAGAATTCCCAATGGATAACATTACCAAACTTGATTCAGCTGTGCAGTTTATCAATTGTTGTCGAAATGTGTAACACTTCATTAAGTAGCGTAGATCTTCGGTACTTTTTGAAGATGTGGATTTCCAGTGATTCCAGTCTCTCAATTAGACGACTCAAAGTGAAGAGCTCAATTATACAAGAGAATCTGATAATGCTCCGTGTAAACGCGATTCAAAGAGACCCAAACCATGTGGAGATTTTCGATGAGTGAGTTATTTTAAAATAATTAACAACCGCGCCCCAATGGACTCATTCAATTTTTCGAACTCAATGTATTTTTCGACTGAAATAGAAAGTTCCAGTCTGAAATTTTTTACTTTTTGAAAAAATTTCAAACAAAAACTTTAAATAGGTGTTTTTGGCGCGAAAACCGGAAAATTCACAGGAAAAAAATTCGAATTGGAAAAAATCAAGTACTAAGTCCAATTGAGCGCGGTTGCTCATCATATTGTACGGCTAATATTTGGGATAAACCTAAACTTGATGATTTTCCAGACTATCGAACAAAAAATACGAAGTTCGAGGAGGATACGACATCCATCGTGAGAACGGAGGCAAGGCTACGATCGTTTTCAGTAGTGATCATAAAGCGCTAACCATGGAGATATTTTTCTGGCCCTCGTGATTTCTGAAAACCATTTTTCAAGGCTTGAACTCTGAATTTTTATACTGAATAAATAAACGAGCTCTTTTTTGTTACCGACTTTCATACGAACCCTAAGAATTTCGTTTTTTTTGCCGTGTCTGTGACTTTGTGACCGCGTGATTGCGTACGTAAACCGATGATAAAAACGCGCGGATTCGCTCTAAGTTCAAAAACTCCCATAATTTGCAAAATAATGCTTTTGGTCGTCATTTTGATTGTCTCGTACGCAATGTTTATGCCTAACCGTTTTCGCGGGCTGCCTCGACCAGACTCTACACACTAAGAACTACAAACATAAATTTATCATAAATTTGGTTATGAAAATTTTTTATTATAAATCCACAAAGAACTTCAAAATTAATCCATACACAAATCAATTGGCGAACGGAAGAAAATCGTTGTACCTGAAAAAAAAATCAACTGACCACAATCTTCTTTTCCAATTGACTTACGATTCATGGTAAACTCTGACTTCAATCGTTTGATTTTGATACTTGTACTCATAATCAATGGTGATTTTATATTCATCATTTCTGTTTATAGAAAAGAGGTCGAAGAATGCGTTTCCAATAGGTGCTGCCTGAAAGTTGGCTGATCCAAAATAAAATTATGATGAGCAATGCTTACGTTTGGGCCAGAGTAAACAGGATCGCCGTTCACAGTAGTAATTGTGCAGTTCAGTGAAATGAAGTTAGTGGTGAGGGCTGAAAACAATTTCGTGCATTTTTATCACATTTTGATCTACAATTCCGTTTTTTTAGCTTCGAAAAGTGGAAAAATGGCCAGGTTATGGATTTTTGACCGTGTTTTTCGAAAAAATTCCGATTTACGGAAAAGTATTTGTCGGTTTTTTTCCAAAATATTTTCCCGATTTTAGAAAACGCCCAACCTTGCTAATTTTGAGAAGTTGATTGTTTTACCGCCTTCTTTACACTGCGCAAAAAATGACCAGTTGCAATGACTTTAAATTTTGTTTACCGTAAATCCTGTAATTGAAGCCCACCTGTATTAGAAGCGCACCTGTAATACAAGCCCACCCTCAGAGGACCTTTGAAAAATAGACGCCCATGGGCTTCAATTACAGGATTTACGGTATTTTTTATTTTCAACTGATGCAGACCCTTTTTTTATTCTCCAAAAGAGCCAGAAAGCTTACGATGATCCTGAAGTGTGATCGCAATCACAGCTGATCCTGCAGGCGTATCGGCGTTAGGAAACTCGAATGGCGGTGTCTCAATCCTGCCTGACCCCTGTACATGATAATTCTGAGCAACAAATTGATAAGGAAAACCCATGGGGTATTCCCCGACCAAGGAGGCCTGACGATAATCCGCTCCAGCAAAAATACAGTATCCATTGGTTCTCGAGGCGATTTTGAACAATGAATCGATTTCAAAGCCCCCTGACGGGAAGTTATTTACTATGAAGTAGACGAAAACGTGGTTTCTTTGGAGTTGATTCAACAGATCAGTGACATCAACTTTGTTTGGAAGTCTCTTCACCAGGACATATACCATCGAGCCGCACAGTTGGCGATCGTTGTCGAGGAATCTCTGTTTAAGATGAGTTATAATGTTTTTTTTTTGTAGTTTGTAGTACCTACCTTGATCATATTAAAAACATCACTGCCAACTTTGGAATCCTGGTATCCAATACTTGAATTGGCTGGATGAGCTCTGACTGATGTTTGGAGTCCACTTAAAGAAGGGGTGAAATCAGTTTTTTTTAATTTCGAATTCTGGTAGATTATTTTAAACAGAATCATATTCTTATTGTCTGAAAACACATAAACCTCTCAAAAACCGTAAAATTGCGTCGCCTGGCATAGAATTATTTTTGGTGGCCGAGTCCACTCGGACTACACGGGCAGATGAAGAGAATCCGAGTAGTTCTCGAGGACAACCGCCGATTGTTTTCTCTTTCTTTCTTCATTTTTTGCCACTTTTTGAAATTCTGACCTGTATTTTAGGTCGAAAAAAGAATAAATTGAAGAAAAAAGCAAAAAACCGTGGCAGAAAAAATGAAAAAAAGAAAGAGAAAACAATCGGCGGTTGTCCTCAAGAACTACACGATTTCTCTTCCACTTGCCCGTGTAGTCCGAGTGGATTTGACTCGGCCAAAAAAAAGTAAATTTATGCCAGGCGACGCAATTTTTTGGTTTTTAGAGAAGTTTTCGTATTTTTCAGGGACACGGTTCTAAAACGCCCCGTTCTGAAACTGGAAATTTGTCACACACCTACTGTAGGCTTATGATCCTTAGAGAAAATTACTCTCAAGTTGCGAAAAAAAACTCACAGAAGGTCATAATGATATTCAATCTCTTCCACTTCTTTCACATCAAATCTAACATTAGCAAAACCTGAATATCCACCAATGAAACCAACTTCTTCCAAAGCATTAGTCAAATCGTCTTGAAGAATATCAGTTGAATAGGCAAATAAAATAGTTCCATTGGTCAAACGGGTGCATCCTTGGTCTGGAAAAATTATTCTGAAATTTTTGAATATTCAATTCAAAAACTAGTATTTTTCAGCCTAATCTAGTTTCCTAAATCTGAAAATATTTTTAATTATTATTAATTTTTGGGAGTTCTGATGTGTGCGGGGAGGAAGGAGTGGGTGGGCAGAGTGGAAATAATTGACCGAGACTGGCCGAAATTTCGGCTTTTATGACAATGTTATCAGTCGATACACCTCAATTTTCCTCATAGACAGTGGTGACAAAAGACTACGGTTTTTCGTCAGGAAAATTTTGAAAATTAAACGCCCCGCTCCGCCACGCGTAATTATGCTAAAAATGTATTTTTGATTCTGAAATTTCAGCCCCCTTTTTTTTATCGAAATTGGATTGAAAGTATAGAAAAACAGTGAACTTTTCCATTCAAACAGTTTTATTCAGATTCAGATTTTCGGTGAAAAAAAAAAAGAAAAAAAAAACTTTAGTCTGCCCAGACAATTTATTTTATAACCTATGTGGAAAATTTTTGAGAAAAATCAAAAAAAACTTTAAAAAAAAAAATTTTTTTGAAAAACTTTTTTTCAATAGATTAATCGAGCTGAAAATTGTTCTGCATATGCTCTAAAGTTTCTTAACGTACCCCTGAAAATTTCAGGAAGTTATCTCAAAGTTGAAAAAATATTGGCTTTTCGTGCTGGAAAGCCTATTTCCAGCTTCTGCTCTGGAAGATGACGCCACAGGGACTTGGTGGTGGGTTTTTGGAAACAGTTAAGGTATGTATGACTAAGAAAAAGTTGGGATCAGAACAACTTTTGTTTTTTTGTGCCTAAGCCCCGTGCAAAAAGCCACGTTCTTACAGATAGTTCCTCTTAAAGAAACCCGAGTAGCTTTTCGTTTTATGTGCTCAATTCCACTGATTCCGACGCAAACGAAGGTTTTTATGGCAGCTGCCGGAACAGACCAAGCCCGGGCCGTTAGAATGAGTGCTTGCGTGAAATGTTTTTGAATAAGATAGGGGATGATGATGAGAAGACGTCGGCAATCAACAGAAAAATAAAATCGTTTACGAAAGTGATCATGAAAATTCAGAGCAGCTGAATTATCAGAGAGCACAACGATCAATACTCACTCGAGCAAGTGTTTTTTCTTTCCTTTTTCATTTCTCTTTTTTGAAAGCTAATGAAAATTCAATTAGATTCAATCTCGCAATAAACGGCAGCTGAATTGTTTGTCAACCTGAAATACAAGTCACAAATCTTCACATTTTTCCACATTTTCAACTGAAAAAATGTACATGGATACTCCTGACTTTCTCTCGATTTCTCTTCACACTATTACTGTAGTTGCCACGCCGTTACACATCCTCGGCACATATTGTATCCTATTTCAAACGCCTAAATCCATGAGCTCCGTCAAGTGGGTTATGCTCAATTTTCATTGTTGGTGCATGCTTGTCGATTGGTCAATCACAATATTAACAGTGCCATTTCTATTTTTTCCCGCGATGGCTGGATTTCCATTAGGTATTTTAGTAGAGTTGGGAGTTGGAATCGGTGTTCAAGTCAATTTAATTCTCATGGGAGTCGTTGGTAGGTTTTTGATTCAAAATCGTTCAAATATTTGATACTATTGGAGCGCTTGAGGCGGCATTACTTCAAATATTCGAAAATCGTTATTTCATTATTTTTGCATCCAAAACGAAATGGAGATATTATCGGAAGGTTTTCATCGTATTCAACTATTTCGTGTCTGCCACTATTTTTGTTCCAGCTCTGATCGCGGTCCCGGATCAAAAAGTTGGATTAGAGCACATTTACAAAGTATGACTAGTTTTGTGGCGCTGTGAAGTCATTTAGTTGTTTAAAAGAGGGCTGAACTCGGGTTTTTTAATTTTAAATTCTGATGCAGTTTTTTATTCTGATTATTTTCTTTCACTACGACTACACTCAAAAATCCCTCTAAACGGCTGAAAAAAGCGTTTGAAAGAAAGACGCAAAACAGGTTATTGGCTGACAAGTGTCGCCTTGCGCGCGCTCTTTTTCAAATTACTGGGCCGTGAACCTGTACGCGGCCATGCCTTCAAACGCCGTTTTCTTCCATTGAGAGTGATTTTTGAGTGTAGTCGCAGTGAAAGAAAATAATCAGAATAAAAAACTGCATCAGAATTTGAAATTAAAAAACTCGAGTTCATTCCTTCTTTAAATTTCAGAACTTTCCACAAATTCCATTTCACCTTTATGACATATCTCCATTCGTTTACGCTATCGATTATTTTTGGGCGGCGGTCCCATTAGTTGTGTATCTGGTTTTCAATGTGCTACAGTTTTATTCCTTATTAACAATATTGTCTAGATGCCTGAAGAGCACAACACGTGCACTAGCGACCTCTCCGAACACCCTAAACTTGCAACGAAAGTTTTTGAACTCAATCTATATTCAAGCAGGCGTAGTATTGATGAACTTACAAATTCCGGTAGTCTACGTCGCAATCTCTTTATTTTCTGGGTACTACAACCAGACTGCAAACAATCTAGTTTTTATACTTTTGGCTCTTCATGGAATCTCATCGACGGCGGTTATGATTGCAGCTCATAAACCGTATAGGCAGTTTTGTGGTGGACTCATTGGGTTGATGAAGAAGCGGATCATGAGAAGGCCGACAGCCTCTGTGGTGATCGTTAGTAATCAGTCCTGAATCCTAGTTTTTTCTATTTTGCCAAGTTATATCTCAATGCAGCTGTTTTTGGTACAAGCATCACGGATCAAAAGATTTGAGGGCTCTGTTGTAGTTGAGCGGTCCCTGAGAAATTTAGCGGTCCCCTGAAAACTGATAGGCCCCTCTAAAAATTGAACGATCCTCTTGATAGTTTGATGGCCGCTGAAGGTCTAACAAAGTTCACTCAGAAATATTAGGTTGGCCGGAAAGAAATGCGCGTTTTTGATTTCTAATGATTTTATTGTAAACACACAACAAGAGTAATTCAATCTAGAATATATTCTCCATTATTATGGACAACTTGTTGCCAACGTTGGCGCAAAGAATAGATGCCCTTCTTGTAGAACTGTGCTGGCTGCGACTCAAAGAAGCCGGCTACCCATTTTTGAATTTTATCAGACGTTTTGAACTTTTTATCCGCCAAAGAGTGCTACATCGATCGGAATACATGATAATCAGAAGGGGCCAAATCAGGGCTATAGGGCGGATAAGGCAAGACTTCCCAACCCAATTCCTCGATTTTTTCTTGAGTGACTTTTGCGACAGGTGGACGAGCGTTGTCGTGTATTAATTTTGTCGAAGCCGTATTCACACCTTGTCGTTTTAATGCCATGTCGACTCGATTAAGCTGCTGCTTGTAGACATCAGCCGTGATCGTTTGGCCAGTTTTCATCACCTCAAAATAAACGAGGTCTTTACTGTTCCACCAAATACATATCATAACCTTCTTTCCGTGTAACTCAGGTTTTGGTGTCGGTTTCGGTGTTCCACCTGGGTTCAGCCATTGGCGTTTTTTTGTAACGTTATTATATTGGATCCATTTTTCGTCTGAAGTAAGAATAGTGTCGAAAAAACCGGTGATTTTGGATCGGGAAAGCAGAATTCCGGAGATAGAGACCCTTGTCGCTTTGTTAGCGTCCGATAAATCATGTGGGACCCATTTTCCACATCTGATAACCTTTCCCAAAGCATGAATATGTGATTCCATAGTGCTATGAGCACATCCGAATTGCTCTGCCAGATGGCGTGAAGTTTGACTTGGACCAAGTTCAATGGCAGCCTTCAAAGATTCATTGTCCACAACGGAGGGGCGATTGCCATGTGTCTCGTCTTCAAGACTTTCGTCGCCGCTCTGGAAGCGCTTAAACCAGCGTCTGCACTGACTCTCAGATAGAGCTTCTTCTCCAAAAAAAACTGAGAGATTACGGTGAGCTACAGCCTCTGTTTTCCCTCTTTTAAATTCGTACCTTAGGCAAACACGAACGCGAGTTTTTCGATCCTCCATTTTCTGAACTAATTTTTTTTGGTAAATAGATGCGATTTTAATGAAATAAATATAAAACAGTGCATAAATGAACCCTCTTTCATATAGACAAAATTAAGTTGAGCAATATTTTGTTTTGACCGAAATCTGAATCGGCAAGCGGAGCGCGCATTTCTTTCCGGCCAACCTAATATAATGGTTCTTTCAACATTGAATGGAAACCATGAGAAATCTAATGATCCTGTTGTAAAAATAAAAGTCCTTCTAGAAATTATATGGTCCTTCAATATGTAAATTGGTCCCTTTTTGATGTATCACAGGAGGTTTAGGCAAATTCGCAGCAGGTATGAAAAAAATGCACCTGTGACTAAAACCTGATTCCAAACTAATACAAAGTATACACAGTTCCCAAATATGTCTGGCGATTGCCTAAGCCTTCAGAAAAATGCCATTCTAATTTTCCGGGTTAATCAAATTTCTTAAACGTCTGAGGGAACCATTTAATTTCCTTGGGACCGCTAAGCTCTTCAGAAACCGCTCAACTACAACAGAGCCGATTTGAGAGATTTGAAACTAATTCAGACGAGATTTGATGTCAATTTCTACTAGACTTCGTTCAAAATTGAGTTTTCTGATTTTTTTTATCCACCACGCTTCACACTCTTACATGTACTTGATACCTATTTTTTCCCTGTTGAATATAACTTTTTTTTCCTGGTTGTCCCCTCAAAGCCTGAACCTAAAAGAATACCGGCAGGATTCACAATTATTCGTTTTTTTTTCAAATTAAAAAATCATCACTTTAAAGGAGGACTGAACTCGGGTTTTTTTAATCTCAAATTCTGATGCAGTTTTTTATTCTCATCATCTTTACTATTATTATTACAAAGATTCCGTGTGTCTGTTTGTTCGTCCGTCGGAAGCCGTAGCGAGGCTTTCCGTGAATCGATTTTCATAAAATTTTGACTGATCGATAGAGAATGCTGACGGGATGACGCCCGTCTTTTTAGTTTTTTAATTGGATCACTGATAAGCTCTGTGTTACCTATGCACATAGTCAAAATAGCGTTCCCCAGCGTTTTCCCGGAAGGCAAGGTAGGGTTGGTCGTCCCTCTTTTTGTCTAAGAAAGTGGGTCTACAATCCTTACTAATTTACACGATTTTAGGGAAAGCCAGACGGTTGAGGCGCAAAGCGCCGGAAACCGTCTGGTTTTCTTTCACTACGACTACACTCGAAAATCACTCTAAACGGGTGAAAAAGGCGTTTGAAGTTATGGCCGCGTACAGGTTCACGGCCTAGGAATTTGAAAAAAAGCATGCAATACAGGTTGATGGCCTAGGATCCGACAAGGCGCACACTTGTCGGATCCTAGGCCATCAACCTGTATTCCGTGCTTCTTTCAAACGCCTTTTTCACCCATTTAGAGTGATTTTCGAGTGTAGTCGTAGTGAAAGAAAATGATCAGAATGAAAAACTGCATCAGAATTTGAAATTAAAAAAAAACCCCGAGTTCAGTCCTCCTTTAAAGGAGACTCATCTAAATTAAACTTTGTGCCTGCAGTGAAATTCTACACTTTTGATGAATTCTCTTGGAATATTAACATCTGTGGAAACGTTCATACCTGCTTTTTTTTGTGAAAACCAATAAAAATCTCGGTTTATTTTAAGAAAACCCCACAATAATATAAAAAACAAAGCGAAAAGCAGTGAAGTTGGGGTTATTATTGCGAGTGGCTAATTGGTCCAAGTTTTTTCATTGGGATAGAATTCAAATTTGGTTTATATAAGTCTTTGTAGTGTTTGTAGTCTTATTAGTCTTTGTTGCCTGATATTTTTCATTTTTTCGTTGTTCCAAACCAATGTAAAAGCTCGCAATTAGCTTCACAATTAGTCCGAATTCTGAGCAAATGTTACCAACTTTTGGAACTTTCAGTTTTAAACAAAATCGACTTGGAAAAAAAGAATACACATGGGATTTGAAACTTCCAAACACCCCTGACGTAATTCCGATGAATTACGTTTGTTTTTATTTGACACATTCCTGAATTATCACTAATTGTAGAGGAGTTGAAAATAGTGAATGAATAATTTCGAAATTCTGACATCGACAACAATTTCTTATCAATAAAAAAAATTTGATAAGAGACCTTTCTTCAATTTTTTTCCGATTTTTCTTCTTTTTTTCTGAAAAAATGCCGAATTTATTGGAATTTCCCGGAATTGTTCTTCTCAATATTTTGGAAAAACTGGACATTCGGTCAATGTAAGTCATTTTTGTAGTTTGTGGTCGCAAAAGTTGTAAATTTGGAAGGTTTTTTGAAAAAAAAATTGGAAAAATCCAGATATTTCACCCGAGAAATGCAAAAAATGCCGGAAAAACTCGGAATGGTTTTCGAAACTTTGTTACCGTTGTGGAACCCGTATTAGAACTGCACCTAACCTGCAACTATACTAAAATAAATTTTCTTGTAAAAACACTGCTAGACTTGTTTGTAGTCTTTGTAGTTTGCGAAAATTCATTCTGAAATTTCAGATGTGTCCTCCGAAAAGTATGTCGAGACCTTCGAAACTTGATAGATGACGTCAAGCCAAACTTCCAATTGAATATAAAATTGCACATCCACTCAAACGGTCTACTTTTGTTTATTTCAACCGAAAATTCGGAAACTACCGAAAAAATCCGATATATGCAACATGTGGACGGGTGTCTTGTGGTTTCCAGTAGTTTGATTTCTAAAAAACCGCCGCCAATTCCAAAACTGGTTCCTGGAGTTTCTGAGCCCTTGTCTCCTATTGGAAACATACCGTACACACCCCCTTCCAGTATCCACATTGAAAATACAGTAACCCAAAAGGATAAAACTTTTCTACAGAAGAAAATCGACTTCTGCGAAGTGTTCTTGACAGATTTGAATACTTTGCTCAAATTTCCAATCATTCAATTCAGCATTTCTGTGGCTTTTCCTGAGTTCGATAAAGTGGTTTTAGTGAAATCGAATATTTTATTGGATTCTATTGGAAATTTATTATCAACTACCCAAATCAACTATTTTCTCATGATGGCTTTAACTCCGGACAATTTTATTAGGATTTTTCCAAAAATCCACGATCGGAAAATGGTTTTGAGGAATTTGAGACCCCAATTGAGGCAAAAAATTGATTTCAAAGAAATAATGAAATTGGAGAATTGGAAGAAAATAGAAAGTTTCAAATGCAGCAATTTTGTTTTTTCGAATTTCAAAATGCGAAATTTTTGTCATTTGAAAAACTTGGAAGTGGTTTTGGATGTGGTCAAATGGGATGATTTGGTGATTCTGAAAGAGGTGGGTTTCAGTGTGCGCTCCCGAGAACTAAGTTCCCGGAAAATAGGGAAAAATTCCCGGAAAATAGGGAAAAGTTCCCGGTTCCCGACACTCCTGTTCCCGGGAATTCCCGGGTTTCCCGTTTTCAAAACCCGGGAATTTCGAGAGTCCCGGGACCGGAGGACGCGATTCCCGGGTACCCCGGAATTTTTATTCCCGGGAAATGGGATTCCGGGTTCGCTCACTAGTGGGTTTGTAGTTCTTTGTAACGGTGTAATTTTGTTGAATTTACCAGAAAGTTATCGAAAAGTTTTTTCCATTCTTGCCGCGAAATTTGAAAACCAACCCGGCCACAACACTCCGGAATTACGCTAGTGAGCATTGTTGAGCGAAAAATTTCAAGAAATTAGGCTTCTTTCGGTAATTTCCCGATAACTTTCCGGTAAATTTTTCCGCTAAACTTTTCTATAATTTTTGTTCATTTTCAGGAATTTCTTCGCTCTACAATACCCCAAAGTTTCAAAATTGAATACGAGAAACTCCAAGACGACCCCGAACAGCCTGAGACATTCGGAAGCAAGATTTTGGATGGAAAATGGTCGTTTTCAGTGCCAAAATCTTCTGAAACTAGTACGATGTCTATTAATAGTCATGCAATCTTACTCTTAAGAAATAAATGAACTTTTCAAAATGCTCTATAATACTATTTTGTTAGCTGGAACCAGGGGCGAGCGGCAACGCAAAGTTCCGGAAATCTGAAAATTTAGCGCTTGTCGAATAAAGAATCGGCAACGCTCGACCTAGCATTTTTTTCCTGAATCGAAATTCTTCAAAGTTCTTTAAAAACAGTAATGTTTCTGGCAGTTTTACAATTTGGAAGTTTGTCAATTCTTCAATTTGTCGAAAACTTGGCAATTTGCAAATTTACAAATTTGGCACTTCGGCCATTTTGCAATTTGGCAAAAATTTCGCAAATTGGCAAAAATTTGGCAATTCGGCAATTCGGCAAGTTTGCAATTCGGCAAAAATTTGGCGATTTGGCAAAAATTTGGCAATTTTGCAATTGGCGATTTTGCAATTTGGCGATTGTTGAAGAATACTCTTTTAAAAACTTATAAAATATATTTATAATCGGTATTTATTCAGAAATAGAAATTGGCCCCATTATATTTCTTTCCCAGCGGCTGAACAGAATTCGACACCAATTTGTGATGTGTTCGATTTCCAATACTTTTGTAGAATTTGGAATACTGTAGTACCAGTAGTGATAAGTGTTTCCGTCTGTGTTTTCGTCAATCCATGGCTCTCCATATGGTTGATTTTCGGGAAAATCATCAAATCTGATGCGAACGTTTTGAATAGTTGCGGAATTGATGAATGTCTGAAAAAAACGGGTTGTTTTCGTTTTTTCAATTTTTTTGAGAAGTGACTCAAAAATAGTATTGAAAAAATGAAAATTTTACAAAATTTAAAATTTGGACGTTCTCTTTGGAAAATATCCTATCGGGAAAGACATATTGAAATTCAAAAATTCTGACAAAAAAATGAAATAAACCGATGTGAAAATTTTCGGTCAAAACTGATTTTTTGCCTGAAAAAATTATGAGCAACCGCGCCCCACTGAAACTCAGTGTTCGAATTTTTTCTACTTGCCAAGAATTAATTTTTTTGTTTTTCTTGCCAAAAACGCTAGCTCTAAAGTATTTTTTCCATAACAATCGGAAAAAAGTTAAAATTTTTAGCAGATAATTTTTCCGGGGATCCTACCATAAATTTTTTTTTCAAAAGAAATTTTCAAAGAATGGTATTCAAAAAATGAAGCAAATAAGCAGTAAAAGTCAATCGCTTAGTATGGAAAAAGTGGGAGTACCACGAAAATGAACTTTCCGTAAAAGAATTCAGCCGAAAATGAACTCACCACATAAATGAGCTCGGTGAAAATGAACTTGCCGAAAATGAACTCGCCAAAGATGAATTCGCCCGAAAATGAACTCGTTCTCAGTAGAGAGCATTTGGATTGCTCGCTTCTTTTTGATAATTTTTCAATTGATTATTCGTGTTCTTAAATATCACAACCACAATCCATTGAAATGAAACGAGGAAACCGAACGCTGCCTATTGAGAATGAGTTCATTTCCGGGCGAGTTCATTTTCGGCTGAGTTCTTTTACGGAAAGTTCATTTTCGTGGTACTCCCGAAAAAGTTGCTTTCAAAAAATGAGTCCAGTGAAGCGCGGTTGCTCATGAAAAATTGTTCGCTTCAGTTTTTCATAATTTTTAATTTTTTTGGCCAAAAAACCCACATTTTTCAGCAATGTCAAATCTGCCGCTTTCAATTTGCCCACTTGAAGATTAATCTCAGAAAAATGACCAAAATCGCTGGAAAAGTTGTCCAGGGAAACCAAAAAATCGATTTTCATTAATTCTGCACTTTTCCACTGCTTCAGCTTTTTGAATTCCTCCAAGTCCACATGCTCTTCATTGCTTCCAGAACTTTGATCAAGTATGACTTCTTTCAAATAAAGTGGATCCAAAAATGGTAAAACCTGCATAATTTCGGATTGATTAATCGAACCCATTTGGAATGAAACAACTTGAAGAGGGCGGAGCCTAGATTTCAAAATGACTCCAAAAGATTCTGTGAACGACGTCATCTCTGGTATATAATTAAAAAAATCAAAATTTTCTAATGTGGATTTTTGATTTTTCAGAACTAGCTCCATGTCTTTCAAGGCAGCTTCCATAAAATTCTCGGTTTCTGTGAATTTTTTTGTATGTCCTGTATTCAAATTCACAAGACATTCTTCTGTGTATTCTAATTTGAGTTTATCAAACTGAACATTGATTTTTCTTCGTTCCATCTCAATTTCGACATAGCTCAGTTTTGAATCGGGTTTTAAATCGTCAATAAAATTTCGAAAATCGCGACACACCTTGCGAAGGATTTGTCTGAAAATTTTGTAAAAAATAATTTTTTTGTAATTTTTTAAACTTACATTGCTTCAAAATCCAATTCATTCAAAATTGAGCTCATTGCGACGTCTGGCATTTCAAGAAGGTGAGGAGTAGACATTTTAATAGGAACTGAATAATTTTTCGATAAATCATCAAAAAATCAATTGAAAATGGGGGGAAATTTTCTACAAACGGAGAAAAACCTTTTGATTTTCATCACTATTTCAACTGATAACACCCACACGTCAGTCTATCTGTTGTTTGCTCATAAAATTTCAAGTGTTGAAATTAGTTTGCGAAATATTTTTTCAGAGAACTCTTCGTTAGATTTTTTTTCAACATTCAGACGCTTGGAATGGTTTTTATACTAAATTTTTTGTTGTACAAAAAACCTTTTTGAACAAACTTTTGGTAGAACGTCCGGTAAATGTCCGGTGATCGTCCGGCGAATGTCCGGTGATCGTCCGGTAAATGTCCGGTGAACGTCCGATGAACGTCCGGTGAACGTCTTTGTATATCCAGGAAAAAATATTTATTTGAAAAAAAAAAGTTATTTTACAAAGAGAATTTACATAATACAACAGATCAACTGAAAATTTGAACGTCCGCGCGAACTTTAGATCTACTGATAGTCTTGAATTGAATAACAGAAAGAAACACGTCAATTTTCAAAACAAGTTCAAAATTGTTCCAATTTGTGAAAAACCACACGCTTCTCTTCCCGTTATGATTTTCATACGCTGTTGAAAGAGGGCCAAGTGCTTCAATGAAATTGACTTCAATTTTATACGTCTGTGTTTGCAAATGAAAATATTTAGAGTTAGAAGAGGAGGCGAGAAAAGTCTAAAAAAAGATTTGATTTTTTCAAAAAAAAAATAAATGTGAATCCAAATATTAGGCTTGCAAAAAATGAGCAACCACTGGACTCAGTACTTGAATTTTTCCCATTTACAGAAGCAATTTTTCTTCGAACAAAATTTAAGGTTCCCGTCTGTGTTTTCATCAATCTTTGGCTCTCCATATGGTTGATTTTTGGGAAAATCATCGAATTTGATGCGAACGTTTTGAATAGTTGTGGAATTGATGAATGTCAGAAAAAACTGGGGGTTTTGATGAACTCAGTGCTTGCAATTTTTCACACTTTCAGTGAATGAACTTTTTCGGCAAATTTTTCGTTTTTCGCGCCAAAAACCTTTTCGAAAGCCTATTCTAAAGTATTTTTCCCTTGAAAGTTGGAAAAAAGCGACATTTTAAAAAGAGCATTTCAATCAGGTTTTCCACCAGAATTAGGTCAAAATGTAGAACTGGAACTACCATTTTCAGTCGGAAAATGCATTTTTCAGATAGATACAGTCAAAAAATGAGGTGAAAAAATTGGAAAAAAAATTATTTAAATTGAAAAAAAAATTTCGGAAAATCAACAGAGTCCAGTGGAGCGCGGTTGCTCATGAAAAATTTTTCTTTTCAGTTTTTCATAATTTTTAATTTTTTAGGCCAAAAAACCTACATTTTTTAACAATTTCAAATCTGCCGCTTTCAATTTGCCCACTTGAAGATTAATCTCAAAAAAATGACCAAAATTGCTGGAAAAATTGTCTAGGGAAACCAAAAAATCGATTTCTATTGATTTTGCACTTTCCCACTGCTTCAGCTTCTTGAATTCCTCCAATTCAAAATGCTCCTCATAGCTTTCAGAAGTATCATCGAGTATGATTCCTTTCAAATAAAATGGATCCAAAAATGGTAAAACCTCCATAATTTCGGATTGATTAATCGAAGCCATTCGGATTGAAACAACTTGAAGTGGGCGGAGTCTAGATTTTAAAATGTCTCCAAAAGATTCTGCGAATGACGTCATCTCGGGTGAAAAATTCAGAAAATCGAAATTTTTCAATGTGGATTTTTGATTTTTCAGAATTAGCTCCAAGTCTTTCAAGGCTGCTTCCATAAAATTCTCGGTTTCTTTGAATTTTTTTGCATGTCCTGTATTCAAATTCACAAGACATTCTTCTGTATATTCTAATTTGAGTTTATCAAACTGAACTTTGATTTTCCCTTTTTCCATCCGAATCTGGACATTGCTCAGTTTTGAATCGGGTTTTTTATCGTCAATAAAATTTCGAAGATCGCGGCACACTTTGCGAAGGATTTGTCTGAAAATTTTGTAGAAAATAACTTTTTTGTAATTTTTTAAAACTAACTTACATTGATTCAAAATCCAATTCATTCAAAATTGAGCTCATTGCGACGTCTGGCATTTCAAAAAGTTGAGGAGTAGACATTTTTATAGGAAACTGAATAATTTTTCAAGAAATCAACAAAAAATCAATTGAAAATGGGGGGAAATTTTCTACAAACGAAGAAAAATTTTTTGATTGTCATCATTATTCCAACTGATAACACACACACGTCAGTTTGTCTGTTGTTTGCTCATGAAATTTCAAGTGTTGAAATTAGTTTGCGAAATATTTCTTCAGGACATCCTTAGGAATTTCATTGAATTTATTCCTCATTTTTCAGACGAATGGTTTTTATATCAAATTTTTTGTCGTTCAAAAAACCTTTTCGAACGAACTTTTTGTGAACGTCCGGTGAACGTCCGGTGAACGTCTGGTGAATGTCCGGCGAATGTCCGGTGAATGTCCGGTGAATGTCCGGTGAACGTCCAGTGAACACCCGGTGAACGTCCAGTGAACACCCGGTGAACGTCCGGTGAATGTCCGGTGAATGTCCGCCTAACGTCCGGTGAACGTCCAGTGAACGTCCGGTGAATGTCCGGTGAACATCCGGTGAAAGTCCGATACTTTTTTCATAATTAGGAAAAATTATTTATTAAAAAAAGTTATTTTACAAGGAGAATTTATATAATACAACAGGTCAACTAAAAATTCGAATGTCATCGCGACTAAAAATTCGAATGTCATCGCGAACTTCCGATCTACTGATAATCTTGAATTGAATAAAACAAAGAAACACGTTAATTTTCAAAACAAATTCACAATTATTCCAATTTGTGAAAAACCACTTTCTACTCTTATCTCCACGATGTTCATATTCTATTGAAGGAGGGCCAAGTGCTTCAATGAAATTGTCTTCATTATTATCGGTCTGTGTCCGCAAACTGAAATATTTGGAGCTAGAAGAGGAGGCGAGAAAAGTCTGAAAATATTTGATTTTTTTTCAAAAAGGGAATTGTTGGTGCAAAAACTGGAAATTTCACTGGAAAAGTTGATTTGCTAAAAGCACCAAATCTTTAAGCACTGAGTCCAGTGGGGCGCGATTGCTCATCATTCTGCATGACTAATACTTACCTCTTTCAAGAAATTAATCGAATCCGCTGAAATGCGTTTGAAGCGAGCATGCACACAATTGAAATGCGCAAATCTTTGGATTGGCGTCACTGCCTGAAGATGCAACATTTTAAATTCTTCAGAATTCTTCCATTGGTCCAATTCAACGATTTTTTCGATTTTTATCGGCATGTTCATACGATCCTTATTTCTTTGAAATCTTAGCATTTTTAAAGATTCTGGGCAAAAATATGGAAGGATTTTCATAAAATCCTCTTCATGATTCCCAATCAAATTGACACTTTTTGCTCGGATTGGGGTATGCCTAGACTTGAGAGCCAAACCAATTTCATCCAGAAGTTCAATTTCCAGAGGACGAAAAAAGAAAAAGTAATCCAGCAAAGAGACTTTAAGATTCAAAATACATTCGAAGTCCCTCATAAAAGCTTCTTTGTAGTCGACGCCCTCCAGAATTATCTTTCGATTTTCATCACTTCGATACCAGAAAACTGTAGCTTTATCTTCTTCTTTGTAATAATTAACATTGATTTTTTGACCAAGTGGATAAAGTTCATCGTTCGGACCACACGACAATATCAATTCCATTACACCACCTTTCGGCCACATATCCGGGTCCCCATTGATTCGAATCGCATTTATCGATTGCTCAGGCTTCGTGGTGTCGATAAAATTTCGAAGGGAACGACACGTTTTTCGAAGAATCATGCTGGAAAAAAAACATAAATTTAGAACGAAAAATCGAAGAAAAATCTCGCAAAACCTGTATAAGAGAGCGTCCCGCCGCACTATTTTCCACTTTTTTTGGGGCCGTTTTATTGCAGGAGCAAAATAAATTAAACATTGTTCTTGTTTCAAAATTCTACGCTGGTCACGATTTTTGTATGTGTTCCTTAAAAATCATGATCAACAAAAATTTTGAAGCGAAATTCTTTTCACTATTCCTCTAGGGGACCACTCTAATACAGGTTCAACGGTATCTACTTACATTGATAAGAAATCGCATTTCTCCAAAATCTGGGTCTTGACTAAAGCTGGAACCTTCAATAATAAAGCTTCACTCGACATTTTCTTTTCTCAAAAAGTGGCCGAATGCAACGAAAAAAATCGGAAAAAAAGTAGGAAATGATGTGAGAATGGAAGACAAATTAACGCGTGTTATAAAGAGCTGATAAGAAAAAAAGAATTAAAATGACGGTGATAAATCATGACGTCATTATTACAACAAAGATCACATAAATACAGAAAAAAACGTATTTGAAAAAAAACTTCTATTAGAAGAGCCCTGCAAATCTGTTTTTGATGATAAATAAGCAATTTTTGGAAGTTTCATCAATCAATATCTGGAAAAATGTGGTCGGTTAAACAAAAAAGCCCTCAAGACTGTTTGAGACGTTTGAATCTAAATTTCACTTCTCGAAATTGAAAAAATAGATTTTATTACGAAATTACCAAAAAGGAAAACTTGAAAAGTGAAATACAACTCAACCAATAATGAACGCATTATCAGAAATTTTAGCTCTGTTTACAATCATATAGTCCAAATTATTCCAAGCACTCCACACACGAGTGAGAGTAACTTCAAAAAAATTATTGCTATTCCGTTTAAAAAACCATTGTTTTTTCTTTGCTTCCACGTCTTCGATGAAATGTGGTCCAAATACTTTGAGTAAATCCTCTTGGCTTATGGTGTATTCCAAACGCAATTGGAAGTGTTTGGTATTTGATGGAGAGTATAGAAAGATCTGGAAAAAATGAAAAAATATATTATATATTATATATTATATATTATATATTATATATTATATATTATATATTATATATTATATATTATATATTATATATTATATATTATATATTATTTATTATTTATTATTTATTATTTATTATTTATTATATACTATATATTATTTATTATTTATTATTTATTATATACTATATAGTATATATTATATATATATTGTATATATTATATATTATTCATAAAATATAATTTTCCACTCGTGGTGCGACAAGAATTTCTCAGTTCTGCTAGAAACGCAATTTTAAAGTAGCGTAGGAAACCGGAGTGCGGAGATTCAAAAATTGAAAAAAAAAAGATTTTTGTTAGTTGTCGACATTTACCGTCAGAATTTACAAAGCCCTTAGCATCAACAAAATTTCGATGAATTAAAACACTATAGGAAGACGATAATATTTCAATTCCCACACCCCGGATTTCTAAACCACAGTGGATTCCTAGGCCATCTCAATGCACGAGCCCTTTTCTTTAAGTTCTCTGTTAACAAACCTCTTTCAAACTGCTCAAAGTATCCGTTGAAACCCGTTTCAAAGTAAATGCGGCTGAGTTGAAATGTATGAAATCATCGATTGGTTCGGAATAATAAAACCATTTACAATCGAAAGTTTCCACTTTTTTCCAGAGCTCGAGCTCTGTGAGCCCTTTCATAATCGTTGGCTCTTCCTTAAAACATGTTCTTTGAAAAATAAGCTCTTTCAAAGAATCCGGGCAAATACATGAGAGAATGGGCGGAATTTCCTCTTGATAATATCCTGAAACGGTTAAGTCCTTTGTTTTGAGAAATTCAGCTCGTGCCAATAATGCCGTGCTCATTATACTCAACAAATGATATTCAGATTCTTCGTCGTAAAATGAGCAATAATTGAGAATCGACAGTTTGAAATTTAAAATATTTTGAAGATCTTTCAAAATAACTGCAGAAACGTCATCTCTTCCCAGCCTTTTTTTCCCAGCCTTCCAAGTTGTCTTACGATCCTTGTCGCTTCGCTCCCAAACGGTTTCGCCGTGAAAGTAGTGAAGAATTATAGTCTGTCCTTCCGGGTAACATTCATGGTTTTCACCAAACGAGAAAGTCATTGAGAAATCATGCCGAAATCCGAATACACTCATATCACGTAAAGTCTGTTCTGGTCTGGTATAATCGATGAAGTTTCGAAGGTCATGGCACGTCTTTCGAAGGATTATGCTGAAAAATGTGTTAGGCAAAGTTGGGCGTTTTTGAAAGTTTGGTAAATTTGTTGATCAATAAATTTTCCGGAAGAAAGATTGGGAAAATTTGCCGTGAGCGTAAAGTTCCCTCCATGGATAACTTTTCGATATGACCTAGAAATGAATGCTGGAAGAGTCGGAACTGCAACCACAGTCCGAGGCTCCGACTCTTTCACTTTCATTTCTCGGTCGTATCGAAAAGTTATCCGTGGGGCGAACTTGGCGCGAACTCTGCACTCACAATAATGCTGAATTTTTCGGAAAATTTTCAAAAATTTCGTTCGAAGAACTTGCCGGTTCGAAATTTTCCGGTCGGTTTTCGAAAACTTCCGAGTTCCAAAAAACTATTCTTTTTTCAATTTCTTCTCCGAAATTTTAAGCTTAGAAAACTTTCCAGAAGAAAAATAGGGAAAATTTGCCTCCTTGTCAAATTTCTGACTAAAATCGGCAAAAACTTCTGTTTCTGGCGAGTTTTGGCAGTTTCTTGGAAAAATTCCAAAAATTTTGTTCAGAAAATTCTTACGGAAAACTTTTCCGGTAAGTTTTCAAAAAATTTCCGATTTCCGAAAACATTTTCCCTTCTTCCCCAAATTTTGCACCCAACCCTGGGGTCTGATTAAATATAAATGTTTTTTTTTGAAAAACTCACATTGAAACGAAATCACATTTTTCGAGAATCTTACTCATTGCAACATCAGGCATATCCAAAAGTGAAATAGAGGAGCACATTTTTCGCAGAAGAAAATTGAAAATGGAGAAATTCAAAATGAGTTTTTGTTGGTGATACCTACTGATAAGAATATGATGATGATAAGCTTTTTACTAACAAAAATGACGTTAGCTTATGAGTGATAGGGAGGTCCAAACTCGATTTCTTAATATTTCCAAAAATGATGTTTATTGAATTTTTGATCAGATTTGCAGGTATTCAAAAAATTTAAAAAAAAATTGTTAGTATGGATTTGAAAATCATATTTGATTCGAATAACTACAAAGAAAGTCAGATACTTAGTTTGACGGATCCAGAAAACTTGGGGTTTTAGCACTTCGGAAAGACTTTTGCGATCAAAATGTTTATTGAAACAGTGAAAAAATTGTTTCGATGAAACTTCATTTTCAAATTTTCCGAACTGGACGAATTAGAACTGAGCGAGTCAGAACTGCCCAGAATGGAATGCAAGCAATGAAACGTGGGCAAATACAAGCACAATGTTTGTATCCGGGGCAGTTGTTAAACGGTCGGTTTTTATAAGTGTCAGTTCTGATTCGTCCAGAGTTTTGATTCGGAATATTTCTGATTATAGGTAGTACTCATTTCTCTACATGTATTTGAATAAATTCGCCAACATATTAAAAAAGTTTATTGACAAACAAAAAGAAAATTTTATCTTTGAATCCTAGCGTTCTCTGGAACTTGCCATGGATCTAACCGCATGAAGCCAATGGTCTTTTCCGTTAAAGCAATTACAAGGACTTGATCCGTTCCCGAAATCTCAAAAAACCAAACTTTTCGTGAAGCAAGATCAAATTGATGTGGACCAAATGGCTCAATAAATTGAATGTCTTCAATAAAAATGTCAAAGAATATTTCAAACGATTGCAGCTTTGGAGATTGAGAAAAGCTCTGAAATGTGTATTTTGATTGAAAAAGGTAGTAAAAAAAACACAAGAAGGAAGGGGGGGGGGGGGGGGTCTAAATGACTTTTTCTTATTTCCATTCCGGCAGCATGACATTCCATAACCGTGTCCCTTATCAAAACTGACCCTAACCAAGACTGTCCCGTATCAAAACTAAAAATTGTATTTTCACTTAGGAATATTGCTGTTCTAATATATGACAGTTCTAATGAGCAAGTTTGATCGGAGTCAGAAAACGGAAGTTCCAACTTTTTCGATTTTCCGACTTTTTTTTGCAAAACTTCCGACTGAAAATTTTTCCGAAAGTATTGATCGCAACATTTTTCCGCCATAGAATGCTCCAAACTTATTTTTCGGAAAATCGGGAAAAAAATTGATAAATTCCACTCCACCTTATGTTTTCATAAAACGATATATCAAACAATTTTTGGAATAAAAGTTGGATATTCGATTTTTGGAAATGATTTTTTGGAAAATTATTTTATTTTCCGATTTTCCGAATAAAATTTTTTCGAAAGCTCACCTTAAGTTCTGACGATTCCCTAGTTAGTACTCTTTTCAATATGCTTACCTCTTTAACTCTAAGCAACTCTTGTCTTGTAACAATTTCCACAATTATTTGGACTTCTGAGCAATGCATAAAATGTTCGATAGGTTCATTGATTTGAAAAAATATTGTTATCCTATCCGCTTTCCTCCATTGCTCCAATTCAATAAATCTCTCGATTCCCCATTTATTGGGCCCTCTCTGCAAGAACGAGACTTTTTCCACTAGGCCTTGGCACAAAAACCAAAAGTGTTATTAATTAAAATGAGTTTTTGGTGATGGCTAACTATATGGATAGGTAGTCCCAAAAAGCATAGGGTCTGTTCCAGAATAAGGGTCCTTTGATTTTCTGGGAGCCCCAAAAAATCATGTTACTGGAAAGCGAATCAAGTGTTTCACAACTAAAATTCCCGAAATTCTATTTATTTTCTATCGTGTCGTAATTTTGTGGTTGATAGACTTTAATAGGGCCTGACATCCGATCAAGAATATCAGTGTTCAACTTTTTATTTTTTCAAAGTTAGGATGGCATGTTTCTTGTTTTGTTTTGGGGGACTCTTGTTTTGCCTTCCAGATACTAACGAAACTTTATCGGGACCCCTGTCGCCGGCATGGGACCTACGGATAAAGCGTGGGACTCCTGGGATTTCTATGGGACCCTTGGACATTCTATTGGACTCCCAGAAATTCTTTGACAATTTTCAGGTCTCTGCAATGTCTGAAAATAAAACCCCTTATCTGTTTTTCAGGAAAAGTCCATTAATTCAAAGTGGTCCACGATTTCGAAGAGGGTCCAAGAGACTTTTTCATAGCAAATCGGATGGGAAAGCTGGGAAAATAGTTTCATACCAAGCAAGTATAGGAAACTCTTGTTTTCGAACATTGCAAAGACCTGACCATTGTCTGCCCCTTTCTTCTTAATATGCAGGTTATGCATTTGCGCGAATGGAATGTGGGCGGAGTCGGGTTTTGTAGAAAATAAAATGGAGAAAAAAGTGGAGAAAAAAAAACGGAGAAAAATCTGTCCCAAAACTTTGACTGCTAATAACTCGGCTCAAATTTAACTTTTTGATTTGGTCTTTTCTTTGATCGAAAGGTAATCTTATGGGCTATGAGGGTTTCCATTGGCTAAGTTGAGCAAATCCCAGAGCCCAAGGTACATTAGATTCTCTGAAATGACTTTCAGATTCTCAATTTTTCGCATTTTTCCGGACTTTTTTCACTCTGCCTCTTATATCTCGGCTTCTAAAAGACCGATTTGATTGAAACTTGGGCTCCCCCTACAGTTTTCGATGCTGAACAAGATTTTGCGGTTTGTTTAGTCAGTTTCTCAACCATTTTTTCCGCAAAAGCTAGGAAAAGTGCAAAAATTATGAAAATAAACCGTCATTCCCCCTTTTTCCGCCACCACTTATTTTTACCTCTGAGGGTCGAATTTTTTGAGAAAACTGAATATATTATAATGGGGTTTTGTAGAGAAAAAAATTCCCTAGAATCTGATATAAAATTCATCATAGGTTTCTGTAGAAAATTTTGGAGAAAAACGCGAAAAACTGATTTTGAAGTACTGACAGTGCCACTTTGTCTCGGTTTTCCGAAAGTTTTTCCACTAAAAAATTTGTCTAATTATGTTTGAACCAGACGGTTTCGGCGCTTCGCGCCTTAACCGCCTGGTTTCCGCCTGGGGAACGCAATTTTGACTATGTGCATAGATAGCACAGAGCTTATCAGTTATCTTATCAGAAATCGGAAAAGACGTGCATCACCACGTCAGCATTCTCTATCGATCAGTCAAAATTTTATCAAAATCGGTTCAGTAGGAGCCTCGTTACGGCATCCGACAAACGAACAAACAGACACACGGAATCCTTATGGTAATAATAGTAAATGTTTGAATATCTTAAAAAAGCCATTGTTGATGGAATACCGAGTTATAGCACAATCGGAGCACTTTCCGCAAAGCTGGCTCACTAAGCTGAGCCACAATGTGAGATGGTAATTTTTTGACTTTTTGCCAAGTTTTTTATACGAATCGATAGAAAATTTTATGCTGATTCGAGTGACATAAATACTTTCTTAAGTATCTTCAAAATTCGAGCTCAAAACAAGTCGCAAAGTGGTCAACCTCTCCCATTCATCAGCGGCCGCCGGTGTCTGCGTCTCTCATCTCTCGCTCTCTTTAGTCACGATTTTCGGGTTTTCGGAATAATTTTAAACTGAAATTATTCCCATCTTCATACCAGGCTGTGGGAAAGTCAAGCTATGGTTATGCCAGACAATGGGCAAGTCAAGCTATGGTTATTGACTTGCCCATTATCTGGCATAACCATAGCTTGGCGTGCCCATTATCTGGCATAACCATAGCTTGACGTGCCCATTATCAGGCATAACCATAGCTTGACTTGCCCATTATCTGGCATAACCATAGCTTGACTTGCCCATTATCTGGCATAACCATAGCTTGGCGTGCCCATTATCTGGCATAACCATAGCTTGACGTGCCCATTATCAGGCATAACCATAGCTTGACGTGCCCATTATCTGGCATAACCATAGCTTGACTTGCCCATTGCTGGCATATTCATAGCTTGGCGTGCCCATTATCTGGCATAACCATTATCTGGCATAACGGGCAAGTCAAGCTATGGTTATGCCAGATAATGGGCAAGTCAAGCTATGGTTATGCCAGATAATGGGCAAGTCAAGCTATGGTTATGCCAGATAATGGGCAAGTCAAGCTATGGTTATGCCAGATAATGGGCAAGTCAAGCTATGGTTATGCCTGATAATGGGCACGTCAAGCTATGGTTATGCCAGATAATGGGCAAGTCAAGCTATGGTTATGCCTGATAATGGGCACGTCAAGCTATGGTTATGCCAGATAATGGGCAAGTCAAGCTATGGTTATGCCAGATAATGGGCAAGTCAAGCTATGGTTATGCCAGATAATGGGCAAGTCAAGCTATGGTTATGCCATGCCAGAATATAACCAAGTT
Source organism: Caenorhabditis doughertyi (assembly GCA_963572265.1). NCBI lineage: Eukaryota > Metazoa > Nematoda > Chromadorea > Rhabditida > Rhabditidae > Caenorhabditis > Caenorhabditis doughertyi. Next base: position 20,872,915 of record OY751557.1, on the reverse strand, counting down.
CAGCTGACACCGGGAAGTACTAACAACGCGAGGCATTGCCGAGCCTAGCTTTTTCGTTGCGGAGCAACGGAAAAGCTAGTCTCAAATATACTCTAACCATTTTGGATGACCCACCAAGGATTTTGGAAAAATATCAATGTTGGAAAAAATTGAGTCTTGAGGTGACCACGTCTTAGGGGTATGTTTTCGAGGAAATAGTTTACTTGTGGATAGCCAGCATATTCAATCACTGATTCACTAGATCACTGAAAAAAAAATGAAAAAAGGAACATACTTCTGGTTGTGAGTCAATAGGATCCACGATGAAAATTGACTCTAACACATCAGAATCAAAAAAGGGCAGAATTTCTAACACCTTGCTCTCTTCAACGACAGCAAATGATGCTTCTTTAGTCTTCAAAAAAGGTCTTCTAGATTCCAAAACACATCCGATACTTTTTGAAAATCTCGCGAACTCCTGTGGTATATTTCCCGGTCCGCATCGTACGAAAAAGTATTTCAAAATCGATTTTTGATGTTGCAAAACCAATTCGAGATCTCTTGTAAACGCATCGATATAGTCTGTGTTTTCGAGAATCCACCATTTGTAACTTTTATACAAAGATTCTTTACATCCCGTTTCTCCATATTTTATGTATATAACTGTATACGATCCGAAACTTGCATAGATCATGTTCAGCTCCATTTGAATCATTATAAAGTCTCGACTAAACTCCTGTTTCAGATGATCAATGTGATCACGAAATCCGCGGCACGTTTTTCGGAGGTTTTGACTAAAAAATAAAAAAAAATTTTTTTTAAAGCTAGAGCATTTTTTTTTCATCCTGAATCCATTTTTTATTATGAATTCACACAAAAAGCCTCCTATTGGGTAAAAAATGACGTTTCAAAGCATGGCAGGAAGGGTTTGCTTCAGAGCTGGGCGGAATTCCGACTTCCGACTTCCGCCTGTTTTTTCACTTCCGTCTTCCAACTTCCGACTTCCGTTCAAGGAAATTCACTTCCGACTTCCGTTCAGAAAAATTTATTTCCGACTTCCGACTTCCGACTTCCGTTTTGAAAATCTTCACTTCCATCCAGCTCTGTTGCCTATGTCAGAGAAAACCGGCAAAGCGGAAAATTTTTGAAAAAAAATTACCGAGCACGCAAGTTACCCAATTTTTTTTTCGGAACTAGAACCCGAAAAAGACTGAAACCTTCCACTTTTCGGATTCTAGACCACCAAGTAGTACTCGGCTACGATCCCAAACGAATTTTTGCACCGGACCGGGCACAGGACAAAACATGTTTTCTTTTTTTAAATTTTTTCCCGTTTTTCGGTCGATGTTTTCCCGATGGAAATTGTGATTGATTTTTAAGTATAAAAACCCAGGAAAAGTTTCGAAATAGGGCTGAAAATCGGAAAAAAGTGCTTAAAACACCGAAAATGTTAAACTAGCAGCAACATCGCTTCACTGGACTCAGTACGTGGATTTTCGAAAAATCGTCCAGTGGAGCGTATTTCAATTTTCAACAAAAAAAAAACTTACACAGAAAAAAAATCCAAAAATTGCAATATTTTGTCAATAACCAATTCCGGCATATCAGTTAACGGCATCCCAATCGAAGTGTCTCTGAACATAATCATTAATTGAATGAGTTTCTAATAAAGGATTAAAAAAAACTAACATTTCCAATATATTCATCATCATCATACTCGGCATATGAATCAAGCATTTCGGTAAGCTTGGAGAAGCTTTTTTGGATTTTTTCAGGTGCAAAAATTTGAGAACTTGATTCATTTTTTAAATTTTGAGTGAAAAAAAAAAGTTTTAGGGGGAAATGAAAAGAAAAAGGTCTTTCGAGAAAAAGAAACAAGACAAATTGTGAAATTATCTATAATAAAAGACAACTGATAAGAAATCAGTGAATTTTTCATTGATGACTATTGATGCATTGTTTGGGAGAGAAGTATAACCAAAATTAAAATTATAGTCAATTGGCCAAAAAAAATTGTATAGGGAAATAAATGCTAGCAGATTAGCTTTTCGAAATAATGAGCAACCGCGCCCAACTGGACTCAGTTGATTTTTTGAAATTTTTTTGAAATTTTGAGTTTTTTTGCCGTGACTCAATCAATTTTGAAGATTTTTACAAAGTTAAAAAACAAAAATGTCGAACAAAATAAGATCTTGTTTTTTGCCTGAACTAGCCGTTAAGCCAAAAAACGATAAAAGGACCAAAATGACCCCCAAAGTGGAACCGAAAAAATAAACGTAGATTCATTTTTCTCAAATAATGCCCATTCGATTCTACTTAAAAAATGAGACAGAACCTCTTTTTTTTTTCTCAAGTTATCATCATTTTCGAAAAAAAATTGATTTTTCAGCTGAAAATGACTTTTTTGGCTTGGATTAAGTAGATTTGATTAATTTTTGATCGATCAAGGGGTTGTTATGGTCAAAAAACGTTTTTTCTGGGTGCTTTACATAATAATATACCGTTTTCCATCAAAATATTTGAGTTTTGATATTTTGTTAATTCGACAAGATACTTTTGATAGACTTTGGGAATTTTCTATATAATTATTCTAGGGTAGTTTTGGACCGGCTATAAAAAATTATCATAGTCTCCAGGGCGAAAAATTCGAAAAAGGCCAGCTACGGCAAATCTCTTACTTCTTGCTTTGAGAAAGCGAACAGACGTAAAAACACAAAACTTTTTATTGAAAAGTTTTCGAAAAAAAAAATAAAGAAAACAAAAATCTAAAAACCCAAAAAATGAGGACCAATTCTAACAATAATTTAAGCATTTCCAGAGACTTAAGTTCTATTCTTATTTCTGTATTCTAATGCATACTTATTTCCATTCAAAACAGTAAAGATGACTTCAAGAAAATCATGGGAGTTTCGTGTGAAAACCCATTGTTTTGTCTTTTCTTCCAAGTTTTCGATGAAATTTGTTCCAAATACTTCGAGTAGATCCTCATGGCTTATGATGAGCGACAAATGAAGTTTGAAATGTTTGGTATTTGAGGGTGAGCAAAGAAAAATCTGGAAAAAAAATAAATATAATATCTTATTATTGTAATATAGAATTCCGTCTGTCTGTCAGTATGTTTGTGTTTCCGCGACCCTTGTGCCATTCCTAGGAGTCCGATTTTTATGAAACAAAAACAGGTCGATACAGAATTCCCCCGCGATGATGCCCGTCTTTTTTCTACTCCATTTGGAGCTCTAGGAAGCTCTGTGCTATCTATGCACTAGCCTAAGCCCCGCCCCCGTCAACTGTCGGCTGCTAGATTTACTAATTTTAGAGTCTGCTGCCGCCGCCTGCTCAACGCACAGTTGTTGGCGTAGTGTAGTGGTGTAAAAAAATTTTCATTAAATTCAGCATCCGAGTTCGATTCCTCGGTGGGCTAAATATTTTTGGTTTTTCATTTTTCATAGGAATTGATCGAAATTTCTGTAAAATCCGGGCGGTTGAGGCGCGAAGCGCCGGAAACCGTCTGGTATCTTTACTATCTTACTATTCTAATACACAAATTCCGTGTGTTTGCCAGTATGTTGTCTGTCGCTGACCCTGGAGCCTTTCCTAGATGTCCGATTTTGATGGGACCTTGACAGGTCGATACAGAATATCCCCGCAATGGTGCCCGTCTTTTTTATTTTTCGATTAGAGCTCTACGAAGCTCTGTGCTATCTAAGGGCCAAGCCTCAGCCCCGCCCCCGTAGTGTCGTAGTGTAGTGGCGTAAAAAATTTTTCGGTAAATTTAGCATCCGAGTTCGATTCCTCGGTGGGCCAAATATTTTTGGTTTTTCCTGTTTTGTAAGTATTGATCAAAACTTTCAAAAATCCAGGCGGTTAGGACGCGGAGCGCCGGAAACCGTCTGATTATTACTATAAAGATACTGTATGTGTGTTTGTCTGTGTTTCCAGAGCCCCAGCTAAGCTCCTACTGAACCGATTTTCATGAATTTTCGAATGATCGATAGAGAATGCTGACGTGATGCCCGTCTTTTCTGTTTTCTGATAAGATCACTGATATGCTCTGTTCTATCCATGGCAATACAATACAAATTTCAAAGTAGACGCGGCAATACTAATACAAATTTCAAAGTAGATTTCAAAAAGTTCCCTTCTTTTGCCTAATTCTTTATTAACCAACCTCTTTCAAACTGCTCAAAGTATCCGTTGAAATCTGGGATAAAGCAATTTCCAAATTGTTAAAATGTGTAAAATTATCGATTAGCTCAGGATAACTAATCCAATCACACTCGAACTTCTCCACTTTTTTCCAAACTTCGAGCTCCGTGAGTTCTTTTGTTGGATCGTGCCATGAACCTTCAACTTTAAGATCTTTCAAGGAATCCGGGCAACAACACGAAAGAATATCCGAAATTTCACTTTCACAACTTCCCGATATCGAAAGCTTTCTTGTTTTAAGATATTCATCTCGTGGCAATAATGCTTCGCCCACTAGGTACAAAACTCCATAGAACTCATATTCTCCAAATGAGCACGAATCAAGGATCGACAGGTTGAATTTCAGAATGTCTTGAAGATCCTTCGAAGCAACTTGACACATGTCTTCATCGTCATCATTGTCTTCTCTATCCCAAGTTGTCTCACGATCCTTATCGCTCCGCTGCCAAATGGTTGCGCCGTGATAGTAGCGAAGAAATATGGTTTGTCCGTCCGGATAACATTGATCGTTTTCATCAAAGTACAGAAGCATCTCCATTTCCGACCGTACTCCATATACACTTATTTTACGTATAGCTTGTTCTGGTCTGGTATCATCGATAAAGTTTCGAAGGTCATGACACGTCTTTCGAAGAATTATACTGAAAAAATGTGTCAGGTAAGGTTTGGCGTTTTCGAAAGTTTGGTAAATTTGCCGATCAAAAATTTTTCCAGAAGAAAAAAATTTGCCGCCACGGAAATTTCCTAACCACTTTGGCAAAAACTAATGTTTTTGGCGAACTTCGGTGCTGAATGGTTATCAGGCGTAAGGGTTCTCATAAGCTCGTAAGAAAATTGAAGAGAATTGCATTTGGAAGCTTGTTTTAGATGTGATATTTTGATCGTAAAGTTCGCGCCAAGTTCCCCCCACGGATAACTTTTCGATATGACCGGGAAATGAATGCTGGAAGAGTCGGAACTGCAACCACAGTCCGAGGCACCGACTCTTCCACTCTCATTTCTCGGTCATATCGAAAAATTATCCGTGGAGCGAACTTGGCGCAAACTCTGCACTCACAATAATGCTGAATTTTTCGGAAAATTTTCAAAAATGTTGTTCGGAAAATTCTCACGGAAAACTTGCTTTAAAAACTCACATTGAAACAAAATCACATTTTTCGAGAATCTTACTCATTGCAACATCAGGCATATCCAAAAGTGAAATAGAAGAGCACATTTTTCAAAGAAGAAAATTGAAAATGGAGAAATTCAAAGAGAGTTTCCGTTGGTCATACCTACTGATAAGAATCTGAAGATGATAAGCTTTTCTTCTAATAAAAATGACGTTGGTTTGTGAGTGATAAAATTTTTCTGGAATTAGAAAATGTTGAAATGGCGCCGGGACTAAGAACTCATCAATTTTTAACTCCTTTGCCTTTTTCCATTGGTCCAACTCCACAATTTTATTCAAGCTCAGGTACTTAGAACCTTTTCCATCCCACCTCAATTCAATGCATTCCGGATGGAAAAATGGTAGAACTTGCATGAATTGCTCTTCATCGTTTCCCCATAATTCAAGTTGTCCGACTCGTATAGGCGTTTTGAGTGGAGGCATTATTCGCATTATTTTTTCAAAATTTTCACTATGGAACCTCAACTCGAAGTACTCTAAATTGGCAAGTTGAAGGTTGAAAATTGTTTGAATATCCTTCAGGAAGGTTCCGATGAAACCGCTATTTTTCAATACTTTCACTCCCTATTTATCCAATTTTTCCCAACCAATTTCACATCCAAACGGAGAGTTACAGTAGCGTAATCGGATGTACCGGCCATTTTTTTCTAGTCCGACTGCACGAAAAATCTCGAAACGGATTACATCTTCATCATTTACAATATGGATTCCACGAATAGGCAACTTGGGTTTGGTATTATCAATGAAATTTCGAAGGCTATGACAGGTTTTTCGGAAGATTAGGCTGAAAAATGCAGGTTATTTTTGGACAGGAATCAAGGTTCTCGCTCATAGGAAGTTATGTTCTCTTAGAAAGCAGGTGAAGAGAGACGCAGGCAGGTTAGACACTCTCGTCAGCCTGCGTCTCTTCTTCTGAGTTCGACAGTGCTTCAAATAGTTTGCACTAAATTCTGCAGAGCCAACGAAAGTTTTAAAAAATAACGTGTTTAATCAAAAGACCCATTTGCCTGCGCAACTCTGTTCATCCGGACGAAACGCTCTCGGACAGTTATCGTTCGCTTCCGTCCGATTTCGTCCGCCGTGCATTAGCGCGCGCACGTGTTTGCCCAACCGGCATTTTACAAGACTCAAAAATTGTTTTATTGCTCGGTTTACTGTCGGTATTATTTGATATAAAAACTAATAAAATAGTTTTTGTTCATGAGCAAGCGCGCATCACTAGACTGAGTTCATTTTTTGAAATTTTTTTGTCAGTTTCGTCAAATGAATTATGAAAATATTTCTGATTTTCGCTGAAAAACACCTATTTCTGTCATTTTTCGACTTCCACCATCTGAACTATGCGTTTCTCGACTGAAAATAACAAATTCAGCCCTCTCTTCGACCTGCATCTGGTCAAAAACCTAAAAAAAATTTTCCGTTCAAATATTTTACTTTTCTCTCGATTTTCGGTGGAAAAACCTTCAGAAAAAGTGTTTTTCTTGCGGAAACCGGAAAGAATAAAATCGGGCGCGCTTGCTCATGAACAAAAACTAACAATACCTAATCTAACTTTCAAAAAATGAATTCGAACCTAACTAATAATAGGGATATAAACGAAAGAGAACATGCTTTGAAACTCACATTTGGTATTCAAAAAAACTCACATTTCGACAAGATCACATTTCTCAAATATCTTCCTCATGACGTCATCTGGCATGTTTAACAGTGAAACTTTTGGTTTTTTGCAGAAAATAACATTGGGCAAGCAGAAAATCATTGTTGGGCAGTGTAACAAGATGAAGTTTGACAGGGGAAACAAAGCGAACTGATAAGGAAAATGCGAATATGAATCATTTTGGTATTTCTATTTCTTCATTTTTTTAACAAATTTACTAACAAAGATCAAAATCAAACGATTTTCTTCCGATGACAAAATAATATAAAAACAAATCCTCGGAACATTTAGCATACAAAATCTCAAAATACCATGAAACTTTATTAGAAGAGCATGCTTTTTTATTGTTTCAATCAGCTTTTTGAAGGATGCTTCGTTGAAGTGGCTCTTCTGATAAAGAAGGCACTTCTATGGTTACCAGCTCGCTCTTGGGAGCTCTTTTAAGAGCAACTTTCTATAAGAACGAGACTTTCCTAACTAGGCCATGTTTTTTCTAAAAAATTTTTTTTGGTTTTTTGATTTTTCTCAAAAATTTTCAACTCGGGGGGTGTTCAAAAATTTTACCCCATTCCATTTGCTACAAAAAAGTCTCTTGGACCACCCCGGAAAAAACGGACTCTTTTTTGCTATACGCGATTTCCTGAAAACCACGTAAGAATTAAGATAGGGTTTTGTTTTTGTGCCAGTACAAATCTCGATCATAGAGAAAGTTGCTCTTAATACAGTTCGTACGGTAATTTTCAATTTTAAATGTCAACTCTTAAAATTGTTAGACAAAAAGCGCAATCGAATTGCAAATAAACAAATGAAGACCAAACTAAATACAAAACTGTGATGATCAAAAATTCATCTCAATATATTTCAAATGACGCCAACCCCCTTATCAGTGAGTTTGAGACTGAGACGAAATAGTCGAAATTGATTAATTTTTTTCCTTTATTGTCACATTTTGCTTCCAACATGCCCGTCTCTAAAGACTCTTCTGGTTTACTGGAGGCGCCTCATCCATCTGTTGAGTGAGTTATCATATGAGAATTCGGGTTTTTTATTTCAAATTCTGATGCAGTTTTGTATCCTGATCTTTTTCTTTCACTACGACTACATCACTCTGAACGGTAGAAAAGAGCATTTGAAAGAAGCACGCAATACAGGTTGACGGCCTAGGATCCGACAAGTGTGTGTCTTGCGCGCGTTTTTTTTTCAATTTCCTAGGCCATGAGCCTGTACGCGGCCATGTCTTTAAATGTCTTTTCAACCGTTTAGAGTAATTTTTGAGTGTAGTCAAAGTGAAAGAAAATGATCAGAATGAAAAACTGCATTAGAATTTGAAATAAAAAACCCGGGTTTTGTCCTCCTTTAAATGTTATGTATTTCAGACCAAAAAAGCCATCAAAAGTCAAAAAGTATGTGATAATTTCTGCGATAGTTTGTGGAATTATCATTATCATTGCAGCAGCTGTGCTTTACAATCAGAAATCATTTGATGCAATAAAAACAACTGATGGTTTGTGAATTACTTAAACGAGGACTACAGTCATGTTTTTTTTATCGTTGTTATCGAATGTATAGGTTAGGATCATCGTTGAACTGCATGTGAAAAGTTCTAAAAATTCCTCTGAAACGCACAGGAAAACGGCCAAAAACGAGATGTATTTTTTCTGGCCGAGGGCCGATGGCCTAGGAGGCGCCCAGATGGCTGGGGTCGATTTACGCAGCGTTGTCACACTCGTTATTATTTTCATTCGTTTTCGCTTTTTATTCGATTTTTTCATTTCGTTCTTCTCTTCTTTTAAAACTTAAAAATATTTTTCGGCAAAATTTAGTGAAAAAATCGAATAAAAAGCAAAAACGAATGAAAATAATGCCGAGTGTGACAACGCCGCGTAAATCGACGCCAGCCATCAGGGCGCCTCCTAGGCCATCGGCCCTCGGCCAGAAAGTATACATCTCGTTTTTAGGCGCTTTCAGGCGCTTTTAAGAGGAAATTTTAGAACTTTTCACATGCAGTTCAACAATGAACAGAATCAATAAATTCGATTACAACAATAAAAAATCATGACTTTAGTCCTATTTTAAAAGTGAGCAAAACCCATTAAACTTTTCCAGAAAAGAACGAATTTGAACAAATCACATCATTAGCACCACAAAAAGACAAATGTGAACAAAAACGGCGAATTGGGTACATTCATTTAGAAGAAGACAGGATGCTAACAATGGAACAGTACTCCAGACTGACTCATGTCATTATGGACCCAGTGCGATGGTATCCAAATGGAACAGTAGATAAACTTAATGACCTCGCAACTTTACTATTGGAAACGATAAAGCTAAAAGCTGAAACTTACAATGTGAAGATAATGTTGGCCATGTATATATTCCCAGAGATGGATTGGTTTACGGAGGAATTTCGGAAGCATTTGATGGATCCAGTTCAAAGGAAGTGAGTTATTGATAACGCTTTTTTTTTTGAAATGAAAAAATGAGAAAAAACAAAATTAATTTTTTAAAAAAATTAATTTACCTCAAATTACAGGCAAATTAACAGGAATTCTCTCATGCTTAAAATGTTCTTTAGTGGTGAGAAAATACACCTCTGAAATAACTGAGCTCAAAACGCAAAAAAAATATTTTTGAAGCCGTTCGAAAAAAAAAATTTTTTTTGTACTTCACGTGGACAAATTTTTTTTTTTTGAAAATCGTCTTTTTTTATTGAATTTTTCGCGTCGGAAACATACTTCTGTGTTATCCATAGTAGTTTCCGGCCCAAAAAAAACATTTTTGCAAGATAAATTTATTAGCGGATTTGCCGATAAAATTGTTTATGAACCTGAAGTTTTGAATCTATTTTTTTGTTGAGAACATTTTTCCGGTTAATTTTTTTTATTTTTGGGCCCATTCTATCTGACTATAATCAAAATTTATTGGTAAATTTACGGAAAAAATTACCGATAAATTTACCAATAAATTCAACGTTTTTATCAATATTTTCAAGTTTTTAACGGCAACGCCGGCAACAACTGCTCAATAAATTTCTGTAATGCTTTTTATCAGAAATCAATAAAATTTCAGAAAAATAATTGCCTCCATTGTCCAATTCGTAGTTGACCACAAACTTCATGGAATCGACGTCGATTGGTTATTTTCTATCAAAATAGAGGAGGGTCCGCTTATCATTGATATATGCAAGGACTTTAGAAAAGCAATGGCTGGGAAACCACTTCTTTTAAGCTTGGGAGTCTTAAAAGACAAAGTAGATATTGGTTATAATGAAATTCTAAAGTACGTGGATTTTCTGAATATTCACACTGACGACTACTATTCCCATCGGCACAAGGACCATCCACAATTGGTGGGACCACCGGCACCATTGTACGGCGGACATCCTGGTATCGACAATGTGGATAGCACTTTGAAGTACTTTAGTTGTCTGACAAAACAACCAAACCGGCTAAATATGAAGCTCAATTTCGTAGCAAATATATGGGACTACGTGAATAAAACTGACGACTTGTGGCCAACAGCAGAAATAGACAAAAATGGCAGAGTATATGGAGATTTCAAATCATTTCGTAAGGTCTATCAGAAAGAATCGTATCGGCGTAGAAAATTCAACAATGAGTCAAAGACAATGTACATTACGGATTTCGGAATGAGGCAGTCAGACCTTAAAGACTATCAACAAACTTACTTAGCTTTTGATGGTGAAGATGGTTTGTTTGAGAAAATAAGATATGCAATTGACAAGAACATTGGCGGATTTACCATCTTGGAGCCCGACTTGGATGACTCTGAAAGTAATCTTCTTTCGCATTTGCGTTATGCTCGATATTGTATTAAGAACACTGATTACACTTCTGTTGAGTATGATTGTGAGAGTGAATCGAAGCAAATAGCAATGTGATATCATTTTTAAAATCTTTTCATCTCTTCTGTGTTTTTTCGTTTTATTTTGTGCATAAATGATCAAGAAATCACATTTTTGCTGTTATGATAGAAACACAAATATTATCCGTGAAAAAATTATCGTAAAAATATATAAAACCAGGGTTTTCAATGACTATAATGCCAAAATTTAGACCTCTAATAGGTAAAAACTTTTCGCTAGTCAAATTTTTGCCAAAACACATATCCTTTGATTTATCGATTGTTATTGAATTTGGCAGAAATTTCAGTTATTTGACCGTATCTCACTCTATTTTTTAATTTTTTTGACGGTTAAAAAACCAAATTGTAGAAAAAAATGTGATACAACTTTTAGTCAACCGCGTCAAAATGGTTGGAGAATTTCTAAACTATGAAAAATGTCCCCAAAGTCTGAGTGAAAAAATCAGCTCCTTAAATTCGACATGCGGTTTGCGCTACGGTCAGATACGGTCAAATAACTGAAATTTCTGGCAAAATCAATAACAATCGATAAATCGAAGGATATGTGTTTTGGCAAACATTTGACTAGCGGAAAGTTCTTACCTAGTAGAGGTCTAACTTTTGACATTATAGTCATTGAAACCCCCGGGAGGCATTTCGGAAGCATTACAAGTGAGTTGTTCGAGCAAACGTCTGCACACTTTTCCAAAAATGGTATAATATCGATAAACTATAAGTTCTAGATATTTTGTTTTGGATTTTGCGCTAAGATTGAATAAAATAATGAAAATGTTTTCAGAGTTGAATTTTGAAATGTTCTCGTTCATTTTCATGTCTCTTTTCTCTTTGATTGATGAACATTTCATATCAAAACAACACTCAAAAATCGACAAATTTTGTAATTCAAAAAAAGTTATATTATCATTTTTTCATATTTCGTCTGCTCGTCTAATAGAGTAACCGTTGGCGCAACTTTCTTGTCTAATCGAGAAGCTTTCGATCTGGAAAAATGTTTTTTTTTCTTCAAAGTAAGCAAGGTTTTTAATCATAAATAACTGTTTCGATTAAATATACACTTACCTAATATATTCTTCGAAATTTCTCAAGTTCATATTATCTTCATTCGATTCACGCTCGAACGTGTAACAAATTTCAAAATGTCCGCTCCAAACCTTCAAAAAATCGATCGTAGATGCTGCAGAAAGCCATGCAAAGACAATTTGTGGTATCACAATTCCAACTTGCTTCGTTTCTTCAGGGTTGTCAAATCCCGACTTGACAGTGGCAATGAAAAGAATTAAATGAAAAGTTGTCATAATCCATGGGGTCTCTTTTTTGAGTTCAATTGTGTTCATGAATGGGCCAATGAAATAGTAATAAACTGAGATTGTAAAGATGAGGAAAAACGACTGATAGAAGTATATGAAAAACTGAAAAAAAAAACATTTCTAGTCAACGCAAGCGTCTGCAAATGCGCTCTACTGCAACCCCGCCCACCTTTGTCAAAATAGTTCTCACTCTATAGAGAGCAGTCAGACAGTAAGTGTCTGGCCTCTCTCCCCAAAAGGAGAACTATTCATACGAGGTGGGCGGAGTTGCAGTAGAGCAGGTATGCAGACGCTTGTGTTGACTATACCCTCTTTTGTCAACCTACCAAATTATCAAACGGGATGAAATAACAAAGTGTTCTTGCAATTGCACAAGTCATTGCAATGCTTCCAAACCCAAAGAGCATCACTTGTCGACATCTTTCCCCCTTTTCAAGTGTTCCCCGATAACTTGGACCAGATAAGGTGACTTTTAAAAGTTTAGGAATCCACCAGACAAGAAAGTTGAAAAGTTCGGCAATCAGAAGTTGGCCAATAGTTGCATCCGGTTCGATTATCCAGGAGAATATGGTGCAGAGGATAAGAACTGAAAGAAATAGGCATTGAGCAACTGCTAAATCTCCTTTTTTTTTGAGGTTCGAGTCCATGAGAACTAGAGTGTCGTCCAGCGAGACTATTCCCGCAATTCTCGTTTTGTCTCGCGATCGTCCCGCCTCGGGCTCGTCTCGCCTTGTCTTGCAAAATGATCGCCTCGACTCGTTCTCGCAAAAGATCGTTTTTGTCCCGGATCGCAATTGCTCGAAATGCTCGTTGATCACGTGAAATATACTATTTTCTAGCAAAAATTTACTCATAAAATTGGATTTCTTTGCGGGTTGCGATCCGGGACCGAAACGATCTTTTCCGAGAACGAAAGAAGACGAGACGAGGCTCGTGAACACAAAAACAAGACTCGCAAGTTTTCTCGCGCTCGACGAGCATCAATCCTCTCGAGACGGTACACTAATGAGAACAAAAAAAGCACAAACTTTTTTTCAAGTTTTGATTAACTCACCTAACGCAGCAGGCAGATTCCATATGTTACTCATTTGGATATAAGAACCAAAATTCGTTTCATTCCGCACTGCCTCCGAAAGAACAGTGACGTTAAAGTCAATTGTAACCATTCCATTTTCCACATAATGATCCTCCAAATCCTTCCATTTTATCACTTTTAACACTCTTCCAGCATTGGAATCCAAACAACTGTCAAACGTAAATTGGCTCCATTTTCTGACATAATCCTTGATTTGGAGCTCACATTCTAGTCGAGCACTCATGCAATAGAAAAAGCGTCCGTCATATTTCAGCGGACAGTCTGAATACAAAACTGCTTCCAGACATGAATCTGTTTTTGATGGTTTGATGAGAAGTTTTCTGTAATTTTTTTTTAATTTAAAAAATCAGTCGTTACGAAAGCTTGCGTTCTAAAACTGGACAATTTTCAATTATTTTCAAAAAGTTTTTTTTTTCGGAAACTTCTCGAACCGACAAAAAAACTCACAGTCCAATAATTCCGATGTTCACAAACTTCTCAATACCAGAAGTCGATTTTTTCAATTTTTCAATATCCTCAATTTCCAATCGGAGAGTATTCACAATCGGGAATGAATAAAAATCGGAAAGTTTTGGGACATATTTTTTTATTTGAATTTTCATACTTTCAACTAAAAAAGTGTTGGGGAAAGTATACAAGCATTTCCTTTTGAAGTGATAAGAAGAATGACGAGGAACTGATTTTTGAGTTAGAGACGTAGAAATTTTCTGGTCTTTAGAGATTATAAACGGAAAGGAGCTTATTCAGAAAAAGAAAAATGACGCATTATGATTATTTGTTATCACCAAAAACTAGTGCAATCTACATACTTTTTTTTTCATCAAGTGGTTTTTTGGACTTCATTTTTGAATTTTCTTCACCGCTGAATGATTTTTGATTATCAAAAAGAATCGTATAGGCGTAGGAAATTCAACAATGAGTCAAAGACAATGTATATTACGGATTACGAAATGAGGCAGTCAGACCTAAAAGACTATCAGCAAACTTTTTTGGCTTTTGATGGCGAAGATGGTTTGTTTGAGAAAATAAGATATGCAATTGACAAAAACATTGGCGGATTTACCATTTTGGAGCCGGACTTGGATGACTCAGAGGGTCACCTTCTTTTGCATTTGCGTTATGCTCGATATTGTATTAAAAACACCGGTTACACTTCTGTTGAGTATGATTGTGATAGTGAAACGAAGCAAATATCAGAATTATATTATTTTTTAAAGGAGGACTGAACTCGGGTTTTTTTTAATTTCAAATGCAGTTTTTCATTCTGATCATTTTCTTTCACTACGACTACACTCAAAAATCACTCTAAACGGGTGAAAAAGGCGTTTGAAAGAAGCACGCAATACAGATTGATGGCCTAGGATCCGACAAATGTGCGACTTGCGCGCGCTTTTTTCCCAATTCCTAGGCCGTGAACCTGTACGCAGTCATGCCTTCAAACGCCGTTTTCTACCATTTAGATTGATTTTTGAGTGTGGTCGTAGTGAAAGAAAATGATCAGAAAAAAAAACTGCGTCATAATTTGAAATTAAAAAAAACCGAGTTCAGTCCACCTTTAAATCTTTTCATTTATTTTTTTTTGCTTAATTGTGAGCATAAATGATCAAGAAATCACATTTTTTGTTGTTTAGATCAAAACACAAATATTATCCGCAGAGTGAGAAATTATTATCAAAATGTACAGGGTGGCCCATAAGTATGCGCTGGAAGTCGACCGTTTCTAATTACTTTCTCTTTTTTTAGCTAAAAAACTCAAAAGACAATAAAATGGTATAATTATTGTTATTTTTTTGCATAGAGACGATACTAGGTCTCCTTTATCATACAAATTTACTTATCATCTAGCCCCGCCCATTTCTGGGTTCAGAATAGCTTGAAGACTTTGATTTGGAAAGATGGAAAATGTAGAATATGGATAGGTAAGCGAGTATTTTAGCTAAGAATAGAAATAGGAATTTGAAACGGTCGACTTCCAGCGACTGGAAATTACGCCTACTTTTCAAACTCCGCCCACTTTTTGCAGTTTATTATTTTTCAGGGATGGGAAATCTCGGGCTGAGTTCCCTTTTCGACTTGGCCCGGGCCGGCCCGGTCGGCCCGATCAATCATTTTATGCTCGCTTGGAACATCCCAAGTTTTTCCTGAATTCCAAATGTTTCTGTATACAACACATCTCACGGCAGAATGCAGAAAAAAAATTGTGGTCCCCTCTACATGAAATTGACAATCCTCAAACTAATTTTATCAATCTTTTTGATTTTTCGGGCACTTTTTTCAATTCACGTCATGAAATAGATGGTTATCAGTTCTTTCCTTCGCTTATCAGTCGTCTTAAAAACCTTTCCTATACATCATTTTCAATTCATTATTTTTTTTTTGAATTTTGCCAAACACAAACTTGTTTTATAGAGGATGTCAAGTTTATTGAATATGCCTGATATAGTTTTGTCCAAAATTTTGGAAAAATGTGATTTTGTCTCAATGTAAGTCAATTTTTTCATTTTTTTCCCCTAAAATTTGGTTTTTTTCAGCTTAATCCTTAGAAAAACTTGTCACGATCTCCGCAATTTTATCGATGACACAAAGCCTGTGCAATCTATTTATGAAATTCATGTTTTTGGATTTTCCGACTTCATCTCGATGAAAATTGTTGTGGGAGGTCAAGCTAAGAAAAAATACCCAAATGGAGATTCGATCGTTATTAATTATTGCAAACACCCATATGGATCCGAAATTATCTGGAAAAGAAGTGACAAAGATCGCGAGAGAATATCCGAAGGCTTAAGATATATTGATCGTTTTTCAATCGATATCGATAATATTTTGAATTATCGCATGCCGATTCTTGATAAATTTGAGTTTATCGGACTCTTGAAAGTTTCTGTGCTCAATAAAATTAGAGAAAGCTTAAAGTCTAGACGGCGACTTCTTCGAGTTAGACACCTAACAATCATCGGAGATGATGAAGATGAAATTCTGGAAGTTCTCCCATATATTTGCCCAAAATCATTGAAAACCTTGGAAGTTCGGCGTAACACTATGGACAAAATAACGAAAATCGATAAACTGACAAAGTTGGAACAATGGAAAAACAGCGAGAACTTGGTGTGCCATTGGAATAAAGTTTTGCCGCCGCCTATTCAAAATTTTACGCATTTTACAACAGTTTCGATTACTTTCGACCGATTCATGGCAGATTCAGTTAAGTTTTTGAAAGAGGTGAGGTTCTTAGTTTTTGGGTATAATTTTTTGGGATACACTGGAGAAGACGGGTCCCAAAGAAGCAAAAAAGTTCTTTTTTTTTCAAAATGTCCATTTTCTGAATGCCCATTCTCTTCTAAACGCCTATTTTCTGAAGGCCCTTTTTTACTAAGTTTCCTTTTTTCTAAATGCTAATTTTGTGGATGCCCTTTTTTCTGAATGCCCAATTTTTGAATGACCTTTTTTTTTACTAAATGTCCATTTTCTGAATGACTTTTTTTTTTCTCTAAATTCCCATTTTCTGAATCCTCTTTTTTTAATGCCCATTTTTTGGGTTACCTTTTTTTCTTAATGCTCATTTTTTGAATGCCCCTTTTTTCTAAATGCCCATTTACTGAATGCCCTTTTTTTCTAAATGCCCATTTTGTGGATGCCCTTTTTTTCTAAATGCTCATTTTCTGAATCCTCTTTTTTAATGCCCATATTCTGGCTGACTTCTTTATTTGTAATTTTCATTTTCTGAATGACCTTTTTTTCTCTTAATTCCCATTTTCTGAATCCTCTTTTTTTTAATGCTCATTTTGTGGGTTACCTTTTTTTCTAAATGCTCATTTTTTGAATGCCCCTTTTTTCTAAATGCCCATTTACTGAATGCCCTTTTTTTTACTAAATGTCCATTTTCTGAATGACCTTTTTTTTTCTCTAAATTCCCATTTTCTGAATCCTCTTTTTTTAATGCCCATTTTTTGGGTTACCTTTTTTTCTTAATGCTCATTTTTTGAATGCCCCTTTTTTCTAAATGCCCATTTACTGAATGCCCTTTTTTTCTAAATGCCCATTTTGTGGATGCCCTTTTTTTCTAAATGCTCATTTTCTGAATCCTCTTTTTTAATGCCCATATTCTGGCTGACTTCTTTATTTGTAATTTTTATTTTCTGAATGACCTTTTTTTCTCTTAATTCCCATTTTCTGAATCCTCTTTTTTTTAATGCTCATTTTGTGGGTTACCTTTTTTTCTAAATGCTCATTTTTTGAATGCCCCTTTTTTCTAAATGCCCATTTACTGAATGCCCTTTTTTTCTAAATGCCCATTTTGTGGATGCCCTTTTTTTCTAAATGCTCATTTTCTGAATCCTCTGTTTTTAATGCCCATATTCTGGCTGACTATTTTATTTGTAATTTTCATTTTCTGAATGCCCTTTTTTTCTATATTTTCTATATTATGAATGCTCTGTGGGATTTTTTTGGGATTTTTCCGCCCACACGGGACTTTTTTTGCTCCCATAGGACCCTCCTTCTCCAGTGGGGCCATTTTTTAACTATAACTTTTTCAGCACTTTCTCAATTCCACTTCTACCTCGAAACATTTTCTATTACGTTCACATCAATATTCATCAGAAGATCAACTAACTAAGGTACTCGGACCACCTTCTATCACTTCTATTTATTATATGATGAGAAAATTGGAATGGTTTTTCAAAAGCTTAAAGAACCCTGATTATGCTCTCCAAATCACCTATTTACCGTACTTTGTTGAAATGGAATTCGTGCATATGGCTCAAGTCCCAGCAGGTGTTACAATTATTGGTTAAGGGGGGACTTTTATCACTTTTTTTCATCATCACGTTTTTTTCAATGTGATTCACTTTTTTATTATGAATTCACTTGGAACTCGTTGATTACACTTCCGTTTTCAAATTGATCTTTTTTTGACAAATCAATCTGGTTTTTTTTACGAGAATTTTATTGTATACACGTAAAATAACAAAAAAATCAGTAACTGAATTATAAGATTCAACAGTGCTATCCCTAGTCGGAACTGGACCAATCAGAACCAGAAAAATTAGAACTGTACCTTATCAGAATTGCCTGGATGAGAACTGACACTTCTTTGCTGCAATGGCCTGCAAACAGTGAAGAGTGTGCAAAAACCAGCATTTGAAAAGTTCTTATCCGGGAGCAGTTTTTAAACGGTCGGTTCTTATAAGGTTATTTGTCCCGTTCTTAATTGACCAGTTCTGATTAGGGATAGCACCGT
Source organism: Caenorhabditis doughertyi (assembly GCA_963572265.1). NCBI lineage: Eukaryota > Metazoa > Nematoda > Chromadorea > Rhabditida > Rhabditidae > Caenorhabditis > Caenorhabditis doughertyi. The sequence continues at coordinate 20,854,375 of OY751557.1, read as the reverse complement.
TTTAACGGTATTGCATTCTGAAACCTTCCGGAACTTTGTTTCTATCCATATTTCTGAACATAATAGTATACGAAAAGATAAAAACTTCGAGAACTGTCTCGGAATTAGTTTCATTTGTGAAAAACCATGCTTTTCCTTTTCTGCATAATGCGAATGTATCCACGGGAGAAAATCCAAAAAATCCTGCCAATTCTCCCTCATCGATACGTTTCTCAGTGAGCAATTCGAAACATTTTGTTTTCGAATTGGAGTTGAGAAATAGCTGAAAAAAGAGAATAATTTTCTAGTTTTTTGGCACTGTATGGTAATTGTGGACCCAAAAAAATCGTAGACCTAAAAAAATGTAGACCCAGAAAAAATGTGGACCCAAGAAAAATCTAGGACCCATGAAAATTCGTAGACCGAAAAAAATCGTGGGACTAAAAAATGTAGACCCAAAAAAAAAATAGTGAACCCAATAGAAAAATCTTACACCTAAAAAAATGTGGACCTAAAAAATCGTGGACCTAAAAAAATGTGGACACAAAAAAATCATGGATTTAAAAAAATCGTGGACCCAATAAAAAATAATGGACCCAAAAGAAAAATCTTCGACCTAAAAAAATGTGGACCCAAAAAAATCATGTACCTAAAAATAGTAAACCTAAAAAAGTAAGTGTGGACTTAAAAAAATGTGGACCCAAAAACAAATCATAGACCTAAAAAAAACCGGCCATGTTCCAGAATCGGGGACCGAGTGTCAAAATCGTGGATTGAAAAAAATTTAGGACCCAAAAAAAAAAACATGGGCCCAAAAAATTCGCGGACCCAGAAAAAATCATGGACCTAAAAAAATCACAAGGGCTCAGAAAATGGACACGGTCCACTATTTTGCCCACGTTTTCAGAAAACCAACCTCCTTCAAAAAAACTATCATATCCAGTGTTATTTCGTGAATCAATATAAATAATTCCGTAAAATGAGCAAATTTCTGAATTGGAGCCAAAACTCGAAATCCCCAAGTTATTCTCAATGATTGAGCTTCATTCCATTGGTCAAGTTTCATAATTTCATCCAGATCCAAATTTCGAAAATTGTTCATATCCTCATGCAAAAGTTCAATTATAGCCAAAGATTTCGGACAGATGAATGGAAGGATTTGCAGAAAATCATATTGAGTGTAACCCCATATTATCAGACATCGCACTTTAAATGGATTTGGCCTTAATTTCAATATTCTTCCAATTTCTTCGACATAATCTCGATTCAAACCAAGCCAGAGCTCCGGTAAAATTGACATTCGGAGACTTAAAATTATTCTGATATCCTCCAATAATATCTTCATGCATCCTTCATTTTTTATTAACTTTACTCCACTTTTTTTCATAAAATTTACTCCAGTGGCTTTTATCCAGCTTATCTCACATCCTTTTTTCGTATTTCGATAGTAAACTTTTACACAGTTCTCGTCGAATGGATTAACTTCTCCGAACAATATAAATAGTTCAATGTTTATTGAAGTTTTCAAAATTCGAACTTTATCAATGCGAAAATCGATACTTGTGCCATCAATAAAGTTTCGGAGGTTGTGACACGTTTTTCGAAGAGTTAAACTGAAAAACATAATCAATTGGAAAAATTGAATTATTGTTAATTTTTGTTCATAAGCAAGTGCGCCCCACTAGACAGTTCATTTTTTGAAAAAATGTTTTTCAGTTTTGTCAAATGTGTTTTTTGGAGTTATTTCCGAATTTCGCTGAAAAAACAATTATTTTTGTGATTTTTCGACTACCACCATCTGAAATATGAATTTTTCGACTGAAAATGACACTTCCAGCCCTCTCTTCGACCTAAATCTGATCAAAAACCTAGAAAAAAAGAAAAAGTTTCGATTCAAAAATATTATTTTTTCTCGATTTTCGGTGAAAAAATCTTCTGAATAGGTGTTTTTCTAGCGAAAAACTTTATTCTCCGAAAGTGATATACATTGAAGTGCTGAGTCTAAATTTTTTGGCACTGGAAAATTTTTTTTTTGTCTTTTTTTCGATAACTGGAGGAACGGTTTTCTGACATTTCCAGTAAGGAAAAGTCAAAAATTTCATCAAAATCACCAGAAAAAAAAAACTGAAAAAATGACCACAAATTATCAAAATTTTTTGAATCCAGCCCGACAGAATTTACCATCGAGCCGGCCCGCCAAATCACAAGTATGGTGTTGTCCCATTTTCAATTTTTTTTTTCCAAATTTCCGACTTGCCGACTAAAAATTCCAAACTATTGGATTTTTTTTAACCGTTTTCGTCATTATTCCATAAAAACCGCCAGTAAAACAGATATCGAAAAATTTCGAAAAAAAAGTATATGCGTCTCTCTACTAAAAATGCCCCTCTAATGGTGGTGCCCTCCGGATGGAGAGGTGGAAAAATAGCGGGACATGCACTACTAATTCGATTCTTACGGTAACTTACATCGATACTATATCACACTTTGCCAATATATCCTTCATTACAACATCAGGCATATTCATTAACGAAATTGTGCGTTTTTTGCGAAATATTATTTTAGAAATACAGAAAACCATTGTTGAATAGTGATGAAACAGGAAAGAATGATGATGTAGCTTGGTTAGAGGAAATGATAAGAAAAACCGTACAACTTGAATAAGTGATAAGGAAGGGGGCGATACGTCAATAAAAGCGAATGACAAATAATCGTATATAACACCGGCACCCCTAATAGAACGGCCTAGACCAGCACCAGGCTTAATCGGAAAAACTTTTTCGGAAAATCGGAAAATTAAATAATTTTCCCAAAAATAATTTCATAAAATTCTCCGACGAAAAAATTTTACGAATTATTTTTTTCGGAAAATTTTCCGCCGGAAAATCGGAAAATTCGGAATTTCTGTTTTCCGACTCCGACCAACCCAGACCAGCACTCAGACGTGTACTTTCAAAAAATAGACCAGCATTCTCTAGTAGACCGGGTTTTCCAATAAAATAAAGTTTTTCTGTCCAGAACTATTTTTAAGACATCAGAAAGGGCTGTGTAAAATTCAGGCTTTAGCTTACTGTATCAAAAAAATTTCTTTTGTTTCGGCTCGAAAATTTCCACTTTTTCAATAAACTTTCCTGAAAAACAATTTGTTCTCCTTCAGCTCTATTATTTTTGACTATTACACCGGCTCGCCACGCTATAATTGAAAGTAACTGCCAGAGGGCCGTTCTATTAGAGATTGCCGGTTTATTTTCTAAAATTTTTCGGATTTTCCCAAACAATATCTTCAAAAACGTATGATTATTTCAAAAATTCTGGAAAAAACCGTTGGAAAAAAAGTTTTCCTTCTTTACTAATGGGAGCCGGTTTATTGAGGGTGCTGTTCTAATAGGGGTGCCCGTAGAAGTTACTTCAACGAAGAGTCTGTCAAACAACAACAGCACTTGAATCAGGAGAATTTACTTGAAACTATAAAACAAAAATCTTTATAAAACAAGGATTTTTTTCAAAATTTCTCAAAATTGATAACTAGGAGGAGGTGTCAAAGGTCGTGGCGGTTGTGTTGTCGTCGGCGGCGGAGTTTCGTCCTTTTCACAGTATTTGAATGCAATCACCAGTGATACGATAGACCCGACCAAATAGAAACAAGAAGAGATAAGAATGAAATATGCAGAGATGTCGGCCTGAGAAAAAAATTAGAAGTAAAAACAAAAACTTGAGCATTTTTACCTGGATTGGAGTTAGGAATTCGGCAAGATAGAAACCCTGTGTTAAACAAATTATGAATGCAGCAAAAATGATTATGAAGTTGATGAAAAAGGCAGCTGACAAAACTCTGTAGTAGGGTTTTCGAAGAGTATTGTCTGCGAGCCGGTGAAGGTTCATCCTGAAAATTTTTTTTTACAATTAAGTTTTTCCGTGGGCTTGTCAGTGCGGCCGACCCTAGACCCTTTTAGAGAAGCTTTTTTTGGGGACCTTGACATGTCGGAACAGGATTTTACCGCGATGATGCCTGTCAACGTTGTATGGAGTTTCGGATTCCGGACTCCGTTTTCCGAAATCCGGAATCGAAAAAATCTATTCCGTACAACTCCGATGCCCGTCTTTTTCATTTTTCAAGTGGAGCTCTGGGAAGCTCTGAGCTATCTATGCTCCAAGCCTTTTCCCCGCACCCGTCAACTGTCGGCCGCTAGATCTACTAATTTTAGAGAGTTCGCTGCCACCGCCGTTTCAACTGTACACTGTTGGAGGCGTAGTGTAGTGGTGTTAAAATACCAGACGGTTTCCGGCGCTTCGCGCCTCAACTGCCTGGCATCCGCTGGGTTACGGGATTTTGACTATGTGTATAGATAGCACAGGGCTTATCAGTGATCCTATCAGGAAACGGAAAAGACGGGCATCATCCCGTCAGCATTCTCTATCGGTCAGTCAGAATTTTATGAAATTCGGTTCACTGAGAGCCTCGCTACGCCATCCGACGGACGAACAAACAGACATACGAAATCTTTGTGGTAATAATAGTAAAGATTTCTGGTGAACTTAACATACGAGTTCGATTCCTCGCTGTGGCTAATTTTTGGTTTTTCTTTTAAGCGACGAGAGAACACAATTTTTGTGAAATCCATGTGGTTGAGCAGGAAACGGTTTAGTTATTAACTGAATTCATTAAAAATAAACTTACGCTAATCTACGAGCAGCTATTAGTGGGAGGATAGATGTGATTGGTGAAAGGAATAGCAAAATAGACCCGAACAAAGCCAAAGAAGGATTCTGAAAATTTTAAATTTTTAACAAGACAAAGAATAAATCATACCTTTGAAGTCGGCACATTCGAAAAATTGTTTAAGTCGAATAACATTAAAATATACGGTAATGAAACTGCAATTATATCAGAAAGGACTGCAGCCCAGTAAATCCATTGAAGAGTTTTTAGTTTTTTGTCTCTGACGACAGGACTTGTGGTAACAGTGATCATTGCACTATCCCCATTGCTATTTTCCATATAGATGAAGCCAGCGGTCATGATGAATTTCGAGTTGAAAAGTGATAAAATCGGTTACTTCGCCAACTTAAATAAGCATGCAATGGTTTTAGTTTTCAGTGTTATCAGGTTTTATTAATGATATCATTCCAAGAATGGGGGGGGGGGGGTTTAGTTTGATGTATGAGATAGAACTAAAAGTTTGAAAAAATGTGGAAAAGTTTCACAATTGGTATTACGTGACGCTCTTCTGGGCTGAAATTTGAGAAAAAAATGACTTGAAAAAATTGGGAATCTATGCAGTATTAGTCATGCTAAATCATGAGCAATCGCGCTCTACTAGACTCAATATTACGATTTCTTCCACTTTCTGTGAATGACCTGTTTACGGCGGACTTTCCGGTTTTCGAAAAACAAAATTTTCCGGTTTTTGCACCAAAATGCCTACTCTAAAAGTTATTGTGCGCCGTAAATTTAGGTCCGAAAAAAGTCTGAAACTGTCATTTTCAATCAAAAAATGCATTTCCAGATAATTTCAGATAAAGACAGATAGAAACGCATATTCTAATGTGATTTTGCACAGAAAATTAAAAAAAACTCAAAGTATTTGAGTAGGAAATGTTTTTATTTTTATAGATTTTCAACCAGATTTAGGTCCAGAAGACGAATGAAACTGTCATCAAAAAATGACATTCTTAGATAATTATAGTCAAAAATTACAAAAAAAATACTTTTTTCTATGGAATTAGAACGTTTCCAAATTTCGGGAAAAAAAGTCGGAAAATTTGACGGGTCGCAAATTTTCGAAAAATTGAAAAGTATTCAGTATTCAAAGTATTCAAAAAGTATTCAAAATTGAAAAGTATCAAAAATTCGAATTCAGCCGCTTAAAATTTTTTTTGCGATTTCCGATTTCTAACAAAAAACTGTACCGTTTGCCAGTTTTAGGTTTTTCTTCACCGAAAAAAAACTTTTTTTTCAAACTTTTTTTGAATCCGGGCCGGCCCAGAAAGTCACATATATGGTTTTTAACCATTTTTGTTCCCAATTTTTTTTTTCAATTTCCCCATCCAGGTACAAAACACGAAAAAACCCCCCAGTTTGTACAGTCTGAAATAGTCCAAAAAGTCAACTTTTCATCGCCGGAAATGTCAAACATCGCTCTTATCAATAGAGCATCAAACTACGGCTGCGAATGAAACTGATAGTACCCAATTTCTGTCTCTGATCTTCGTTTTCTTTTTGTGTCTACATGTATAATATATTCCCAATTTCCAAGTTCGAAAAAATGTATATAAAAATCTGTATTCAAAAAATAATTTTAAAAAAAACATGGAAATTATCGAAATTGGTTTCTCGGCTTAGCCCATTCCATCAAACATTGCCAATTCTCAACACTTTCGGACACGGAAAACTCCAAATGCCTGTCTTTTTCTGCAACCAGTACCCATTTATAGCCAGATGATTCCGATATTCCAGGTGTAATTCGGGGTTGTCCAAGGATTCGGATAAATTGATTGGTGTCAATTAGTTTGCAATGTATAAGAAATGTGGTCATATATTGAGAAGTGAGAAACATCTGAAAAATAGAGGGTTTTATATTTCCGGGAAACCTTCAATACATCGGCACCCCTAATAGAAGAGCACTTCTAATTCCGAATAAATTTTGCTGGTTGAACTTTGTATTGGGGAGGCATATGAATGAGCAAGCGCGCCCCACTGGACTTACATGTATTACTTCCAAAGTGTCACCCCTGGAATCCATCGGGTCTAGGTGCAAAAGTTAGACCCCCCGAAGGGTAGAACTTTGGCGGAGTTCATTTTTTGAAAAGCGGCCTATTTCCAGATTTATTGATTTTTTTGTATTTTACAAAAATTTTGGGTTTTTTGACCGTAACTCGGTCAATTTTGGAGATTTTTTTAAAGTTAAAGAACGAAAATGTAGAACTCAATAGGATCTTATTTTTTGCTCAACTGAACGTTTTAGCCAAAATACGATAAAAGGACCAAAACGGACCCCAAAGACGAACCGAAAAAATAAACGTAGATTCGTTTTTTTCAAGTTGCGCCCATTCGATTCAGCGTAAAAAATGAGGCAAAACCTCTTTTTTGCTTTTCTCAAGTTATCGTCATTTTCGAAAGAAAAAATCGATATTTTAGCTGAAAATGACTTTTTTGGCTTGGATTAGGTGGTTTAGGCTGATTTTTGATCGAACCAAGGGTTTGTCTGGTCTGAAAATATTTTTTCTGAGTGATTTACATCATATTACATCATTTCCAATCAAAAAACCCAAGTTTTGAAGATTTAATTTTTTTCAAAAAAATTTCGAAACTTTTTCAACAAACTTTCCAAAATTTCAAAACTCAAATTTTTTGATTGGAAACAGTATAATATGATGTAAATCACACAGAAAAAACATTTTCAGACCATAACAACCCCTGGATCGATTAAAAATCAGCCTAAACCACCTAATCCAAGCCAAAAAAGTCATTTTCAGCTAAAAAATCGATTTTTTCTTTCGAAAATGACGATAACTTGAGAAAAGCAAAAGTGAGGTTCTGCCTCATTTTTTACGCTGAATCGAATGGGCGCAACTTGAAAAAAGCGAATCTACGTTTATTTTTTCGGTTCGTCTTTGGGGTCCGTTTTGGTCCTTTTATCGTATTTTGGCTAAAACGTTCAGTTGAGCAAAAAATAAGATCCCATAGAGTTCTACATTTTCGTTTTTTAACTTTAAAAAAATCTCCAAAATTGACCGAGTTACGGTCAAAAAACCCAAAATTTTTGTAAAATACAAAAAAATCAATAAATCTGGAAATAGGCCGCTTTTCAAAAAATGAACTCCGCCAAAGTTCTACCCTTCGGGGGGTCTAACTTTTGCACCTAGACCCGATGGATTCCAGGGGTGACACTTTGGAAGTAATACATGTTAGTACTTGAATTTTTCCCACTTTCAGAGAATGAATTTTTTTGGTGAATTTTCCGGCTTTAGGTATCAAAACGTCTATTCTAAAGTGGTAATCATCAAAAATCAAAAAAAAGTAAAGTTTTTGAGTAAGACAATTTCCTATTTTTTCTGGTTTTCAACCATATTTTTTTTTTGTTCAAATGGAGAGCTGAAACAGTCAATATCATTTAAAAATTCATTTTTCAGATAACTATTCTCAAAAAAATGACCCAATTAGGCGTTTTTTCGCGTGGAAATCGAAAAATATTTACAAAAAGTTCATTCGCCGAAAATGAAAAAAAAATATTTTCAAAAAATCAACCGAGTCTAGTGAGGCGCGCTTGCTCAAGCATATGTCTTCCTAATAGTGGTTTGAAATATTCATTGTGAGATTTGCCTGATACACCGTAAAAACTTTATTACACCGGCGCCCCTAACAGAACGGCACCTCCAATATACATGCGCTCTTTGATGGAAACAGAAAAAAATTTTAATTTCAGCACACATTTTTTGAAAATTTCCTGAAAAATGCTTCTAGTCTGCATGATCAAAACAGAAAAAAAAAGACCAAAGTTTCAATGGAATTGGCCAGAATTTTCCAAAAAACTCATAAGTTTGAAAAATCCGAAAAAGTTTGAAAAATAGAGCGGCAACCCCTATTAGAACGGCATCTCTTAGGAACCGGCAAACAAGAGCGGCATACCGGTGTAATGAACTTTTGAAAATACCGCTTACCTCTCGCAATTCTTCCAGGTCTTTTCCGCAAAATGAATTTCGAAAAATTGCAATTGATATCAAATGTGAAAAATTTTGGAGTGGCGCAGTAGTGACCATATTATAAAAACTGACAATTTTCAGATTTTTCCATTGATCCGTTTGAAAAATTTCATCACTTTCAAAATTATCAATTTTCCTTTTTGATAAGTCCATTTTGTGGAGAAAAATTGGATTTAGATATGGTAAAATCGTCATTATTTCAGCTTGATTTTCAGCTCCAATTGAAAGATTTCGAACTGGAATTTGGTAGTTCCAGGAGCAAAAATGTATTTTTAGATGCTCCAGCAATTCATTATCATCCATTGAAGAAGTTTCAAAATAAACATAGAAAGTCTGAATTGGACTTTTTTGATTTCTAAGAATTAGATTAAAATCATTCAAAAAAATTTCAACGTAATCACAATTTTCCAGCTGCTTTTCCTTGAAAATATGTCCATTTCTACCATTGACCAGGCATCCATTGTTATGTTTTTCGTACTTATTTTCAATCGAATTGTAGGGCAAACTCAATCGAATCAAGTTTGGATGGAACGATATACTGACGTGCTTCAGATGAGATTCTGGTTTGACGTCGTCTATAAAATTTCGGAGATGACGACACACTTTTTGGAGGGATATTCTGGAAAACAATTTGTGCTGAAATTTTGTGAAATTCTGAATTAGAAAAAAAAAAAAAAACTAACATTGATCGAAAATCCAATTTTTTCAAAATTTTATTCATGGCAAAATCTGGTAGATCAGTTAAAGTGGGAATGGACATTTTCAGATTTGAATTGAAAAACCAAAAAAAAAAGTAAAAATCAATTTTTTGAAAAACTGATAAGAAATTTTAATGACACACATAGATGAAACGCGACATTTTTTCGACATTTTCCCGTCCTTCTTTCTAAAAATATATTTTTCTTATCTGTTGATTATTACACATCATTTTTGCCGTTTCACCGGAGCATTTCAAAAAAAAATCCATGCCGAGTGAAATTTCTTTATTGAGTTTTCCGGATGTTGCCCTCACCAAAATTTTGGAAAAATGCGATTTTGTTTCAATGTGAGTTTTTAAAAAAGTTTTTTATCTTCATTTTATGACAAAAACCAGACTGCTGTCCCAATTTCGAAAAAAGTTACCACTTTTCTAAAGACGTTCTGAAGAGACGCAGACAGGCGAGAGTGTCTGACCGTCTGCGTCTCTTTTAATAAAATTCTCAAGCTCTTTTCAAAACTACCGTAAAACTGTGTTAGAAGGGCCTCAATGAATGGGATCACATTCGATAAAAAACACCCCTCTATTAAAAGGGCACCCCTAATAATTTAGAAAATGATCGCTTTCACCAAAGTTTTTATATCAATTCTATAAAAAAAAGTTTTTCTGGGATAAATAGAAGAGTCCCCTTAATATAAGAGCCCTCAAAACACTGTCTGGTACAACAGAAGTGCATGCTCTTCTAATAAAGGTTTTTTTTCAGCTTGACCCTCAGGAAAGTTTGTCACGATCTCCGAAATTTCATCGATGACGTCAAGCCTGAGCTCGATATGTCCAAAATAGAAATTTGGGGGCGGACCGATTCCATTGAAATCGAATTTTGTTTCGAAAAAAAATGGGGAAATCAAAGAGTGATTGTGAAATATGAAAAAGACGAAATTGGAAGCAAGCTCACTTGTTGGCGGAATAGTAAACGAAGAGAAAAATTTTTCAAAGATGAAAGTGTGACGGACGTTTTTTTGAGGGATTTCCAAGCGCTTCTGAGCCTTCGTTTACCAATTTTACATGCTTTTAAAATGCACGGTCTACTCGAATCAGAATTTGTGGAAAAATTAACATTTTGTCTAAAATTGAGACCGATCCGAGCCGAAAATATTGCCATATGTGGAGAAAATCAAGCAAAAATCGTTGGACTTCTCTCAAACTTTTCCTCGTTCACTAGAATCGAAATTTCTAGTCTAAGAGGTGGCAGAGATGAGACCTTCCCTCCTCTGGAAATGGATGAAATAATAAAATTGGATCAATGGAAAGAAGCCAAAGAATTCTGGTGTCTCGGTTTCCAAATTTCGGCGCCAATTCAAAATTTTGAGCATTTCAACAAGGTATGGATTCGTCTTGAGAAGCTAACCAAGGATTTGTTGATGTTTTTGAAAATGGTGAGCTACTGTGAAACCTGAAATTGAGCGGCCCATTTAATTGGGTGCTACCTCTAATCAGATCTGGACAAATCAGAACCGACCCTTATAAAAACCGATTGTTTTAGAACTGCGCCGGATAAGAACTTTTCAGATGCTCGTATTTGGGCACTTTTCACTGCTTGCAGGCCATTGCAGCAAAGTAGTGTTGGTTCTCAACCGGGCAGCTCTGATATGGTACAGTTCTGATCCGTCCAATTTTTATTAGGGGTCGCACCTTTAACAGAGCGGCCTTTTTAATTGAAAAAAAGCTCAAATAAAGCTGCCTGTTTTCAAAAGCGACTCTGATTGCTTTTTTTCAAAACTTTTTTTAAACTTTTTGATCGAAAGTCTCTTTTTTTTCGATTTTTGGTGAGTTTCCGATGAAATTCGTACTCTTTTGTGAACCAGAAACTGTTTTATACTTAAAAGTTGGGCAATGCAATGTGAAGCGGCTACCTGCAATATAGCGGCCTTCTGAAATAATGAAAAGCAGCATGACCGCTGCTCTAACACAGGTTCCACTGACTTTGTTTTTTTCTATTTCAGAGCTTCCATAACTACACTGCAACAAACACGAAGTATTTCGAGTTTTTTGGTGAACTCCCTTCAAACGACATACTTCTTGAAGTTTTTGGTTCACCGTCTAAAATTGACAGAGAGACGGAAAACATGAGATGGTATTTCCAGAAAGATTGCGGTTCTGTAATTGAAATTGGTGCAGACCGGCGTGCAGATAGTATTTTTTTGGGGACTTTAGGCTCGATTTATGTACCAGAAGGCGTCATAATTTTTGGTTGATTTTTCGCTACAATTAAAATTTCCTTATCAGTAAAAAATTTTTTGTTCACAAAAATCAACTAAATTTATTATCAAATATCAATTTACGTCATCATTTTTAAAATTTTTTTTCTTGAAATTGAAGCTTATTCTTCGTTAAAATTATCTTGAAATAATTCATTTTTCCCAAAAAAAACCTTTGAAAACTGACATCATTTCATTTCGAGTGCTGTGAATAAAATAAGTACTGATAAGGAAAAAGAAAACGATTTTTTCCTCTCAAAAAATTTTTTCTTTTCATTGATCATGTCCACCATTTGTGACAATTTTTCGATCAAAATCGATAATGACGACCAAAGAAGTCAAGAAAAGTTAACGTGGAAAGGTTAGTTTTTTCTTGAAATTTACCAAAGATTGGGGTCTCGTCACGAAAAGTTCTATATTTTTTACCTTTTGAAATGTAGATTGGATTTCGGCTCAACGAGACCTTTCAGAAGAGTATAGTCAAAACTAGGCTCCGCCCACTTTTGAATTCTGACCCAATTGGGGTCTTGTCGCGACTTTAAAGGCGCAGTAGTCAGTCAAGATTCAAAGTGGGCGGAGCCTGGGCATGATTATACTTTTCCAAAAGGCCTTGTTGCGCTGAACACAAAGCCGGTGCAATTTTGAAAATATGGGAGGCGAAGATTCCACAAGCTTTTGCGGCGAGACCCGAGATATTCGGAAAAGTTCAAAGTATTAGATTTTCGAGAGGAAGAGCAACCGCGCCCCATCGAACTCATTATTTTTAAATAGAAAAAAAAACAGGAAAATTTGTTTCAATATTCAGCGAGTGAATTTTTTTTCCAAAAATTTTCCGGTTTTGGCGCCAAAAACGCCCTTTCAAAGTATTTTTCACCAAAAATCGAATAAGAAAATTATGAGGTTTTCTATTTTTTTTTTGGATTTTCAACAAGTTTTAAAGAACTGAAACTGTCATTTTCCGTCTAAAATTGCTTTTTTCCAGATAATTATAGTCGAAAAATGACGCGAGAAAGCTCTTTGCAGTGAAAATCGGAAAAATCTCCAAAATTGACGTTGGCGAGAATTTAGCGAAAATCGATTTTTTTCAGAAAATTAACTGAACCCAGTAGGGCGCGATTGCTCATCATTTCAAAAATCTAATTTTTTCTGAGCCATCTTGATCTCAATTTTTTTTTCAGATTTCAACACCACTTTCTTTTTCCGTTGCATGCCACTCTTCTCCCTTCAAATTTTGATTGGAATATACACAAAAAAGCGATGTGCCGCCCAACCGAGTCTCCCAATCTTATTGATTTTATTGGGCATTTTAACGAATGTTGGAATTTTTATATCCGCGTTTTTTGTGAAATTCGATAAAAATGGTGGTTTATGTCAGGAACATCCCAAAAATATATCGAAAATTAAGCGGAAATTGGTGAAGTTGGCGGCGTTGCTGCACGTGATCGGAGGATTTATGTAAGTTTTTTTTTTTGCTAAAAATACCGTAAAACTTGTATTAAATTGTGGTGCATGCAACACTAATACAGGTTTAATGGTAGTTCTGAAACGACTGGTTCTAAATAGCAAAGTTTTGAAACTTCGAATTTAATTCAAATTTCCCCATTTCAGCGCAATACGGAGTCTATATTTATGCTGGAAAATAGGTCCAGACTGTAGCGACTTGTTGTATTGGTCTTCAATAACGGCGTCCGTTCTCAACCTCTCTTTCTGGCCTAATTGTGTATATTATTTTATTTTCACGCATGAATTTGAAAATTGAACTTTGATTTAAAAAAATGAACAGGTTTCAGTTTCTACGACTTTTCCTATGAATCTCAGTTAATTCTTTCACAAAATTCGTGGTTTTCATGTATAAAGTCCTAACGCATTACGGTTCGCTTCGCACTTTTAGGCCACGACCTGTTGCAGAGGAGCGCGTTTGAATAGTCTACGCTGCGCTCCGTACCGTTTATAATTTACATTTTTATATCAAAAACGCGTACTTAGAAGTATTTTTTCACCGAAAATCGGAATTGTGTAGAAAACTTTCCTATTTTTCAAGTTTTTTGACCAAAATAAAATGGAAAAGAGAGCTGAAATTGTCATTTTCTGTCAAAAAATGCATTTTCAGATAAGTGTAGCCTAAAACTGACGCGAATAGGCTTTTTTTCTGTGAGGATCGGAAACATCTTCAAAAAATGCATTAGCTGAAAATAAAAAGTAATTTTTGAAAATGGACTGTCCAGTGGGGCGTGGATGCTTTTCATTTTTCTGGGATCGGATTCTGCACTCAAAAGCACGTTTATTCTTCTCAAGAAACTTCAAACACAGTGAAAAATGAAGTCAAATGGACAAAACGTGCCCAGAAATGTGTTCTGTATGTAGTCTGCATTCTCACCAAAGATCAGCATCAACGAAATTAACAAAGAGTGTTGTCACATTTCGACATCGAGTCTGATTTTTTGGCCATTTCTTATCTGATAACACCTTATCAAAAAGCCATATAAGATTGCCGACAAAATTTATTCATTGGAAAATGTTGATGCGTGGTTTTCTCTTCCTAGCTACTCTTGTCATTTCTACATTGTCCTATAAATGTCCAAGTACTGTTGCTGCTCCAGATGACCTTACCCGGACGACGTATTACCCTCCCACATGGTCCGAAGGCCAACCAATTCCAACGTTGGATTCTTACCAACATTGTCTGATTTCGGTTACTGTACCAGATGGATACTTAGCTAATGTTACATTCTATCGTCAATATGTTTATAATGAAGGAAGTTATGTGATCTATACAAACAACAAAATTTCTCAGTGAGTTTTCGTATAAAGTTTTGGAAAATCTATTAAAACAAAAACTAAAAAAAATCTCTCAAACGCAAAGTGCGGCGCGCTCTTTTTGCGACGCCCTCGCACGCAATTTTGTTTTCAGTTTTTTGGCGTTCTTGATCATGATGAAAACGTGAAAAGTCAGCGTTAAAGATGAAAGTTGCACTCCTTTTCATAAAAATAACAAAAGGTTGGAAAAAAACAATCCTTGCGGGAGCGTTGCAAAAAACACGCGCCGCACTTTGAGTTTTCAAAAGGAGGGAGTTGGCACGGTGCCAACTTTTGTACAAACTTCTCAACGGCACGCCCCAATTCTTTCCAGAATCCGCAACAACGATCACAACCCATTCATCTTCGTCTCGCCACAATTCAAAGTGAACATCAAGGCCAGTAACACCACGGATCCATATCAATTCGCCTTCAAAGTCCAATATTTTCCAACCCCAAATTACGGCCGTGTATGGTTGGGTCTATACCCAGATAGCCCACCAGATCTACAATTACCAAACGAAGAACTTTACGTTTATGAAACTAGTTCGAACTCTAAGGCAGCTTTAATGGGATTCAGCTTGGCGGACCCTTCGATGAACTACTTGCTGAGACGATCCGTGATTTTTTCCTCTAATACTTTCCATGATACAAAAAGTTTTCTTGGAACTTTGGAACATATCATGCAAAATGGATTCCCATTGATTTCTCCAACTAAATATGTGTCCATTTACACTTTTGACCTATACAACATCATTGACTATCCAATATTTATGGGCCAGGATTACACTGATGCCAGAAAATTCAAAGTTTATCATGGTGCAAGTTGTCCGTCTACAGGAAAATGTCGAATTAATTTGAATGGAAAATATGGGGACGCAATGGTTGTCACTTTTTCCCAACAAATAGAAACTCTTCTTGGATTTGATAACTTTGCGGATAAAGCTGTTATCACTGTTTACAATAATACTTATACGCGGTCCGAAGATTTTGTTGCTTCTTTTGCGTAAGTTAATTTCCAATATCCATTCAACTTTCTCTTTTCAGTAATCCCAACGATCTTCAACAACTGCCGCTCAAAGTTATAGGACCTGTGAGATTCTATAAATTGACTGGATATGGAGAATATAATATGACTTTGACCAGAGAAACCCTCTAAGAAGTTTATTTGATGATTGTTCTGAAATTCGAATACATCATTTTGAATATTTGTTTACTGGTCTCAAAGCGTAGCTACTGTAAAATAATTCTATGGGAATTGCAGTTGAAGACAATAGTTGCTTATACAAATCGAGGGTTTTTGTTGAAAAATTTAAGGAAAAAATGTGTATTCTGTCGTTTTGAAAATTTGCAAGAAAAACAAAGACCATCATCAACTAGGGTTTTGACTACAGTGGCGAGGACGGGTTACAGTAGCAGGCTGTGCTCGCCACTGTATATTGGGCGCGAAGGCTGTGTCAAAGTGGCAAAAACGACCTCCGGGGCCTATAAAAACTCGCTTTTGCTGTCTACAAGAGGCCGTAATCATTTTGAGACCGGGCAAGATATAGTGTTCTGGTTTTCAAAAATGAGTTTATAACGACCCGTTCTCTAGATACGAAAAGTTTCGATGAAATGAATTTTTCCATCTTCTGCCTTTTTTGATTTCAATTCACCAACTACAAAAACCACATAAAGTAAAAATGGTACATAAACCGACAAACAGGTTACCGACAAAAGCGCACCGTGTTTTTTTCAAACAGAATACTTTGGAGAGCAGCACAGTCCTCAATCCGCATTCCGCTCAAGATGAAGCTTTTTGAAATTTTTTTTGTTTGCCGGAAACGAGCGATGCGCACACAAAGAAAGGAAAATGACACATAAAACGTCACTATTGGACCGATTTTTTACCAGGACCGATTTTTTGGCCATTTCTTGTCAATAAGTTGCCACTTTCTGATAACGTTTACCATTCATTGTCTCAAAGATCGGGAAGTACTATAAAATCGCTCATGAAGAGTGGCAAAATCAGTTCTTGGGCAATGAGCATACCTATTTTTCTCGTGCTAACCTCTTTGGCAATTTTCACGTCTTGCTATCGGTGTCCGAATACTTTTCCTGCACCAGAAAACTTGGCCCAGGTTTCGTACTTTCCTTATATTTGGTTTGATAATGAGCCGATTCCCATTATGGATCCTTACCATCAATGTCAGGTGTTGGTTACTGTACCACGTGGATACTACGCCAATGTTACTTTCTATCGGCAATATAGTCAAGAAGGAGGAAGCTATGTGACTTATTCGAATCAGGGACGTTCGTCGTGAGTTTTTATGTGCAGTTTATAGAGCTGAAAACTAACGACGGCAAACAGGCCTCCAAGTTTTCGTGAAGTCGGCCAAAAAGGAAACCCGACAAAGCCTCAGACATACATCTTTGGCGTTGTATATTGTGTATCCATAACTCTTTGCGCGGCCGTTGGCATATTCCTCATGGCCGAGTTTTGAGAAAGGCTCGATTACATTCAAATTTCCCAATTTGAAACCCGTTGCGGGCGACATCGTTTATCACTGATTTCTTTCATTTTTCGACTTTTTTCATCATTTTTTTTTTTTGCTTTAGAAACATTCAAATATGAAATCATCAAGACGAAAGATAAAAAAGAAATGGATTTTATAGTGAAATCTTTTCGAAGCACGTTTTCCCGATATTCCGCTCAAACTCGATACTTTTTCTGTGTTTTATTTTTTCGAGAAATCCCGGCCCGTGACGAATCTGTTTTTTTTTACCAACTACATATATATATATTTATTTCTGATTTGAAAAAACACTAACGACCTCTATTACTAAACGTTACCAGTGTGAACAAGATCACATAATTTAGCTGAAAATGATTGGATTCGTTCCCTGATTGCAAAGTCTCCAAGAAAACCAGAAAACAACCAGACGGTTTTCGGCGCTTTGCGGCTCAACCTCTCAACATCTGCCGGGTTCCGCAGGACGCTATGTTTAGCGTGCGAGTGGGCGGCGTGTCAACTATGCGCGTAGATTGCACAGAGCATCACACAGTTTCACTCAAAAATAAAAAAAAGTCGGGCATCATCGCGATAAAACTCTCTATTAAACTGCTTTTCTCCCGTAGAAATCGGGCTTCTAGGAAAGACTCCAGTGCCGGCGACGCACAGAAATACTGACAGACACACGGATAGGATATATTAGAATAATAAGATTGTAGATTTTTTTTCATCGGACTCTAGTCGGTTGTAAGAGACGCCTGAAGAAATCAAAAACCCCCTGAAAGTCAAAGAACCCATATTCGGCTCGAACAAAGATCGATTTTCTTTCAGAATCATAAACAACGATCAAAATCCATTCATTTTCGTCTCGCCACGATTCACAGTCCATGTCCAGCCGCTTGAAGCCACGGATCCATATCATTTTGCTTTCAAAATTCAATACTTCCCATTTCCCGGTGTCTATCTTAAAACTATTGATCTCAACAAGGGAGAGCCACCAGTTGTTCAGAACCCAATCGACAAATTCGTCACTTTTCGAGGTAGTTCGACTGCAGCTTTAATGGGATTCAGTTTGGCGGACCCCTCAATGAACTACCTGCTGAGACAATCTGTGATTTATGATGGTTACGGCTTTGATACGAATTTCATTGGAACTTTGGAACACGTCATGAATAATGGATACCCATTGTCTCCATATTTAGGATCATCTGTTTCCATTTACACTTTTGGCCTTAATAACGTCATCGACTATCCATTATACATGGGTCAAAGTCAAATTGACGCCAGAAAATACGACGTTTATCAAGGTGCAAACTGTCCGTCAACAGGAAATTGCATTGTATCTCTGAAAGGAATCTACAAAATCTCGATGACCGTCACTTATTCGAATGAAACGGAGACCATTACTGGATTTGATAGCTTTCCGGCCTATGCTGATTTGAATGTTTATGAAAATTCGGTGTCTGCCAGTACAAAGATAGCTTCTTTGACGTGAGTTTTTTTTCGAAAAACATTGAACCCACTAGCTTCCTAATCTATTGTCTATAGCAGCAAGTACCCTGCTAAAATTTACGCAAGTTTCTGCAAGCACGCTCTACAGCAACCCCGCCCACCTCGGCAAAATAGTTCTCCTTTTAGAGAGAGCGGCCAGACACGTTATTGTCTGCGTGTCTGGCCGCTCTCTCCAAAAAGAGAACTATTTTGACGAAAGTGGGCGGGGTTGCGGTAGAGCGGGTTTGCAGACGATTGCGTTGACTGTAGATGACTCATTTCCAATTTGTTCCGTTTTCAAAAACTTTGTAAGCTTCAGCTACCATAAAAGCTCTAATATCCCGGCATGCGGCACTATGGTGCTGCCAAGTTGCTAGTTTATTAGGGAATGCCGTTCTATTAAAGGGTGCCGCTCTATTGTTCAAAGACTTTTTCAGTTTTTAATAAAAATCTGCGCTGTTTTCATTCAAAATTTCGCAAGAAACGTATTTTTTTCAGGCACACCAACTACCTTGAACAGTTGCCTCTAGAAGTCAATGGACCCATGAGATTCTATGAAATAGTTGGACGAGCAGAATGGAATATGACTGTGACAAGATCATCTCAATAATGTATCTGGTTTTTTCATTCAAATAAATCATCATCATATTGTGATCATTCATTAGGCATTTCAATGAAAAACGAATAAACTGATTCAGTTCTTGAGTGGAGCTTAGAAGGCGATTTTGCAAGTCATGGCCGCACTTCAGATTTTTTTTCAAAGATTTTAAGCTTGAAATTCGACTTTTAAAAAATGCGGTGAAACACCTCAAAACCTGACATCATTTCCTTGCAAATGCTGTGAATGAATAGCGTACCGATAAGAAAAAAAAAACGATTTTTCCTCTCAAAAAACTTTTTTTTTCATTGATTATGTTCACCTATTGTGATGATTATTCGTTCAAAATTGACGATGACGATCAATTTTTTTGGAGGAATCAAGATAAATTAGCGTGGAGAAGTAAGTTTTTTCTTGGAATTCGTCAACGTTTAGGGCGTTGTTCAGGGGAGAAATCGTTTTTTTTCTAATTTTTGTGATATCGATTTGTGCTCAGCTCAACGAGACCTTTTGAAAAAACATAAGCAAGGCTAGGCTCCGTCCACTTTTGAATTCTGCCCCGATATGGGTCCCGTCACGACTCTGAAAGCTCACCGGTAAAACTCCGTTAAATTTACCGGAAAAATTTATTGATAAATTTTCCAGAAAAAGTCTAGTCAAATTTTAGGGAAATTTACAAATTTTTCCTTTTCGAGCGAAATTTTGAAATAAAACACGAATCAACGATGCTTCGAAACTACGCTGACGCGCATTGTTTAGTGGGTTTTGCAAAACATTTTCCGATTAACCGGAACCTTTTTTCTTGTGAGTTTGACAAATAAATAAAAAGTTTTTTTCGATAAAGTACACTGGCTCCGCCCAATTTCTAATTTCTGACACAGGGGTTTCGGTCGTAAGGAGCAGCGGTTAGTCAAAATTCAAAATGGGCGGAGCGTGGGCGATTATACTTTTGTGAAAGGTTGTGTTCAGCTGAAAACGATTCCGGCATCAATATTAAAAATTTTCAGATTTCAAAACCGCCTTTTTCTTCGTTCCTTCCCACTGCCAGCATTCCAAATTATTCTTGGAATTTTCACGAAAAACTCATGTAGCGCTCAACCGACTCTTCCAATTCCGACGATTTTGCTTGGAGTTTTAGCGTCTGTGGAAACGTTCATCTTGACTTTTTTTATGAAAACCGATAAAAATCACGGTTTATTTCAAGAAAATCCGACAATAATACCATAAACTAAGCTGAAGGCAGAGAAGTTCGGGTTATTATTGCGAGTGGTTGAGGGTCTGAGTTTTCTTATAGTGATAAAATTCAAATTTTCAATTTCAGCTCTATATGGAGTCTATATTTATGTTGGGGAATTGGCCCGGACTGTAGTGACTTGTTATATTGGCCTTCACTTATCGTATCCCTTGTTGACCTCTCTTTTTGGCCTAATTTTGTTTATTATTTGGTTTTTATATACACACTTGAAAATTGATGGATTCTCAGTAAATAAATTTAAAAAAAAAAGATTTTGTCCACTTCCAAAAAACTCGTGGAACCGGAAGAGCTTGCTACCGTAGAAGGGGATGCTACCCCTAATCCGAACTGGACGGATCAGAACTGCACCGAGTCAGGGCTCTGGACAAAAAATGACAACAAAAAAGTTTCTAAAAGAAACCCACCGGCTCCAGCTGGAATTGCTCATCACTTGGCAAGACTAATATCAAGTTGAAAACGCTTATCAGTGAACTCAAAACTTTAAATTGAACTTCATTAGACAAAAAAGGCGTTCTTAGTTATAGGCAAATGGAATGAAATCCAAACACGAGAAACTAGCCAATCTGACTTCTATGGCTTGTTGTTGAGCTGTCGAATAGTTGTAGTCGATTGTCATTTTGTAGTCAAATGCTCCTTTGAAACTGATTTCCGAGATGATACCAGATCCAGTTTGGGGCCACTGAAAAAATTTTTGTAGGAAAGTATTTTTTTCAGAATCTGTAACGTTCGTTGGAAATTATTAGCTTACTTGTGAATTAGGACCAGTGTAGACCACACTGCCATCCAAACTTGCGACTGTGTAATTCAATGAAACAAAACTTCCGTTGAGTTCTGCAATTCCGAGTTTGAAAAATTTTTTCAAAAAAATTTTTTCACCATGATTTTGAACAGAAATCAACATCAGCAAGTACCAAGGTCTTTCCACTGGAGAGCTGAACATTGGCACTTCAATCCGTCCTGATCCAGAAACCACATAATTCTGAGCTACCATTGGATATGGCCGATGTGTGACGTCACTTGAATAACGGGCTGCCCAATTGTAATCATTAGCTCCAACAAATGCACAGAATCCATTGGTTTTTGAAGTAACATCGAATAGTGATTTGGTATTATTTCCACCAGATGGATCAGTGTGGACTAGAAAATTGAGGAAAACATGATTTTCTCGAAGTTGGGCAATTAGGCTAGTGGTATCGACATCAACTGGGTAGCGCTTTACGAGCACAAAGATCACGGAGCCACATACTGTCGCTCGGTTGTTGCTGTTGAGAAATTTCTGGAAGGAGTTTTTTGTCGTTTCTGTAGTTGTGACCAGTGTGCCGTTCCGGGACGAAAATCGCGTTTTTTCAATTCCAGGAATCCCGTGGCTCCCGAAAATGAAAATCGGGATAGACGGGACATCCCGGGACGGGAATCCCGAGAAGTTCGTTCCCGGAACGGCACACTTGTTGTAACTTGCCTGAATCATTCTGAATACATCACTTCCTGTAGTCCGATCCCTGTACCCTACACTTGAATCTGCAGGATAAGCATTGACAGATACATTTAAGTTCCTTAAAAATCCCAATTTCGGATGAATTTTTTCGATTTTCAACTCACAGAAAGTTCTTATGAAACTCTATATCTTCCTCATTTTTCACATCAAATCTGATATTTGCAACATTCTGAAATCCATTATCAAACCCATATTGAACGATTTGTTTCAATGCCGAATCAACATCAGATTGTTGGGAATCAGTGGAATAGGCAAATAGAATAGTGCTGTCGTTACGGCGGGTACACCCTGAATCTATAAAAAAACAAATCTCTTGTCAATTACATCCGCTGGATAAAATTTATTTCCTAAAAGCCTAGGGTACTGCGTACTATAACCTGAAATTATTTAGTGAACTCTGGAGAGTAAAGCGTGAGTTTCCGAGGAGGAAGTTGGGAGAATGACTTTGCAAAAGCAGAATGGAGTTTGATATTAATGTTATCAGTGGCCTTTTTGTAAATTCCTGGGCATTTTACAGATAAGAAAACGTTAAGTTGCCTGGGTCGCTAGCGAGCAAAGACTATTCAAAGACTAAATATCTAAAATGTCAAACGAAACCGGTTTTTGAGAAGAAAAAAACTTGCCTTGCTGAAATGGAAGAAAATCCAAGTACGAGAAACTAGCCAGTCTAACTTCAATGGCCTGTGGCTGGGTTGTTGCATAGCTGTAGTCAATGGTCATTTTGTAGTCCAGCGCTCCTTTCAAGTTTTGCTCGGCAATGATACCAGTTCCAGTTTGCGGCCACTGCAATTTTTTTGGGATTTGGAGAAAATGTTAGATGAAAATTACATTAGAATCAGGACCAGTGTACACCCAATTTCCGTCTGGGCTAGTGATTGTGTAGTTCACTGAGATGAAACTGCTGTCTAGTTCTGGAACTTTTGAGTTGAGAGAGTCTAAAAAAATTTCACTTACCGTGATCTTGAACAGCAATCAAAACCAACAAATACCATGACCTTTCAACAGGAGAGCTGAACATTGGCACTTCAATTCGTCCTGATCCCGACACCACATAATTCTGAGCTACCATAAGATATGGTCGATGTGTGACGTCACTCGCATAACGGGCGGCCCAATTGTAATCATTTGCTCCAACAAATGCACAGAATCCATTGGTTTTTGAAGTAACATCGAATAGTGCTTTGGTATTATTCCCACCAGAAGGATCAGTGTGAACTAGGAAATTGAGGAAAACATGATTTTCGCGAAGTTGAGCAATTAGGCTAGTGGTATCCACATCAACTGGGTAGCGCTTCACGAGCACAAAGATCACGGAGCCACATACTGGCGCTCGGTCGTTATTGAGAAATTTCTGAAAGAAGTTTTTTTGTAGTTTTTGTAGTTTGAAACAGTGTGTTGTCCCGGGGCGAACTTCCCGGGAATGCTGAAAAACGTCCCGTTTCCACGGAAGTCGCGGAAATTCCAATTTTTATTTCCGGGATTTCCGGGTTTCCCGGAGTTGGAAACCGGGATTTCTAGGATATCCTGGGACGGAAATCTCGGGACTTCCTGGGATGCGAATCCCGGGACTTCCTGGAACGCTTTCCCAGAAAAATCCCGTTCTTTCATTTCCAGGAACACCGGAAATCCCGGGATGTCTCGGGGCGAGATTCCCGGGATGTCTCGAGACGGGATTCCCGGGAATTCCCGAGACGGGAATCCCGGAAAACGGGACATGCTCCCGAGATGCCCGGGAAGTCCGCTTTCGGGATGGCACACTGGTTGTACCTAACCTGAATCATTCTGAATACATCACTTCCTGTAGTCCGATCCCCGTACCCTACACTGGAATCTGCGGGATGAGCGTTAACTGATGAATTGAAGTTTCTAAAAAAAACAATTTTTGATAAATTCTTATGGTTTCCAACTTACACAAAGTTTTTATGATATTCTATATCTTCCTCGTTCCTCACATCAAATCTTATATTCGCAACATTTTTAAATCCATTATCAAACCCATACTGAACTATTTGTTTCAATGCCGAATCAACATCGGATTGTTGGGAATCAGTGGAATAGGCAAATAGAATAGTGCTGTCGTTTCGGCGGGTACATCCTGAAAATAAAATTATTTTAACAGAAAAAACAATTTGAATAGCTGAAAATATTGGATTAGGTTTAGCTTCTAATGTGTGCCATTCTAAAAACCTGAAATTTTTAATTTTTTTTCTAACTAGGGGGGTTTGAGGGAGAAAAGAATGAGAAAATTGTCAACCAGAATGGCTTTTAATACTTCACTCATAACCTTTCCGACGAATCCCTTCCCACTGATAACAAAAGTTTGGAAATGCCGGAGACACGTCGGAGGTTGTAAACCTTTCTTATCAAAGCGGATGGAGACTAAAAACTAGAGACTAGTATTTGCTGGCATTTTCAGAGAGTTTATTCCAAAGGTTTCCATTCGGCCAGAAAATCAGCCGGCCGCAGCCAGCCGCTTGTGTGACTTGCCGTCGGCGTGATTACGTACCGCGATCCACTATTTGACGACAGTTGCAAGGCTGGCGGCTTCGTTTCAGCAGGATAGAGACCTTGTATTTGTCTATATTACGCGGGCATCTGACAGGTAGGTGCACAAATTCACCGCGATGATGCCTGTCTTTGTTATTCTCAGTTGGAGCTCTGGGAAGCTCTGCACTATCTAAGCGCCAAGCCTAAGCCACGCCCCCGTCCACTGTCGGCCGCCGCTAGATTTACTAATTTTAGGGAGTTTGCTGCAGCCGGCTGTTCAATTACAAATTGTTGGCGGCGTAGTGTAGTGGGATTAAAAAATTTCCGACAAGTTCAGCATCCGAGTTCGATTCCTCGGAGGGCCAAATGTTTTTGATTTTTGGATTCCAGTTGGTTGCAAAATTCATAATTCCGAAACCACATTATGTTTCATACAGTAGTGCCGCAGAACTTTCGTTGGTCTTTTGGTTGGGCGGCTGACTATTCAAACTAATCCGGTTGATCCCCCCTTGGGGTGCATGACCAGTATTGTCAGTGTATTTTAAAAGTATTATTATTTCGTTTTCACATTATTTTTGCAATTATGAATCTAACAGTTTCGTTGATTTTGTTGGTTTTTGTTGTTGGAGTGATATCAGAAGGTAAGATTTTGAATTTGTAACGGTCCAATTCATGAAAATTCGGGGAAACTTCAAATCTTGCGAACATTTTCAAAAAAAACTGTCGAGAATTGCGAAAGTTTCATTATTAGGCATGCGGAATAAAGAGCAACCGCGCTCCACTGGACTTCTATAAACTTTTCAATTTTTTTCATTTTTATCGCTGAACTTTGGGAGATTTTTTGGAAATTTAGGTCTGCAGGCGCGGCTGCTCGCTTGTTTTTTAAGGCCGATACAATGTTTTTTTTATTTTTTAAGACTGATACTCTAAGACAGCTCAGTATTATAATAATCTGGAATTTTTTCATAATTTGGAAATTTCAGGCACTTTCCCATCACTTGGAACAATACTGGGAATCAATCAAAACTCGTGTGAATTCATCAAATGTTTTGGGCAGAACAAGTGCAAAATGGTGAAGCCATTTTGCTTGAAAGAGCCTTGTGAAGAGCAACCATTGTGCTCCACTTTCATTTAAAAATTAAAATTTTGCCATCCTGATTATCAAAAATTTGTAAATTATGTACTATTTTTTTGCCTTTAAAATAAAGTAAATTTTTCAATTTTCAATATTCTGATAAAAAACTGATAAGCGCTGATAACAACTTCCCATATTCATCTCAAAATCAAAAAAAGCACAAAGAACATTGTGAAAAACGTCAGCAAAATTGCAAAAATCAAAAACACATTTGTCCATGACAATTGCTCATTGTTATTATTGATAGAGCGCAGTTTCCTTTTCAGTCTTCTTGCTCCGTAGAGCAACGGTGAGTCATCACAAGTTGGGCGGTACCGAACAGAAGTGGGATCAGCGTGACACGGTATTGAAATTACAGTACATTGGCCTAAGCCGTAGCATTTGATTCCTTGGCAAAGAAGATCGACTTCAGAGATGGAAATGGCACTGTTGATGGGTAGGGTTACTGTAATAAATTGTAACAGGCCACTTCGAAATGTTAAAATAATGCAGCCGAAAAACTCTAAAGTTGGCACTGTGCCAACTTTAAGTTGTCACCATGCCAACTTTGAGTTGTCACCATGCCTACTTTTATATGGCACGGGGCCAACTTTAAGTTATCACCGTGCCAAATTTAAAATGTGACCGTGCCAACGACCTCCCTTTGAAAACGCAAAGTGCGGCGCGCCTTTTTTGCAAGCCCCCCGCACGCAGTTTTGAATCTCGGTTTTTGCTGCTTCTGATGAAAAAACAAACTAGAAAAAAAATACGTGCGGGGGTGTTACAAAAAAAAAACGCACCGCACTTTGCGTTTTCGAAGATGTAGTTGGAGCGATGCCAACTTAAAAATTTCTGGCACAAATTTCATTACTTCACCATTATTGATTCAACACCCTATGGACCCTTCACTCACTTTCAAACAAAGTCTGTGAATCCAAGTAGTCAATTGTATGGTCTTCCAATGTCTTTTGGGAACAAAATGGCACTGGAACATCACACTTTTTGAGTCCATTTTCACAGAAAAATTTGGTATTGCAATTGCCATTTTCAAAAGCACAAGTCATATTTTCTTCATGGCACAAGTAAAGGCCAAAACATGTGTCGGGCTCGCAAGTGGTTGTTGTGGGTGTCACTAGAGCTGAAAAAGACGGGTCGAATATGTCGGAAAATTGGAAGAATCGATACCTGAGTTGAGGATCAGCAAGAAAAGATGATAGAAATGCATTTGGCTTCAAAAAATAGAACGTCGAATGGAAAAAATCGGAAAAAAACGATTTTGTATTCTCTTTATTTTTCTTGAAAGGGTCTGGATATCAGTGAAATTGTAGGCGACCGTGGCAAAAACAATTGGGAGTATTGTAGTTTGTAGTTTTGTTATCAAGTATTTCTCCTAACTCGAGTCCTATGTCCACTACTCGAATTATCAGGACGACTATACATCCGCGTTTGATTTTGGTCTTGAATCGCGGATTTACAGCACTTTTTGCAGAATTTTCTGGAAATTGTTATATTGATTGAGAATATTTTTTGAAAAAGTGTACCTTATGAAAAATTTTCGATAAGGTCTGATAAATATTAAGTAGGTCAAAGGTGAAAAAACTGGCATAAAAATGGCAATTGAGAAAACCAAATGCTCGTATATCTGACCATTGAATATACCAAGACGTACTGAAATTTGATTTTTAAAAAATTGAGAGTAAACTATAGTTTGTGGACGTTTTCTAGAGGTGCGGTTCTATTAGGGGTTGTCTCAATATTTTTCGACCAGTTTTCCAGATTTTTAAATCAAACAAAAATTTTCAAAACCGAAAGAATTTTTGTAAAAACCTGGCCAAAACTATTGCAAAATTGAAAAATTTTCCAAAAAATCTGTGCAAAAACTTCACTTTTTCAATATCGTCATTGTGAGACAATTTTGCTCTTTCACTTAGAGTTGCCGTTTTATTAGGGGTGCCGGTCTATTAGAGACTTCCGACCTATTTAGGAAAAAGCTTCACAGTGCCGGCCAATAAGAGGTTCTGTTCTATCAGATGTGCCGGTGTATTAGAGGTTTTACGGTATCTACTTCTTACCTCTAATACAACGGCACACGAAAAAGCGCTTCCAAGATAAGAAGGCAGTTATTAATAGAAGGGCACCCCGAACAAAATTTTTTTTTCAACTCACATCCAATAAACAAATA
Source organism: Caenorhabditis doughertyi (assembly GCA_963572265.1). Lineage (NCBI taxonomy): Eukaryota > Metazoa > Nematoda > Chromadorea > Rhabditida > Rhabditidae > Caenorhabditis > Caenorhabditis doughertyi. Next base: position 20,826,828 of record OY751557.1, on the reverse strand, counting down.
TGACGTCACAAAACTGGTCCCTGGCAGAATCGCCTGTAAAGTCAAAACCTTCAACAATTGCTTGTGCATAACCTTAGTCTCCGTTGACATTGACTCGTGATTTTTCGTTAAAATTTTCACAATTTTCCAACGAATTATAAAAACAGCGATATAAACAGGAGTAATTGGAAGGGTGGTATGAGCCATTCCATAGATAACTGAAGGGGCGTCAAGATCAATAATCCCTGTTAGAAGACCTGTTCTGTTACTGAAGTCATAGTCCGGATGGACTCTTTGGACAATGGGAAGGATTTTGGTACGGTCTACGAAATTGGTCCAATATGTGACCTGGAAATAAGAATTTATGATTTTCTTGTTTTTTGTTTATATTTTTGTTCATATTTTTTTATCCAACCCCATTTTAGCTGTTTCGAAGCCAAAAATTTTTTGAATCAAAATTTAAAAAAAGCTTGTCTAGGCTTATAGCTTAAGCTTTTTTTCTCAAATTTCTCTTTGAAAATTTTTTTTTAAAAATTTTTTGAATCGAATTTTTTGTGTTCGTTCTAAATATTTTCAAAAAATTTCGACAACATTTAGAGGGAAAGCTAAGATTTTATTGGCAGCGTTTTTTGTAGTATTTGCAGTCTTTGTAATCTTTGTAGTCTTTGTAGGTTTCAAAACGTTTTGTTGTTTTTGTAGTCATTGTAGTTATTGTATTTTTTAAAGCATTTCTTGATCTTTTTTGTTTTTGTAGTTTATGTAGTCTTTGTAGTCTTTGTGGTCTTTGTAGTATCTGTATTCTTTGTAGTATTTTCAGTATTTGTAGTCTTTTTAGTCTTTTCAGTCTTTGTAGTATATGTAGTATTTGTTGTCTTTGTAGTGTTTCCAGTCTCTCAATTCCAACTCACCGCTTGCAAAAAAGACGGAAAATAGAATCCCGAAATCACCAAAATAATATTTCTCTTTTTGATTATAGTGCTAAATAAAACCAAATATCGATACGAAAATGATATGAGCAATGACCAAATTGAATGGGTCAGGGTGTGAAGATATAGGCTGAATCTAAAAAAAAGCGGACTACAAAAACTACAAAACCTACAAACTACAAACCCAATTGCACAAGTGGTTTTGCCAAGGAATTTGCAAGGACCATTCATTATGTGCGCCATAGAATCTTCGTTGGGATAGGGGAGGACTCTGAAAGAGGGAAGGGTACAAAGACTACAAAAACTACAAATACTACAAATACTACAAATACTACAAAGACTACAAGGCTGCAAAGACTACAAAGGCTACAAAGACTACAAAGACTACAAGGACTAGAAAGACTACGAATATTACAAAGGGTACAAAGACTACAGAGACTACTAAGACTACAGAAACTACAAAGGCTACTAAGACTCCAAAGGCTACAAAGACTACAAAGACTACAAATACTACAAACACTACAAAGTCTACAACGACTAAAACGACTACAAAGACTACAAAGACTACACACACTACAAACACTACAAAAACTACAAAGAATATAAATACTACAAGCACTCCGAATACAACAAATACTACGAAAGCTACAAAAAGACTACAAATAATACGAAGACTACAAAGACTACAAAGACTGTAAATACTACAAAGACTATAAAGACTACAAAGACTACAAAGACTTCGAAGGCTACAAAAACTACAAAGACTACAAAGACTACAAAACAGTAAAAAAGTGGGCGTGGCCTACCTTATTTCGATAAAAATGTCCAGAAGACAAGCCAAAGCATCCGTAACAGCGAAATTAATGATCAAAGTGGAATAAAGTCTGATTTGTTGTGGAGTTTCAAATATAGCAATTAAAAGAAGAATGACATTCAAAATAGTTCCAATTCCGCCGAAAACTAAATGGAGAATGCGAAAAATTTCGGTTAATTCCACGTCGGTGTACATTTTTTTTTCTGAAAATTTTCAAATTTTAAGAAAAAGGTTTCTAAAATTGAACTTGTAAAACAGAATGGTTAAAAAAAAGCTACATTCGGATATTGTCCACGTGGACTACAATTACAAAAAAAAATTGTTTGGCCTCTTCGTGGGAGAGTACAGAAAAGTCATTCTAGTTGAAACACCATAAAAACGGGCAAAATTGAAAAAATAAAAAATAAAATAAAATTCAGCCGTGTAATCCACGTGGACAATACCTAACTGGTAGATTATGACAGTTTCAACCAGTTTTCTGGGCTGACTAAAAGCGTTTTTGAAAAAATTTTGTTCAATTAAAAGTAATAATTATTTTCAAACTTTTTCCAGATTAGAAACTTTTGAGAAAAAAACCGAAAAAACGGTACCAGTCACCGCAAAAAAGCCACATATAAACATAAACAATGTACCTGAAGCTCTCCAAAACTAAACAACAAATTTTTCCAAATAGGAACATTTTCTATTCCTAATCTTACGAAAAAAAAAGACAAAAAAAGACCAAAATAAAAAAAATTAGGTATAATTATGTCTGAATAACTTTTTGAGAATTATGGGGTAGGTAATACCAATATCAAAAAACTGGCAAAAAATGTTATGCTCTACAACATCACGAAGAGAATTGCAGAAAAAAATGTTCGCTCTAGTTTGAATCAAATTGAAAAGATTTTTTTTTCTAAAGGAACTTTTTTTCCACAGAGCTTCATCTTTTTTTTCTATGAATAGATCCAAATTTAGAGACGGAACCGGAAAAGAAAATTTATTTTAGTGCAAAAATATTATGAATAAAATTTGAAGTTTTCAATCTTTCATCCCTTCGGAAATGAAAATTAGTGCATTTGAAATGTGTAATTATAGGAACAGGAGACATGAGAAAGGTGACTAGAAAACACGATGTTGAAGGTTGTATAGCTGGAAAAAATTAATTCAGGAAAACACGTTTTTGTTAGAACAAAAAAAATTTATTCATTAATAGAATAGTCAGGACTTATGATCAGAACATTTTATAGTGATTTTGCTTGAAAATCGCTTTAAACCGCTGTAATTATTATGAGAAATTGTACGAAATACTGACACAGAAATATTGAACGCGGCCTAGGAATCCCATCGCGTAGTCCGAGAGGACAACGTGGCCAGAGTTTTCACTTGTTATTCCTAGGCTTTCTTGTCCTTTAGAACTTCACGGTGGGATTCCTAGGCCAGGAGGCCACGTTCATTGAAGCGGTATCTGTATTTCGTACAATTTTTCAAAATCATTTTCACGGTTAAGAGCGATTTTCAAGCAAAAATAACTATAAATCGTTACTAGTATAAAAATTTGTAGCAGAAACAATGCTAAATTTAGATGTGTTTAGTCCTCCTTTAAGAAAAAAATATTTTATTCGGAAAGAAATTAGAATACTCAAAACATTTTTCATAAAACTACAAAAAATAACTTTGTAGCAGAATTTATTTTTTGCAGTTGAAAATAATAGGAAAAATTATATTTTTATAATTCCGTGATGAAAATTTATTATTAAACTCATCATTAAAAATTTATGACGGCTGGATTCCTGTACTGTCTCTCACATCCACATTTTGCCTGTATGGTTCAACTCGACGGCTGCTTCTTTTTATCCAATTCCATAAAGACACAGTTTTTATCTGTTCTATCAATGAATCCACATTACGTTTATTACAGAACAGATATGAGATTTGAACGATGAGAGTAGTAGAAAATGCATCAAATAGACAGAATAAGGCGATAGCCTGGAAAAAAGCAAAACTCGGCTCTGATGTAGTTGAACGGTCCTCATGAAATTGAAAAGAATTTGGTCCTCTTGAACATTTAATGGTCCTTTTAGAAGTTGAATGGTTCCTTACAAGATTGAACGGTCACCTCAGACGTTGGAGGGCTCATGAAAAATTGAATGGTCACTTGAGAAATATAATGGTCCCTTCGGAAAGAACCAGCCTACTTTTAAGAGGACCGTTCAACTTTTTTCAAGGACCATTCAATTTTTTTTCAATGACCGTTCAATTTTCAAGGGACCATTAAATGTTCGAGGGGACCAATTTTCCAGGGACCGCTCAACTACAACAGAGCCCAAAAGTCTATATTGCAAAACAATAAATTCAAACCGTATTTGTGGAAGACCCAAACCATATAAATGATAAACATTTTGTCAAATGTGCCATTTTAAATATGAACATAAGTATAGTCTGATATAAAACATATTTATGTGGCTTACACTTCATCGCTGAAGCCAAATGTCTCAATTTCCGAATACTTATCATAATCAGTATGTAGAATATTGTAGAAATCAAAAAAAGAACATTGAGCGTGGCGTAATACACTATTAAAATAGAAATTCCTAAACTCATCCAGTGCTCTTTTCCGTCTGCGTTTTCCTGTTCATAAAACATATTAAAAAAGAAGCAGCTTAAATATAGTCCGAAGAAAAAGGTGCCAGAGATTATGAATAGAGTGATATTCATAGTTTTTGTCGTCAAATTCACATATTTCTCAACGGACGGTACAAAATATAATAAGAGTTTTTGAAGTGACAAAAGGAAAAGTATAAAATGATGAGCATGGGCATAAGCAACAAATGCAACTGGCACAACGGCTATTAATTCAGTAAAAGTGGTACTGAACATTATAACATTCTAAAACCTTTCTTCCACCAACTTACGATTTTGATTTGTCAAGTTCGAGAACATAAATACATAGAGGAGATGTGAGCAATAAAATGTAGTAGATGCAAGTCGCTTGATAAAAATGATTCATAATTGGGTAGACTGCTGTCTGCAAGTAGCTTCTATCAGATGGTTTCCGGCACTTTACTCCTCAACCGTCTGGCTTCCCCCCCGCCGACACTTGCCGGGTTCCGCAGAAGCCGACACTTGCAGGGTTCCGCAGCAGCCGACACTTGCCGGGTTCCGCATGTTCAGCGACATTTCTAATGAACCTTTGTATATTTCGCACTTACCATTCGATCTCTTTCTCTATTCGCTCGGAAGACTAAGACAAAAAAAGGAAAAACTATAACAAGTAGGACCAGAAAACATATCAATATCAAAACGAATATCGGAACAAATAAAACTACTAGAATTAGAAAAAAACATTGCAGAATGTATTCAGCAATAGATAAAAGAAAATTCATAATGTTATGAGGACGAAAGAAGGCAAAAAATTCTTAGTCCTTTTGAAAAACATCTGCTGATATAAGGAGAATAAAATGGAAGCTGAAAGTTAGGACAGGTGAAAAAAAGAATAAAGAATTGTTTCAAATTTTAGAAAAGTTTCAATAATAAAATAATTTTTCGCTAGTTTTTCAAGGTAAAAAATTGCAGTCACTTTGAATTTTCCGCTCAGAATGAGCTTGCCTCTCTGCGTATCTCCACCATGCACACTATTTCTTCTTCATACACACAAAATGAGTTGTCAGTAATCATTTCTTTCTTGTCAGTTCTTATCAGTTGATACCCTTTCCACTATAAAGTCTGAAACAAACACTTTCTCTTTGTAATTCTACTCTACCTATGCTAATAAATTACTGAATTTTCAGATTTTTAGGTGGCGAATAGCACACATTCAGAAGCGAAAATAAAATTAAAACCTGTTCTAATTTTTCATAATTTTTAAAGAAAGCTGTGCTAGATTTTTCATAATTTTTTTCAGCACCAGAATGTAGTATGCGAAAAAACGACAGCACATTCCTGTTTGCCTATTCGACGGATCTTAATCCTAATGATGTGAATGGGGTAACGAATATGATTATAGGGGACCAGGTTGCTTTTGGATACACAACTTTTGCAAATGTTATAATCGATATGAGGGAAGAGAGCAAAATCGCGTATCATACGGACAAACGGTTAGTTTTTTCTCTTAAAACGATTAATTAAAAGTTTTTTTTAAAAGTTAGTTCCCGCGCTTTTAAAATTCATCGAACAAAACTCATTTATGAGAATAAAATTCAAAATTTCAGAAGTTTTGTAAATGATGTTCGGGCGCATCCGCCAAATTCAAGTTTAGGATATTTGGATTCAACTACTGGGAGTGATCTGTTCAGGGTTATTCAGGTGAGGCATTTTTGTTTTTTTTTTTTGAAAAAAAAAAGAACTGCTCAGAAGATTTGACTGAAATAAGTAACCCAAAAACTAAAAGAAAAATTATCGGAGAATTTATCGATCAAAATTCGAAAACTATCGGAAAATTTATCGGTAAAAACTAAGCAACTTTGCCAGTAAGGTTCCGGCTGATTGGAAAATTCCCCGGTAAAGCTGCTAAATAGTGCGCACTAACGAAATTTCGGAGTATCGTTGCCCAATCTCTTTTTTAAGGTGACTTCAAAAAATAATTGAAAATTTGAAATTTACCAGTAAATTTACCAAAATTTTACCGGCAAGGTCAGAATTTAGCTAAAAACCCCAATGAAACTGTTACCCCAAATTCACCTCGATCGCGCTAAACTTTCAGAATTTCCTAAACGATGGAAAATCTGTGAAATGCGGTTCAATTATCTACATCCTTGTGAAACGTTTACCAAATGAAAATCACATCACTGATCTTATCACTCAACTTCGTGAAAATCACGTCTTTGCCTATTTTGTTGTCCAAACTTCACCGTCCGGTGGATCCCAGACTAAAGCTCTATTTGAAATGTCTTCAAAAACCAATGGACTTTGCGTGTTTTCGGATGAAAATCAATATAGTATGGTTAGTTTCGGTCTCTTGTGATGGAGACTTTTTTGTTTTTTAGGCAGCAGTTTTTGTGAATGAAGTCATTGTGAGACCGTATCAATTTCTGGCTCAAAACTATTATGTGTCGGGATTTGGAACGCTCAAAACACCGCCTTTCCAAGTCTCTAGTGCAATTCAAAAAGAAGATTTCACGGTGATGATGGTTACTGTCCAGGATCATGGTAACGATTTTTGGGTTTACCAAAAAAAAATTTGAAATTTTTACCGATAAACGGGTGTTTCGTTGAATTATAGACAAATTTACCGGAAAAATTTACCGGTATTTTTTTTCTAAATAATCTACCGGTAATTTTTCTCTAAATGATTTACCGGTTATTTTTTTCTAAATATTTTACCGGTATTTTTTCCAATAAATTTACCGGCATTTTTGCAATGAATTTACCGGTATTTTTTCCAATAAATTTACCGGCATTTTTCCAATGAATTTACCGGTACTTTTTTCAAAAACTTTACCGGTTTTTTTTTCCAAAAAAAACTTACTGGTATTTTTTCTAAATATTTTACCGGTATCATTCTTATATATAAAAAGCCAGCGGGGTATGTCTGTCCGTCTGTCCCAATGTTCGCACTTTTTGGGCAAGAAGAAAGAGAGACTTGGCCCCAAAAGGTATCGAACCTCACCCCTTGCGAGCGCCCGCCGCGCGCTCATCCACTGTACCACCGGACCACGAAAACGAGTAGACCAGTTTGCCTATATGTTTTAGCGGTTTAGAGGAGCGCAGCGACGATCTGTGCGCCGCAGGCGCGTCGGACAGGCTAGTTTTTTCCAAAAAAATTTATCGATATTTTTCCAAAAACATTTATCGGTATTTTTTCCAATAATTTTTTTTCATTTTAACGGAATTTTACCGGTCAGGCATACTGGTTCGTAGTACATTTTTTGTATTTTAGGACTCGACAACAATTTTATGTCTTTGAATTGCACTATTTCATCACTGGACGGGAATTATGTTTCTTCAATGGTTAATAATTTTGGAACATTTTTCTATTACAAACAGAATCTGGAAGGAACAAAAGAATATCAAATGGCAATTGATTACAGTTATAGATCGAGTGATGAACAAGTTCTGGAAGTCAGAATGCTTACTGAATGGTGGGTTTGGAAAATGAGTTGAAGAATTTCGGCCGGTGTGTTTTCAGGTACCGCCCCGACTTTCTTCCATTTGCTTCCAACTGATTTTCATGCAGTTTTTCGAAAAATTTTCAAATAAATCCATTGTTTTCGTATTGGCTTTTTTTCACCATAACCAAAAATCTAAAATCACATATGACATAGACTTAGAATGTGAATTGTTTCCTTATCATTCGCAATTTTGATATCGATTACTGATCGCAATCAAAATTTTCTCATTTCATGCCATTCCTCTCTACTTCCCACACCACTTATTCCGACACATTTGTACAGAAAACTTTCAATAATCACATTTTTTCAGGTTTTGAAGGTAGCACACATACAGAAGCAAAAATTGAAATGTCTAAAAAAAAATAGTTTTTTAAAAAGATTTTTAATAAATGTTTTTATCCACAGGATGTTATGAACGAAGAAACGACAGCACGATATTATTTGCCTATTCTACCGATTCAAACCCATATGATGTTACGGCAACTATTCGCGAACTCCACGACTGGGGAGTAGATTTCGGTTACACAATGTTTGCAAATGTAAGATTTGATGTAAAAAAAGAGGAAAGAATTTGGTATCATTCTGATGTTGGGTATGTTGAATTGAAGATCGTATGAACAAACATTTCATCAACAGATTTTTTAGAAGTATGGTAGACTCCGTTGATTTATATCCTGCTGACTCAAGTCTTGGTTATGGTGATAACACTACTGGAAGTGACATTTTTAGTGTTATTCAGGTAGTTTAATATTAGCCATCAGGGGGGAGGCGGCAACGCGAAATTTCGGCGATTGCGGGGTTGAAAACCAGCAATTTTCGGCGATTTTTGGCAACGTTCGGCAATACATTTTTTCACGATTCCATTCGAAATATTAAAATATTTCGAAGAATGGCTTGAAGGCTGAAAGTCCACACAGAAAAGTTCAAACAAAGATGTGTTAAAGTTTCCCGATGGTTTTTGAGTTTTTTCAAGAACATACTAAAATTTCTGCAACATTTGGAAAAAACTTGAACTAATAAATGCTAAAAGTTCTAAATTTCTGTCAAAGTTCTCTAACAAGCGTAGCCGAAAAAAAAACTCGGCAGTTCGGGGACGGCAACGACTGCCTAAACATCGTCGATTTTGGCGATTCGGCAACACGGCAATGGCGTTGTCGCTCGTCTCTGTTAGCCATGCAAAATGGTGATCAAACTGTCATTATCAGTCGGAAAATCCATTTGTCAAATACCTCCAGTCGAAAAGTGATGTGAAAATCGGAAATATTTTCAAAAAATCCAACAAATTTTTTTTTAATTTTCAGAAATTCATGTACAATTACGAAATTGAGACATGTGGTTCAATCATTTTTGCTCTTGTGAAGCGTTATCCAAATGAAGTTGATGTGACTGATCTTATCACTCAACTTCAGGAGAATCATGCCTTTGTTTATTTCATTGTTCACAATTCACCATCAGGAGGATCACAGACGAAGCCTTTGTTCGAAATGGCTTCGAAAACGAACGGATTTTGTGTGTTTGCTGGATCATCAATTGATTTTAATGAATACAATGAGGTAATAATGACAATACACAGCAAAACCTGTAATTGAGGGGCCCTTTTATCAAACGGTTCCTGTATAGAGGGGCCCTAGAGACAGTGTGAAAATTATAGTGGCCCCTTAAAGGAAGAGTGAATCAGATTCTTATTTCCTGGAATCACGGAAACTACCCTAAAAACCAAAAAATTGCATCGCCTAGCATAGAATTACTTTCGGTGGCCGAGTCCACTCGGACTACAGGGGCAGGTGGAAGAGAAACCGTGTAGTTCTCAAGGACAAACTCTTCTTTCTTTCTTTCTTTTTACTCTTTTTGAAATGTAAAAGTTATTCAGGCGGCTGTTTACGGCATTTCCGTCGTGCAAACACCGTATCAGTTTTTTGCGCAAAACTATTGGGTATCAGGATCCGGAAAATTGAATATACCAACATTTGAAGTTTCTGACACGCACACAGATGAGGATTGGATAATGATTGCAATCATTCTACAAGATCACGGTCAGAAGAAAAATCCCATCTTCGCTGAATTTTTTTCCCAACTAAAGTTTTCAGAACTCGATAACTTCATTTCATTGAACTGCTCAATTTATTCTCTAGACGGAAGTTATTCGGAAACAAATGTTTGCGATTACGGCACCACTGGTTCAGCTCTTTTCACTTATCCACATTTGAATGGAAAAACTCATTTCCAAATGATTATTCAATACAATTATGAGACAACTGAATCGCAATCACTTCAAATCAGAATGTTCACTGATTGGTAGGTGAAAAAAGTCGAACAGGCTTCTTTAATAATGTTTTCAGTTTTCAGGTACCGCCCCGACTTTCTACCAATCAATTCTTATTGATTTTCATGAAGTTTTTCGAAATTTTCCAAATAAAATCGTTGTTTTTCTCATACTTTCGATTAATTTTGTACGCAAACTGACATTTCACACTTTTCATCATAACCAAGAATCAAAAATCATATGTTTGTTCTCCGCCTTAACATTACACACATATGGCATAGACCCAGATTGTGACATTTCTTATCACTTATCAGTTTTCAAAAAGGCATCGATTTTCCTCTTTCATCATTTTTGCCTTTTTTGGAGGAAAAAATGTCGAATCCTGCTCCTACTTTAACGGATATGCCAGATTTAGTGATGAATATCATATTGAACAAAGTGGATTTTCGTTCAATGTAAGTTTTTATATTGAAATTAGCCTTGCAAAATTAATGAGCAATCGCGCTCCACTGGACTTGATTTTTTTCCACTTTCAGCAAATGAAATTTTTCCGATGAAATTTCTGTTTTTCGCATTTTTTTAAGGGAAAAAAAAATCGGGATCGGAAAAAAAAATGTTTTTTTGAATTTCTATTTCACTAAGTTTGCCATCAGATTAAGGTCGAAAATTATGCTGAAACTCAATTTTTCAGTCGAAAAAATGTGCATTTATAGTCGTCCGGTCAGCGGTTTTGCGTCGCGGTGTATGTGGGAGTTCACCGCGACGCCAAATTGCAGACTGAACACCTAAAAGCTTCACTTTCTGAAAAAAAAGGTGAAAAAAAGGAAAAAATTCAAAAGATCACCGAAGTCCAGTGGGGCGCGAATGCTCACTTTTGCAAAAACCTAATAAAAAATGTTCCAGAATCTCGAATTTTTTTTCCAGAATTTCCCTCCAAAAAGTATGTCATCACCTTCGAAATTTCATAGAAGATGCCAAACCAGAATCCCATTTGGAGAACGTCAGCATGATTTTTCGTCCGAAATTTATTCAACTAAATATGCCCTACAATGTAATTTCTGCCAAATACCAAAATCATCAAAATGGATGCCTTATCACTGGAAGTTATGGAAATCAAAGAATGGAAAAACTTTTGGAAAATTCGAATTTCGTCGAAATTTTTCTGAATGATTTGGAAAAAATGCTCAAAAACCAAATTCTTCCAATCAAATTTTTTAATGTTCAATTCGAATTATTTTCATTGGAATTTTTCGATTTTGAAGAGGACCAATTTTTGGAGCAACTCCAACGTCATTTGAGCTCCTGGAGCTCAAAAATTCCAGTTCGATACTTCACAATTCGATGTGTAAATCAAGCTGAAATAATGGCAATTTTGCCATTTTTAAATCCAAATTGTCTGGAAAAATTGGATTTTTCACGGGTGAAAACTGACTATGTTGAAATTGATGAAATTGTGAAATTGGATCAGTGGAAAATGGCAAAAGATGTTCATTTCTATAAAATGGTCATTTCGGAACCATTGAGAAAATTTGGCCATTTTCGAAGAGTTGCAGTTGTTCGCAATTCTTTTATGGGACACGATTTGGAGGAGTTGAGAGAGGTACGTTGGTAGTACTTCAATATCACGGTGGCCCCATTAGAAGGGCACCCCTAAAAGAAGGGCACCCCTAACAGAAGATCACTTTCAATATTGACTTTGCAAGATAATGAGCAACTGCGCTCCATTTTGAAATTTTTAGATATTCCAGATTTTTTAAGGAAAAAACGTATATTTGCGTCATATTGTTATCCGAAAAATGCATTTTTTGACTGAAAATGACAGTGCCACGCTTCATTTGGCTTCAGGACTATTCGAAACAGGACGTTTGGAAACCGCTGGAAAAATCGTGAAAAAATCTTGGAAAATGGGGAAGATTTTTGAAAAATTTGGGGAAAAAGCAGTTAAAAAAATTTTCTCGAAATAAATTTCTTTCAGAAATTGTTTGCAAATTGGTGGATATCTGGTATTTTCATTAAAAACTCAAATTTTCTCTTCAAAATTTTCAAAAATCTCCGCATTTTCCAAGATTTTTTGACGATTTTCTTCCATAATGTCCCAAAGCCGGTAATCCGCCTATTTTCGTAATTTTTCAAAAATCTAAAAGAATAGAAATCAGAAAAATATTATTTTTTTTTCGATTTTCAGCAAGAAAATATCTTAGATTTTTTGGTGCAAAACCCCGAAATTTTACCAGAAAAAGTTCGCTCATTGAAAGTCGAGAAAATTCAAGTGCTGAGTCCAATAGGGCGCGATTGCTCATTATTGTGCAATACTATAATATACCATTTTGAACAACATTTTTGAAAATTCTCCAATCACATTTTCAGATGTTCCTGACCTCCAACACTCTAGAATCTTTTCGAGTCAACACCAGATCCATCAACAACCCGCAATTTGTTCAAATCCTTGGCCAGCCCCAAATGGAACAAGGCTTATTTGGATCTCCCAGTCATAAATGGGTACTGAAGGACCCAAAAAAGGATAAAAATTTGGAATTCAAGTTGTCTGGATCGTTTGAGAACTGGCTGTTTTCGGTTGAATGGTCTTCTACGAGATAATTTTTATAACGTTTGTGTTACGAATTGTTTTTTTTGTTCGACTAAAAAATCCTCTAATAGTAATGCACCCCTCTGAAACTCTATTTTCTAATACAGTACCACTTTTTAGACTTTTTGGTCTTCCAGATTTACAGATTTTCCGAAATCTGCAATAAAAATTCCATTAGTTTCAAACTGAAAAAAAAATCGAAAAATCATTTCTTATCAATTTTTACTCCGCCAAATTCTCGCCGTCAATATGTTTGCTTTAAGCATTTTGTTGACATTCACGTTTCTCTTTTTCAACATTTTTTTCTGCATTTGGAGAAAAAAAATGTCGCCTCCATCACCAAATTTGTCAAATTTACCTACAACTGCATTGGATTTGATTTTCCAGGATGCAAATTTGGAGACAATGTGAGTTAAAGACCAGCATGGGCGAATTAAGGGGCAATTCAGACCGGTTTTAGTCAGTTTGGGCACGATTTTTTTTCAAGCTTTTCTGATTAATTTTTCGGAAAAAATCCGGTAAACTTGTGAAGAAATCCGGTAATTTTAGGGAAAAATCCGGTTAATTTAGGAAAAAAAACCAGTAAATTTAGAAAAAAAAAACCGTTAAATTCAGGAAAAAAACCCGGTAAATTCAGAAAAAAGTCCTGTAAATTTAGAATAAAAACCGGTAAATTCAGCAGAGAAATCCAGTAAATTTAGGAAAAATCCGATCAATTTAGGAAAGAACCCGGTAAATTAAGAAAAAAAAACCGGTAAACTCAGGACAAAATCCGGAAAAAATAGGAAAAAACCGGTAAATTTATGAAAAAAATCCGGTAAATTTAGGAAAGAATTTCGGGACGTTCAGGGTGAAATTCGGTAAATTTAGGAAAAAATCCGGTAAACTCAAGAAAAAACGCCGGTTAATTTATGAAAAAATTCGGTAAATTTGAAAAAAAAAATTCGGTAAATTTAGGAAAAATCCGGTAAATTTAGGAAAAAATCCGGAAAAATTTAGGAAAAATTCCGGTAAGTTTTGGAGAAAATTCTGTAAAATCAGGAAAAAATCCAGTAAATTTATAAAAAAAGAACAAGTAAATTTAGGAAAAAATCCGGTGAATTCAAGAAAAAATCCGGTGAATTCAAGAAAAAATCCGGTGAATTTAAGAAAAAAAAACGGTAGTTCATATAATAGATCCGGTAAATTTAACGAAATTTTACCGGCAATGCACATTGATCCGGATCATTCCGGGGTGTAATTTTTACATTTGGAACTAGTCCATTTAAATTTGGTGTAATTTTCATAATTTAGCTCCTGTTCTTTTAGCCAAATCCTCCGAAAAGTATGCCGCAGCCTCCGTTCACATATTGACAACACCCATCAACTTGACATCAAATCCCATGGCATTGAAGTCCGTGCAATTCCGACTGGTTTCCTTAAAATGGATTTTTTAACGAAAGGCAAAAAATATTCTATCAGTTATCAGCAGAATGAGTCATCATGCCAGATCGAATATGAAAATCGATCAAAAATAATCGATAATCAAGATTTTATAAGTTTGGCTGGGAACGATCTGGGACTGATTTTACGACATCAAAAATCAGAATTATCGGATTTAGCCCTGCAATTTCCGAGGCAAGAAGGCTCAAGAAGAGAGGATTCAGAAGCCCTGGATACATTTGGAGGCAGATTTTTAGCCCAGTTGGAGCCTCATTTGAAATCTCGAAATTCCCTTTTGAAAACTTTTGAATTCGTATTAAGAGGGACCAATCAACAGAGCCAAGTCCTCAAAGTCTTGCCATATCTGGACCCAGATGAGTTGAATAGAATCGAAATAACGACTACAAAAGATACGGAAGAAGAGCCTAGTCAGATTATGAAAATGGATCAAATTGTGGAAATGGAGCAATGGAAAAACGCCAAAGAAGTTTATATTGATTTATTGTATTGTGATACGGCACTGGGGAATTTCAATCACTTTGTGAAGGCTCAATTTGAAATCATGAAAGTGTCAACTACGGAATTGGTGGAATTAAGAGAGGTGAGATTTTTTTTTTGAAAAATTTCGGTATTTTTCTTCTTGAGGTGACTCAGTACAAAATATACTGGAAAAACAAGCCTTCTGACCGTCTCGAATAGAAAGGCACCCCTAAAAACCGGCAATTATCAGTGAAGGAGCAAATTTGCCTCATTGAAGAAAATAGGAAAAATTTTATACTGCGTTCTGAAAATTTTCTGGAAAATGCTTCTAGTGGAAAAAAACAAGAATTTTTGAGGCCTGAATTTTCATAAAATTATTTGCTTTTAAAAGTTTAATTTTGGTCGAAAGTTCCGAAAATAAGTTCAAAAAATAAAGTGGTTTTCCCTAATAAAACGGCACCTTTGATAAACCGGCATTCTGTAAGGCACTTTGAACAATAGAGCAAACTGGAATGCTGGTGTGATAGAGCTTTTACGGTATACGGTAATTCAACGGTATTCTGTTAGGGTGCAAAAAGTGCGAAAATTTACGGAGCTTTTTTCCTTCTTCAGAGAAACCAAGATTTTTGAATTCAGATTGTTTAGACGGTTCAAACAAGTATAATCATGAAATACTTTGACACACTTTGAAATTTCACGGTCAGAGCGCAGAGAAACCAGACACTTTAGCTGTCTGCCGTCTCTCTTTCCCTCTCAATCTCTGCCGCCTCTCGTTAGCTAGAGAGAGCGCAGACGGTTAGAGTGTCTCGTTTCTCTGCACTCTTCTATTCCATTTCGTTTCAGGCGATCTTCAAATGCCGAGATTTCGAAGACTTTCGTGTTGAATACAGACTCCTTACTGATAAGAAGAAACTGATGAAAGCTTTCGGAAAGCAGTTCATTGGGAGTACTTCCCAGAAAAAGATATGGTATCACAAGATGCAGAATATGAAGAAGGCTCTGTACATTGCCTGGGTCGAGAAGAAAAGAGTGTTCAAATTCTATGCAATTCGATTGGCAGATGTTCCGGAAAACGCATTTGGATAACAATTTTAATTAGGAAGAAACACTTTTTGAACCGAAAAAAACTCTACTCTAATTCAATCAACAAAACATGAATCTTTGATTATAAAAATCCTTCAAGTTTTCCCATTTCGTATTAGAGCGTACACGAAACACACACTCTCCGTCCGCGCTCACTCTACCCCTTGCTATGAACTTTGCAAGGTTTATAGCCAGCTAGAATCTCAGGTTTCTCTGTGCTCTGAAAAAAGGCACTGTGATGTGCTTTATCAGGAACCTCTACAAAAAAGATGAACACATTTTTTGATTGCTGAAAATACTAAACCCGAAAACACAATTTTCTTCACTCAGTCACATGAGAAAAATTATGTATGAAATATTTTCCCCCTTATCTATTAAAACATCACGTGATATGACTGATACAATACTTCATTTTGCACATTTCTCCATTCAATTTCCTTTCTACCGCTCCCTCAACGGTGTATTCCTCATAATACAATGTTCAGAGATTTTCAGATGCTTAGGGGTTGAATAGCACACAGAAGAAGCTAAAAATTGTTGAGACTTTATTTCATTTTCCTAAAAAAATTTTTCAAAACATTTTTTTCAGATGTAGGATGCAATATCCGTGGGCATGACAACACTTTTCTATTCGCTTATTCAACTGACTCCGATCCTTCGGATGCCGAAGTGGCGGCATATCAAGCGGGATTCCCTCCTGGGTATTCAATATTTGTCACTAAAAGATTTGATCTGAAACATGACGAGGATTTTCAATATACTACTAATTCTAGGTTAGTAGTTCTGTCAATAATTTAAAAATGATCAAAAATATTTGAAGTGATTTTTATGAATCTTTCCTCTCTCATCCGCCGAACTCAAGTTATGGGTATCAAACTTCCGCAGTTGGGAGTGATGTTTTCAAAATGATTCAGGTTAGTTCTTAGCAAAATTTAGTTCCGTTCCGATACTGGAACTGTCATATTTTCTCTTAGATTTATCAATTATTTTCGGCTCTGCTCCAGACTAGGGGTTCTTTGATTTTCTAGGGGTCCCATAAAATGCTCAAAGGTAGCATAGAATCTCTACGGGTGAAGTGAAGTGAAGTGAAAAGTGAAGGGTCCCATGGAATCGTCAGAGGTCCCATGAACTTCTTCGGAAGTCCCGTGCAGGCGACAAGAATCCCGTTAAAAGAGCCAATTCTAGGAAATCATGAGGAAAACTTTTTCTAAAATGATCCGTAGCATTTCGTTATGCCTGGCATCCGAAAAAAAGAATAGCAGCGTTCATTTTGAGCACCCTTTTCTTTCTTCCAGGTTTCATGGCGAGTACTGCAAGTTTTTGAACGTCTCACGATTATAATAAGTAACCGAAAACTACTCCGATTCTGCTTCAAAACATCACATAACGAAACGATAGAAATTGGTGGAAGTTTCTAAAACTTTGGCTGTGAAACTCCTGTTTTGCTTTTCAGAAACCTATGAAACTTTACTATTGTGTATCCATAATTCTTTGCGCGGTCGCGGGCATTTTACTCATGGCCGAGTTTTGGAAACGTTCGGCCACCCCCGAATTTTTCAAATTGAGTCCCGTTGGGGGAGACATCTTTTATCACTGATTTCTTTCATTTTTCGACCTTTTTCCTTCATTTTTTTGCTTTAGAAATATTTAAGTTTGAATTTATTAAGACGAAAAATAAAAAAGAACTTGATTTCATCGCAAAATCACTACAAAATTGTTTTTTTCATTCTTCCTTGATTGCAAGAAAATTGGAAAAACACAAAGAATCAAGTTCTTTTTTATTTTTCGTCTTAATAAATTCATATTTAAATATTTCTAAAGCAGAAAAACACAGAAAAAAGGTCGAAAAATGAAAGAAATCAGTGATAAAAGATGTCTCCCCCAACGGACCTCAATTTGAGAAATTCGGGGGGTGGCCGAACGTTTTCAAAACTCGGCCATGAGTAAAATGCCCGCGACCGCGCAAAGAATTTTGGATACGCAATACCTTTCCCTTGTTGCCTGCATGGGACCCTCGAGAAATCATGAAACCCTTGACGATTCCATGTGCCCTCCCCCCCCCCCCCCCCCCCCCCCCAAACAAAAAACAGACATTTCAACTATTTCAGAGGTTTCTCAATAACAACCAATCAACAATCTGTGGATCAACTCTGTTAGTTCTGGTGAAACGATACCCAAACAATGTGGACGTTACAAGTCTCATCAATGAGTTACAAAAGAACCATGTCACTGTGAACTTTTTTGTTCATAGTGAACCATCTGGAGGAACAGAAACTCAGTCGTTAATGGAGATGGCTGAGAAAACGAACGGAGTCTGCGTTTTTGCCGGCGGTTATCCTGCTTATTATGATGTAACGACAATGAAACCAATCTTCGTAGTGAAACTATCATTTGCAGCTTTGTGGCGACGTGAACTTCGGCAGCTTAGCATACCAGCTTTTTGCGCAGAACTATCTGGTCTCGGGAGTTGGAAGAATTGAAATACCATCAATCAAATATCCCATTTCGAATTTTTACACTTCTCTCATTACTGTTCAAGATCATGGTAGCCTCCGGTTCTCATTTTAGCAATCAGAGATGTTTCAGCGCTTAACAGCAATTTCGTTTCCGTAAACTTCACGGTGTTCAAGCCTGATGGAAAGGTTTTTCATACTAGTCCAACAGATCCCGTGAGTTTGATAAAAATGGGATATTGGAAATGTTACGAAATTCTAGGTTAAACGTTATGGTACAGTGTTTGCTGACTACTTATACTTTATAGCGGGAGTTGAGTATAAAATGGTCATTGACTACGTCTACGCAAACAATCAAGAACAAGCCATTGAAGTTCGATGGAACAGCGACTTGTGAGTCATGTATATGTGAAATTTACCCATCTCAAACACAAGTCGCATAAAAAAACTGCTCTCCCAGTTCAAAAATTTCAATATTATCTGTTTCAGCTGGCTTGACTTCATTCCAAACAACTGATTTATGAACTGACACATTTCTTTTGTATATTCATTTATGGAATAAATTTTGAAAAGTTTTGCGTCAAAAAATAAAGGTAAAATCGAAAAAATGAAATATTTGGCTTTGAAGCAAGATTTATATGGACAGTTCACTTATTTGTGACACGTTTCAGAACATATCTGAAATATGATCCGTTTGTTTCTCAACAGTTCACAGAATCCGGGGAGTTATTAATTTACAAACTCCTCAAGTCTTTGGGCACATTTTTCTTGTATAATGGCGCAGATGCTCATCGGCCGAGTTACAGACGCCTGCGTTCAAAATAAAATCTAGGCCAGACTGGGATCTGAAGTCGATGCATTCTCCCGGAGCGCTGCCTAAACACTCGAAAATTTGAAAAATAAAACCTTAAAAAGTTGGCCAACTAAGATATTCAAAACCCCATTCATCTCTGGTTATTGGGCAGAGACTCTTGCCATGAGCATCAATTTCATCGGCACACGGGACAGTTTTGACGCATTTCTTCTCTGCACATGCCCAATTGGTGAGCAGAACGTAGTTGTGAGGGCATGCGCCTTTGATTGACTCACGACTTTTTTAAAAATAAACTTTTATCGATGAACGGTCTGGTTTTCACCAAGAACGCCTCTTCTGGAATACTTTCAGTTACCGGCGGTTTGTACATATAAAAACGATAATTTCTCGAAACTTCTCTCGCGATTTTCATTTTTTTGACAACTTTATAATACTCACAACGTTTTTTTTTTACAATCCTAACTTTTTTCTATGTGCCGTAAAAACTGTATTAGTAGTGCCCCTCAAGTAGTAGTGCCCCTCTAATAGTGGTGCCCCCAGACGAGTAGTTTGAAAAATAGTGCTGCCCCTTAATTAGTAGTGCCCCTTCAATAGTGGTGCACCATTCTTAAATTGGTTATTTTACAAATTTTAGGCTTGTCAACTATAAATTCAAGAATATTTGACTGAAAACGGCGTAAAACTTGAAAAAATTTGATGAAAACCGAAGATCAGATCCCATTTTCTCAGTATTTTCGTCATTTTTCCTAAAATCCGCAAGTAAAATTAATCTCAAAATTTCCGAAAAAAAGTGATCGAAAAATAATGGTGCCCCTCTAGTAGTAGTGCCTCTCAAATAGTAGTGCCCTCCGGATGAAGGGGTTGAAAAATAGTAGTGCATGCACTACTAATTCAGTTTTTACGGTATATTAGTTTCGATTTCAAAGCGTGGTTTTTTCGGATTTGCGGAAAAACAAAAAGTTTTTGAACTAAAAAAGGCTAGAACTATTGAAAAAGCTGACTTTAAGTAGTTCGTATAATCAAGAGCCACCCTCGTATTTAGTTACGAAATCAACAACTGCAAACATGATTTTCAGTCATTACCCTCATTCGACTCGACAAACAAGTTTATCAAATGTTCTACAATCTACTCGAGCAGTTTCCTATTCATGAGAAATACGTTTTACGATCAACGACTGCTGATAAGAACACTCTCATTTCATTCTCAATTCCCATTCATTCTCACACAACCTTCCTCTATATTCGACATTACTCAACGAAAAATGTTCTATTCAGATGCAAGAATAAAACACCATAATTTAATTTTCAGATTCAAACAAAAATGCATACATCAGATAGCTAAAACCCAATCCATTCATTTTGTTCACTCTGTAATTTATTTTTTTATAGCCTCAGCATGTACCCGAAAAACAAACAGTACGATTCTGTTTGCATACTCAACGGATTCAAATTTGGAAGATGTTCGCAGGGCGACTGAAAAAATATGCCGCTATATTGAAAATGGAAATATCTACATTGAAGAAAGTATCTACACCGTTTATGCTAATATAAGATTCGATCTGAAGCAAGAAGAAGACATTCAGTACCACTACGATTCTAAGTAAGATGTAAAAGTGCAGAGTTTAATTTTATCGAAAGCATCTCCAGAGGCTTCAATTTTTCCGTAGCTTCTCGCCCGCCAAATGAAAAGCTTGGATTTGAGGAGCGTACGACCGGCAGTGATGTTTTCAACATGCTCCTGGTAGCTTTTATGACAATTGCCAAAATGCCAAAATTTCGCGTTTTGGCGTTGCCCCCCCCCCCCCCCCCCCCCCCCAATGATCGAATGAGCAACTTTAGAAATTCCTCAATGGCAAACAAGCAACAACTTGTGGTTCCTATGTATATGTTATCGTGAAAAGGTATCCAAATGAAATCGATGTCACTGGATTAATTGCTAAACTCCAAGAGAACCACGTGTTCGTACATTTCATAGTCAGCACTTCACCTTCTGGTGGAACGGACACTAAATCACTATTCAAAGTTTCTTTGCAAACTAACAGTATTTGCATTTTTGCTAAAGACGGCTACTTCATTTCAACACCGGGTCGGAATGTAGACAATGAATTCGGGGAACTTGAATTTTTGTACCAGTTTTTCGCGGAAAATTACATATTGAGCGGAGCCGGAATGCTTGAAGTAACAATCTCCAATATTCCAAAGGATCCAGGTGTTTGGGGATATTTCACGATCACAGTTCAGGACGATGGTATTATTGAAAAGCTTGAAGTTGATTCAGCGCACAGTCAAATTTTTTAGCGTTCGATCAAAGTTTGATATCATGGAACTACACTTATGTTGGTTACGAAACAACACGATCAGCAGACTTCTCAAGATCATTTGACTTCAACCATTTTTATCTATTGGAAGGAGACAAATTAAAGATAAACTACCACTACGCAAACACACAGCCAAAAGTTATCAGTTTGAGGTTGAGCAGCCCGGGGTGAGTCAAGCTTCACTTTTCTTATTCAATGAATATTTTCAGTTATGCCGACTTTCTCCCATTCCCAGCAAACTGAATGGAATGTCCGTTTTCTTTGTATCGATAAAACTTTTAAAAATCCGCATTTTTAGTAGGAAAAAGTCAGAAAAAGTGGAAAAAATGACTCAAACTTTTAGAAATTTTGATGCTCGTTTTCTCTATAGAATATTTTGTAGTTTTCATTTTGAGAATAAAAGTGTAATATATATTTTTATAAAACTTCCCAGAACACTTTTGAGATATAATCTATTCATTTCTCAACAATTCAAAGAGCCTGGGAAATTTTTATTTGCAAACTCCACAAGTCTTCGGGCACAATTTTCTTGTATAATGACGAATATGCTCATCGGCCGAGTTACAGTCTCCTGCATTCAAAATACAATCCTCTTCGCCAGACTGGGATCTGAAGTCGATGCATTCTCCCGGAGCGCTACCTGAACATCCAAAGATAAGAAAAAAAAACAAAAAATGGCTTACAATATCCACAAGTTTTTGCACACAATTTCGGTTCGGATGACCAACTAAGATATTCAAAACCACATTTATCTTTGGTTATTGGGCATAGACTTTTGCCATGGGCATCAGTTTTATCGGCACACGGCACGGTTTCGACGCATTTCTTCTCGGCACAGGCCCAATTGGTGAGCAGAACGTAGTTGTGAGGGCATGAGCCTTTGATGGAGGCTGGAAAATCGGTTAGGGTGGTCTGCTTGAAATTGAAAACCAAAAATATTTGGCCGACCGAGGAATCGAACTCGGATGCTGAATTTACCGGAAGTTTTTTTACACCACTACACTACGCCGCCAACGGTGTGTAAATAAACCGGTGGCGGCATCTAACTCTCTAAAATCAGTAAACCTAGCAGCCGACAGTTGACGGGTTTGGGGCTTATGCTTGGAGCATAGAGAGCACAGAGTTTCCCAGTGCTCCATTTAAAAATCAAAAAAGACTGGAGCGGGGAAGTTCTGTTTCGGTCCCATCAAAATCGGAATCCTAGGAAAGGCCCCTAGGTTTGGCGACGCATTGACATACCGGTCAACAGACGTAATAACCTACTGGAAAAATGCGATTTTTCTGAACTTTTGAGAAAAAAAGCTTCAAAAAGGACGGTACAGACCGGCATGCCTGTACAATAGAGGTTCCACGGCAGAATTTTCAAACTCACGTAGAACAATTGAATTTTCGTCTTCACAAATTTTCATTTGAGCCGAGGCAATAGCCACCAAGATCGATGAAGTGAGGAATAAGACTCTAGACATTTTTCGAGTTGAATCTCAATTCAAAGTGAGGTTCTGATGCGCTTTTATGCTTATCCCCCCTTCGAAGTTTGATCAGCTGGTGGTGTTTTTGAATTGGTTCGGCACGGGAAAAATGCTAATTTGGGTTTTTTTTTGTTTGAGAGGATCCGAGAGTAAACATTGCGGTTTTCATAGTTTTTTTTCAGGTTTGTTGTGGTTTCTGAAAACAAAAATCATGAATTTTCTGGAATTTTCTCCCAGATTTTCACGTAACTTTAGCCTCAACAAACACTTTTTGAGTTCTACTATTCCTGTTAACTCCGTCTGTTCAAACAAGAACCAGTTTTATGCCTAAGCCTTTGAACTTCAGATTCATGAGCAAATGTGATTGACAACTTTAATGTTTTCTGTTTGAACAGCTGTAATTTCAAATTTAGGAACTCAAACTTGAATTTCTCTTTTTTTAGCGGCCAATTCCATTTTTTCCGATGCTTATAATGAAAAATCTGGTTGAGAAAAAAAAAAACAAATTCAAACTATAATTGTTCATTTCTCTAACAACATCAAACCGATTTACATTATTTAACTGCAAAGCCCACAAGTCTTTGGGCAGAACTGGTTCATCATGATGCGGAGACTCTCGATATTTGAGTTACAGTCCGATGCTGGTCTTCCAGTACAAAAGTGATTGCCATAGAACATTGTCAAGTCCATGCATTTTCCGGGAGGGCTACCTGAACAATATATGTTTTCAAAGCGAAATTTTTGAAAGTTTTTACAGTATCCGCAAGTTTTTGCACAAAGGAATGGTTCGTCGAACTGGGGCAAAAAGTTTTTACCACATCCGGCTTTGGACAAAGGGCATATAGTTTCACCATCGGAATCGAGTCTATCGTCACATGGAACGGTTTTGACGTATGATGGCTCAACGCAAATTCCGTTTATTAGTGCAACGTACGGTGGAGGGCAAAAACCATCGATTGATGCTGGAAAAAATACAGTACGGCCTCTAGATTTACTAATTTTAGAGTTTTGCTGCCGCCGCCGGAAAATTGCGGCAAATTCAGCACCCGAGTTCAATTCCTCGGTGTAAATCGCCTGATAGATCCTAAACTTGTCATTTGACTTATTTTGCTTTCCATACTCACGTCCAACGATTCCATCCATGTCTTTACAAGTTTCGTCTTTGCAAATTTTCATCTGACCCAAAGCAGAAGTCACCAGAAGGGAGAAAAAGAAGAATGAGACTTGATTCATAGTTGATTTACACTTGAACTAATTGCTTCATACGATCTTTTATACGTATAGCAGGTCCTTCCCACTCACTTCAACATATGTTCAAATATAATGGGCTCTGTCAACTTTGGCTGTCCATTCGGAAAAAAAAAAAAAGGAAACTGGATGTTTAATTAGGTGCGGTTTAGTTTGTGTTTCACACCCGACAAATATGAATCAAAACCACAGCAAAGCTGTGAGAATAAATAATGGATGGCTGTCAATTCAGAATTAAGGAGCATTATAGTCAAAAAATTGCGCGATTGTTTTCCATTTTCTGTGAAAGTTTCTTAGCTGAAAATTTGGAAAAAATTTGAAAAATCAATTAGTGGGGCGAAGTTGCTCATTATTTGTTTAAGCTAATATCTGTTAGTTTATCGAAACACTTTCCATTTATATTTCTTCGGGCTTATTTCAAAATTATCAGTAGATCAATCGAATTGTCAGCTATACATTTATCAAAAATTGCTGTTGAATTATAATCCGATTTTCGGCAAAATTTTTCAAAGTACATCTGCTCGTTAATGATTTTCAGATACAACTTATCACTTATTATTGATAAGGTCACCAGTGTGATAACGTAATGCTTTTTTTGAGAAAAGTGTGCACATTTGGCATCATTTGTTTGAACAATTGTCGGAGGGCTACGTGTTAAGTCAACGATATTTTGAATAAATATGATTTTTTCTTTTTCTTTATTTGGACATCTGCCATAGGGTGACCTGTTCACTCAAAATGATTCCTTTTTCATACTTTCGACTATTACTATGAAAAAAATTGATGAAAACTGAATGACAAATACATTTTTCTCCGATTTTGATAGAGTTTTTTGAACGAAATGGCAGGGAACCCAGATTAAAAGACCTGAAATATTCGAAAAAGGTGATCGAGAAATAATGGTGCCCCCCAGCAGTAGTGACCCTCTGGAGGAATTGATTAAAATATAGTGGTGCACACACGATTACAGCTTGTACGGCAAATGAGTATTATTTATTTGTGAAACAGTCGCGGTTATGCCTCATAGGATTAAAAATTGAATATCTCATTAGGTCACGAAAAGAGCGCTTTTGGTGGCTAAGGCGCACTTCGCGATCACCGTAGTCCCCATAGGCGCTCTTTTCCTGCAGAACAAGATATTCAATTTCTATTCCATGCGCCTTCAAACTGGACCGCCGATTTATTTTTGCAAATAAGAAATAATGAAAAATGTTTTTCCGCTGAACGAAAAAAAAAGAAGTTTAAACTATAAACAGTTTATTTCTCTACAACATCAAGCCGATTTTCATTATTTAACTGCAAAGCCCGCAAGTCTTTGGACAGAACTTTGTCATGGAGTTGCGAATATTCTCATTGTTCGAGGTACAGTCTGCTTCTCTTCCAGTACAAAAGTGATGACCGTACGGAATTGTCAAATCCATGCATTTCCCGGGAGGGCTACCTGAAAAAGAGCAAAATATGTTTTCAAAACTTGAATTTTTAAAGTTCTTACAGTATCCGCAAGTTTTTGCACAGACGATTGGTTCTTCGAAAGTTCTCATATAGTTTTTACCACATCCGGCTTTCGTCAAAGGGCAAAGACTTTCACCATCGGAATCGGTTCTGTCGTTGCATGGAACAGTTTTGGCATATGAAGGCTCAACGCACTGCCCATTTATTAGTGCAACGTACGGCGGAGGGCACATATCATCAACTGACGCTGAAAAAAATGCTGTATTTTTAGATTATCATATATGTATAACCAGCCTGATTTTTTGCGCCTACGGTGCTCCAACCGGCTGGCCTATACATTACGTCTGTGCTCCTTGCTCTTTTCACTGGTCGCAGCTACGCCGCTCCGTAGCACTAAAACCCGTCGACACCTCTAGGCTAACATGCCCTCAAGTTTTTGGGGTCCGGTCGCGCAGTGTGTGTGCGCCGCAACATACACCGCAACGGGAAAACTTATTGTCGGCTATTTTTTTCTTTCAGGTATAAACGCAATCCCAAAAAGTATTTGAAAAAAAACATGAAAAGTTGTATAGGAGCAAAATTATCACGCTGTCTAGTTTACTAGCGCGAGAGGCAAGTTCGTAGCCGCCACCTGAAGAAGCCCCCGTTGTGGCCCCCATGGCTCAGGTGGTAACACACCCGACTATCAAACACTACGACATTAGTTCGGACCCCGAGATCGTGATGGATTTTGTTTTTCTTCAAAACATTCAAAAATGACAAATTAGTGTACGCACCACATCTTACGACAAAATATATACAAAGTCTACGAAGTTTGTTGAAAACGGGCGACGGAAACCGTCTGGTATTCCCCTAGCGTGCCATTTCACTAATTCTGCTCTTCAAACTCACGTCCAACGATTGAATCGTAGTCTTCACAAGTATCGTCTTTGCAAATTTTTATTTGACTCAAAGCAGAAGCCACCAGAAGGGAGAATAAGAAGAATGAGACTTGATTCATAGTTGATTTACACTTGAACTAATTGCTTCAAAAAGCCTTTTATCCAAACTGTTGATCCTTCCCACTCACTTCAACATATGTTCAAATATAATGGGCTCTGTGAACTTTGGTTGTCCATTCGAGAGAGGGAAAAAAGAAATTGGGTGTTTAATTAGGTGCGGTTTAATTGGGGTTTCACACCCGAAAAATGAGAACAGAGACCACAAAAAAAAAAGAAAATTTGGATTGGAAAATTGTTATTTCTTTCGGTTTCGGCAAATTTTCATGTCGAAAATAGAGGTGAAGTCGGAAAATTACGCAAATGTTCCCCGTTTTCTGTGAAAGTTATTCAGCTGAAAACTTTAAATTTTAAGAGTTTTAAAAACATTTTCTATACAAAACTTTCACTGCTCAATTTATCAAATGTTGATAAATCGATAATCAATTTTAAGTATTTTCTTTCAAGGTACATTTGTTTATCGATAATTCTCCGATGAAGATCATCACTAGTTAATGATAAGGTCGCACATATGAAAATGTTACGCATTTTTTTTGACCAGTTTGCCTATAAACCGGTTTGACACTATTTGTTTGAACAATCGCCGGATGGCTTCGTGCTAAGCCAACAAAATTTTGGATAAATATGATCTTTCATTTTTAAATGTTTTGTTTTGTTAGCTGCCATAGTGGGCTATGTTAACGCGCTATGTTTTGCGCTATTTTTCATTTTTCGTTAAACTTGAGTTTTTATAATTACAAAAAAATTGATCAATAAATACTGACAACAGTCGGTAATTGTTTCCTGAAGTTTCAGCAAAGCAGTGAATTTATTTTCTTTGGAGCAAAATTTCGGCTTTTCAACTTGCTCCAAGTTTTTTGTGCAGTGAACGAAAAGTTAAAGCACATTGTTGTCTACAGTTCTATATTTCAAATTTTGAAAAAAACTTCAAAACTGAGCGAGATACGGTCAAAAAACTAGTAAAAATGAAAACAATCAATAAATCGATAAAAAATCAATTTGGACAACTTTTGACTGACGGGTTATTTTACCCATCCCGGGGCCTAACTTTTGCCCCCATAACATCTGGAATAATCGGAGGGGCACATTCCGGAAGCATTACATGTAAGCCTTTGAACGCAAATGTGATCGTCCGCTTTTATGTTTTTCTGTTTGAAAAGCTGTAGTTTTGAACTTGAGAATCTAAACTTGAATTTCCCTTTTTTTGCACCAAATATAAATGTTTTCGATAAACATATATAAGTTTAATGAAAAGTAGGAAACTTCTTAATAGTTCTTCTTAAAAGCCAAACATAAAAAAAAGGTTATCGAAAAGAAATGGTGCCCCTCGGATAAAGAAGTTGAAAAATAGTGGTACACACACTATTAATACAATTTGTACGGCAATTTAATAATGAAAAATTTTTTTTCGCTGAATGGAAAAACAACTTCAAACTATAATCTTTTATTTCTCAATCAACACACGGTGACATGAATCAACTGCAAAGCCCACAAGTCTTTGGGCAGAAATTTGTCATTAAGGTGCGAATATTCACATTGTTCGAGTTACAGTCTGATGCTGCATATTCATTACAAACGTTATTACCATAGAGCATTGTCAAGTCCATGCATTTTCCGGGAGGGCTACCTGAAAAAGCAATGGTTTCAAAGCTAGATTTTGACAAAAGTTTTTACAGTATCCGCAAGTTTTTGCACAGAGGAATGCTTCGTCGAACTGGGGCAAAAAGTTTTTACCACATCCGGCTTTGGTCAAAGGGCATTTAGTTTCACCATCGGAATCGATTCTATCGTCACATGGAACAGTTTTAGCATATGAGGGCTCAACGCACATTCCATTTATTAGTGCAACGTAAGGTGGAGGGCAAGCGCCATCGATTGATGCTGGAAAAACTACAGTATTATGAAATTATTATAAGTTCTGTGCTATCTGTGCTCCGAGCCTTAGACCCATCCCCGTCAACTATCCGCTTCTAGGTTTACTACTTTTTTTTATAAATAGTGTGCTGCCGCCGCCGGTTCAATTACACACCGTTGGCAGCATAGTGTAGCAGTGTAAAAAAATGTTCGACAAATTCAGCACCCGAGTTCGATTCCTCGGTGGATCAAACTATTTTGGTTTTCCATTTCAAGTAAAATTTAGGCGCCGAAAACCGCCTGATAGATCCTAAACTTGTCACTTTACTAATTCTGCTTTCCAAACTTACGTCCAAGGATTGCACCGATGTCTTTACAAGTTTCGTCTTTGCAAATTTTTATCTGACTCAAAGCAGAAGTCACCAGAAAAGAGAAAAAGAAGAATGAGACTTGATTCATAGTTGATTTACACTTGAACTAATTGCTTCAAAAAGCCTTTTATCCAAACTGTTGATCCTTCCCACTCACTTCAACATATGTTCAAATATAATGGGCTCTGTGAACTTTGGTTGTGCATTCGAGAAAAAAAAGGAAACTGGATGTTTAATTACGTGTGGTTTAATTGAGGTTTGACACCCAAAAGATGAGAACCGAGACCACAAAAAAAAAAGAAAATTTGGATTGGAAAATTGTTTTTTCTTTTGGTTTCCAACAAAATTTCATGTCGAAAACAGGGGTGAAGTCGGAAAATTACGCAAATGTTTCTCATTTTCTGTGAAAGTTATTTAACTGCAAACTTTGACTTTTAAGAATTTTAAAAAACATTTTCTATATAAAACTTTCACTGATGAATTTATCAAATGTTGATAAATCGATAATCAGTTTTTTAGAATAGCTCTCCAAAGTGCATTTGTTTATCAATAATTTTCAGATAGAACGAATTATTAAGGTCACCCGTGTGAAAAAGTGTCGTTTTTTTTGAGACCAGTTTACACTCCATTTGGCTCTATTTGTTTGAACAATTGCCGGGGGGCTTCGTGTTTAACCAATGAAGTTTTGGATAAATATGATCTTTCATTTTTAGTTTTTTTTTGTTTGAATAGCTGCCTTGGTGTGCTATGTTCACTTTTGGCGTTATTTTTCATTTTTATTGAACTTCAATATTTATTTCTATAAAAAAATTCAGATCAATAAATACTGACAACAGTAGGCGATTGTTTTCTGAAATTTTAATAAACCAGTAAATTTTCTAGCTTTCAGACTTACTTATTCACCCAGAACATGGTGAACCTCCTAAACGGGGGAGTTGTAACCACTAGAACAACTGCATTTACAGAAGCATGAGTTGCAAAAATGACTAGCAAAATTCTCGATGTCAATTGTCCATACTCAAATTCAATCAATAAAAAAATCGGGAGAACCCCCATAGGGATCCCGGCGATAGTCGTAGTGATAAGCTGAGCAACCAGGCTTACCAGAGCAATTCTTTGTTTTTTGATACTAGAGCTGGAGGCTTTTTTAGCTAATTCGACTAGAATATTGAACATAGAATAGGTGGTATAGGCAAATATTAGGCCACCAAAAAGAGATAGGATAGACGCAGAGACGAGGAGTGCTACCCAATAAAAGTTCCATTGATAGATATTGAATCGGGGTAGGATGAGGAAGTTTTGCTCGTAGGATGAATATTTCTGGAAGTTCAAGAATGTTAGTTAATAATTTTAGAACAACGTAAAACCTGTAATTGAGCGGTCCCTCTAATTGAATAGCTCTTGAATTGAGGCGGACCGGGGCTTTACGGAATTCCGGTTTCCGTTATCCGTATTCCGTTTTCCGTATTCCGGAAGAAAAAGTCAGAAATTTAAAAAGTTTTGAACAGCGTTTCACTAAAAAAAGTACATGGAAAACACCCGAAAATTTCGAATTTTGTTGAAAAAGTTCAATTTTTGCCAAACTCTATTGGAAATCATACAAAATTTCCGTTTTCCGAAAAAATTTTTTTTACCATTTTCCGATTTCCGTTTTTCCGAATTTGGAAAAGATATCCCGTGAAGGTCTGGAGCGGACCCTCTTATTAAAACGACCCCGTGAAATAGTGCGACCTTCCAAAACAAGTAGTGAAAAGTACTGCTGCCAGCCGCTTTATTACAAGTTACGGCATTGCTGACCCTTACCTCATGCACTATTACCAACTCTTCCGACCTATCCAATCCACACATAAATGTCACAATCACTATGAACATCGATCCAACAACGTAAGTCACAAAAACACCAACTGCCATATACCCATGAGATCTACATCCTCTTTTCAGGTTCCGAAATACCAGGTACTTTTTTAGAAAACATAAAATTAGGCCACCGAACTGGGCCGCCATCAGACCGAAGATTATAGTCATCATGATATGTCCTGATAAAATTTCTGATAGGAAACCGGTAGTGTAATCAGCTGGAATGGGATGGAGAGGTTGAGGTTGCATCAAGAAGGTGAGGTAGATGTCCACAATGAAGCAGAGAACCTGTAAAAATGGAACCTTGAAGGTGGTCTAAATTAACTTTATCAATTTCGATGTGTTTTTCTATGCTAATTTCATTTTCCAGCGTGATTTTACTCAAAAATAAATCTAAACGGTACAAAACGGCGCTTGAAAGAAGGACCGCGTACAGATTCATGGCCTAGAATCCGACAGGTGGAGTTGTGCACGCTTTTTCAACTTTACATTTTTTTTGTTCTTAACATTGTTCTTTTTTGTGAAATTCCGGCAGAAAGTTTAATGGAATCATGCCTGAGATTTCTAAGGATCTAGGAACATGCATCAGCTGCTGATCTCACCTTAATTTGAAAAGTTGTCTGTAGAGCGCACATTCTAACTCAAAAATTTTCAAAAAAAAACTAACCTGAAAATTCAACAAGTAATATTTAAAACTATCAATTTTATCAGTTTTGAAAATCAATAAAAATATTGTATAAACATTCAAAATTAAAGAAATCGACCCAATAGAATGATAATAATTTATTAGCCATTGAGAAGGGGTGAAATCAATTTGAGGTGTCATAAAAGGGAATAATGAAGTCGGACAAAGAAAATGTACTGGGTGAGAAAAAGTGCAGGTGGAAAAAAAAATTAATGACATGTGCCAGAGTTCAAAATCAGAGATTAAAGGAGGACTAAAGTCATGTTTTTTTATTGTTGTAATCGAATCTATAGGTTATGATCATTGTTGAGCTGCATGTAAAACGTTCTAAAAATTCCTCTGAAACGCGCATGAAAACGGCCAAAAACGAGATGTATATTTTCTGGCCGAGGGCCGACGGCCTAGGAGGCGCCCAGATGGCTGGGGTCGATTTACGCAGCGTTGTCACACTCACCATTGTTTTCATTCGTTTTGGCTTCATATTCGATTTTTTCACGTTTTTCTTTTTTGCTTTTCAAACTTAAAAATATTTGTTGGCAAAATTTAGTGAAAAAATCGAATATGAAGCGAAAACGAATGAAAACAATGATGAGTGTGACAACGCTGCGTAAATCGACCCCAGCCATCTGGGCGCCTCCTAGGCCGTCGGCCCTCGGCCAGAAAAAATACATCTCGGTTTTGGCCGTTTTCATGCGCGTTTCAGAGGAATTTTTAGAACTTTTTACATGCAGTTCAACAATGATCATAACCTATAGATTCGATTACAACAATAAAAAAACATGACTTTAGTCCTCCTTTAAGTTTGATAATAAAATTATCTGGGTACCACTTCCGTTCCAGTTACACTCTGCGCTTCAACTTTTGGGACTTTTTTGCAGAATAATCTGGAACAATATTCCCGGTATGGCACGTGGCAGTAGAGCATGATAATGGTCGCAGACACCCCATGAATTGACATAAGGAAGTAGGAGATACTATTCATTTCAGGGGTGTTCATGTAGAGATATCCGAGGAAAATCATAATGATTTGGGGGACAATCATGATGAGAGCCGGGATGGTGATCTGGAAATTTTTGGGTTTGAGAGGTTGAAAGTATAATTTTTGGAATCGGGGAGTTGAGACGGTTTAGAAAATTATAATCATGGCATGGTTTGGAAGAGTTTGAAAAATGAGGTTAGAGCGCAGAGAAACCATAGCCTCTGCGTCTCTGACCTCAATTTCAAAATGCTCTAAATTATTTCATGATTATACTCTTTCAACTCGTCTTGTCGAGCTGAACTCAACCATAAAAAATTCAAGTACTTTGGAAGAGAGAAAGCCAGAGAAACCAGATCCTCTGCGTCTCTAACCCTACTTTCAAAATGCTTCAAAACCCATCATGATTATACTTTTCTGAACCGTCTCAACCAGCTGATTTCAAAAATAACAATCATTTCTTACCTGCATATAAACCGCTTTCAAAAATTCT
Source organism: Caenorhabditis doughertyi (assembly GCA_963572265.1). NCBI lineage: Eukaryota > Metazoa > Nematoda > Chromadorea > Rhabditida > Rhabditidae > Caenorhabditis > Caenorhabditis doughertyi. Next base: position 20,794,197 of record OY751557.1, on the reverse strand, counting down.
CGTTGCATTCTTATTGTGTTCTCCGATATTGACATTTTCTTGACCGACGCATAAATGTTATAATGGAGTAGGATCAAAAAAGTTGATCCCTCGATGATTACGGTAGCCAGGCTTATCAATTGACGATATCCAATTTGTTCACGAATTTCCCAGTCGTATGCAACAACGTAGACAGGGTGCTCCGTAAGGTTCCGAATGGAAAATTTATAAATGAGCTTTTACGTGAAAATGAGCTTTTTAAAAAGCTCATCGAGGCTCATTTATTTAGAAATGAGCTTTTTATAAAAATTCACGGGGCTCATTTTTTAAAAAATGAGCTTTTTCAAAAAGCTCATTAAGGCTCAAAGGCTCATATGAGCTTTCCACGTGGAAGCTCATAAAAGGCTCATTTGAGCTTTCAGAAATAAACTGTTTTTGAATAACAGTTCATCTGCGCACTATAACTTTCTTCAAACTTCACCTTTTTGGACGCTCTTTTTTTTAATCGATAGGTAATCAATCTGGAAAGATAATGTTGCATTTTCTAAACATTTTTGAGATCAAACATAAGAGAGTTACTAAGTTTTGTTTCTCGTTCTGGAATTTTCTAATTTTAAAGCATTTAAATTGTTTTCCTGTATCGGTTGGTCATTTTCATATCATGGAAGCTTGTGACAGCTCTGATTTAACAATTTTAAAAGTAGAACAATCTCCGCGTTTTGAAAGATGCATAGAAATAGCTCCAGGGAGTCTGTACAACGATTTCTCTCAAAAATATGGTCGTTTGCTTGGTTTCTCAGCCGAAAAAAAACATATGAAGATTTTTTAATGAAAACTCATTTAAAATTGCATACTTCAGATGAAAGTAAGTACTCAGAAGCTCAAAACTTATTTCTGTACTCGATAATTCACTCACATCAGCTTCGGACCACACAAGACAGCGTTATTTTCACTCAAATATTCATTTTAATATCTGTAGTCAGTAATATTTGAAACACTACACTCTACACAACACTACACAACACTCAGAAAGGCCAAAACCCTATTTTTCTTCTTTAAAAATCGAGCAAATTAATTTTTTATCGAAAGGCTCAAATGAGCTTTTATGAGCTTCCTAGTAGAAATGAGCCTCGATGAGCCTTTTGTAAAAATGAGCTTTCACGTGAATGAGCCTCGATGAGCCTTTTTGAAAATGAACTTTTTTGTAAATGAGCCTCGATGAGCTTTGACGCGGGTTAGAAATAATTTCAATGAGCCTGCTTCATTCGAAGCTCACGTTAGAAAAGGCTCATTGATGAGCCTTTTTCGGAACCTTAGTGCTCCGGGGTGTCAAAATGCTTGACTTGGGGGTACATCTGGAAGTATGTAACCTCTATTATTGCGGCACCCTGATATAATGTAATTTTTGATAGAGTGGAAACTGCACATTAGTGTTTTAGTTTTTTTGGGTTATTGTAGTTTGTAGTCTGTCTATTCCCCACCTTAAAAATCTCAACCCTCGCTAAATCTTGATCCGGGATGAGGAGTGCTGTGGGCAAAAAATATAGTAAAGCCAGAGCATAATTGATAATATAAAACAGTATCCGGCCATATCGCCACCAAGTGTGTTCAGCGAAAATAAGGAAAAATCGATTTTCAAAGATAGATATTGTGGAGACAGCGACCACTGAAAAATTTCAGAAAATGAAACTTTTATTACATAGGCACTCATGCTAAAACGGCACCTCTAATAGTTTTGCCCCTTTATTAGAAGAGCATCCTTTGTCTTATCGAGAAAATCATCAAAAAAAAGGTATTGTGATAAATACATCGAAAAAATTTTTGTCGTTGTCAAAATTAAAAAATAAATTTCCAAAATTTAACGTAATTCAACTATTTACTCAAGAAATTTTTCGAAGAAAAAGGTAAATTCCTCGGAGTTCTTTTCGTTAATTTTCTCGGAAAATTTCTCGGTAAATTTATGTGTGAAGTTATTGGTAAATTTCTTGGTATATTCCTCGGTAAATTTACAGGTAAATTTATGGGAAAAATTTATTGGTAAATTTATCGGTAAATTTATTGGTAAATTTTTCGGTGAATTTCTTGGTATATTTCTCGGTAAAGTTTATCGGTAAATTTTTCAGTAAATTTCTTGGTAAACCAAGGCTGTCAAACGGCCGGCCGCGGTCGGCCGCGGTCGGCCGAGGTGGCGGCCGGCCGGCCGGCCGTGACTCTGTGATAGATCTCCAAAGGCCGCGGCCGGCCGTGAGGCCGCGAGCTTATAACTTGCTTCAAACTTAATATTTTTTGATGGTCTTTTTTTTGATCGAAAGGTAGTCTTCTTGGGAATAATTTGACAGTTAATGCTAAACCATTTACTGGCCAGAGCCAAAGCTATTCTACAGTTTCTGATTAGGACTCTCAGATGTTCGATTTTCCTCAACTTTCCGGACTTTTTTCACTTTGCCTCTTATATCTCGGCTTCTAACAAACCGATTTGTCTGAAAGTTAGTCACCCTGTGCAGTTTTCGATGCTGAACAAGATTTTATAGTTTGTGCGGTCAATTTCCAAACTCATGTTTTCGCAAATGTTGGTGAAATTGCCGAAAATGCGAAAAACGCCTGTGTGCTTTTACAAAGTTGTATACCCGTCATTATAGGTTTCAGTAGAACATTTAGGTAAAATACGGAGAAAAATAGCTACTGGTGTACTGACCGTAACGATTCTTCATTTAAAATTGGCATAGCTCATTTCATTGCTTCAATTTTGTTTTGGTCTTTACATCAATCGATAGATCTTGATTTTTTCTTCATTTTATCTGTTGACCGTTTTGAGATCGGATAACTAGCGGAAGAGATATGGCTGCTCAAAGTTCCAGCACTGTTTCTTACACTCACGGCCGGCCGAGGCCGCGGCCGGCCGACCGCGGCTTTTGTAGTGCGCACTCACAGAGGCCGCGGCCGGCCGCGGCCTCGGCCGGTCGACCGCGGCCAGGGCCGGCCGCGAGATCTGACAGTCTTGTGGTAAACTACTCGGTAAACTTTTCGGTAAATTCCTCGATAAAATTTCTCAGTAAATCTCTCGGTAAATTTCTCGGTAAATTTTTTGGTAAATTTCTTGGTAAATTTTTTGGTTAATTTCTTGGAAAATTTTTTTGTAAATTTCTCGGTAAACTTCTCGGCAAATTTCTTAATGAATTTCTCGGTCATTAATTGGTAAGTTTATCTCTAACTGAACGGCATCTCTAATAGAAGGGCACGTCATAGATTTTTATTTTGAAAAAATCTTACTCTCAATCAAGGTGACCATAATGTACACCTGAAGTCTCATATCCACACCAATTGGATTCAAAATCCCAAGAAAAAAGCCTCCAAAAACCGGGGGGATCACAAAAGGTTGACTAAAAACACTGATAGTCAAATCCAACCAACAATTCCAAAAATTCAAATTCAACATAACCCATTTCACATGACACATTCTGGCGGGCGTTTGAAAAATGATACAGTAGGCGCCGAAAATTTGAATGGGGAAAGAAATTGAACCGATTATATAAAGGCATAGAGAATAGTAATAGGGATCGATAAGAAAGGAGAAATCCATTTTGAAAATGGTGATATGCTGACTCAGAAAAATATGTATTTATATAGCCAAAAAGGTGTCAGAAGCAATTATGATTTTTTGGGTGCATACATATAATTATGATTGTTTTTGCGGGTACATTTTATACACCAATTCTCATGTGTTATTTCCGCGTTTTGGCATAGAACATATTTATCTTGTCTGGCACAATTTGGATTTGAATGATATCAGTTTTAGAGTGTAGTTTGGGTTGGGTTTTTTTTTTAGTTAAAATTTAGGAAATTGGAATGAAAAACTTGGACAGAAAACAAAGTGATGTGTTCGAAAATTTAATTTTTTCAGATGATCTTTTTGATGGCTGACTGGAACATATGAGGACTACAAACTACAAATTGAAAAACATAAAAACGGTAAACAATAGAAAATGCGTGATTATTTTAAGATTTTTTCGAAAGAAGTCAGAAAAAACTGTTATTATTCGTTTTTAATGTAGTGTCACCCAGTACGACACTCCGCCGGGGACCCATATTGAATAAGTTTACTTCCTTTTTGTAATTTATTTTTTAATTGGAAGCCGCGAAACTATTATTAGGCAGTTTTCGCGCGCAAACTATATATTTACATGCCGAAAATCGAGTTTTTGATCAAAAACTTAGAAAAAAAAAAACAAAAATGCTCGCGAAAACTACCTAAAAATAGTTTCGCGGCTTCCAATTGAAAAATAAATTACAGTAGGAAATAAACTTATTCAATATGGGTCCCCGGCGGAGTGTCGTACTGGGTGCCACTACATTAAAAATGAACAATAACTGATAACTAAACATTATAAATAAGCTGTAAATCATAGACTACAAACTACAAAATAACAACTACAATCTACAAACTACAAACTACAAGTTACTAAACAAAAATTAATTACTGAAAACTACAACCTATAAATTAAAAATTATAAAATAAACTGCAAACTAAAATTTTTCAATAAACACATACATAAAATGAAAACTACAAATTACCTGCTGAAACTACAAACTACAAACGACGCAAAGTTTTTTTTTCGATTTCCTTTTTTCCTTTTTTTTCTTCAGTCTTTCAAGTTTTAATTTTCAAACAGCTCACTGGCATTATTTCGCAATTTTGTGAGAATTTGAATTTCAAAATAATTTCTACACATCAATTCAAACTCATCCCCATAAGCTGACATAAACCATTCTTATCATTGATAAAGAGGAAGAGCAGTCCTGAAAACTGATAACAGTTTTCATTCCTTCACTTCCCATACACCATCGAAGCACTCCGCGTCCAATCATTCCCTACTAAAACCAAAACTAGTACCAATCACAAAAAAATTAGGATAGGCTTATAGGGAGAAATCAAAACTAACACACTAGATCATTTTAAAAAAATCTAATTCCAGCTCTCAACAATTGCACTCGGCACGCGAATAGCTCTCTTCTTTTTGCCTATTCAACTGATGCTGACCCTTACGATGTGGATTCTGGAGCTACTAACTTTATTTGGGGAGTTGGTTCTTACAATTATAGAGGATACAAAGAATTTGCAAATGTTCGATTTGATATGAGGCAGCCCGATGATATTCAGTATCACACTGATATACAGTAAGAGTTTTATTTTTCTTGGAGTCCTTGGTTACATTTTTGTTTCAGGAAGTTCAATGCGTCTGTCGCATCTCGTAAACCAGATTCGTCACTTGGATATAATGATAATTCTACTGGAAGTGATGTATTTCAAATTATTCAAGTGAGTCACCAGACGGTTTCCGGCTAACGCTTCCAACCAGCCGAAACAAATTTTTTCGGCCGCCCGCTGTTGGCTGGCCGCTTCAGCCGCTCTCAGCCGAGCGAGCCGTCTGCATTAATGGCGTGACCGTGATAGCGTACCCAGGAATTAAAAATGGCGAGCAACCCTTTCTTTTTTACATTATTTTGTGTTTTCAGTTTCGCAAAAAAAGATTATGCAATAAAATTCAATAATTCACATTTTTATCAACAAAAACCATTAAAATATCATGAATTCTTTAGTTCGTGAACATTAATTTGATCGAAAATGTTGCGACTGTCGTCAAATAGTAGGTCGAGTTACGCAATCACGCCGACGCAAAGTCACACAGACGACTGGCTGCGGCCGGCCGAGTTTTCGCACGAATGGAAGCCTTATTTCTGGCGCTCGGCGTCTCAAGTGAGTAGATGTGGAAACGGGGACGGGGTTTGGCGCGGAAATAGCACAGAGCTCCCCACAGCTCCAATCAATAATTTTAAAAAAAGACGGCCTTTATCGCGGAAATGTTCTGTATCGGCCTGTCAAAAGTCCATTAACTTTTTTCGGCGCTGTATTGTTACAGAGTCGGCTTCGCGTTGTTAAAGAAAAAAATGCGCCTTTTTTGAATAACACTTTCAAAATACAAAACAGTTTATTTTGTTTTCCAGAAGTTCATCTCACACAAATCATCCACAATTTGTGGATCATTCATTTTCATCATTGCAAAGCGTTATCCAAATGATGTCAACATCTCAAATCTAATCGCTCAACTTCGGGAAAACCACGTTTTTGTCCATATCTTTGCTTATGAAAGTCCATCGGGAGGAAACAATCCGCACGCTTTATATGAAGTAGCTTCAAAAACCAATGGCTATTGCTCATTTGACACTAAGGCTTTTTGGATGGTGTGTACTTTTTTTAAAGCAAAATTTTCATAAGTGCAAGTTATAGCCGGTAGCTCTCACGACAGAAAGGATCATCGGCTATAAACATCAAATCGTTTCTAAGAAGTTTTTGGTTTCCGGTTCTGGAAGAATTGAACTGCCGCCGTTCCCTATTTCTGCTCGTAACGACTATCAAGAGAACATTATGATTTTGCTCAGCACTCAAGATCATGGTAAGTTTTTGATTTAATATTGCTCTAATTGGTTTATTTTAGTACGCGACTCAAACTTTATTTCGTTAAATTATACACTTGCAAGTACTGATGGCACCTTCAGAGAAACTGGACCTGTAAGCTCTCAATCGGATTTTTTTAGGACTAAAACAGGCTTGCTCAAAATCGGAAAACGGATAATCCGATTTTTCCGAGTTTTTTCGGAACGGAAAATTTTTCGACTTGATTTCTCGGAAAAAATTCTCCGTCGGAAAACTTTCCGATTTTTTTTGTTTCGGAAATTCGGAGAAGAAATTGATGAGTTTAGCGATTTTATCAGTTTTCAAAACCAAAAGTCGCAAAGATCATAAAAAATTATGAATTCGATAACTTTTCAACCAAAATTTCACTAGAACTAACGTTTTAGTGAATTTTCTCAATTTTCCGATTTTCCTAGTTTTCTGAATTTTTTTTGCCCGGAAAAAAATTTGGATATCCAATTTTCCGAAAAGTTTTCTCCGAGCAAGCCTGGACTGCAACTCGTTTTTTTTTCCAGTGGTGCACTTATGGAACATTCAATTGGGATGAGCCAATGGTGAAGAGCAAACTTTTGTATAAATGGACATGCGACTATCATTACGCATCCGATGAGCAGCAAGTAATTGATTTGAGAATTTATAGTGGAGGGTAAGTACTGACTAATGCAAAACCTGTATTAGTAATTCATGCAAAAGTCTTGTCCAAGTGGTTTTTGCAAAAGAAACAGATGGAATACTAATGCAGTTTTTCATGTAGTTTGACGACCTTTTTTGCAGCTATCACGACTTCTTGCCTTTCAATGATTAATGAAATGATCGATAAATGATATTTTGATTTTCGATGAATAAATATTTTCTCATTTCGCAAGGAATATTTCTTTATCACACTCTTAATAGAAGGGCCCTCAAAGAACTAGCAATATAGCGGCATGCCTGTGTATTAGAGTTTTCAATAATATTCTTTAAATAACTTGTTCAATAGTCCTGACCTAAATGAAAACAAATGACTAATAACTACTTTTTTTTTTCAAAAATCACACGTTTAAAAAAAAAACTCTCCTCATTCATTGTAGTTTGACCAGTCAATCTTTTATGATTCATTTTTATTCCGTTCAAATCCCTCCTCCCCTCAAATAAATATAAAAAGAGGAAGTATAATAAATACCTCACTTTACGATTGAATGAAAAAAAAAATGAACAAAATTTTCATTTTTTGTTCTATTTTTTATTTGATCTACCCATCCATTTCTGAAAAGGACGACTATATTACGTATCCGGCATGGAAGAGTTTCTTTCCGTATAATTCCGAGGATGAGGTGATTGAGGTGAGTTTGGTGGCCTAGAAAACCAAAAAGTGGGGAAGTTAGGCCAGATTTTTTTTCAGTTAACTATCCAAATTCATGAACAAAACTCGACTCTGGATGCAAAAAGATATCTAAACAACTGGATAGACAAGTACTGGAAGCTACCGACACCTTCAACACCACCTACAGTAACCTCAGGAGATCCCGAGATTACTGTAGCCAAGGAAAAGTGGGAGGAGCTTACTGAGGCGCCTGAGACCACTGATTCTATCACTGAAAAACTGATGACAGAACATGAACCTTACACAATGCATCCAAAAGCTACAGTAGCCCCAGAAACGGAGCTCAGAGGTTTTGGGCCGAGCATTATGAAAGTGAATACTCAAAATGATAATCAAAAAGTACAAAAAACTGGATCTGGTATGCAAAAATGGGAGGAAAAATGGTTTAAGGATCAGTTTGCTGTGGTGGGTTAAATTTTTTTCAAAAAATTTTTTTTTGAAATCGTGTGTTCTTTGTTATATAGTTTGGTCGATTTTCTTTTTTTCAAACAATTTTGAGGTCACTTTTTTTAAGTTTCGTCATGAATGGTATTAGATTATAGGGGGATTAAAAATTGAAAAAAGAACGAGACCAACTTTTTTTTGGGTTCAAGTAAATCAAAGAACTTCATTTTACGTTTGGGTTACTGTAGCTTACGTGTGTTACTGTAGTTCACTTTTAATTCGAATTTGAGTTACTGTAGCTACGGCTACTGCCACTAGTTCAGTTCTCTTTTGGGGTTACTTCAGTTTATCTTTCGGTTACTGTAGGCAAGGTTACTGTATCTCACTTCTGTTTTACGAGACTTATGTTTGGGTTACTGTGGTTCACTCTGAACTCAAGTTTTGGTTACTGTAGCTTGGGTTACTGTCACTGCTTTAATTCACTTTCGAACTACTTCAATTATTTTTTCTGGTTACTGTAGCCAGGGTTACTGTAGCTCAACTTGTAATCACGGTAGCTTACGCATGAATTACTGTAACTCACTATTAATTAAAGTTCAGGTTACTGTAGCTTGGGTTACGGTAGCTAAGGTTACTGTCACTATTTAAGTTCTCTTCCTAGGTTAATTCAGTTAATTTTTCAGTTTCTGTAGCCAAGGCTACTGTAGCTCACGGTTGGGTTACAGTAACTTAATTTTAGTGTGCGGTAGCTCACGACTGGGTTACTGTAGTCCATGTCAGGGCTACTGTATTCAAAGCTTAAGCTGCTGCATATAGCTTAACTCTCGGCTTCGGTGTTTCAAGCTTGGATACTGAAGCACACGTTTACTTTACTGTATTACAGTTTATTTTTGTGTACGGCAGCTTACGTTTTGGTTACTTTATCACGTGCTCGGGTTACTTATGCTCAATTTTTGGTTACTGTAGTTCAGTTTCGGGGTACTGTAGTTTGGTTTTGGGTTACGGTAGTTCTTGTTCGTTGAAGTTTACTGCCACCGTAGCCCACAATATGTCTACAGTAGTCAGCATTGCTATGATTAATATGGGCCTATAGTATTAGGTTGTTTCATAAGTCTTTGCCCATTTTCACCAAAATGTTGAACGATCTTTCAAAACAAGATGAGAAGGAGATATGCACCTCTCGTTTTTAGATAACAATACACTACTATTGTAGTATATTCTCCCAAGTTTTCGAAATTATCCAGGCAGTGTTCTCTGAGATACACCCGAGAGAATGAAATATGCTCGGATTTGGGTAGCGTCGGAAAAATCAGTATATTTCAGGAACCTAATGTTTTCTTTTCAAGCTGTTTCGCGCCCATGAACAGGAGTGTTGATGCTACAAATTAATCAAAACAAAACGATAATTTCGTTTTTTAAATTTTAGATATGACCCGATTTTTCTAAAACATCGCTGATGAGCCTTGATTTCAGTGGCGTAATTCTGAGAGAAAACACTGATCATATTCTTTTTGAATTTTTAGCTGAAATGGAAGTCAATAATTTCTTCAAAATAATAGGTTGAACAATCATTGTTATGGGTAAAAAAATGATCAAGGTCAAGTGAAGATTGGCCATCGCGAGCATTCGCTAGACCATCTCAAACTTTGGCCCCATGAAATCATGGCGATCACTTTCAATTGGTGATATCTCATGGATGATGCAAGTAGGAGGCTTGCGATTTTTATGTTAAGATACCCATATCCGTGGTATACTACGTCCGAGAAAAAAACATTCCCGGTGCAATTTCCGGTATAGTTTCGGACCTGAACATAATATGATCCCCAATGACGAAAAACCTATGTCAATTGTAAGCATTGTATCTCCTATAATAGAGAGAAGGACCCGATGCCAAAATATTTCCTTGAAGACAATAAGTGCCCCTATATATTGGTTCAAGGCCAGACTGAACCCTCTGCACAAATCAAAAATCAAGGTACTTCAAAAATCCTATTGAAAATGGCCAGGGACTTATGAAACAACCTAATATTTGTAGTAATATTCTTGTTTGCAAACCAGAAAAAACATAAGGTTACTGTAGCCTTTGCAGGGATACGGTAGTTTCGGTATAACGCCTAGAATTATGAAAAGAGCCTTATTCAAAAATTATTATATATTTTCCAGCCTAGAACACTTTGAAAACCCAAAACATGTTTTCAGACCACCCCGTACCCATACGACTCGAGGTGCCGCTCTAATAAAGAATTCATCCGACAAGAAGCTCTCCAGTTCTTGGATCACAGAGATACTGTCAAAATTTATGTTGACTACCTCGTCAGTATGGCTCATCACGACCACGTTCTTACCCGGGAAGAAGGAGAAAAAGTAAGCTGGAGTACTGTAGAATTACTGTAGCTTCTTTGAAATTTCAGGTGCGCCTAGTATTCTGGAAAACCGATCTAAAGTACGACAACAACTTCCTGATAGTCGACAAGGAGTTCAAGTTTAAAATTTCTAAGTTCAACACATGGGAAATGTCTGGGTATTATATTAAAAAAAAGTTCGAGGAATATACAAAAAGATGGTACAAATTTCCGGCAGAAGGCGAGAGATTGGATTGGAGTTTTGATGTTAATCCGATGTGTTGAATTTTTTTTTTGGGTAAATAAAGACTTTTATTAAACATTTTTTAAAAGAAGATTTATCAGACGGTTTCCTGCGCTTCCCGACTCAACAGCCGGGATTTTACGAAAACTTTGTTTAATCTTTACTGAAAATAAAAAACCAAAAATATTTAACCCATCGAGGAATCGAACTCAGATGCTGAATTTGCCGGAAATTTTTGTGCACCACTACACTACGCGGCCAACGGTGTAACTGAACTGTGGGCGGCCGCAAACTCTCAAAAATTAGTAAATCTAGCAGCCGACAGTTGACGGGAGCGGGGCTTAGCACAGAGCAAAGAGTTTCAGAGCTTTCCAGGAAAAAGCACAGAGACATTCTTGGAAAAATAAATAAATTTTCAAAGCTTTATTTTCATGTAATCGATGATATATAACTCTGAGTTGGAACTACTTGAGTACTCCTCTTACTAAATGTGGTTTTCACAACAGATGCAAAACGTTGAGACATCGCTTTGCTCAATGATTCCACATTTCGTTTGTTGCAAAATAAATATGAGACTTGAATGAGGATAGGAGTGGTAAGTATATCGAAGAAAAACGTGAGAACCGTGAACTGAAATGAGAGAGTGTTTGCTAGTCGGAGACCCAAAGAAAAAGGCATACTCCAAGTGAGCTGACGTGTGAAGTAACAGGAAAGAAACTTGAGAAGTAACAAAATAGAATACCCATAGGTGAGACTGAAAGTATTTCCAAGCTTTGAACTTTGAAAGGGGAATACGCAAAAAGTGACGTACAATTTTGGAGAGTCCTATGAAAAATGTTTGATAAAAAATATAGTTTTGCGGTTTGTGTTGCTTCATCGATGGTAGATATGCATGTTTGCGCATTCGTACTATAATTGGAATGTATAATAAGACGGATAACATAGAGATCCCGTTGAAAAGTATGAATAAACAAATCTGAATACGATGAATTACACCAGACTTGTGATTTCTCGGCCCGACCCGCCTTGGCCCGCCCGCCCGCCCGGCCCGCCTACCCACGTTTGAAAAATTTTTGAAAATTTCAGCCTTTTCCTGGGATTTTCGAGGCTTTTTTCGAGCAGGGCCTGCCTAATTTGTTGATGAAACGAACTAAACAATTACTAGTTTTCTCTAAAGACCTCTACAAAACGAAAAAAAACTCTGTATCAAACATATCCAAAAAACATGTTTTTTCAAAGGCAGCGGCTCTGTAGAAAATCGGACCGAGCATGCACGCGGGCCGGGCCGTGAAAAAATTCCCAAACTGCTCGGTCCGGCCCGGCCCGCGACAAGTATGAATTACACTGAGATACCGAGGTGGATCGAAACTGGCGAGTGCTCTATTCATTAATCATTTATTCGAAAAAGGGCTGGACTCGGGTTTTTTATTTCGAATTCTGTTGTATTTTTTGATCGATGAACCAACTCACCTCATTAACCAAAACATTGCTTAGTTTCAGGTCCAGCCCTAGAAAGAGTAGAAACAAAAAGTACAAGGCAGACAACCCAACGTAGACGTATTTCAAAAGCGACTCAGTGAATTTCTCTATGATTTTCGCCAATTTTTCGGACGGAGTGAAAAAGAAATAATAAAAACGTTGCAAAGCCAATATGAATATAATAATGTGATGAGCATGATTGAAAATGATCATTGGGACAAATACGATACCCATTGCGTAGGGCGAACTAACTCGAGATATTCTGAAATAAACGAGAGAGTGTGAGCCATGGAGAGACGTGGAGCTCACAGAGATGGTGCTGAACCATAAACGATGGAGATCAAACATATCATTAACGATAAAGTAGATAAACCATAGAACAAGCAGATTGCTTTGTAGAAGTGTCGGATTATGGGGTAGACAATCATCTGTAGATTTGTCTATTTCGTTATTGTATTAACTTAATTACACTGTCACCCCTAATAAAATGGCATCTCGATGGAAAGTTTGAAAATTCAATGTGACTCACCTTTCGATCCCTCTCTATATTCAACCGACTGATGACGACAAAGAATGGGAAAATAATGATGAGAGCTATAGCAAGAAATACAAGACTAGCATGAATTAGTGCTCTAGTAACAGCGAATCCCACTAACTGATGTATCGAAAAATGGGTTAGAACCAGAGTTAGGTTCATTTTATTCAAATGAGTATCAGCTCAAATTTTCAAAAATAAGAAAAAAAATTTATCTGATTGGTTATTAGCACCGTTTATATGGAAGAATTTGCACCTGCCACTGTTACGAACAAAAACGAACCGGTACTAAAATTAAATTAAAATTCTGATAAAAACACCTGCCACATTCTCGGAATGTCATAATGGTAATGATTGATTGATTTTGAAATCAAAAGTTGATAATTAAAAAATTCATTTCTATGAATAACATTAATAAAACAATACTTTGACTGAAAAAGCTCAGTGTCACCGGCCTCCCCTTGAATACGCAAAATGCGGCGCTTCTTTATTTGAAAGTCTTCGTACGAAGTTTTGTTTAAAAATTTCTTTTTATTTTTTATGGGAAAGGAATCAAAATAGTAAATATCATCATAAAACCTGAAAACCGTATATTTCTTCATTAAAAAATAGCGGAAACCTAGACACAAAACTGCGTGCGGGGGGGGGGGGGGGGGGGGGGCGTTGCAAAAAAGGCAAAAAAGGGCACGTTGCGTTGTCAAGAGGAAGTTCGTTGGCACGATGCCAACTCAGAAGTTCCTTGCACAATCTTTATTAATTCAACTGTATATTATAATTGAACGGTCTAAAAAATCCTTTTCCAATATTAAAATAGAGAATAATTCTCCTTCAAATCCTTTTCTTATACGCATTCCACGTCGCTCCGAATTGAAGTGATTTTCTTGCCTCTGAAAATATAACTTTACAGCACTTTGAAATTTCAAAATACAGTCATTCGGTGTTTTCAAACTCACAGCACTGCATTGTATAATCGATCTTCTCCGCAGGTAAGCGTAACATCCACTGAATTAATGTTACCCGAGTCCGCTATTGAACGAATGCCACTATCAGTTTCCGCAGTAATATCCTGATTAGCACACGATTTAGCAGTCGGGTTGATAAATGTCACTTTCGTTTGTTTACAACCACTTGCATCGAAGCCGAGCTCCCTAGAACATTTTTATAATTTTTATCCAAATTAAAAAAAGACTGAATTTGGGTTTTTCGAATTTTAAATTTCGGCGCAGTTTTTTATTCTGATTATTTTCTTTCACTACGACTACACTTGAAAATCGCTCTAAACGGTAGAAAAAAACGTTTGAAGGCATGGCCGCGTACAAATTGACGACCTGGAAACTTGTCGGATTCTAGGCCACCAATATGTAATCGATCTTCTTTTTTCAAATACCGTTTTCACACGTTTAGAGTGATTTTTGAGTGTATTCGTAGTGAAAGAAAAGAATCGGAATAAAAAACTGCATCAGAATTTGAAATAAAAACCCCCGAGTTCAGTCCTCCTTTAAATAATTATCTTACATAATTTGAATCATCGTTCCAGCACCAGTAGCGGTTATTGGCACTGTGTTGATGTCGCATGAGGCGCAGGCTGAAAATCAAAAAATCAATGAAGTTTTTTTCTAGTCTGTCTGTGATTCGCCAACCATGGAGCCTCTCCCCGAAATTTGATTTTGTTGGGGCCTTGATAACCCGATAAAAATTTTTACAGCGATGATGCTAAAAGTCGAGCTAAGATTTGAGATCAATTCGAGCTCTGATTAGCTTTGTGCTTTTCATTCCTTCAGCCTAAGCCCCGCTTCGCGTAATTGTCGACTGCCAGATTTACACATCTTGGAGAGTTTCCTGTCACCGCCGGTCGAATTACACACCGTTGGCGGCGTAGTGTAGTGGTGTAAAAAGATTTGCGGTAAATTCAGTATCCGAGTTCGATTCCTCGAGAGTTGATAAAATTTTTGCGAAATTCGGACGGTTCAGGTCGTTTTTCTACCCTACTACAGGGTGGTGCATGCATCACTATTAGAGGTTATAAGGAAAAAAAACGTTTTAACCAACAAGGATGAACTACTTATTAGCTAACGTTCAAGAACGCCACCTTCCGGTGGTATCATAGCCATACAACCTTCGGCTTCAGTAGTCATTGAAAAAATGAAGAAGAATATTGGAAAAAACATAGTCCAGGTGGGTGAAAAAATGTGGAACGATAACCCGATCAGCCTATATACGTATTTGATAAAGGGGGAAGGGGGCGAAAACCCGCTAAAAACCTGATATAAAACAGAAGACTTACGTAAAGGAGCGGCGCAGGTGACAAAATTACAGGTTAATTGTCCTAGTTTGGTTCTGAAAACAAATTTTTTAAAATCTTCTCTCATTATTCTGCTTACTGGGCCCCAAAAGAATAAGTCTTATCCGCCTGGCACACCAAAGTGGCGGAGACTTGATTCACGTTGGGCGCACTTATCACCGCTCCGGCTGCAGTCTGTAAGGCGCACTTATATTAGAGGTACTTCTCAAGATCTAGGTCAACCCACTGTTATTGAAACTGTGCCGCACACTTGATCATCGGTCCTTCGACAGGTTACAGATGTTTGCTTACATGAACCGGCTGCTGCGAGCTCTCTGGAAAAAAAATAGCCGTACAAAAAAAATGAGCAATCGCGCCTCACTGAACTCATGATGATTTGACAAAAATAAACCTTTTTGAAGTGTGAAAATAGACTTACTTTGTCTCAAAAACTGTGTCAGCAGGTGTCGATGCTGGAGCAATTGTATTGATATCACATTCGGAGCAGGGCACTGAAAACTAGAGCTTAAAATCTAAAAATCTCGAGTGAAGACCTCACGTTTACAACTTTTGAAATCACACGACAATTGTCCAATTTTCGATCTGTAATTTTTTTTCAAATACCAGACAAAAATTTCAATAAGATCAGCACACAATCACTCACACTGTCTCATAAGAATAAGTGCCATCCGACTGACAATTCAATGTCCCAGACACTGTATTCACAGTTCCAAACACTGATTGAGGACCAGTTGGGGTCACAGCCTATGACATGCTCTTTTATTAGAGGACGTTCGGAGGGGAGCCTACCGTAATAGCTACTTCATCACATACAAGGTTATCAGTTCTCCGGCAAGTCACAGATGTTTGTTTACAGGCCCCAGCTGCGGCGAGTTCTCTTAAAAGGGGACATATTAGTTTTTCGAAAGAAGGGGCAGTCGCGCTCCACTGAACACAGTAGATTTTTCAATAATTTTGTTTTCATTCTTATATCGATAGAATTTTTTTTGAGGTATTTTTGGTTTTTTTATCGATTTTTTTGATTTTTGATACTTTTTTCGACTGAAAATGATACCTCTTTTTGGCCAAAATCTGGTCGAAAACCAAAAAATCAAGTACAATTTTTACTTGATAATTTTAATTTTCAAAAATTTTTTCGATTTTGTGTGAAAATGTTTTCATAAAAAGTGCAAAATCCGAATAATTCACCAAAAAAATCGGTGAAAAAATCGAGTCCAGTGGGGCGCGGCTGCTCTCCATTTAGACAACATAATAGACTTACTGAGACTCAAAAACTATTCCTGTATCCGTTGATTTTGGCGAAATCATATTGATATCGCATGTTGTGCATCCTGCAAAAATATGGATAGCTGATTAAAGAATCAGGGGATAGTACCGTTGCCTAGAGCACTGGTTACTGTACCCGGGCTGTTCGGAGCTACCGTAACCGGGGTGACCGGGGCTACTGTAACCGGAGCTACCGTTGTGGGAGCTACCGTAGTGGGAGCTACCGTCACAGGGGCTACTGTTCCCGGAGCCCCCGGTACCGCTGTTATCACAGGAACTACTCTCATAGGAGTTATCGTAACCGGAATACCGGTGACAGTTGGTAGATAATCCTCAGGGGGTATCATGGCCATACAACTTTCAGTTCTAGAGATCATGAATGAAATTATTATTAGAACGATCATGGAGGATTGAAAATGAAGGAAATGAGTATGATATCATGACCAAAAAAGGGTTGATGATAAGGAATATTGGTGATAAGTAAAGTAGGCTACAAAAAACCAGTAACGTCTTGATAAGAGAGGTCAAAGCATATTATCGATAAGAAATGATTGAAATGAAAATGCGTGTATGATTTCTTATCTATTTTTATTTGTTCGAAGTTGAAATTCCAGTTTTCATCTGAAAACTTCCAGACAAAAAAAAAGATAACATTTTTGTACTGCCTAATACAAAATCATAACACTGCAGGGCGCGTTCTACGTTCAATTCGATGATTGGAATGAAAATGTTTGTATGGTTTTTTATTCATTTCTATTTGTTAAAAATCGGAACTCCAGTTTTTGTCTGAAAATTTCCAGAAAAAATAATATTCTTGACCTGCCTACAGAGTCATTGCTCAATTTTGATGTGAAAACAGTGTCTGATAGTCAAAACAGTACGACTTCTGGTGAAATTTCATCGGAAATCGACAAAAATCAAACAAACTTTTTTCTCTTACATATGAGTTTCAATCAAAAGGGCTACTCGAAAAGAAGCTTAAGGGTGGAGTGAAATCACTTTTTTCTCCCGAATTCCGGTAGATTATTTAAAACATAATCAGATTCTTTTTGTCTGAAAGCACGGAAACTACTCCAAAAACCGAAAAATTGCGTCGCCTGGCATACTTTTGGTGACCGAGTCCACTCGGAATACACGGGCAGTTGGAAGAGAAACCATGTAGTTCTCGAGGACAACCACCGCTTTTTTTCTCTTTTTTTACTCTATTTTTTGCCGCTTTTCTACGGTTTTTTTTCTATATTTTTTCAGAGCTTTTTTCAGTGTCTTTCCTTTTTGAGCCTAAAAAACAGGTCAGAAATTTACTAGATTCACTTTTTTTCTCAAAAAATGTAACGACCAAAAATAATTGCTAGCAGGTAAAATTAGTTCTCACCTTCTACCGGAGCATCTGTCCCTGGAGCATTTGTCCCAGGAGCATTTGTTACTGGCTCATCAGTCCCTGGTCCCCCAGTCATCGGTTCCTCTGTAGAAGTAATATAGGCTCCATCCGGTGGTATCATAGCCATACAGCTATCAGTTACAGTAAAAATAGTGGAAATCAATAAGATAGGCCTGAGAATCATGGATTAAAAAGACGAAAATGAAGATTGAAATGCCAGGTTTCTTGTGATCAACATCATTGATATCAAAAAACAAGAATCACCGAGGGCAAGAAACGTTACGCAACCGAAAAAACAAGAAATTTCATAGTCTGGCAGTGGCGGGAGGACTTGATAAGCCGTATCAATTCACAGAAATGATTTTGATCTTAATGATAAGAAACAAAATGAAATAGAATAGTTTATAGTCCATAAATATTAAAAATTTGAAAAAAAACTATCAGAAGTTGTTCATCCAGCAGCGCACTCCATTGGACTATAAACTGCAACGATGCCAGTGACTCTGAAATGCATCTTTTTTTTAGCTTTGGGAATTTATAAAATCAGAAAACGTACGCTCCAGATGAATATAATCCATTTTTTGCACACGTGAGAACAGCGGCCACTGATATTGATGTCGTTGTTACCGTAAGCGGAAACGTTCCGGTTGCAGTGTTAGCTTCCATTGTTTGCATGGTGCATCCTGTCGATCCACCCCGAATGGCTCTCACTTCTGTTCGTTTGCATCCATTTCCATCGAAGCCTAGCTTTCTGAAATACCGTGAAAACTGTAACAGTGGCGCTTTTTGCAGAAGTGCCCTTTTTGCACGGCTCTAAACTCTCAAAAAAAAAGTGGATGTGCAAAT
The DNA here is from genome assembly GCA_963572265.1 of Caenorhabditis doughertyi. Lineage (NCBI taxonomy): Eukaryota > Metazoa > Nematoda > Chromadorea > Rhabditida > Rhabditidae > Caenorhabditis > Caenorhabditis doughertyi. The sequence goes on along the minus strand of OY751557.1, from coordinate 20,775,607 downwards.
CGATCGGATTTTTAACAGAGACTCTCACAGCGGCTCCTAAAGGCATAGTGAAAAGTAGAGCGTTCCCTTTATCGGAACATCCCGATTTTTACCTCAAAGGGGGGGGGGGGGGCGGGGTCCAAGCTGAAGTCAACTTTTGCTTAAAATACTCTTTAGGTCCGAGTGGACTCGGTCACCGGAAGTAGTTCGAGTGGACTCGGCCACCGAAAGAAGTTCGAGTGGACTCGGCCACCGAAAGCGTGGGAAAATACACCACTAAAATATCTAAGCTCGAAACAAAAAGATAAAAATTTTTCCAGTCGGTCGAAAATAAAAATAAAAATTTTTGTACTCCACATGGACAAAAATTTTTTTTGGAAATCGTTTTTTTTTTCTGGTTTTTCTTGAACTTTTCGTGTTGCAAAGCTACTTTTGTGTTATTCAAAAAAGTTTCTGACTTAAAAAATTCAAAAAAAAACCAGAAAAAACATTAAAAAAACAATTTTTGTCCACGTGGAGTACAAAAAATGTTTTATTGCAAAAAATGCAAAAAGACTGCAAAAAGTTGTTCTCTTTGTTTTTAGCTTATATATTTTTGGGGTGTATTTTCGCACCCCTAAAGAGTATTTTAAGCAAAACTTGATTAGCTTGGACTCGCTTGGACTGAATGTACTTGCTAATTCCATTATTGGGAAAACGAAAAAAAAACATACGATGTCGTAAACGCCACCGCAGTCCCGCCAGCAAATTTAAATACCATTGATATATCACACGTTGCACAGTCTAAAGAAACACTTTGGTATTCAAAAATTTGTTGGCCAATTTCGGCTAAACCATTAGCTTACTGTCAGGAACTCCACCCTCTGGCGGTATCATAGCAATACAACTCTCGGCGACAGTAATCAATGGAATGAAAAAAATAGTGGAAATAAACATGAAGGGAGAAAATGATGTCAAATGATATCCTCATCAACCTAGAGACATAGGAAGTGGCCAGAAACCTGATAAGGGCATGATATAGGAAAAGTTTCGGCGGCATATTCACGTAATGAAATTGCGCAAGTGGAATATTACAGGATGTTTTCATAAGGCCTGTTATAAAGAGGCCTAATTGGTTGAGCACGGCCGCCAACCTGGAGCGCGCCGTTTTGTGCGCAGTTTCTGCGCTACAGAGCGATTTTTGAGCAATTTCGTCATGAGCATCAGCATGGAAAAAAAATCATGTTTAAATGATGACAACGAAGAGCTGCGATGCCTAAACAGGTTAAAAACAGAAACCAAAAACTTTTGTCTCATCAAGGATTCGAACTCGGATGCTGAATTTACCGAAAATTTTTTACACCACTACACTACGCCGCCAACGGTGTGCAATTGAATCGGCGGCGGCAGCAAACTCTCTGAAAATAGTAAATCAAGCAGCCGACAGTGGACGGGGTCGGGGCTTAAGCATGGTGCATAGAGAAGCACAAAGCTCTCTACAGCCTCTATCGAAAAATAAGAAGGCGGGCGTCAGCGTGGTAACATTCTGTATCGACCTATCAAGATCCTATCAAAATGGGACTTTTAAGAAAGGCTCCAGGGTCGGCGACGCAGAGACATGCTAATAAACTGATAATAATGCGATTTGATTTCGGAGAAAAAATGGTTTGTGAGAGCTTTTTTGAAAATCGAAAAGACTTCTGTTTTTTTTTGGCAGCGTTTCATACCCTTATCAGTTTTTTCCATCTAGACTGCGCCCTCCTTCAAGTTGTAGTTCAAAATTGTTTACCGGGCTTTTTATTTTCTTATCATTCCGTCTCTTTTCTAATCTCTGTACTTGATGTCTTCTTATGATCCCCGCTGTCTATGTCGCATTTCGATCTTTTTTTTCCGCCAAATTGATATCCTAGATTGTCGCGAGGTTGATGATAGTATCAATCACTTTTTGCCGATCTCATTGATATATCAAATTTGCTTTGCATCTTATAATTAGAAAAAAAAGAGTACAATTTGCAAAAATAGTATTCGCTAAACTATTCAATGATATTTTATAGATCATATTTATAAAACATGAAATTTTTTAGATCGGTATTTTTTGATTTTATCACCATTCTCATATCCAGTTTTTTCCCCCTTCCTGATGTCTGTTCTTTCTCGGACAGGTACACACACTGATATCATTTGTCTTGATGAAAATCTAGTCTAAGCCATTCTAAAAGATGCTTATCAATGGCTCCCCTCTGAAAAAACTAGACTTTCTCAAAACATACTGTGTTTTGTGCAAATTGCTGTCGATTTGGAAGCACCTGGAACACTGGACCGGGGGAAATTGTGCCCGGAGTTGTCGTCATCCCGGCAGCTACAGTAACCGAGGCAACCGTAGTCGGGGCAAACGGCCTGGTGTGGGGGCATTGTTACTGGGAATACTTTTAAATGCGCTACAGTAGTATCACACATCCGCCAGGTGCGTCGGTTTCTCTGAAAAATGTTACGAGGATCAAAAAGGGTGTCCTCGACAAGAAAAAACTAACTCCGAAACAAAAATTCCGCCAGTTGGAAGTGTCTCTCCGATAGGCTTGATATCATTAATATCACATTTTTGGCATTCAGCTGAAAACGTATTCCCAATTAACGGACACCGACAAAATCCACTTACATGGTGCGCTGGCAGCGCAACCAGTAAAAGTACAAGTGAGCCTTGTGATTTCAGATCTGAAATTTCAAATTTAATTTTTTTCTTTCAAAAATAAACTTACGCTGTCTCACTGGAGTAAGTGCCATCTTCCTCACAGACCAAATTTGCAGACGCTTTTGTTCCGGCAGTTTCAGATGAAGTTCCAATCACAGTGGTACCAGTTCCAGTAGTAGCCGATAAGCTAACACTTGCACATACTTGATCATCAGTTCGTTGACATTTTCCAGTGGTCATGACGCATCCGCCAGCCTGAAGAAGATTATTTTTGTCTGAAGAAGATTATTTAGTTCGCTTTGACTATTTGAGAATAGTTGGTCGGAGTTGGTGAAAGTTGTTCAGAGTTAGTGAAAGTTGGTCAGAGTTGATGAAAGTTGGTCAGAGTTGATGAAAGTTGGTCAGAGTTGATGAAAGTTGGTCAGAGTTGGTGAAAGTTGTTCAGAGTTGGTGAAAGTTGTTAAGAAATGGTGAAAGTTGTTCCGAGTTGGTGAAAGTTGTTCAGAGTTGGTGGAAGTTGGTCAGAGTTGATGAAAGTTGGTCAGAGTTGGTGAAAGTTGGCTCCAATTGGCTAAAGTTGGTTCCAAACATAAAAAAGGCCAAATCGGTCCAAACTGATGAAAGTTAGTTTTCGATTAAAAAAGACCTATAACCTATGAAGGAAAAGTTGGTCCGAAACTGGAAAATTTGATTAAAGCTAAGAGAAATTGGTCCAAACTGTCAACAAATTGCTGCGGCCCAGAAAAAAAAATGGTTCTATGTGAAAATTGTTGTCCGATTTGAAAAAATCAGTTCAGATTGACAAATTTTCGAAGAAAAAATGCCGAAGTAAATTCCTACCTGACAATAACTTTTGTTAGTAATTTGGAAAATGACTCGAAATTTAAAAAAGTTGGCTTAAAAATGGTGCAAATTTTTGAAAACTTTTCGATCCCGATCTAAAAATTTTGGCTCGCACTGAGAAAAAAGAACGCTAATTTTTTTGAAAATTATTATCATTTGCAAAAAAATCCTCAAAAAATTTGGACTCACTCGAAAGTGAAGCTCGTCCCCATTTCCATGTTAGTCGGCTTGATATCCTCAATATCACATGTAGTGCATTCTGTAATTTTTTGTTTGAAAAATTTTTTTCAAAGTTTTTTACCATTATCCGGATCTCCCGGGTCCAAGGTAGAAGTGATGAATGCTCCATCTGGTGGTGTCATTGCTAGACATGCTTCTGTTACAGCAACCACAGAAGAAATTAGTATAAAAAGCCGAATAATCATTTTTGTAGTCAAAAGAAGATCAAATGTCCAAATGATATGTTGCGATGATTTGCAACAAAAATGATAAGGAGCGCGTGTGATTATTGAAGATGAGGAAGTGATTTTTGACATCTCTTTATATATGTACTAATTTCTCTACGGGAGAACAAAAGACGGATCGGAATGATACCCGATAGACGGGGGGAAAGGAAAGGAGAACAAAGGATTTCTGTATTTTTGGACTTCCTTGTCGGACATATCGGAAAATGCAACACTATGAATACTACAAACCACAAACCACAAAGCACAGAAATTTCTCGAAATCCCTGCAAACGGTTCATTTCAGTTCGAATATAGGGTCAGGGGCTACTGGGTAACTCTGGAGTTACCGGAGGTAACCCATTAGGTAACCCTGGACCCCCAGATGTTTTTTGAAAAAAAATAAGTTTTCTTCGGATTCTGAAGTTTTTCGACAAATCCTGAATTCGTAAAATCCAGAGTTAAAAAAAAATTTTTGGCTCTTTCAGAATTTTTCCCCCATCGGGCCCAAAACACTGCTAGGAACCTAAGTGAACATTTTTCGACGTTAGATCAAAAGTTGTATCTGTGATTACGGCGGCAGGATGTTTGTTCTAATTCGATTTTGACGCGCTTGTAAAAAACAGAAAAATCATACTTGTCGCGGGCAAGCCGGGGCGGGCCGGGGCGGGCGGGGGCGGGCAGCTCCCGGAGCTTTTCTCCCGCCCGCCCCCGCCCGCCCCTGCCCGCCCCGGCCCGCCCTGGCCCGCCCGCCCCGCTATCTGCCCCCCAAGGAGAAAGAAGTCAGTTCACATTCTTGAAGTGGGCGTGGTTTGCTAGAAGAGGGGCGGGGCCAAAAACAAAAAACGCCAAAATGTTCACAGAGCCTTATATACTTACTGTAAACATTCTGACGGTCTAGTTTTCAATTTTTGAAATTCCCGAGTGATGAAAAATTCGAAAAAAGAATTGATTTCTTGAGTGCGGGCAGATGGGGCGGGCGGGGCAGGAGAAATTTTTCTACCTGCCCGCCCCGGCCCGCCCGGCCCTGCCCGCCCGGCCCTGCCCGCCCCGCTTTCCGCCCGGAATTTCACAAGTATGAGAAAAATAGTTTCCATTGAGATTTTACTGGGAACAAATATTTGGCACGACCTGGCAGATCTTCAAACAACATCTTATTATTCTAATATAGCTTTTTCCGTCTGTTTGTCAGTATGTTTGTGTGTAGCCGACCCTGGCGCCTTTTTTAGAAGTCCCATTTTGATGGGACCTTGACAGGTTGATACAGAATTCACCCGCGATAATGCCCGTTTTTTTCATTTTTCAATGGAGCTCTGGGAAGCTCTATACCCGCTCACTCACACGCTGAACATAGCGAGCTGCAAAACCCGGCAGATGTCGGCTGCTGCGTTGAAAGGCTACACCCAACGCCCGGTTAAGTCACCCAAGTGAGAGAGTTAATTTTAGAAAAAAGTCAGGCGGTTGAGGTGTGTAACGCCGGAAACCGTTTGGTAGAAACTGTTACACAACCATAAATTATTTATTATTATTTGTTTCTACATTTCATGTTTGAGTGCTAGTTTAATTACAATGCACGAATAATATAAAAGAAAAAAAACATGTGTAAGAGGTAGATCCATCGTGTTGAAAAGTTGATCCTCTCGATTTGTTTTCTGAAAGTCAATTTCTCTAAACAGAAATGAAAACGGAACAAGGAACTTACACATTGGCTTGCAATCCAAGAAAACGCAGTTGAGAGCAGAGATTTTGACACTGAAAATGACTTTTTAAGGAGACTTTCCATAAAGCTTCACAGCGCTTTTCTTCAAACAGACTTACACTGTTTTTTCATCAGAATATAATCCATCATCTCTGCATTGCAACCTTGTGGCGAGACTGTACAAATCGACGCCAGTTGCAATTGTGGAGGTGCCTGCCGGGCTTGTAGCCTGAATGAAAACTTTTCTAAACGAAAACTGAGAGGGGACTGAACTCACATTCTATACTGTAAATTTTAACGTATTTTGCGAATCATAATAATACTTTTCATTATTGGGAATGCAAAAGAATGAGCAAGCGCGCCCCACCAAGCTCAGTACTTTGATTTTTCTCACTTTCGGCGAATGAAAGTTTTTGGTGGATTTTCGCGTTTTAGGCATCAACATGCTATCTTAAAGTCTTTTTGCAACAAAAATCGAGAAAAAGTGAAAATTTTAAGTGAGCAATTTCCCTGTGTTTTCAGGTTTTCAACCAGGTTTAGGTTGAATAGAGGGCTGCAACCGTCATTTTCAGTCGAAAAATGCATTTTTCAGATAAATAAAGTCAATAAATGGCAAAATAGGCGTTTTTCCGGTGAAAAACGAAAAATCTCCAAAATACTATTCGCCGAAAATAAAAAAAAATATTTTCAATAATTCAACTGAGTCTAGTGGGGCGCGCTTGCTCATTCTTCCTAATAAAAATTTACTTTACTCTAAGCGAGCGGTGCCAAGCGGCGTTTGAAAGCACGGACGAGTATTGACGGCCTCCGACAAGTGTTCAGTTTGTGCGCGCTTTTCTTCCAATTTTCTAGGCCATCAATCAGTACGCGGCCATGCTTTCAAACGCTATTTTGAACCGTTTTGAGTGGTTTACGAGCAAAACCATCTTGAAAATTGAATTTCGAATGAAAAAATACGCTCTTGCAATTTTATAAGTTTTAAACCCACCTCAAGGGAAATCGTTTCGCAGTACATATCATCAGTCCTAAAACAACGTACCGATGTGTACCTACAACCGTCAGGTGAGCCGAATACCTCTCTGGAAAGATGAAAAAAAATGGACACTATTTTTTTTTTCTAAAATTGAACTGACTCATCTTCGAACATTGTTCCGGTTGGTAAACTCGCTGCGGGAGGTCTGATAGCACTAATATCACAGGTTGTGCACAAGGCTGAATTAATTTAGTTTGAAAAAAACTAGGTCTTACATAATCTTACATGCGGGAGCGGCGCAACCAGTAAAAGTACAAAGGAGCTCCGTGATTTGAGATCTGAAACTTCAGATTTCAGTTTTTTTCCACAAAAAAACTTACACTGCCCCACTGGAATAAGTTCCGTCGCCCTCACAAACCAAATTTGCAGACGCTTCTGTACCAGCAGTTCCAGATGAAGACCCGATAACAGTGGTACCAGATGCAGTGGTGCCTGATATTGTGACACTTGTACAGACTTGATCATCATCCCGTTGGCACGTTGCAGTGGTCATTACACATCCGCCAGCTGTGCCGGTTTCTCTGAATGTCTTAAAGTAGGCACCACTTCATGAAGTAACTGGAACATTTTTCGAAAGATTAAGAAATTTTCGACGATAACCGATAAGTTTTGCGGAAAACTGTCCAATTTTTTTTAAAGATTTGTCTTTTTTTCAAACCCAATAGCTATGAAAAAGACCTTTGTTGAATAAAATTCAATGAAAAACTAACTCGGAAACAAAAATCCCGCCTGTTGGAAGGTCTCCGTCGAAAGGTTCGATATCACGGATATCACAGGTTGTGCAATCAGCTGAAATGTTACATTGAAAAAAACTAAAAGGAAAACAAAATTGAAAAAAGCTGGCTAACTTTTCTCCACGCATCCGGTAAAAGTACAACGCAGCTCTGTGATTTGGGACCTGGAATTTTCAGATTAAGTATTTTTTTTTTCAATTGAAAAAAAAAAACTCACGCCGCCCCACTGGAATAAGTGCCGTCGCCCTGGCAAGCTAAGTTCACAGATGCTTCTGTCGCCATTGTTTCAGTTCCAATGACAACGGTTCCAGTGGCAGTGACCGCTGATAATGAGATAGTATCACAAACTTTTTTATCACTTCGTTGGCAAGTGCCAGTTGTCATTACGCATCCGCCAGCTGGGCCGGTTTCTCTGCAAAATGTTACGAGAATCGAATATGGTGTCCTCCATACATGTCAGAAATCGGCCCGACCCGCCTGGCCCGGGTTTCAAAAGTTTTGTTTTTCGAGTTCATTTTTCTCGATTTTGGAAAACCGCGAAAAATAAATTTCGAAATGCGTAACATGTTTTGCCTTGAACCCCGGGCCGGGCCGGGTCGGTAGAAATTACTCCATCGACCCGACCCGGCCCGTGACAATTATGGTGTCCTCAACAGAAAAAGAAACTAACTCAGAAACAAAAATTCCGCCAGTTGGAAGACCTTCGCTGAAAGGTTTGATTGTTTCAATGTCACATTTCTGGCATTCTGCTGAAAATCCTTCTTTTAGTGAAGTTGAAGCATTGACTCACATGGAGGAGCAGCGACGCAACCAGTGAAAGTACAAAGGAGTCCCGTGATTTGGGACCTGAAATTTCAGATTAAAGGAGGACGGCACTCCGGTTGTTTTTTACTTTTTCTGATGCAGTTTTTTTTATTCTGATCATTTTCTTTCACTACGACTAAACTCAAAAATCACTCTAAACGGGTGAAAACGGCGTTTGAAAGAAGCACGCAATACATGTTGATGTCCTAGGATCCGACAAGTGTGCGCCTTGCGCGCGCTTTTTTTGAATTTTTTAGACCGTGAACCTGTACGCGGCCATGCCTTCTAACGCCTTTTTCTACCGTTCAGAACGACTTTTGAGTGTAGTCATAGTGAAAAAAAAACGATCAGAATAAAAAACTGCATCAGAAAATGAAGTAAAAAACCCGAGTTCGGTCCTCCTTAAAATTTTTTTGTTAATTAAAAAACTAACGCTGCCCCACTGGAATAAGTGCCATCACCCTGACAGACTAGGTTAGCAGACACTTCCGCTTCTGAATTTGCAGTCCCAATGACAGTTGTACCAGTAGCAGTGATACCCGCTAGAGTGATACTGTCACAGATTTTGTCATCGTTTCGTTGGCATGTTCCAGTTGTCATCACACATCCGCCAGCTGTGCCGGTTTCCCTGAAAAATGTTGCGGGGATCACAAATTTGTTCTCGACGTAAAAAGAACTAACTCCGAAACGAAAATTCCGCCAGTTGGAAGTGTCTCTCCGATTGGTTTGATGGTTTCAATATCACACTTTTGACATTCAGCTGAAAACGTATTTCCAATAAACGGAACCCGACAAACTAAAACTTACATGGTGCAACGACGGCGCAACCAGTAAAGGTGCAAGTGAGTCCTGTGATTTCAGAGCTGAAACTTCAAATTTAATTTTTTTTTTCTAGCGAAAATAAACTCACGCTGTTCCACTGGAATAAGTGCCATCTTCCTCACAAACCAAGTTTGCGGACGCTTCTGTACCAGCAGTTCCAGACGAAGTTCCAATTACAGTAGTACCAGTTGCAGTAGTAGCCGATAATGTAACACTTGTACAAATTTGATCGTCAGTTCGTTGACATTTTCCAGTGGTCATTACACATCCGCCAGCCATGCCGGTTTGTCTGAAGAAAATTATTCAGTTGGCTTTGACTATCTGAGAATAGTTGGTCAGAGTTAGTGAAAGAGTTAGTGAAGGTCAAAGTTGATCAAAGTTGGTCCCTTTGGCTAAATTTGGTTCCAAATCGATTCAAACTAGAAAAAGGCTATAACAGAAAATTTGGCCTAAAACGGGATATTTTGGATGAAGTTGAGGGAAGTTGGTATAAACTGTAAGGAAACTGATTCGACTCAAAAAAAAGTTGGTTCTATGTAAAAGTTCGGGTCCCTTTCGAGAAAATTCAGTTCAAATCTGTCGAAAATTGGTAGTGGTTCTGAAAAATGACTCGAAACTTTAAAAAGTTGCTTTGAAAATGATGCGAAATTGCAAAAAAGTCAATAATGATCACAAACATTTGATCCGAATTGAGAAAAAGTGCCGCTAAATTGTTTTTATATTATCATTTGCAAAAAAAAATCCTCAACAAATTTGGACTTACTCAAAAGTGAAGCTTGTCCCCATTTCCATGTTAGTTGGCTTGATATCTTCAATATCGCACGTAGTGCATTCTGGAATTTTTTTTTGATAATTGAGAGTCTTTTTCAAAAGTTTTTTTTCAAAAAAAAAATGTTTCTCACCGTTATCTGGATCTACCGGGTCCAAGGTAGAAGTGATGTATGCTCCATCCGGTGGTGTCATTGCTAGACATGCTTCTGTTACAGTAACCACAGAAGAAATTAGTATAAAAATCCGAATAATCATTTTTGTAGTCAAGTGAAAATCAAATGGTCACTTGATATGTTTCGACGATTTGCGACAAAATGATAAGGAGCGCGCGATTATTGAAGATGAGGAAGTGATTTTTGACATCTCTTTATATATGTACTAATTTCTCTACGGGAGAACAAAAGACGGATCGGAATGATACCCGATAGGACAGGAAGGCTGATGGGAGAACAATGGAAATTTGTATTTTTGGACTTCCTTGTCGGAAATCGGAAAATGCAACACTATGGATACTACAAATCACAAAACACAGAATAATCAGAAGCTCCAGCAAACGGTTAGTTTCATTCCAAATATGGGCCCAGGGCGCCGCTTTATTTAAGGTGATATTATAGTTTTTTTTTTAATTTTGATACACACAAGTCTGTCTGTCAGTGTGTCTGTGTGTTGCCGACCCTTTCCGAGATGTCCAATTTTTATGGGACCCAGATAGGATACCCACTACGATGGGGCCTTTTTTCATTGGAGCTCTGGGAAACTCTGTCCTGTCTATGCTCCGAGCCTAAGCCCTGCTCCCCGTCAACTGTCGGCCGTTAGATTTACCAATTTTAAAGAGTTTGCTGCCATCGACGATTCAATTGCACACTGTTGGCGGCGTGGTCTAATGGTGTAAATAAATTCCGGTAAATTCAGGATCCGAGTTCGATTCCTCGGCGGGCCAAATAATTTTGGTTTTTCATTTTCAGTAGAATATGAACAGTTCCGGAAATCCAGGTGGTTGGGGTGCAGAGCACCAAAATATCCGGGTTTTTTCTTTTTTTTTTTCAATTTTGCACATTTTCTTCTCCGTTAGTGACGAATTGTCACAAACTATAATGTCGTCAACACCGGAAAATGAACTCTGAACAAACAAGTGATGCACCATGGCTGTTATCAGTTCACGTCGTTATCAATGATAGCATGCACAAATAGTTTCACAATTGTCGCAGTTTTATTTGACGAGTCTTTCTTTTTCTTTCAATTTTTTCGATCGTTTTCATAAAACTTCTATATTTTTCGAAGTAAAGTTATTTTTTCAAAGATATGATGTCAAATCCTCAACTTCTTGATATGCCAGGAGTTGTAATGGACTCGATTGTGGGTCATTTGAATTTTAAAGCAATGTGAGTATAGTTGAGTTCCGTGTGCTGTACCGACGAAATTTTGATAAATTTACCGGGAAAAATATTGTTAAACAAAGAGATGAATTTTACCGGTAAATTTACTTGTAAATTTAACGAAAAAATTAGTTGGGTTTCGAAAAATTTGGAAGAAAATTCTCTGCAAAAAAAATCGATAAATTTTATCGGTAAATTTGATTAAAAAAATACCGGTAAATTAAACGAAAAAATTGCCGATAAGTTTAACGGAAATTTGCCGGTGAGTCTAACGCAAAAGTTTAACGGTATATTTAAAGAAAAAAACTTACCAGTAAATTCAACGATAAACGTGTTGGTATAAATTTTTTTTAATTTTCCGGTGAATTCGAACAATATATTTACCGGTAAATTCAAAAAAAAAATTTACTGGTAAATTTACAAATATTTCGCAGGTAAAGTGCAAAACAGCTTTTTTATCCAAAATCACGCACTTTTTCCCTGTTTCTGTTGAGTTGGAATCGATAAATTTACCGGTAAATTTTTCGAAAATTTACCGATTTTGAAAAATTCTCCTGGTAACTTTTTCGACAATTTTGCAAAAATCGTATTTATTGGTAAAAAGTTTATCGGCGAAAAAGTAATAATTTCCCAAATTTCAGACAAATCCTCCGCAAAGTGTGCCACACTCTCCGAAATTATATTGACACCTCAAACCCTGATTCAAAACTGAAAAAAATCCAATTTCATGTGGACCAAAAAGAAATTAAAATTCAATATGACGACACTGGAGTAGAATAAGTGCAAAGATTTCGGGAAAATATGGAAGAAGATGATGATTTTTTGGAAAACGAAAGTCTGATTAAAACAGTTCTGAAAGATTTGGAATTAATTCTGAAAAATCAAAAATCTACACTGGAAAATTTCACAATTTGCAATCATACTTACGAGAAAGTGTTTATGGAACCCATCGGATGTATTCTGGAATCTATGCCCCGCCCACTTCGAACTCTAGAATTTGAAATGAATTCGATTTGTGAAGATCAAGTTATGGAAATATTACCAAATCTCGACCCAAATTGTTTGGAAAAAATCCATCTTTTGGAAAGTATTGAAAGCGAAGAATCGGAATTTGATTTGGAGGTAATTTACAAACTGGAGCAGTGGAAAAACGCGAAATCGATCGAAATCGATTTTTGGATTCGTTTGAAAGATGAATGGATTCCATACGATTTTTACGATAATTTTGCAAATTTTAGTGAGGTTGATATTAATGTGTTGAAGTTGACATCGGAAGATTTGATGATGTTGAAAAATGTGAGTTCTTTTGTATGCAATCGCGCCCCACTGGACCATTTGATTTTTTGAAATTTTTTTGAAATTTTCAGCAAGTTTAAAGCGAATTTTGATTTTCACCAAAAAAAACGTTTATTTGCGTCTTTTTTTGACTATAATTTTTTTTGAAAGTGCATTTTTTGGCGGAAAATGACAGTTTCAGCCCCTTTTTCGACTTTAAAACTGGTTGAAAACCTAGAAAAATGAACTCGAATTTTTTGAATTTTTTAGTTTTTCGATAAAACAATTTTCCAGATTAGACGTTTTTTTTGTGCGAAAATCGGGAAATTCATCGGGAAAATATTAGTCTAGTAGGGCGCGCTTGCTCCTCATTTAAAAAAGCTAATACCGAAATTTTCCCAAAAAAAACCTCATCTTTCAGGCATTCATCAATTCCGCAACCCTTCAAACGATTCATATCAATTTTGATCAATTTCCCGAAAATCAACCATATGGAGAGCCACGGATTGACGAAAACACTGACACATACACGTATCACTACTGGTACTACAGCATCCCCAATTCAAAGGAAGTATTGGAAATCGAACACATCACAAATTGGTGTCAAATTTGGTTCAGACGTGTGGAGAAGAACATTTTGGGGCCGGTGCTTGTGAAATAGACTACAAACTATAACTTTTGTGTTTTGCTTGTTTTCCACTTTTTCTATTAACTTGTAATAAACCAAAAATTTCTATGGAATAAATACAAAGTTTTGAGAAAATTGGTGCCATTTTCATGAGTCTCAGTTCAGTTTTGGAGAAATGTGAAGCCAATTGTTCACAATTTTTAACTCTTAGGAAGCGGAATGAGGAATTGCTTGCGAATGACAATCAATACTTGATGTTATCAGTTGAAAAAATGATAACGACCAAAAAAAGTTTCTTCATTCCTAAAATTTGCCCTATTCCTATTCGATTTTTCCTTTGACAAACTAGAAAAATTTTAGATTCAACTATAATGTCTATTCCTAATCTTCTTGACATGCCAGAAATTGTAATGGACTCAATTGTGGGTTATTTGGATGTTAAAGCAATGTGAGTATAGTTGAGTTTTAAAAAAATGAAAAGAAAAAAAAATATATACAAAAAATGTTTCATCAAAAAAAAAATATACCGGTAAAATTTTAGTAAACTCACCGATGGATTTCACCGTTAAATTGGATGCAAAACATTTAGTTACGACGCTCCGAAACCACGCATTGAGGTTGTTTACCAGTAATTTTACCGGTAAATTTTCCGAAAATTTACCGATACATTATTTCCTTAATTCTTGAAGGCTAATAAAAATATTGTCACCATAATTTCAGACAAACTCTCCGAAAAGTGTGCCACGATCTTCGAACTTATATTGACGATTCGAACCTAGATTTGAAACTTAGAATCATTCGAGTTGGAATAAACGAGGGAATTGTCGAGATTCGTTATGACTATCATTTTACCATATTATACGAGGAAAAGGAAACAGGATGTCTGGTAAACGGCCGATTCTTGGAGAACGAAAATTTCAATGAAATCGCTGCGAAGGATCTGGAGTTGATTTTGAGAGATCAAAAATCACCGCTGGAATGTTTCTATCTTGTCAATCATAGTCAGAGCAGCTCATTTCCAGAAATAATTTTGACTATTCTCAAATCAAGACCACACCAACTTCAAACTGAATTTTTCCATATGGTTTCAATCGATCAAGATCCGAGTGCCGAGATTTTCAAATGTTTGAATCCAAAATTCTTGAAGGCAATTGAGTTTCGTGACCGATATGAACATAATTCAGCAATGGAAACGTTTGAGAAATTTGCGGAAACAGAGCAATGGAAAAATGCAGAATCGATTCAAATTAATGGTTTTGTTGAATTAAGCAATTTTCCCGAACATTTTGGTCATTTTACTGACATTGACCTTCGTGTACGAGAACTGAGTGCTAATGATTTGGTGATGTTGAAAAATGTGAGTTTTGATTAACGGCTTCCACTCAGCCGGAAATTCAGCCGGCCGCAGTTAGCCGTTCGTGTGTGACTTAGCGTCCGTGTGATTACGTACTCGACCCCTATTCAACGATAGTTGGGACATTGTCTATCAAATTAAGCCTCAAAAAATTACAAAACACATGATATTTTAATGGCCTTTGAGGATAAACATGTGAATTATATGTTATTATTGCATTATCTTTCTTTTAAAGAGCTAAAAGCACACAATAATATCAAAAAGAAGTAGTTGCTCGTCATTTAAAGTCCCTGGGTACGTAATCACGCTCACGCCAATAATGCAGACGGCTGGCGCGGCTAAGAGCGGCTGAAGTGGCTAGCCGACGGCTGGCGGCCGAATAACTCCACTTCAGCCGGATGGAAGCCTTAGTTTTGATTACAGAAACTACAAAAACTACAATTTTCAGATGTTCATCGCCTCGAAAACTCTTGAAACAGTTGAAATTGAATACCGACGTTTTCCTGAAAATCAACCATATGGACGGCCAGAAATTCATCAAGGCAGAGAACTTGACGATCGTTACTGGTATTACAATATCCCTGGTTCTAAAGAAGTTCTGAGAATAAAACAAGACAATGTTTCAGGAATACTATCGTTAGAACGCAGAGAAAAGAGTGATAGCATAAGATATTTCATTCAATAGAATATAAACTGAATTATTTTTTCATTATTAATTTATCTGATTTTTCTGGCAATGAAATTTTTCCAACTTTGAGAAAATTTTTTCGCTCAAAAAATTTATTAAGAAAAAATAAAATTTCGCGACTTTTCATAGACATGGTAATTTTTTAAAAGACTTATATCGATAGAAAAATTGTTGGCTATTTCAAAACTTCGCAATTTTTATTCATTATTTTCAGAACCTCTACAAAAAATGATAGTTCCCGAATGGGTCATATAATAACAAGTATAATTCATAAAAATTATGTCAAGTGTGTTCGGAAATTGCAAATCCCATGAGTATTCTTCTTGTCCAAATCGGTTTCGTTTGACCTTGAAATTTCCTAAAATTGGTAGCACTTGCTCAAAATTTGGGAAAGTTGTGGAGCTGATTGTGAAGTTTTGCATTGATCCTGAGCAGGCCTGTGCATAAAAAAATTTTTACTGTTTCGGTAAATCGGTAAAGCCAAGTCACAAAAAATTTACCGAAACGGTAAAACGGTAAATCTGATTTTTCTAAAACCGGTAAAATCGGTAAAATCGGAAAAATCTTGAAATCTTCTGAAAATGAGCAAAGCTGTTGTCAAAAAGAAAAAATATCGTTATTTTCATCCATAAGTGGGTATTTTTAACTTCATCATGGATGATTATATGAATTGAAGTTCAAAAAAGTAGTTTGCCCTAGAAGTCGTTTTGCAAAATATCACCTGATCTTCATTTTTAGGGCGTTTTGGTTCAAAAAATTTACCGAATTTACCAAAAAATCGAGAAAATTTTTACCGGTGCACACCGGTAAATTTGAAACAATTTATCGTTTACCGGTTTGGTTAAGTTTTACCGAAAAAAGTTCGGTAAATCGGCAAAACCGGTAAAACGGTAAACGGTAATTCCCACCCCTGATCCTGAGGTTTGGAACAGCTGAAAAATGAGGTTTTGGAGAGTACAAAGACTACAAAGACAACAAATACTACAAAGACTACAGAAACTGAAAAGACTACAGAAACTACAAAGACTACAAATACTACACAGACTACAAATACTACACAGACTACAAATACTACATAGACTACAAAAACTACAAATGAACTCTCCTCCTTGATTTCTAACAATTCCTTAGAAATTGTTGTGCAAAAAATGTTATCCAATTCCTCTAATTGTTCGCAAACAATTATAGGAAGAAACCCTGATCCATTACAAATCGATATTGATTTTATCGATATTGGATTGATAAGTTGGAGAATTTCTACGGCGCCTTGCTGATTTTGAACTTGGTTTTGAAAGAATCTTTATATGTTTTTTGTTCTGCTTATTTTCCGTTTTCACTGTAATTTTTTAGTAATAAATCATTATTTTTCTAAACCAAATACAAATCTTCAAGAGAATTGGTGCCATTTCCATGAGTCAGCTCAGTTCAGTTTTGGAAAAATGTGACGCAAATTGAATACAATTTTTAACTCATAGGAAGGGGAATGAGAAATTGCTTGCAAAATGGCAATCAATAACTGTCAATACTTCAGCAAACAACTGATAAGCCGATGTTATCAGTTAAAATAATGACTACAACCAGAGAATGTTTCTTCATTTCCGAAAATTTTCCCATTTTTATTCTACTTTTTTTTCTTCTTATTGGAAGAATTTCAGTTACAATTATAATGTCTACTCCTTCTCTCCTTGACATGCCAGGAGTTGTAATGGACTCAATTGTGTGTCGTTTGGATTTTAAAGCAATGTGAGTACAATTAAGCTTTCATGATGAAAACGAAAAAGCAGAGGAAAAAAGTTTTTCATCAGAAAGAAAATTTACCGGTAAAATTTTAGTAAACTCACCGATGGATTTCACTGTTAAATTGAATGCAAAACATTTAGTTACGACGCTCCGAAATCACGCATTGAGGTTGTTTACCTAAAATTCCACCGGTAAATTTTCCGAAAATTTTTTGAAAAATTCTTTTCCCGGTAAATTTTCGAAAATATACCGATAATTTGTTTTTTTGCGAAAAGCTTATGACAGCAAATAATATTTGAAAATTGAAATTATTTTCACCAAAATTTCAGACAAATTCTCCGTAAAGTGTGCCGCGATCTTCGAAGTTATATTGACAATTTGAAACCGGATTCGAATTTCAGAGAAATTCACATTAAAATAAAACAAGAAACCATCAAAATTTATGATCGTCTGTCGTTTACCGTAGTATACGAAGAGAAGGAAGCTGGATGCGCGGTGAACGCCTTTCGGAGAAAACGATTTTTGGAAAACGAAAATTTCAAAGAAATCGCTTCAAAAGATTTGGAGTCAATGCTGAAAAATCGAAAATCTCCATTTCACAAATTCAGCCTTAAGAATCATACTTCTGATGGCTCATTCCTAGAACTTATTCTGTCTGTTCTAAAATCGATAAACCGCCTCATTGCAACTGAAGATTTCGAAATGTACGGAGAGAACTCGGATGTGACACTGGAGATTTTCAAATGTTTTGATCCAAACTTCTTATCGGATATTGAATTTACCGGTTACCGGGACAGGTATTCAATCATGGAAGTTGAGAAATTCGCGGAAACAGAGCAATGGAAAAATGCAAAATGGATTCGAATATATTGTTCTGTTAGTTTGACCAATTTCCGCAGAGATTTTGGTCACTTCGAAAATATTGAATTTTATGTGCAAGAATTAAGTGCTGATGATTTGGTGATGTTAAGAGATGTGGGTTTTCCGAATACTATAAACTATCAAAACCACAATTTTCAGACATACATCGCCAGTAACATCAACGACATTTCCATTCATTTGAGAGAATTTCCCGAAAATCAACCATATGGAGAACCATTAATTGATGATAGAAGAGAAACTTATCATTACTGGTTCTACAGTATTCCAAATTCTGAAAAAATTTTGAAAATCGAATGCTCCATATACGAATCAATTCAGTTCTCAAATGTAGAAAGAAATGTTTTTATGGAGTTCTACCCAGATGCTGTTCTTCAATAGACTACAAACTATAACTTTTTTGCTCGTTTTTTGGTCACATATGATTTTTTTTTCGTGATAAATATTTTTCCTTTTTGAATAAAAAACAAAACTTTCAGAAAATTGGTAAATTTTTTCCATTTTTTTTTCGGTCCAGCTCAGTTCATTTTATATAAATAGTTCTGAAAACTCATTTATTTCTTAAAAATAAAATTGCATGAATATCCATGGACATAGTAATAGTTTCAGAAGATTTTGGCTTTGAAAAGAACCATTTTCTATTGGAAACTTAGGTTCCAAATGCTTCAGGCTGCTTCGGGTTGTCTTGGAATTTCTCGAATTCAATTTTGAAACTTTACTGTAGGGGTACTGTAGAGCGAAGGAAGTTCTGGAATCAAACGAATTACGGGCTATCGACTACATAAACTACAAAGCCACCACTTTTAGAACTACCAATCATCCCATTTGATCACATCCAAAACCACTTCCAAGTTTTTCGAACGACAAAAATTTCGCATTTCGAAGTTTGAAAAAACGAAATTGCTGCATTTCAAACTTTCTATTTTGTTCCAATTCTCCAATTCCATAATTTCTTTGCCATCAATTTTTCACCTCAATTGGGGTCTCAAATTCCTCAAAACCATTTTTCGTGCATGGATTTTCGGCAAAAATTCTAATAAAATTGTCCGGAGTTAAAGCTATCATGATAAAATAGCTGATTTTGTTAGTTGATAATAAATTTCCGATGGAATCCAATAAAGTATTTGATTTCACTAAAACCACTTTGTCGAATTCAGGAAAAGCCACAGAAATGCTGAATTGATCTACTGGAAACTTGAGCAAAGTTTTCAAATCTGTCAAGAACGCTTTGTAGAAGTCAATCGCCTCCAGTAGAAAAGTTCTATCATTTCGGTCTATTGTAGTTACAATTCGGTCACTGAAAGGGCGTAGATACCGTATGTTTTCAATTAGAGGAAAGGGCGCAGAAAGTTCAGCAACCATTTTTGGAATTGGCCGTGGTTTGTAACAAACTATCCTGCTAGAAACCAAGAGACATCGGTCTACATATTTCATATATCGGATTTTCTCGATTGTTTCCGAATTTTCATTTAAAATAAGTAAAAGTAGACCGTTTGAGAGAATGTGTTGTGTGATGTTAAGTTGAACATTCGGCTTGACGTCATCTATAAAGTTTCGAAGGTCTCGACACACTTTTCGAAGAATGCATCTGAAATTTTTGAATGAATAAAAAAAAAGAAACTACAAAGACTACGATGGCTACAAACAAGTCTGGCATTTTCCTTTCGTCGAGTTGTAGGTTGGGTGCAATTCTAATACAGTTGTTCGAATTGAAACGGGGATCTTTGCATTAATTTTTCGATATTTTGCTTTTTTTTAATATGTAGAAAAAACTTCAGAATTCAAAAACAAATTTTTTCATTTTAGTTCCTTATTTCATCGAAAATTTACTCAAAAATCATTTTTAACAGTACAAAACGACGTTTGAAAGCATGTCCGGGTCAGAGTGGAGCGGAAACGGGTTTTTGAAAAGGCGGAAGGCGGAAAGCGGAAAGCGGAATTGAAAAAAATTGGGCGGAAAGCGGAAGGCGGAAGGTGGAATGAAACCTATCTGGGCGGAAGGCGGAGGCGGAAAGCGGAAAGCCGCAAAATGGCGGAAAGCGGAGAGCGGAAGAGCGGATTGCTAAATTTTGTTAAGTAGCTATAAATTATGACGAAAAAAGTTGCTGATACACTGGTTTTGGTTGAAAAGTAACATTTTTTGATGAAAAAAACATTGTGAAGTTCGGTGGAAAATCGGCGGAATTCCGAACTTTTTAGCGGAAAGCGGAAAGCGGAAGGCGGAATGAATTTATTTTTGGCGGAAGGCGGAAAGCGGAAGGCGGAAGCGAAAAAAGTGGCGGAAAGCGGAAGGCGGAAGGCGGAAAGGAAAATTCCGCTCCACTCTGGTCCGGGTTCAGATTGACGGTCTAAGAAATTGAAAAAAAGTGCGCTCAAGTCGGATTCTAGGCCATCAGTTTATACTCGGTTATGCTTTTCAACGCCGTTATTCACCGTTTATAGTGGTGTTCGAGTAAAAAATGGATTTGACCTGAAAAATACAAAAAAAGCAGTACTTGTTCTGTTCACGGGTCCCAAAAAAAATTCAGGTCTCAAGTTTTTCTACTTGCACCAGTCGGGTCCCAACTTTTTATTTACGTGTCCCAAAAAATCTTTCGGGTCTCATTAAAACCAGAATTGTTTTGACTAATTTTTGGTCTACACAATGGTGAAACAATATTTCATAACTAATTCTTCTATTTGTTGAGGAATTCTGAGCAAGTTCAAAAAATTAACAAAGACGCTCTTTGCGAAAGTTTAGAACGGGCTTAAAATGGTTTAAAAAATCTCAAGACGGTCGAAATCGGAAAAAAAATCAAAAAATTAAAAAAGCTTTTATGGGGCCCGAGTGGTGCAAACCAGTGTGCCTTACCGGAAAAATTCCATTGAATTTTCCGGAAAATTTTCCGACAAATTTTTCGATAAATTTTCGGAAAAAGTTTGAAAAATTTTCCAAATTTTTTCCGGAAAATTCACCGGAAAATTTACCGGGAAATTTTCCGGAAAAATTTTTCGGAAAAATTATTGGTTTTTTTCCGGAAAGTTTCCAATTTTTTCTAGTGGATTTTTGAAGCAACGATGCTCCGGAATTACGCTAAAGCGCATTGTTTAGCGGATTTTTCGGAAAGTTTTCCGATAAACCAGAAAATTATCGGAAAATTTTCCGAACATTTTCCGGAAAATTTGTCGAACTTTTACCGAAAAATTGTTCGGAAAATCTCGGAAAATTTATTTTTTCCGGTAATTTTCCGATAATTTTCCAGTGAATTTTTCCGGTAAATTTGTCGACAATTTATCAAAACACCCGTTTACCGGTAAAAATTGTTTCGATAAGGCACACTGGTGTTTCGGTAAGGCACAAACTCAAAATTTAGGACCCGGAAATCGAAAGATTGGATCAGGAAATTTTTTAATAGTACCAGAAAAACTTACAATAACCGATTGTCCGATTTTTTCATAATATTGAGAAGGACGATTTCGGGAAATTCCAATAAATTTGGCATTTTTTTCCAATGAAAACGGAGAAGAATCGGGAAAAATTGGGGAAAAGAAACGGGAAAGCAGAATAAGGTTGTTATCGAATATTTTCATTGATAAAAAATTGTTGACATTTTAAAATTTCAAAAATTTCAATTTCAAAATTTTTCATTCACCGTTATCAGAACCTCTACAAAACGTAATAATTCCGGAATGGGTCAAATCATAACAAGTATAATTCATAAAAATTTTGCCCGTGTTGTTGGGAATTTTAAATTCCCATGAGTATTCTTCTTCTTCAAGTCGCTTTTGTTTCACCTTGAAATTTCCAAAAGTTGGTAAAATTTGCTCAGAATTTGGGTAAGTTGTGAAGCTAATTGTGAAGCTTTGCATTGATACTGAGGTTTGGAACAGCTGAAAAATGAGATTTTGGAGAGTACTCAAGACTACAAAGACTACGAAGACTACAGAAACTACAAATACTACAAAGACTACAAAGGCTACAAAGACTACAAAGGCTACCGAAACTATGAACATCACGAAGACTACAAAAACTACGAAGACTACATAAACTACAAAAACTATAAAGACTACAAAAGCTACAAAGACTACAAAGACTACAAATAAACTAACCTCCTTGATTTCTAATAATTTTTCCAAAGAAACTGATGTACAAAAAATTTGAACCACTGAAAATCTCGCCAATTTTCGCACTGGACTTTGAAAATCGAAATTTTTATTTCTCAATTCCTTGGCATTATTCCATTGGTCAAATTCCTCTAATTTTTTGCTAACAATTATAGGAGGAAACCTTGATTTATTACAATCGATATCGATTTTATCGATTTTGGATCGATAAATTGGAGAATTTCTACGGCGCCTTGCTGGTTTTGAACTTCCAATTGGATTTGTTTAGCTTTTATTTAAAAATTTTGATGGTTCAATAACGATTTGAGCATTTCAAAGTGCAATTTGGCGTGGTTCGTTGTCTCTAGCTCCACACTAAACCATTCCAAAGTTCTCATTTGTAGATTCAAAATTATTTTCAAATCCTTGAAAAATAATTCCAGAAAATTTGAATTCTCAAAACGATTTTCTTTTTTCCGGGCTTTTTCCACATAACATCCTGTCCTAGTCTCGCAATACTTGATAGAATGAGCTTCTCTCGATCCATCTGGCTTCAGTAAGACTATGCCGAATTCCGTGATATGAGTGGAGATATCTATGGAAAATGCGGTAGTTTTGAAGTACGGTCTGATAGTGTCGATGCAACTCCGGAGGCACCGGCACACTTTGCGGAGCCGGAATCTGAAGTTTCACAGTAAAATGTCAAAAACACACGAATTTCTAAAAATTAATTTTTGGATATTTTGGAACCTCACGAGTTCGGAAAAAAATGAAGCAATAAACGGTCCCGAATTTATAATCACGGTCCCAATTTTAAAAGGACAGTGTGGAAAGAGTTAGGGCTGTGTCGGATAGTCGGGGATCCTCCTGTCTTTCACACCAAAATATCTCCCACTTAACGACCGTGGGTGTGAGCGAATTAAGGATGAGCAATGCACGGATAACAACGCAACACATTATGCATAACCCATTTATTGAGGAATTGACCGATTACTCAGTCCAAAATTAGCGGGCAATTACATTAATAAAGCGTTATGCAACACAACGAAAAGGTATAAAAGTAGGACAAAATCATAAGCAATGTCTTTCACTCTCGGCGGTCATGATGCACTCGAAGAGGGCAGCTGAGCAGCAGGAGTGGAAGCAATCTTCACGACTTTTATCGAGAATAACTGCATCGAACGACTAAGGTAGCTTGCGAGAGACGACCGTGTCGAGCGAGGAGCGATAATCGAGACGACTGACAAGAGCGACCTCGCAGTCAGTGAATGAGCGCGTGCGTAAAGGCCCCAAAAAAGGCGCTACGCAGGCGGCAATTCGAATGAGTGCGGTAGGGCGCGCTTGCTCGATAAAAGCGCGGGGGATTTAAATGAGAGTATTCTGTAGGCAGGGAGAAGGAAAGGAGGCCTGAGAGCTCTGATAAGAGGTCGTGGCCCTCCAAGTGGACAAAATGGCAATTTAGGGCCAAACTTTGTCCACAAATATTAAAATAGAGGAGAAGTAATAAAATTTCGTTTTGGTAAGAGAAAAAAGTGTTTCAGACTATCATTATGTTTTTGCACCTTGATCAAAGGAACGGAAGAAACCACATAGGCATGCAGCAACTCGTTGCTAAATCATTACGCTATCAGCCATTTTCCGGGGCTAATAGCCAAAAACTACATGAGCTTTTCCATTGTTTTCATTATTCTCGTGAGACTCGTGAGAAAACTCGAGAAATGGAGCGATTTGAGAATATCCAACAGTGAAAAAATTGAAGACCTAACTTTTATCATATCAGTTTGCGATACCGAAATCTGCAATTAGGACAACTTCTCCAGTTGACGGTTCATCTCTCCGAACTCCCACCATTTTTTACTTCTGATTATTTTGATGAGTTTAACTGAATTGTTTTGTTTGTGTTTCTCATGTAGTAATAAATCGTTCCTGAACAAGAGAAGGATTATCAACTAAACTCATATCATCAAAGCTTTCCAGAATTATCTTTTTTGGACATTGAGATTAAGAACACGTCGAGGATTAGGATAACGCTTTGAGATGAGCTGTTCTGAGTTGGTTTGTTTTGTGCTACTTGGCCAGTGATGACTTGTTTGTTGGAGAGAGTACACAAGTAGGGTGAGGCAGTCTGCTTGTTGTTGGATATCTCCTCGCGATGCAAACTCGGCAATGCTCTTTTTTTTTTGACTGGTACTGTACCGAAAATCCAAGTTTTTCAGATTACTTTATTGTGATCAAAAGTCAGACCATTCAAGTTTGTTCAGTCGAGAACATAAGAAAAGAGGAGAGTAGAGAAAGAGTTGAAAACTGGTACCTGTAATAGAACTGCACCCTTGGAAATAAAAAAATTATCTTTACATAACAGAAGACAACAATAGTGAGGTGCAGATAAAGCCGTATCCCGAATTGTGTAAAAATTCGATAAGGTCGAGTATACAAAAAATTCTGTAAACGAAGCCCATTTTTTATCTGACACTCACTCTATTTGGTGCAACTTTTTGTCACTTTTTGTCATTTGGTGCAACTTTTTGTCACGAATAGGAATTAAAGTAAAACCACTTTGAAGAGCTAGAAAGTCATGAAAAATATACATACTTAGAAAAAGGAGTTTAGGTTTTTTAGAGCTAAGCCGAACTCTTTTTTCTAATAATTATGAAAAAATACGTTTTGAAAAATAGGTTGAAGAATAGAAGCACACTTACTAATTGAAGAACACCGGTAACCATACTTGTGTTTTGGCTCCCCGGGCCGGGCCGATGGAAAATTTTGCCGGCCCTGATTTGAAAATGTTTGAAAAATTGGGGTGATTTTTTCGAATTTTTTGTGATTTTGATGAAATTTCCGAGTGTTTCCCACTAAAAATAAGTTTTTCTAAATTTTTCTCTCGGAAACCATTCCCCCAGTTATCGAAAAAAAAAACAAAATTTTCAGCGCAAAACATTTTGACCCCCCTAACAATTTTGACCATTGTAAAAGACCAGCCGACCGGGCCGATCCGGGCCGGGCTGGGCCGGCAAAAATTCCTCAATCGGCCCGGCTCATCACAAATATGCCCGTAGCAGATCTCTGGAAAATAAAAGTTCATGGGTTTTAAGTGCAACATGTACGAGATCAAGAAAACGCCGTTGAGCTATTTGAAACAGGCGTTTTCGGTACATCTGTCGCGGGTGACTTATTGTAAACAAACTCGGATCAGCCTAATTTTCTGAAAATGTTACATCATTGTGTTCTGAAATAATTTCGAACGATCATTTCCAGAAAAAAATGGACATTTAGTAGAGTGTCGTCTCACGAGAAGAGTTTCTCAGTGAAAACGAGAATGATACCGAGGAAGAAAAACTATATGAATTGAGGTCACGTGAAAAGTACATTTGGTCACGATTCACGAAGCGCCAATTTTCAAAAAAAGCCAGCCACGCGTCAATCGGTTAACTAGAGGCGTCTACTTCAAAACCAGCTTCCAGTGCAAGAAAAAAGAAGCACCTCTTCTAATAGTGTTAGACTTGGTGATAAGCGGAATAAAGTTGATGAGATTAAAAGGAAAAAATGTTTTGCTGACCCATTCGCAATTTTCTCTGACGAAGATGGAACGGGCAGTTCCAGAAGGGCAAGAAGAAAATGAAAACCAAATAGAGTATGACAACTTCTTTGATTGATTTCCGTTTTTGCCTGATTCTTTCCACATGCGCATACTCGTTTCTGTTCATGGTTAGCTTTTGGCTGTGAAGTTTTTCTTTAGATAGTCTTGGTTTTTATGTACTTATTAATGAACGTTGTTTTATCGCTCCAACCAATTTATTTCAAAACACATCGGAACAGAAACTGCGTAAAAAGATTTGTAAGTGCCAAAGATTAGACTGTCCGAGACTTACGAGAAATGTCTTGTGGGACGAAACTCTAACATTTAGGGTACTATTCCGGTTTACGGGTCCCAAAATCTTTTCCGGGTCCCATCTTTTTGAGTTTGCACCACTCGGGTCCCATCTTTTTATTTACGGGTCCCAAAATCTTTTCCGGGTCCCAACTTTTGGGTTTTGTTCCACTCGGGTCCCAACTTTTTTTTCTCGGGTCCCAAAATCTTTTCCGGGTCCCAACTTTTTTGAAATGCACCACTCGGGTCCCATAAAACTTAGTGAAATTTTTACATTTCTTATCCATAAAAGGGGTTCGTTTTGATTTCTTTAATTTTTTAAAGGAAACTCTGATATTTGGAGAGTAGTTTCTAAGCTTCTTGCTCGCAAATATTGTGATGAATCAGATTGAACATATTCGTCTCTAGAGCAAAGAAAGTGAGTTGTATGGTACTAAAGCTAAGGCTTAGCATAAGAAACAGTGCCCAACATCTGGAAATCTCGTTGTATGTACTAGAAACATGCTTTAACGTCCGAAATAATGTAGATTGACTTTCCTGAAGATCATTTTTCATTTTAAGTGAAATTACTCAATGTGCGATTGTGAAAGTAAAATGTTATTAAAAAATCGAGGAAAATTGAAATTTGACATTATTCAATCACATTTTCACGGGACCCGGAAAAGATTTTGGGACCCGTAAATAAAAAGTTGGGACCCGAGTGGAACAAAACCCAAAAGTTGGGACCCGGAAAAGATTTTGGGACCCGTAAATAAAAAGTTGGGACCCGAAAAAAATTTTGGGACCCGTAAACCGGAATAGTACCACATTTAGTTCCGAAATCGATCGCTTTGGAGATGCGAAAGCGCCCGAATGAACTATTCCTTGAAAGCTGCATGTTGATTCTCAGATAGAGCTGTCTCTGTTATGTATTGCTCTTACAAAACAGATTTTCTGGAGAAATAACTTGATCAAAATTTAGACTGGAAAAGCTGCAAAATTGAATTACTAAAAATTGTGTTTTGTTGTTGAAAATTGCTTGCAACTTATTTGATAAAGACATTGTCTACACACTACGTCACTAATAGTATTGACCTCCAAGCGACAGTCTCGAAAAAAAGTATCGCATGCAATACAATAACTTTGTTTTCGATTTTCTGCCATTGGGATTTCAGTCTTGAATATAGTCTATCATCCCAGCCCATTCTCCAGAAAGTTCTTCGACTTCACGTAAAGGTTTATCCGCTATGAGCAACCAAATGACTAAAGCTGTTATTTTTTTGGTGACGTTGACTGTTACGTTCACCTAATGAAAAATTCGATTGAGCACGTTTTTGGTAGAAACTGATAAACAAATTTTAATTCTAATTACAGATTACCAATGTAAGAATCGAATATGTGTCTGACTTCTAAATCCGGCTAGAGGAGGGATTACAATTCCAGATTTGTTAGAGGAAACAAAATTTTCTAGTTGTTACATCAGTTCCTCATTCAACATGAAAACCATCTTCGTGTTATTTCTTTTCTGCAACCTGATTCTATTGCTTTCTGCTTATGATGTCAAAGATTACGTTGAATATTTGATGATGAAGAACAACGCGATGAAGAATATTGATGGCCTAGAGAAACTTCTAGGCCATCATAAGTCAAGACAAAAAGTACATGGATTGCTTATGGTAGGTTGAAAGGCAAATACACTGTTAAATGTAATGTTTTCAGAGCCACCGGATTGGAGGAAATATTGTTTTGGGGAGATAATTACATTCAATCCTTTTCAAATGTCTGATAAAACCCTATTTGCTGTTCTACAGGTTTCTTCGTAAAAAAATAACGATACAATTGCTTCTCGATATAAATGACAAACGGAATTCATGACCAACGTTGAAAGTATTCCGTGAAGCGATTCTAAATACTACAAAATAATAGATTTTTGACTGAAATTATTTGTAACAATGTGTAAAAATTCAGTGATAAACATGTTGAAATAACCAGAAATTGAAAAACTTTCATTTGAATAACTGGAAAGGTATACCGTAAAACTGTATTAGAAGAGCCCATGTGAACAGCAAAGCCCGACAACCTATACAGTGGCGATCATAGGTGAGGGTCCCTCGATGTTTTCGTTCATAACTAATCGTACCCTACTCCGATTGGTCTCAAAATTTTTTTGGGGACTCCCAAGTGATCCTGAAGTACTTCCTGAGGATTTTTGAAAAAATCGGATTTTCACGAATTCTGAAGTTTTTCGATGAGTTCTGAATTCTGAAAATACAGAATAAAAATATTTTTTGTATTATCAGAATTTTTTCTAGTTGTGTCCAAAACATTGCTAGGGACCCAAATGAACAATTTTTGACGTTAGATCCCAAGTTGTTTATCTGATACCGACGTCAGGACTCCAGAAGTTCGAATCGTGATCTTTCCTATATAGATTTTAAGTCATTGAACAATTTGCGATTAGTTTCGAAAGTTTTGGAAAAAATTATATTTCGCATTTTCTACAGGATTTTTGATTTCATGAAAACTTGAAAACATGGCAGAAAATATTTGTTTAGCTTAATAGATGTTTCAAACTTTGAATCTCGCAAAGCCAATCATTCCGGATTCCGAATTCCGCATTCCGGGAAAAACGAGTTCAGATTCCAGATTCCGTAGTTTCGAAGGTCATTCCGGATTCCGGATTCCGAATTCCGGAATCGAGAATATCCATTCCGTACAACTCTGGTAGTGACATCAAAGACACAACCAATAGCAATGAGTTGCCAAAACGTATTGTAGACTGCCGAATCACGGAGTTTCAGTCCCAGAAAAGTTTTGACGATTTTGATATGGTGGCTGGACCCGGAAAGGATTTAATGAAGGATCGAATGTAAGCTCTCTATGCCGCCCGTGTAAAAAAGAGAGAAATGTTCAAAAAATTAAGTTTGGCAGCCCATGAGGCTCGGCGAGTTTCAAGAAATTAATAAACCTAGATTTATCAATAAGTTACAGCTACGGTGAAAACAAAGGAGACAAAAAATTGTGCAAAAAACACTCTTCCTTTTTCTTCTTCTCACAATGTTCCTGCTGATTTGAAAATGATCGAAAGTTTTGATTTTGAATTGAAAGGTGCTATGCTACCTGGTACAAAACGGGAACAAGCAAAACGGCTGCAACTCGTCAAAAGTTTGATGCAATAATCTGGTAATTAAATTTTAGTATGTTTCCAGGGCTGATTTCACAGGAACAGCGACACAGGGAAACCAGTAGTTCGTCGTCTGTGTCTGTGTCTTCTACATCTTCTAGTGATGATTCTTGTGAGTTTTAATGTATTTTTTTGTTCTGTACATGTTATTTTTAAAATTCACCGTCAGCAAAAGTGGAACCAGTTGATTTGAGCATGGATCAAAAAGCAAAGCTTTGTGATCTTTTCGCACGTCACAAGAAAAACATGACATGGTTGTGCAGACGGTTCAAGTTGTCTACAGATGTTCGTACAGCCTGGAGACAAATTTTAATTTTTAAAAAAAGGTAATACAGTTCCAGTATTATTACAACAAAGTCCAATTTCAGATTCCAAAGAGATGTGACTTCCCTCACTCCAAACAAACGTCAAGCATACATGCTGTTGAAAAAGCGCGTTGCAGAACTCATCCGTTACCGCGACGAATCTGAGCAACTAGAAATTCACGAAGAAACTATTGAAAGATTTGGAAGAGAACAAGCACATGTACTTGGTTTGGCTGATTTCAAGGTTGGTTCAGAATTCAATCAGTTTTAGAGACAAATACTTGCAGGCTTCCAAAAAATGGGTGCACATGATGAAGAAATACATGAACTTAACCAGCAGGCACATTGACTCCCGGATTGTGAAGCCTACTGCTGGAACAAGAAACACTGTGGATGACGACATCAAGCATTTCAAATCAACAATTGTGCCGCAGATAATGAAAAAATTTCCTATGGATCAAGTGAGTTCATTGTTTCAGAGTATTTTACATACAATTACTGTACTACTCCTGGTGTTCAATGTCGACCAGACTGGCATCAAATATGAACTCACGAGAAATCGTACACTCACGCAAAAGAGACGTAACAAAGTTAACCGAGCCTGCCAAAGTAAAAGTTATGTGACTCACAGTTATACGGTGAACCCCAATCCTTCAGGCAGATGGTAGCTCCTTTTGGCAAACTGAGAGTTACTCACTCGAAGTCTGGAATTATGACTAGTGAACTTGCAATTGATTGGTTGAAGAATTCTTTTCTTCCGAATGTAAGAAACGGTTCACTTTTATTATTAGATTCATGGAACGGTTTCAAGAAAATGAAGAAGAAAGCCATTCTCCGACAAAGGAAAATTGAGATAATAACATTCCCAAAAAAATCCACTAGCGAGCTTCAACCTTATCATTTAATAGACAATTCAAAACATTTTTGAAGAAGCTACAAACAGAGATTAGATACAGAGTAAAGCATATTAAAATTGGAAAAAGAGCCAACCAGTTGGATGTAATTTCCATGGCTATCAATCAATTCGGAGCCCCACGATTCTCTGGTTTGATTCAGAGAGGATTTTACAAAATCGGAATTTTCACATCTCCTCCACCACACTTTGACACACCAGCAGAATATTGTTTTAGCGTGTCAGCTACGCGTGGAAAGATTTGCAAGAACTGTCGCGGAAATTCATTCTTCCGCTGTGGATATTGCGAAACTCTGTTATGTGTTGCTTGTTCCGTCAAACACTTGCATTAAATTAAAAGTATCATATTCTTTTGTTGTGTAAATTACTTTTATAAAGACTTTTCAAATTACTTTTTATAAGAAATTTCGAATTTCAAAAACTATAGTTTTTTTTATTGTCCACTTCCCAAAAAACCTGTATCCTATATACGTTTTTTGTTATGATCTTCTTGAGTACCCTACAACATTAGTATGGAAGAATTTGTTTTTATGTGCTGAAATAATGAACAAATTTTGTGTTGGAAACGTCAAAGCAATTAATTTCATCGATACAAACCTTATTTTTCAAAGTACCCTGTCGAAAAAATCTTCAGCCGCGATAAACAGGGGGAAGCAGCAGGAAATCGTGATTTTTTCGTTTAAATCGAGTTACAGCTCGAAATCCTGCCGAAAAATCTATATTGAAAAGTTGGGTTTCCGCCTCATTTTGAACGTAGAATTCAATGAGATTTAAAAAAAAACATATGTTTCCGGCAGCTCATTTTTTACATTTCACTTTGGAGCAATTTTTCGGTGTGATGCTTCACAAAAAAAATTTTTGAAATCATGCTCAAAAGTTGTATCCAATTCAGACCTACATTTTGGTTTTTAACTGGCTTTCTGCGAGAAAGCGGAGCAGGCCTTCACAGCCGTTGGCACAATCTTTTCAAGTTGGTTTTTTTTCGGCCATATTTCTATTTTATAACTACCCTGGGTACCCTAAGTACATTACATATAATATGAATAGGCTCCGCCCCTTTCCTACTGTAGCTCACATATCCTGGATCAAAAAATGAAAATTTTTGCCGAAAGAGATAATGACTCAAACTCAACGGGGATCAATTTAGGGTACCATTTTGAACATTTTTTACTAAAAAAAAATTCTAAATCCTCATCTTCATAGGGAAAAAATTGATTTTTTGTCAAAAGCGCCGTTTTTCAAAGTTTGAACTCGTATCCTGGAAAATTTTTGCACTAACCCCAGGCTATCGATTTCAAATTTTGATAGCCCTACTATATGGTGTTTCACCCTAAGAATATCTCCTCCCATATCCGTGGTCTTTAGGTCGATCCAGCGCAATGTTTGAGATCCCCGTTGAGTTTGAGTCATTATCTCTTTCGGCAAAAATTTTCATTTTTTGATCCAGGATATGTGAGCTACAGTAGGAAAGGGGCGGAGCCTGTCCATATCATGTGTAATGTACTTATTGTCGCTTTAAAAAAATTGCTACCTCGACGAACTGCGCCTCAGTTTCCCGAGACTCCTCCCACTGACAGAAATGTGGGCGTTACGCAACATTGCCGCACGGAAAAACTGCTATTTATTTTTCCCTGATACAAAACATGATTCCCGAAAATTTTTTTCTACTTCCATGATAATTTTTGCAATTTACGGACCGAAAAGAATCTCTTATCATGTCTTTTGTACATAAAAACTTGCTAGGAATTCCATAATTCACGATTAGAAAAAAGGGAAACTTCGTGCCGCACTCTTGCAAAAAACCGTGCGGCGGGTTGCAAAAATGTGACTCGGCTGTCGAGATTTTCTGTGCGAACACCGAGGTAGCAGTTTTATTGAAACGACAATAGGGTACCCAGGGTAGTTATAAAATAGAACAATGGCCGAAAAAAAACCAACTTGAAAAGATTGTGCCAACGGATTATCGCGTTTTTCACAGAACTTCAGTTAAAACTTTCAAAAATCTTCAAAATTGACCGAGTTATGACCAAAAAACGGCAAAAAATCGGAAAAATTCAATTGATCAATAAATCGATAAATACTGAATTTTGCACAAAAATAATTCGTGGGTAAACTACCCTTCGGGGGCTCTAAAAGTTGGTCCAAGAACCGAATGAATCCACGGGGGTCACTTCGGAAGCAATAAATGTTAGCCGAATATAACCCCAATTCAAAATGTAATGCCAGCTGTATTCGAAATAATTCTAGATGTAAAATTTTAAATTATCAGTGAAAATATATTGGCATGATAGAAAACTGACACTACAATTTGTAGAGCAGGTGATTCTCAAAATATGAACTCCATGGGAAAGTTTGACTTTTGGTTTTGAAATTGTTATGCTGAAGAATTTCTTTTTGTGTCTGGTCGATATAATCTCTCACAAATTCCTCATCTTCATATTTCCATTTTATATCGAATTTCACCTGTTCGTCTATATCTGGCTTTCAACTTCTTCACACTTTTTCTCCTTTAATTTTGTTTTAATGTCTTTATCTGAGTATTACTCTCAAAACTATTCCAAATGTAATCTGAGCTACAGTTTTTTGGCTTCATGGCAAGGATTGGCTTATCCAAGTCATATAATTCAAGTGTTTGCACTTCCAATTCAAATACTCACTTTTTATATAATATGGAAAAAGACGCCGAATAACATGAAAATTATGAAATGGCCATTATTGATTAATCATGCTTGGTAAGCCAGCAAAATGTTCTCTGTAGTCTTCAAAACGCTTTTTCCAGTTGTTGCTGGTTCGATTTCATGGTGTGCACATTAGCGACTCCTTACCTCTTCTTCCATAACGTCGCGTTTTTTAGTGTTGGAATATTGAGCTGGTTGAAAGTGTCCAACTTATTTCAAGTGATAACAGGAATCGAGTCAGCAATTCTTGTATTTGGCTCATATCTCTACGTCTTCGAGATCAGAAGTCGTTCCCTTCAAGATAGCAAGCTTAGGTTAAACAAGACATGGGCCAGAGTTGCATATTATGTAATATTTTTACTTATTGGCAACTCTATCTTACTATTATTGTTACAAATACCACAAGATCAAGAGGCTGCAAAATTGGACTCTCTGAAAATCGAGCCTTGCCCTACTGTAGAATTCTTCCGCTATGAAGTTCTTGTTTGTATGACTGATCCTTTGCAAATACATCTACTGAGAACAGTCTATGGTCCCGCAGTGATATTAAACGCACTTCTTAATATTCTCTTTCATGTCTGTTGCACTGTCTATTATTTATATATTGCTCCTGCAAAATCAGTTTCCATTGAAACCCGAAAATTGCAGCAGAACTTCTTCGTGGCGATTGTACTGCAAACTCTTATCCCTTTTTTGTTATTGATTACTATTACTTTGGCAGTGATTTTGGATGAAATCATACACATAATGACTCAACCGGTTATGAATTTTATCATGATACTATTTGCATTTCACGGAATTGTGGAGAGTTTTACAGTGCTTTTGGTGCATCGACCGTATCGGAGAGCTGTTTGGAAGATGATAACAAAAACAGGTTGGTCTGAATGAAATTTTTTGAATTTTTACGTTTAAATTTTTTTTACAGAAAGTAACATTCCGATACAACCAATTCCGAAAAATCCGCAATCCAACTGATTATTCCATCTCAATTTGTACATGATTTTTCCCAATACTTCGAAAAACAAGTTTTAGTTTTCCAAAGCATGGCAAAAAATGAAAATAAAGTTGGCAATAATGTTTTGACCTCATAAGGAATCGAACCTCCCACTCTTTGGTCAAGAGACATTAGTGGATAACAGGGACACAGGTGATTCGCGACTTGTACATTATAGGTTGGCACATATAAAACACATGTAATTTGACATATCGCGAACACCCCTAGTTATAAAGAGAGCATCGCGAAAGTGTTTCGCGATGTACCTATAATAGACTTATAATAGACATATCGCGAAAGGTGGCATATGGCTACGATTTAAAAATTTTACTTTTTATTTCATCCAATTTTTTCAGTTTTCTTGATATTTTTTGTGTGTTTGAACCGTTTTAGCAGTATTTTGTGATTTTTAAAGTCACGTGTAGAAGTTACGGTAGTGTTCTCTCGAATTTTGGTGCCTTTTGTGTAAGAATGCCTCGTTCTCTCCACAACCACTTCAAGCCTAAGGGCAGTAATAGAGGTAAGAGAAAAGTATCTTTATTGACCTTGAGAATTCAAAATTTCAGATGTATACCGTATCCGAGAAGAAGAGATTATTGAAAATAATCAGGAGATGATTATGGAGGAATCGGACATAGACATTGATAGAGGGTCAATGGACTGGGATAATGGTGACTAGAATGTAAAAGATGTCGATCGGTATACACTAGAAGGTGACGAATATTCGTTCTCAGGTATTGAAGGCTAGTCTTGAAGATTCTACAGAAGTTTTAGAACTTCAAAAGATTCTCAAAGAAGTTGAGCTTCCTACTCTTCTTCACGTCGCTTCCTGTTGTATCTCTAGGTTTTCGAACACAGGTTAATTAGGAAATAGTTTTGTCATCGAATAATGTTCATCCATTCATAGTTCGATAGATTCCTTTCCTTTCATCCAAAGAGTTTCAAAGACTCAGCTCGAAACCTTTGGTATTTTCATAAGAGCAACTATTCTGTTCATAAATACTGTAATGCTTGTGGAAGACAAGTTCATTATGAGTCGAATTGGTAACTAAGAACATCTTATTTCACTGACATTAATGGTATCATTCAGCAAAATATGTGTCAATAGTGCAATTGCTTCATTTGTGCGGGTCGGATCTTTTTCTCAAATTTGGGATTTAGTCCATTCGAATCTTTCCGGAATTTTGTCTCTCAGGAACTCCTTCAAAGCTGGAGAACAGATTGAACACAATCTGAACAGCCCATTCTTTACACGATTTTGGAAAAATGAGCCTGAAAATCATTTGCATTTGTCTACAGTAATCTCCATTGACGGAGTTTCGGTACCAGGCAACTCTAAGTTTCAGAATTTGCTCTTTCCCATGTTAATTTTGATATTCTAGAAAGTTATGGCCTATCAGTATGATGCTCGTGGATTTACCAGTGGGTTTGATGCAGAAATCTTCTATTAGGTTGGCTAAATTGAAATGCGCGCTATGTTTGCTCGAATACGGATTTCGCAAATCGAAATATTTTTTGATTTGATTTCTCTATTAGAAAATGGGGTTTCTGGTGGCCATTTTGATATAAATTTTGCCTATGTTCACAATCAATTTCAGCGAGAAACAAGAGTCTAAAAAAGTTTTTTTTGAAAATCTCGCTTTCCAGCTTGATCATCTTAAGAATTTCTGAGAACCCAAACGGTT
The DNA here is from genome assembly GCA_963572265.1 of Caenorhabditis doughertyi. Classification (NCBI taxonomy): domain Eukaryota; kingdom Metazoa; phylum Nematoda; class Chromadorea; order Rhabditida; family Rhabditidae; genus Caenorhabditis; species Caenorhabditis doughertyi. Next base: position 20,740,182 of record OY751557.1, on the reverse strand, counting down.
TTCCGAACTGTTAATGATTTATGGTTAGAAAATGGGTACATTGTTCTATCCAATAGTTTTTTTTAAATATCGACTCCAGCTTTTTTGAAAACGGTTATATTACATTTATTACTTCCCAAGTGTCACCCCTGGAATCCATCGGGTCTAGGTGCAAAAGTTAGACCCCCCGAGGGGTAGAACTTTGGCGGAGTTCATTTTTTGAAAAGCGGCCTATTTCCTGATTTATTGATTTTTTTTGTATTTTGCAAAAAATTTGGGTTTTTTGACCATAACTAGGTCAGTTTTGGAGATTTTTGGAAAGTTAAAAAACGAAAATGTAGAACTCAATGGGATCTTATTTTTTGCTCAACTGAACGTTTTAGCCAAAAAAACGGTAAAAAGACCAAAACGACCCCCAAAGTGAAATCAAAAAAATGAGCGCCGATTCGTTTTTTTCTAATTGTGCCCATTCGATTCAGCGTAAAAAATGACGCAGAACCTCATTTTTACTTTCCTCAAGTTATTGTCATTTTCGAAAGAAAAAATCGATTTTTTAGCTGAAAATGACTTTTTTGGCTTGGAATAGGTAGATTTGATCGATTTTTGATCGATCCAAGGGTTGTTATGGTCTGAAAATATTTAATCTGGGTGATTTACATCATAATATACCATTTCCCATCAAAATACACGAGTTTCGAATTTTTGAGAAATTTGTTGAAAAATGCTCATTTGTTCGCACCGGTGCTGCCCTTCCAGACCGTGAAAAACTCAAGAATCTTTGGAGTGCCAGAATTTGACGACTCATTTTCATCCAACAACAGCTCGCTTAGTTCTTTATTAGAGACACTGAATCTTCGCTCAAATCTTGCTTATGTTGGCCCAGTACTAATGCAAAATACCATTTGAATTGAGCTTGTCAACATCTGTTTTTATAATAAAATCAGCAAAAAATAAAAACGCGCATTTCAATTTAGCCAACCTGATACTAGGCCATCAATCTGTACGCGGCCATGCCTTCAAACGTCCTTTTCTATCGTTTACAGTGATTTTTGAGTGTATTCGGTCGTATTGAAAGAAAATGATCAGAACAAAAAACTGCGTCGGAATTCGAAACAAAAAAAACCCGAGTTCAGTCCCCCTTGAGAATCAGGTACTGTTCTAAAATCACGGTCCCATCCGAATAACCACGGTCCCAGAAAAAAATCACGGTCCCAAAAATAAAATCACGGTCCCAATTTTAAAATCACGGTCCCGGATTTAAAATCACGGTCCCAGATTTAAAATCACGGTCCCAATTTTAAAATGACGGTCCCAAAAATAAAATCACGGTCCGAAAAAATATTTTCCACTAGAAGTCTCAGTGATTTTATTTTTCGGACCGTCATTTTAAAATTGGGACCGTCATTTTAAATCTGGGACCGTGATTTTAAATCCAGGACCGTGATTTTAAAATTGGGACCGTGATTTTAAAATTGGGACCGTGATTTTATTTTTGGGACCGTGATTTTTTTTCTGGGACCGTGATTTCTTGGATGGGACCGTGATTTTAGAACAGTACCGAGAATCAATCATCATTCGTAATTACATAGGCTTGGGCGATGGACTCGTTAGGGAATCTAAAAAAAATATTGGGGACACATGCAACACATTGGACACGCGCGTCTTCATACGTATAGGGAATTGACTGCGTTCACGTGTACTCGGCTTTTTTTATGTGTCGAATGTGTGTTTGGAAAGTGAACGGGCCCACATTCGCTGTACTGAATGCGTTGCATGCGTTCACATATTCGCTACGCATTGATTCCCTAACGAGTTCATCGCCCATCTAGTTTCTTGTAAGCGATCACTTTCAATAAGCAAAACATCAATCTTCGCGTTTTTTTTTCAGAAAAGAAATCACTGGGCTCACTTGTAATTTTGCCAATTGCAAATGGCCGTTGATGGCCTAGAACCCGACAAGTGTGGGCCTTGCGCGCCCTTTTTTTCAAATTCCTAGGTCATCAATCTGTACGCGGCCATGCCTTCAAACGTCCTTTTCTATCTAGTGATTTTTGAGTGTATTAGGTCGTAATTAAAGAAAATAATCAGAGTTAAAAATACATCGGAATCGAAAATAATCAAAAAATCCGAGTTCAGGGATCCTTTAAGTCACTAAATGTTTGTCAAACTTTACGTTTTTCACGATTGCACCTTATTGGGAGAGTCAACGTCGACCTGTAGAGCATATTTTTAACATGGAAATACAACAGGAATCGCACAATTATCTATTTATTAGAATACGTAAGCAGGTTACGTAAAAATTGTAATCAATTCATTACAAATTATGAAGTGAGAGGGAAAGTTTTAAGGCATATGGTTATTGAGACTAAGTGCATTGAAAAAAAAAACAGTTATCAACTATCAAGAATAATCAATATCAAACACAATTAGTAAAAATACATGAAAGTTGAGTAATTGCTGCTCTGGAATTTGTTTTTTTTCAATTTATATACACAAAAAGGCTTACCCCGATGGAGCATGATAAGTACCATCTGCCTCACATGTCAGTTGCCCAGAGGCCTCATTCACATTCATTCCTGCCCCACTGCCGACGATTTCTTGACCAGTTGCAGTTGTGGCCTGTTGGAAAAAAATGAATTGTCGGCAACGGCATTATCGCGTTGCCTGACTGCCGATCTTTTTTTTTTGGCAAAGCTTTCTGGAGATCTTTACTAGAAATTTTGAATTGGAACAGTTTTTATTGCTCATTTTCTCGGAAAAATCGCACAAATTTGAGTAGTTTTTCCGAAAGTTCCCCGAGAGTCGCCGGTTTTTCAACTCGGCAATTGCCGATTCGCCGAAAATTTGCGTTGCCCCCTGTCGCGGGTCCTGGAGCCTTTCCTAAAACTTCGATTTTGATGGGACTATGATAGGTAGATACAGAATTTTACCACGAGGTAGCCAGTTTTTTTTCTCGCTAGCGGCCCTGGAAGACTCTGTGCTATCTATGCTTCGAGCCTAAGCCCGTCCCCGTCAACTGTCGGCCGCTAGATTTACTAGTCTTAGAGAGTTGCTGCCGCCGCCGGTTCAAATGCACACTGGTGGCGGCGTAGTGTATTGGCGTGAACAAGTTTACTGTACATTCAGCATCCGAGTGTAAAATAAATATTTTCATTCTGATCAAGTTTACTTTGAGCCATTTACTTACCGAAATTGAAATATTATCGCATTTTCTACCATTTATTAGACAACCGATAAATGTCTGTTTGCAAGTTCCAGGAGGCATTGTTTCTCTGAAAGTTCAGAAATATTTCTATGAGATTTTTCTACTTTTCTGCACTCACATAGGGAAGAAAAGTTGCCCGGCGGGCAGATTCGTTGGGGCAAGTTTGAATATGTCGCAGGTTTCACAACCCTCTATAAAATAAAAGTGATTGAAATTTAGAGAAATATTGGAAATCGTGCGTATTTTAAAAGAACGCCGCTTCATTAGTCCTCAAAAAGAATTCCCTAAAAATAAAGATAAAACAAAAAAAGCCCAAGTTTAGATTGGAAAAAAAACTCACGTTTGCAATTGTTAAAATTACAAATAATCCCACCAGCAATTCCTGTTCTGAAAAAAAATCCTAAAATTGGAATTTTTATTTTCAAAAGTGATGGCTTACGTGAATGGGGCGGAATAGATACCATCTGCACCACAAGTTATCAGCGCAGAAACAGTGTCAGTATCGGTTGCGCTCGAAAATTCTTGCCCAGTTGAAGTCTGTAGCAGGTGCTTTTTTGTTAGGGAACCGTTTCAAACCGGAAGCACTCACAATCATGGACGCATCGCATATTTGACCATCAGTTCGGCGGCATGTCACTCGTGTCTGCTTGCAAGAGCCAGCTGGTGCTAGTTCACTGAAAATTTGGGATGCTTATTCCACCATATTTTCCCAGTGTTGTTCGATTTCTGCCTGGATGACATCAGACCGGTATTGTCGAACAACAGAGCCGGTTTTTTAACCTTCAAAGCGTCATTATTCGAGAAATCTTCGACAAAATCCTACTACTATTTTTTTAAATTTCAGTGAAAAAATCAGCGCAATCACTTGTGAGTTTTCGAGTTGTGTTAGTGAGTTTCCACGTGTTAGTGAGTAAATCGAATTAAACTCTCAACAATTTAGAACGATGCGAATCTTGTGATGTTTCGACAATCGCTCCACTATCCACACCGTCTGGTTCAACTTTTGAAGTCACGTACGTTATTTTTTTACGAGATTTTTAGCCACCGCCTTGATTACAGGGAACTAGCGGCAACGGGCGCATGTAAGATCACTCAAATTACCTGTGAAAGGACAGATGGGGCAACTTGCTCGTTAATTGAACTTACGGTTTGTACGGCCTCCATTTGGTATTTTTTTAAACCACAACACACCGGTAGCGGTGTAAAATTGAACCGGCGGCGGCGGCAGCTAACTCACTAAAATGAGTAAATCTAGCGGCTGAAGATGACGGCGGCGTGGAGCATAGATAGTACAAAGTTTTCCAAATCTTCAAAAAAAAATCAAAAGACGAGCATCATCGCGCTAGAATTCTGTATCGACCAGTCAAGAGCACATCAAAATCGGACTTCTGTGCAAGGTGCCAGGGTCGCGGATACACAGACATACTGGCAGACAAAAGTTAAAGGTGGTGGGACATGAAAGAGCTCAAATCGTAGTGATTTTCATTCATATAGAAAAGACCATTGTAAACCCACATTTGAAGGCTCTAATATGAAGAGTACAGGGTGGCACATAAAAAGTGATACCCGCTGAAACTTGAATATCTCAAGAAATTGAGATGCGTTTGATTTGAAACTTGACAAATATGCTCAGTGTATGCTAAGGAAGAGTTTCGAATAGAAAAATGACCAGTCGGGACATTTTTGATTCCGCGCGATCTATGGGATGTCTCAAGTAGTGTTCACTTGTGACACGCAACCCATTTGGAGATCTCTCGGACTGTATCAGCGTTAGTAGGTTTATCAGAACTCTCAAACTTCTTCGACATCATCTTAGACTATCAATTTATTGATTTTCAAAAGCTATATAGCAAATGTAGAGGCGAAAAAAAGAAATGTACACAGGTTCCAGCAGTGGAAAATTGATGAAAAATGACTTGGGATTGTGAGTTGAGGCACTGTTCGATATTTATAATAACTATCGAGCCGGAATATGTTTCATATCGATTTTTTTCGTTCAAAAACGTATTTAATATCCTCAGCAAGACAAAACTCCGAAATTTTTCCCGATCTCAGAGCATTTTGCTCAATCTCTAAGTAAAAATAAAGAGTTTAAGTTATCAGTCTGGAATAGCTCGAAGTACATTAACTAATCTTCTGGAACTTGTAATTTGATGAGAGAAAACTCCTTTCACATTTATTTGAACTTCCGGAGGCACGAAAACCTTTTACCGTAAACTCAGAACCACTTGGAATCGAGTTAGCGAAAAACGCCATAGGGCCGTGCCAGTGAAACTAACGGTTTTGTCATGAGTTGGTATGGCTCGGTGTGGCTATTATCTATGGTTCTATGTCAAACAATGTAACATACTAACATCATACTATAGTATTCAATCAACTTCTGCTCGATTCGAAAGAAAATAACACTTTAGTGCTTGCAATAACCAGCTTTGAAAAGCACTGTTTTTCAATAAATTTTGGGCTGGTCGACATTTCCAGCCGTACAAAATAGCTGAAACGTTTCCGAACAAAACAAAAACTTCTGAATTACTATTTTATGGGTGGATTAATAAAAATTGATCGAAATGAAAAGCCTAGAACAATCCATTCGGCCTGTGAACAGCACTAAACTTTGGTATCACTATTTATGTGCCACCCTGTAGTACAGGGCGGAGTTGCACGGAATTCCGACTTCCGACTCCCGACTTCCGACTTTCGGGTTTTTTTCACTTCCGTCTTCCGACTTCTGACTTCCGTCTAAGAAAAGTCACTTCCGACTTCCGACTTCCGATCTCGTTTTGGGACCAAATTTTAGACGGAAGTCGGAAGTTCTAGAATGAACTATTTTTTTCGGAATTCGACGTGAATTCAAAAAAATTAGGCTTAGAAACACGTGAAAAGTATGTAATACTATCGAAAGTGCGAAAAATTTTCCAATTTTTGACAATTTTGTAAGATTTTCCACTTCCCAATTCCAACTTCCCACTTCCGACTTCCGACTTCCGACTTCCGTCTAGAAAATTTAATTTCGACTTCCGTCTAAGGAATTTCACTTCCGACTTCCGACTTCCGACTTCCGTCTAAGAAATTTTCACTTCCGTGCAACTCTGGTACAGGGCCAAAATTATCACGCTGCGTAGTTTGAGAAAAGCTCATAGCCGCCGAGAGAAAAAGTTCATAGCCGCCAATTGACGGCGCTCGCCTTTTGGCTCCTGTGGCTCAGCCGGTAACACACACGACTACCAATTGCTACGATGCCTTGGTTCGACCCCGAGATGGTGATGAATTTTGTTTTTCTTCGAAATATTCAAAAAATGACAAATTAGTGTCTTATGACAGATCACATACTCAGTCCACAAACTCAGTCCTCAAAAAACTTTTCTTTTAAAAAAGCTATCTTACAACAGAATAATTCTCTTAATGTTGAACTATCAATTCCACTCAATAAATGTACATATCAGGGTACAACCAGCGCGGGAACAACCACAATAACAAACAACAATGGCGGGAGTCAAGTGAGTGCCGTTTTGAACTGTGACAGTGATGGTGCATACCACAATGGAAATATGTAAGATCTCATACCCACAATTTCATCTACTCAACTATTCAATTATCCAGAAGAGCACCAAAATTCACTCGACTCGAATGTGTCTACACAAATTGCGTCTGTTCGTTTCTTTTTCATAATTCTGTTTCGAAAAAAAAACATCAACGTTTTGGCTCTTTATGGTTTAACGGGTCCCAGAATAATTAACGGGTCCCAAAATAATTAACGGGTCCCAGAATAAATAACGGGTTCCTGGTCATATTTGACCGCGTTTAAATTCGTATTGAAAATCGAATGGAATTCTAATCAAATGTAACCTCACATTTTCTCTACTGAACTACACACCCAATATCTAACTTTCCTTGCTCAAATTCGCTCACGCCGCCCTCCTGGCGGCTAGTAGTAGGTTTTCAGAAGCCTAAGCCTAGGAAATAGTCTGATAATGTTTTCCTGTAGAATCGTAGCTTTTCTCCAGGCTTAGGCTTCTTGAAACCTACTACTAGCCGCCCGGAGGGCGGCGTGAGCGAACTTGATCAAAGAAAGATTGATATTAGATGTATGTTCCAGCCAATCTGTGATAAAATCTAGTGTTCCCATTTCTTATCAGTTGTTCAAAGACTGCTTTGTAGAGTCCCAGTCCACGGAATTGCTGGATTCTGGGACCCGTCAATTTTCTTGGGACCCGTTAATTATCCTGGGACCCGTCAATTATTTTGGGACCCGTTAATTATTCTGGGACCCGTTAAACCATAAAGAGCCAACGTTTTTCAGTGCCTTGCGAAAAATGCAACATTAATCAAATCAACTTGCCGAACCAGATGATCGATGCCCAAAGCAGCTTTGAAGTAATGTAAGAGAGACCACAAGCAAGCGAGAGACGCAGAGAAACCTATTTTTGCAGTGAACCACCAGTGGCTCCCGGACAGTGTAAAAAGGCGATTGTGAAATGCAAGAGAACAAACGGGCAAATATGTACGATTACTGTTCGCGGAATCAATATACCTAATAGATATAATCTTGATGTTCAAAACATGGCAACAGAAGCATCAGCAACGTTGACATGTTCGAGTAGTACAGGCTATAATTCAGACACTGGGTGAGTTTAAAGAAGGCGTGAAATCACTTTTTTCAATTTTGAATTCTTGTAGATTGTTTAAAAATTAATCAGATTCTAATTGCCTGAAAACACGGAAACTTCTGTAAAAACCGTAAAATTGCGTCGCCTGACATAGAATCACTTTTTCAAGTCCACTCGGACTACACGGGCGCCTGGAAGAGAAACCGTGTAGTTCTCGAGGACAACTGCCGATTGTTTTCCCTTTCTTTCTTAATTTTTTTGCCTTTTTTTTGACTTTCCGAACTGTATTTTAGGTTCAAAATGAAAAACTTGAAGAAAAAAAAAACAAAAAACCGTCGAAAAGCGGCGAAAAATGAAGAAAGAAAAAGAAAAACAATCGGCAGTCGTCCTCGAGAACTACACGGTTTTTCTTCCACCCGCCCGTATAGTCCGAGTGGACCCGGCCACCAAAAGTTATTCTATGCCAGGCGACGCAATTTTATGTTTTTTAGAGAAGTTTCCGTGTCTACCAGAATAATCCACCAGAATTCGAAAAAAAAAGCGATTTCACTCCTCCTTCAAAACGTTTCTCATCTATAGCGCAGAGAAACGAAAAACTCTTGTTTCACTACGCTCTTTTCCCTCACTTACTAGAAACCCGCAATCAAAAATTTTATAATTTCAGAAAAGAAATCGAACAAATTGAATGCCAATTTACCAACTGTATTCGTAAGTTCTTCAATTTTCCTGAATAATATCATAATCGAGCTTTTCAGTGCCATGCCAGACGTGTGACATTGCCACAATTACTCCACCAGCCGGCCCAACGGGAACCGCTTTCCAATCTACGTGCCAGACAACTGTTTTTCCAATCGTCGACCATTTCTACAAGGCCTTATCTCTATTTTATTTTGTAATTTTGATTTGTTTTATTCTTTCCGTAACCATTATAGTATTTGGATCTATAAACAGTTTGTTAGTCATGTAGTTTTTGTAGTTTCTGTAGTCTCTATAGTTTCTGTAGTTTGTGTAGTTTTTGTAGTTTTTGTAGTTTCATTCAAGGCTGTCGCACGGCCGACCGCGGGTTCTCTGCGTTTCTCTCCCCATGGGCCGCGGCCGACCGCCTGACCGCGAGTGAAACAGTGTTCATGCTAATCCTAAATTCAAACCGTCATAACTTTCTCAGGAGACATCTGATCTCTTAACGGTCAACTGTTAAAATGTAGAAAAATTCAAGATCTTCAAATCGAGCACAAAAGCGTCAAAAATTTTGAGAATCAACAAACTTATGCTGATTTTAAAATCATTGTCCTTTTTATAGTGTTTTCAACGCAAGAATTCAGGTATTTTCGCTAACTTTGCAGAGAGTACTCCAATCGGCCTGATACTTGGTAGTCCATTAGATATGGCTTTTGTAAGGTATATGAACGTATTTAGAAGAAAATTTTAATGGAAAAATTTTCGGAAAACCGAGGCAAAGTGATACCCCCAGTACTCCAAAATCAATTTTTCGCGATTTTCTCCAAAATTTTCTACAGAAACCTATGATGAAATTTATATCAAATCATAGAGATTTTTTTCTCTACAAAATCTTATTGTAATAATCACAAATTTCCAAAAAAAATTCGACCCCCAGAGGTCAAAATTAGGGGCGCCGGGTCGGTCGGCACATATGCGTTTTTTTCGCATTTGTTCTACTTTTCTCAGCATTTGCAAGAAAAGTAGTCAGGAAAGTGTCAAAACAAACTATAAAATTTTGTTCAGCATCATAAACTGTAGGGGGAGACCAAGTTTCAGACAAATCGGTTTTTTAGAAGCTGAGATATAAGAGGCAGAGTGGAAAAAGTCCTTGAAACTGGAAAAAACACCGGATTTCCATACATGCTTCACGGAAACGGGTATAGCTCAGGCTGTAAGCCTCAGATCACTTAGCAAATTAAAAACTTCTTTCTCTAGAAGATTATCTTTCTTTTGAAAAAAAAAAACCACCTCCAAAGGTTAATTTTGAAGCGAGTTATAACGATTGAACGAGCTGTTCTTCACTCACGGCCTCGCGGTCGACCGCGGCTTTTTGAGTAAGTAGCCGTACAGGCCGCGGTCGACCGCGAGATCCGACAGCCTTGGTTTCATTACTTCAGATATGCCACCATCCTCCATCATATCACACTGATGTTTCTTATTTTCCCTCTATTGATATTTGTCCACGTCCATCATTTTATCATTTTCCTATTATCCCTTCAAAGGTTCATAATATTCTTTTACCCGACACGGGAAACATCTCGAGTAACGTTCGAAAATGTAACAAAAAACGTTATCAAATATTCGTATATTGTTTTCTACCTGGCACATTTATTGTATCTTTTGTGGACTGCGCACGCCTTGAATCGGCGAGTATCTGTTTCAGACGAGGCAATCTATTTGGTGAGTCAAAACCATACGGTTACCATACGGGCGCCCTGCGCCTCAACTGCATGAGTTTTACAAAAAATATTTGGTCCATCGAGGAATTGAACTCGGATGTTGAATTTACTGGAAACTTTTTTGCACCACTACACTACACCGCCAATCGTGTGTAATTGAACTGACGGTGGCAGCAAACCCTCTAAAATTAGTAAAATTAGCGGCCGACAGTTGACGGGTGCGGGACTTTGGCGTTGAGCATAGATAGCAGTGCTGCACGGAATTCATATTTTGACTTTACGGAACGTGTAAACAAAAACGAAAGCGCATCCTAAACTTTACGGAGACGGGATCTGGCATGGAGAAAAATTTGAAACTTCCGCGGAAGACGGAAAAGGAAGCGGAAGCATACTTGAACTCGAGTTTTCAGTGAAAAATTAGGAAAACGTACTTGAATCCTGGGATCAAGCACACATTTTTTGTTCAAAAAAACCATTTTGATTTCCTTCTGGGTTCTACCTTCCGTGAAGCACCTAGTAAAAACGGAAGCCGGAAACATGAACGGAACTTTCATGCAAAAGTGATAGATAGCACAGAGTTTCCTAGAGCTCAAAAATTTGAAAGACGGGTATCTTCGCTGTCAAATTCTGCATCGACATGGCAAAGTCTCATCAAGATAGGACTTCTAGGAGAGGTTCTAGAGTTGGCGACGCAACTGTTAAATACACGGAGTTCCTATATTAGAATAATGAGATGAGCCATGAAGGTTCAGTTACCGTAAAACCTGTAATAGAGCGGCCCCTTTAATTGAACGGCCCCTTTATTAGAGCGGCCCCTCCAGAAGCTTAGTGAACAACAGAGCGGCCCCCTTTATTAGAACGGCTTCCCTCAAATAGAGCGGTCCATTTTCGGCAGTAAAGTTCAGAAAATTGCTTTTTTTTGTTGTGAAAAAAGCATGAATAGGTCGTTTTTCCGAAAAAAGTTTAGCTCATTCCACATTTTTGTCATAAAAAGGGTTTTAATCTATCAAACTTTGGCTAATTTTCATGGTAAAATTGTGCTATTTTGAAAATAATAAGCCGTCGTTAATATAAAATCGGGTATCGAAATATAGAGCGGCCCCTCTGATATTACGGCCCCCTTTGATAGAGCGGCCCCCCTAGAGAGGTAGTGAAAAATAGTGCGGCCGGCCGCTCTATTACAGGTTTTACGGTAGATTTGTTCATATCAGTTCAGAATGTGATCAAAAAATCCTATATTTTCAGTGCTACTACATATCCCTCAACACATTGGTCTTACTATCTGCTCTTTTCTACGTTCCAATTGTTGTAAACATCCGAAAACTGATAAGCTTGTCTGAGGGCTCCATTCAGAATCAGCCACAGAATTACATAATGTATCAGACACTGTTTATTGCGTGTTTCAAAATGGTTCGTTTGATTTTCACACTCCCTAATTCCCAAAAGTCAACACATTTTCAGCCTCACTTCTGGGTCCTCTATTATACGTATCTCGTCCAATGGTCCCCGTTCACCTGTGTTTTATACTGCGTATTTTTTGACTTGGTCGCCACTCCTGTCCTAATTCAGGTGTCATATCTGAGCTGTAATAAGCGGAACACGGAAACTTTATCGAAATATTTATCGATTTTTACGACGACCACTTCGAAAGTGGGACCAGTGACGATGCCTAATTTTACAACTGGAATTTGAATTAAATTTTCTGTTTTTCTGATGGAATAAACTGATCATTTTAATTCAAATTGTAAAAAAAAATCAAGCAGTTCAAAACCGAAAATCGTCTGATCATTACGAAAATTTAAAAAAAATTTCCACATGACAAGTAGAAATTCTCGACATTTACCCCCTATTTTCACCTGTTTTTAAGACTTGTTATTCACTTTTTCTCAGTCATTTCCGTCTTTTATTTTCTCAAAATTTTGTCCCTGAACAATGATTATACTGGACTTTACCATCCCTATATGGCTCATAAATTATTATCATATGCTCGGAATCATCTCCTTTTTTCTAAACTCTCTCGGCATCTATTTATTGGTTTTTCAGTGCCGAAAATTAGGAAATTTTCGATTTCTATTGCTATTTTATCAAATTACATGCTTTTTGACGGATATTCATTTGACTGTTTTAATGCAATGGGTACCATTGTACCCATTGATTGGGCTCTATACTATGGGAGTATTGGGAAATTGGTTTGGCGTGGCACCGCATTATTCGTGGGTAAGTTAGTTGATTTCTAAAAATTGAAAAAAGAAGACTTGACCGTAGCGGGGTTTGAACCCGGGACCTTTGGGTGCTAGGAAAACCCCACTGAACAACGTGGACCCTTTTTTTGAGTAGGGTTTATGAGCAGACTTGTCACGGGCCGGGCCGGGCTTTTGCGGGCCGGCCCGGATTTTGACAAGTCTGTTTTTGAGCATTCCTGGGGCACTATGGAATATTTTGGATAACTTTTTGTTCAAAATAGTCCACAAATAAGAAAAAAAAATAGATTTCGACCGAAGTGGGTATTGAACCCGAAACCAATTGATTACTACGAAAATCCCACTGAGCCATCTGGGCACTTGATTAAAGCTGTCTAATTTTAATGTTTTTATTTCTATAAGTTCCAAAGTCATTTTTCAAGTTTTAAAACAAACTTTAAAATTTTTTCAGCTCATCGCCGGATGCATCCTCATTATGCAATTCGAACTATTGGTCCTCTGCTTTATCAAAAAGCATCAGGTTATATCGAAAATTTCGAAAAGTTTGGTTTTTCACAAGTGTCTGGAATATTATTATATAGCCATGTGTGCTGTGAGTATTCCAGTTGGTGGCGCATTTTTTCACTCGATTCGCTTGACGAAAGATGAGCAATGGGTGTTTTTAAAGAAGGTGGGTTTCAGGTTGAGCCCCGCCCCCCCCCCCCCCCCTGAACCAAGGATTAGGGGTAATCGCGGACCCGGATTATGTCGGCTGCTCGATTTAGTCATATTAGAGCATTTGGCGCCGCACCCTGGGTCAATAGCGCAAGGGTCGCTCTTTGGTATAGTGGTGTAGATAGATGGCTGGTAATCTCAACACCAAAGTTCGATTCCTCGGTGGTCCAATTTTTTTTTTTAGTTTTTTTTTCGTTCAAAATCATTCAATTTCCAGACCGTTCCCCAATTCCTCTCTCAATTCCAAACCCTCCCGAACTTCGAAGTCTACGAAAAAACGCCAAAACTCTACCTTGGTTTTGCCCTATTTGGGCTTCTTATCATTTTCTGTGTATTATCTTTATTTGTTCTAATTCTAAATATATTCCGAATGATGCGAAAACTGAAAATTCGAATGTCCGCCATTTCATTTCAAAAACATCAGAACGCCGTCCGAAGCCTAACCGTCCAAAGTGCAACGTGCCTTTTCTGCATGGCGCCGCCCGTTCTTTTATCGATTTTTGTTTATTTGGAAGTGGAGAATTCGCAGATTTTGACCGAATTATGTATAGTATGGATTGCCAGTCATTCATCGATCAATATGATTGGTCTATTGTTTTTTTTCGATCCATATCGAAGTTTTGTGTTGAAGGAGTTTGAAAAGTAAGTGGGGGGTTGAGGGTTTTGAAGTTTTTGTAGTCTTTGTAGTTATTGTAGTCTTTGTAGTTTCAGGCAACGGCAGTTTACAAGGCAAAGGATCAGTGGAAGAGTCTCATCGAATACATTTCCTGTGGTTTAACCAAAAAATTTTTGAAAAGAAGTTTTTTGTAGTTTTTGTGGTTTTTGTAGTCTTTGTAGACGAATTTTTCAATGTTACATAGAATTACAATTAGGCTTCAAAATTTAGCTTAAAATTTGATATACAATCATTTTATTTTAATTTCATTACTGTCTGGTACATAAATGAAGAAGAACACAGATATTATTTTTTACGGGTTACTGTAGTTGGCCGCTACAGTGATCTAGAATACAATGCTCTTTTCAAGAAACCGTCACCGAGGGAGTCCACTTTCCGATAGTGAGCTCTTTCCATTTCTGACAGAACAGCCCTCTACAAAATTGACGATACGGTGTATGACAGTATAGCATGACTACTGTAGCCGATGCACCATGTATGGACATTGTCATATAGGCGACACTATCCATTTCGGGGGTGTTTAGGTTGAGATATCCAATGATAATCATAGCAATTTGAGGGGTGGCAATGATAGCCGCAGGGATGAACACCTGGAATTTTTGTAGTTTTTGTAGTTTTTGTGTTAGCCATGCAAAATAATGGGCAACCGCGCTCCACTGGACTCAGTTAATTATTTGGAAAGTTATAAGTCCAATGGAGCGCATTTGCTCCTCATTTTGCATGGCTAATACCCCTCACCTGCATATAAACCGCTCTCAAAAAAGTCCTCTGCGCCGCCAGTGTCTTTTCAGACATTGTCATATGTTTCACCGCCCATTTCATTTTCCAAATCAATAAAATAATGAATGTGAGACCTTCCAAACCAACAATCAAAACACTTATAATCATTCGAATCCCTATCCAATCCCTAGCCACACTGTCATAGGCAACGACAAAAATAGGGTGGTCCTCTGTGTCGAAACGACGGACTTGGGGGTACATCTGGAAATAATAGGGTACGAAGACTACAAAGACTATAAAGACTACAAATTTTAAAAAAGTGCTAAGTTTGGTTAAAAGTTTTAGTATATAGAAGTCAAAAATTTAGGGTTTTGAAGTTTGAAAATGTTGTTTTTTTTTTGAAAAAAAAATTTTTTGAAAATTTTCTGAAAATTTAAAAAATTCGTAATTCTCTGAAAAAAATGTGGATTTTCTGAAATTTTCGAAATCAATAAATTTTTTAGAAAACTTTCAAAAAAAACTTTGCTTTGATTGTGAAAAAAATTTGGTGAAAGTTTTTCCTGCATTTTTCAAACTCCGATCCGTCCGATTCAGAAATCAAAACTACAATAACTACAATAACCACAATAACTACAATAACTACAATAACTACAATAACTACAATAACTACAAAGGCTACAAATGTTACAAAGACTACATACACTACAAAAACTAGACAGACTACAAAAACTACAACGACTGCAAAAACCACAAAACCCACCCTAAAAATCCACTCTCTGGCCTCGGTTTGGTCCGGAATTCCCATCATAGTGGGTACATAATACAAAAGAGCCAATGTACAATTGATGAAATAATATGGATATCGTCCATATCGCCACCATGATTTTTCAGCAAAAAGTAAGAAAAACCGATTTTCGAAAATCGCGCCAGTTGAGATAGAGACCACTGGAAAAGGGGTTTGATGGAAGTTAGAGGGTACAAAGGCTACAAAGGCTACAAATACTACATAGACTACAAAGACTACAAAGACTGCAAATACTACAAAGACTACAAATATCATAAGGACTACAAATACTACAAAGACTACAAAGACTACAGATACTTCAAAGACTAAATAGACTATAAAAACTACAAACACTACAAACTACAAACTACAAAACTCACTCAACATAATTGTCACCATAAAATAGACCATAATCCCCGGATCCACACCCAACAAATGCAATAATCCCATTGGAGAGCCCCCAAAAACCGGTGGAACGATAAATGGTTGTCCCAAAATCCCTAATAAAATGTCCAGGCAACAACTCCAACAATGTAAATTAAACATGACCCATTTCACTTTTTTCATAGTGTCAGGAGTTTGAAATAGGATACAGTAGGCTCCGAATAGGTGTATTGGGAGAGATATGGAGCCCAAAATGTAAAGGGATAGAGAATAGAACTCGGGGGAGCTTAGATAGGAGACTTCCATGGCTTGTCTGGAAAAGGTACAGTAATCCTCGAGAAGATACAGTAATCAGAAAATGGAACCGTGTTTTTTAGGAGGGACAGTAGTCGAAAGAGTGTAACGTAGCCCAAAAAACATATAGTAGTCTAAAAAAAGATATCTCAGCAAGGCATGTACAGTAATCCACAGAAAATAGTAATCTGAGGAAAGTAGGTAACTCATGAAAACTACCGTAACTCATGGATGGAACAGTGATTCCGAGAAAGATGAGAAAAGTCTGAAAATGGTAAAGTAGCCCACGGAAAACAGTATTCTGAGAGAAGTACAGTAAACCTGGGAAAGTACGAAAATTCTGAAAAATATACAGTGGTCCTAAGAAAGTACAGTAACCCCAAGTGAGTACAGTAATCAAAAATGGTACAACACTTCGAGAGAGCACGGTAATTTGAGAAAAAAATCAGAGCTCAGAGAAACAAACAGTAATCTGAAATAGTACAGTAATCTTGAAAAATACAGTAATCTTGCAAAAGTACAGTAATCCAGGAAATTGTTCTTGGGCAAATACTGAGTACAGCAATATTTTTGGGGTTGCGTTAATCCAAAGGAGGTACAGGAGTCCAATCTTAACACAATAATACAGTAACACAACAGAAACCAGAAGGTACAGTAACCCAAAAGAGAGACAGTAATCAAAATTACAGTAGCCTTCAACATGGTGCATCTGATACAGTAGTGGTTCAAGACAATTATTTCTTGGAACAATGTACAGTATATTTTTCTTAACTCGAAAAATTTTCTAATGATACAGTAACTCCAAATTTTCTACAATAATCATGAAAAAAACAGAAATCACAAAATTTTTCCCAACAAAAACTAGAAAAATTTTCTTAAAAATGACAAATCTGTCTCCAAATACACAACATAAACACTAATTATGTAGGAGGAGCATGACCAGACAAAATATAGAACTTTCGAAAATTTTGAAAAACAAATTTAAAAATTTATACAAAATTATGGGTTTGGAAGCTTTTTGGTCAAAATAGAGTGCGCATCACTTTTTTTGAAAAGAGAATAATTTTGCACTGGGTACAATCAAAGTTCTTCTCATTTTTGTTCTGGAAAAAATGTAATCTAGGGAGAACCAGACGGTTTCCGGCGCTTCGCGCCTCAACCGCCCGGATTTCCCAAAAATTTCGGTCAATTCCTATAGAAAATGAAAAACCAAAAATACTTGGCCCACCGAGGAGTCGAACTCGGATGCTGAATTTACCGAAAGTTTTTTTACACCACTACACTACGCCAACAACTGTGCGTTGAACAGGCGGCGACTGCAGACTCTCTAAAATGAGTAAATCTAGCGGCCGACAGTTGACTGGGGCGGAGCTCAGGCTAGTGCATAGATAACACAGAGCTTCCTAGAGATCCGAATGAAGTAGAAAAAAGACGGGCACCATCGCGGTAAAATTCTGTATCGACCTGTCTTTTCCCCATAAAAATCGGTTCTCTAGGAAAGGCTCGAGGACCCCGGAAACACAAACATACTGACAAACAGACGGAATTCTATATTGGAATAATAAGATGTTGGAAAAATAGGAAAAAAGAAAAAAAGAAATAAAGAAGGTGTTTCCTTCTTTTTAGCGTTGTTAAAAAAGATATTTCACGGCGACCAAAACCAATTTAAAAATTGGCATTGGTAACCTACGTCAATATTCAGAAAGGTATTGGCCGACCAATGCCTTTTCGTAAATTGGTATTGGTTTCCAATACCTACGTGTAGGTTTGGGTTGAAAAACTTTTTAAAAATTAATTTTTCGAAAATTTAGTGATGAAATAGAGGCGTGGTTTTCAAAAACCAATTTAGAAAAATGATTGATTTGCAAAACCTATGACGTAAAACTATTGGTTTTAAAGGGGAAAGGAGGGGAATTTTCTAAAATCAACCGGTAAAGCTTTTGTAAAGCTAAAATCAACTTTTGCTTAAAATATACTCTTTAGAAGTGGGAAGATACACCCCTAAAATATCTAAGTTCGAAACGAGAAGAAACAATTTTTGTAGCCGTTCGAAAATAAAACAATACCAGACGGTCATCGGCGCTCCGCGCCTCCTACCGCCTGGCTTCACTTTTTTTTAGAAATGAAAAAACTGTGAATAGTTTTACGGGGTTTATTATTTTCACGTGGCAACCTGTGTGTCCCTCTCCCTAATGGAAATTCTTGAAAAGGCCTGAAAACGTGGTTTTTTGAACCTGGTGACCTCATTCCTTTCAATTTCAAAATTTAAAATAGACGGGCATCATCACGTCGGAATTCTGGATCTATCTGTACAGGTCCCATTAAAATCGGTTCAGGGGGAAGCTCGCTAGGGCCGGCGAAACACACACAAACACACACACACACACAGAATCTGTACAGTAATAATAGTACCAGTCGGTCATCGGCGCTCCGCGCCTCCTACCGTCTGGCTTCACAAAACTTTTTTTTAGAAATGAAGAAACTGTGAAAAGTTTTACGGGGTTTATTATATTCACGTGGCCCCCTGTGCGTCTCTCTCACCAACGGAAATTTCAAAAAAGGCCTGAAAACGTGGTTTTTTGATCCTGGTGACCTTATTCTTTTTGGTTTCAAAAATTTGAATAGACGGGCATCATCGCGTCGCAATTCCGGACCGACCTATCTAGGTCCCGTAAAAATCGGTTCAGTGAGAAGCCCGCTAGAGCCGGCGACACACACACACACACACAGAATTTGTCCAGTAATAATAGTAAAGATATTTTTTGTACCCCACGAGAACAAAAAAAATGTTTTTTTGGAAATAGGTTTTTCTGGTTTTTCTTGAATTTTTCGGGCCGGAAGCATACTTTTGTGTTACTCGGAACAGTTTCCGACCCGAAAAAGTCAAGAAAAACCAGAAAAAAAAGATTTCCAAAAAAATGTTTTGTCCCCATGGAGTACAAAAAATATTTAATTTTATTTTCGAACGCCTACAAAAAAATTTTCTTTTCGTTTTGAGTTTAGATATTTTAGGGGTGTATTTTCCCACATCTAAAGAGTATTTAAAGCAAAAGTTGATTTTAGCTTGGACCCCCCCCCCCCCTTTTAGTAAAAGATTTTGGCGGCCAACAACTACCCTATTTTCTTTTAAGATAAAATACTGTAGAAAAACGAGCATAGGCCTATTGCCCATAGGGACAAAAAACCAGACTGGTCCGAATGGTCTCTTATTCCATGTTTGTACATCATAAGGTGTCCTCATTATAAAAAACCACTTTCGGTTAGGCTCCGCCCCCTTCATCTGGAGAAAAGTTGATGACGTCATCTGAAGACGTCAAACTGGCAGCTTTTTTCCTGTAAGAGATAGAGTCAAAATCTCAACGGGGTTTGATAGAGGACTTATTTTTGAGTATTTTTGATAACTTTGAAAAATTCTAACTTCACGTCTTCAAGGTAAAATTTCGGATGAAAATGAATAAATGATGATTTTTTTGGACAAATGCGAGTGTAGCGAGCCGGGGACCCGAAAAGTACAGTCTTTTTATTTCATATAATTAATCTACACAAAATTTGGGGTCTAGCGCCCCACCACTGGTTTCCCAACTCGTGGCCAGGTTACCTGAATTTTTTCGATGAACAATGAAAACCACTTTATACCAATATTGACTTTTGTCTATAAAGTCTGTCTAGAGGGTTTATTCTTATTTCTATTGTCAGAGAAGTATGATTTATAGTAATTTAAATGATTTTCATCTTTAAACTCGAAGTTACAACATGTTTTTCACAGGTAATTCATTGTTCTATTGAATTCAGTACTCCTTGACTAGAATACTCAATATCAGTTAGGTTCCTCCTTTTCAATAGGTTTTTCACTAGTAAAAAAGCGAAAGCAATATTAAGAACTAGTTTTTTAATGTGATTTGTATGTTTTCTATCAGCATATTTTCACTTTGAAGCGCAGTTTAAAATCTTTATTGCACGAAATGTTGCAATTTCCAATTTTTGTACCTAGCTAACTTGTTCAGATCTGTCTATGATGAGGTTTCCATTTGTTCGACCTCTTTCTCAAAAATTTCATTAAATGTCCTTCGATTCAAAATTTTTTGGTTCCTAATTAATGATGGTTGTTCTTTGGCGATAGTTGAAAGAACACTTCTTTGTTGTTATAACAATTTTTGTTCTTGAGACTGTGTCGTCTCACCCAGCGGTCACTTTTGACCAGTATAAAACTGTTTGAAAGAAGAACAAGTAACTTATTTCACAGATTCGATTTTTCTTTTTGCTATTTCTGAAATTATGCCCGTTTTTTCAATATTACTTTTGTTACTTCCGTTACTGGCTTCAAGACCGATTGATCATAACAGCGATGTGAGTTTTTTTTTGCCTATATCTCATTTTTTTCCAGTTTAGAACGAATTGCTAGCAAACTCTACGTCAAAACTTCAAATTTCGACTTGTTATTTCTTGCAAGTGCGAAAGAATACTCTCGAAACTGAAGAAAGACCCGAAAAATCCGTCGTCACGACTAGCTGTTCCTCAGAAATCGATGTGTAAGTCGCTTATGAAAACAAACTAAGGAATATTACATTTGAAGGTTGGGAAGCCTTACTAATGAAAAAATCGGTCCCGGAATGGGTAAGGAGCACCCATTAGCAGTTCTGCTTTGCCGTGGGGCCGGGTTATGTGATCTAGACTTCGATAAAGATACTGTTTTGAACCAATGGAAAAATGTGAAGATATGCAAGAACCATGCTGATGAGCTCCTTCGGCAGTGGAACAAGGACTTTCACGAGAGACATGCGTACCGAACCCGAACAACGACTCATGGTCGTGTTGATGCATGTTCCATGCCAGTTACGTTGGGAATTCGACATGCCAGACGTCCTGCTGGCTATATCCGGTTGTCTGTCCAGGGCTCGGATGCAATTATGAAACAAGATCACATTCTAGTTCATCCAGGAATCGGTAAGTAGGAAGACAAAAAATTGCTTTTCATCTGACAAATTCAGCTCTTTGCCGTCCTCATGCAAAGTATGTTGAGGAAACCATTGAAAAGCTCTTTGGGCCCCCACCCAAAAAAGCGAAATTAGCCACCGACTCGTCTGATGAATCAGAGTTCTGATGATCCTTTATATGAACAACCAAAGGAAAAAACCGAAAAAACCGAAAAAACGGAAAAAACAGGAGTGATCGATTCATTCGGCGATTTTGCAAAAGATGCTGGTGAGAAAAGAGTATGCTCAACTAAGCCATGGAACGGTATGAAACCCGATACCAGAGAGAGGAAAGCTCGTACTGCAAGAAATTTGTTCTACATAATGCTAGGAATAATGGTTCCCGAGGGCACAGAAGAGTTCAGAGAAATGGTTGAAAGAAAGACTTTTGTGAAGGATGATTGGACATCTGGCTCATCGAAAAACTTCGAAGCTGTCATGAACCAAATGGCACATCAGTTTTTCGCTGCTGACAATCGTCGAAGCAGGCTTATTGTACTTTCACTTGTTGCTAACTCAACTTCATACTTAGAAGTTGTGAAATACATTCCAGATTTGAGGTAAAAGTCGAAAATCAAAAAATAATGGGCAAGATTTTTCAGCCGGTATATGTATCAATCAGCAAAAGTATTCGGAAGACGAAGCCGGATGGAAGTGAAGGTAGAAAAAAAAACTGGAGCGTTACAATCGCGAAGCTGTTCGAGAATTTATTGAATTCATTACCAGGTATTCAGAATCATTGTTATATTTTGAATTATTTTCATCTGTCAGTCCAACTGTGATGATAGGATTACCATATGGAGTGCGAAAAGTCAAACTATCTGATGGGCACAAAGAAGAAATTCCTAATTCTATCCGCCAGCAAAGCGCGACTGAAATAATAGAGATGTGGACCAAAATTTGCAAGGTGAATTTTTCAATTCAGGAAGCCGTCATCATTGTTTTCATTCAGGACAACGATCGATCCGATCTTCTTCTTAGCCCTTCCACCATGTACAAGATCCTCGAAGCATGCACAGCGACCAAGCGAGAATCGACAGCTTGTGTTGATTATTTTATTGCACAGGGAATGGAGGTATCTAATGAAAACGTAGAAAAAGCCTTTGCACGATACTTCAGGCTTTCGATGAATTGCACCGTATTATCAAGACTTGGGAATCAGAAGGTCTTCTAGAACAGCACATCCTAAAACGTCTGGCTATTGAAGTTTCTGAAACAGAACAGTACTTCAGAGTTGATTACAGGCTTCACATCAAAAGTCACAGTACAGTTCCTGATCATTGTGCCCAATTTGCTCTGAGTGATCCCAATGATAAGAAGCTTGCATCTAACTGCGCTAAAGATCCCAAAAAACATTGCCATGATTTCAAATGCGACAGGTGTGATAGAGCGAATGCAACACTGGGAAGATTCAAGGAATACGCAGAGGAATTTGTTTCTGAATCAAAGAAGGACGTAAAACTTGCAAAGGGCCATTCGAAAAAGAACGCCGAAATCATTTTATCACGACGAGAAGAGGAGCTTGCGTCAATTGAACAGGACTTGGCTCAAATTTTCGAAATGAAGAAACATCTCTTACGCGCTGCTTTCACAAATCAGGAACGAGAAGGAATTATATCGTCATTGAAAGATAATGAAGCTTTGGCCACTTTAGATTTTGCTCAAAAATTTTTACCGAAGTTTTATCGTGAAAAGCAAAACCAATATTTTGGCAAAAAGGGTATAAGCTACCATATAAGCCATACAGTGGCGAGCGTGGGTGAGTGTACCTTTGAACTTTCGTTAATAACTCCCTTCAAACAATTTGGATTGCTCTAAAAAATTTTTTGGGAACTCCTGAGTAACCCTGGAGTACCTCCAAATGTTTTTTGAAAAATTCAGATTTTCACGAATTCTGAAGTTTTTCGACGAATTCTGAATTCGGAAAATCCAGAATAAAAAGTTTTTTTTGGACTTTCAGAATTTTTCTCATTGTGCCCAAAACACTGCTAGAGACCTAAATGAACAATTTTTGAAGTTAGATCGCAAATTGGTTTTGTGATTCCGACGTCAGATCTCCAGAAGCCCGAACTGGGATCTTTGATTGGGACATCATAACGTCGCTAAAAGTGATCGGATCGGGATAAAAAATGATTCCTATATAGATTTGAAGTCACTGAACAAATTGCAATTAGTTTTGAAAGTTTTTGAAAAAATTATTTTTCGTGTTTACTACAGGATTTTTTCATTTTTTCAGGATAGCACACTCGTCATTCTCACTACTTCCCACTTTCTCCATCAACTAGAAAAAGTAGGAATAAAGAAAATATATTTGCGCTCCGATAACGCAGGTACATAAACAAAAGTAAAGTATGTCTGTGCTCAGAAATATTATTATTCAGGTGCGTATCACTCCTCGGCGGCAATGGGGTCGTTACATTGGCTCAATGGAACTACGGGAATTCAGATCGACTCTTGGAGTTTTTCTGAAGCCCAGAATGGAAAAAGTTCCAGTGATCGTGACGCGAGTAGAGTGAAAAAGAAGGCTCAAAACTATGTGGATAAAGGAAACGATATTCCTACATCGGAAGAGTTTTTCACCGCTCTGAAAGAAAACCCTCTCAATGGAGTCTCAATATTTCATGGAACTGTAACTCCTGATGCAGATTCAGGAAAAACTGAATGGACCGGAATTTCAAGCCTCAATCATTTCACTCTCGAGAAAAATGGACTGCGAGGGAGGAGATACGGAAGCATAGGAGAAGGTATCTTTGTTGAGAAAACTTCTTTGAAACCGATCAAAGGAACATTCAATTTTGATGAAGAGGCAGGTTTTCTTGCGTCAAATATTGGGTCGATGAAAGAGGAGCGTGAAGCTGTTTTATCAGGAGGCGTCACAAAGTTTTGGTATCATCCTCATTGTACCAAAACAGTATGTTTAAAAGAAGAAGATGTTGTCACAGATGTAATCGAAGAAGACGTTCCAGTGACCGAGATTGGGGACCTCTACGCTTGCCCAGAACCAGGATGCTCAGCTTTGTTTTTGAAATATTTTAATTTGGAAAAACATGTTTTGAGAGGAAAACACAAGACGTCTCCTGAAAGAGTTACAGAAAGAGATTTCGCCATCAATCTTTTTGCTCATTGCTTAGAAGGTGTGAATGAATCAAAAACATTCCCCACTGTCGTAGCTGCTTTGAAAGAACTACGAGAGACGAAGGAAAACAAGAAGACTAAGCAAGGATGGGCCTTGCCGGAGAAAAGACATCGTAAAGCTTTTGATGACGACGTGAAGAAGTTTTTGGTGGAATGTTTCAACGAGGGACTCAACGCAAAGTCGGTCTTGAGCCCATTTGCGATCCACAAGAGAATGCGCTCGGCAAGAAAGCCTCAAGGAGGAAAACGATTCTCGATGGAGCAGTTACTGACTGTTCCCCAAATTTCTGCATTTCTTTCGAGAGAGGCAGGAAAGAGAAGATCTGCATCCACTGCCATGTCTAGTTGCAATCGACGCCGTCGTCATTTACGAAGACCATCTCCTCATAGATGACGACGTAATTCCAAATGCCAAAACGACCAAAACAAAGAGCTGGAAAACGTGATTCCTGTGGACGAGCATGAAGATTCGGGATGGATTGAGTTTATGAAAAGCGAGGAATTCTGGACATTGGCTGATGAGTTTCACGGCTCCGTAATTGAGAAGTTCAATGAAATTTTTGAGAAAGAGGTCGAACAAATGGAAACCTCATCATAGACAGATCTGAACAAGTTAGCTAGATACAAAAATTGGAAATTGCAACATTTCGTGCAATAAAGATTTTAAACTGCGCTTCAAAGTGAAAATATGCTGATAGAAAACATACAAATCACATTAAAAAACTAGTTCTTAATATTGCTTTCGCTTTTTTACTAGTGAAAAACCTATTGAAAAGGAGGAACCTAACTGATATTGAGTATTCTAGTCAAGGAGTACTGAATTCAATAGAACAATGAATTACCTGTGAAAAACATGTTGTAACTCCGAGTTTAAAGATGAAAATCATTTAAATTACTATAAATCATACTTCTCTGACAATAGAAATAAGAATAAACCCTCTAGACAGACTTTATAGACAAAAGTCAATATTGGTATAAAGTGGTTTTCATTGTTCATCGAAAAAATTCAGGTAACCTGGCCACGAGTTGGGAAACCAGTGGTGGGGCGCTAGACCCCAAATTTTGTGTAGATTAATTATATGAAATAAAAAGACTGTACTTTTCGGGTCCCCGGCTCGCTACACTCGCATTTGTCCAAAAAAATCATCATTTATTCATTTTCATCCGAAATTTTACCTTGAAGACGTGAAGTTAGAATTTTTCAAAGTTATCAAAAATACTCAAAAATAAGTCCTCTATCAAACCCCGTTGAGATTTTGACTCTATCTCTTACAGGAAAAAAGCTGTCAGTTTGACGTCTTCAGATGACGTCATCAACTTTTCTCCAGATGAAGGG
The DNA here is from genome assembly GCA_963572265.1 of Caenorhabditis doughertyi. Taxonomy (NCBI): domain Eukaryota; kingdom Metazoa; phylum Nematoda; class Chromadorea; order Rhabditida; family Rhabditidae; genus Caenorhabditis; species Caenorhabditis doughertyi. Next base: position 20,714,778 of record OY751557.1, on the reverse strand, counting down.
GGCGGAGCCTAACCGAAAGTGGTTTTTTATAATGAGGACACCTTATGATGTACAAACATGGAATAAGAGACCATTCCGACCAGTTTGGTTTTTTTGTCCCTATGGGTTCTCTCGTTTGTCACGATATTTTTCTTAACAACCATCTATTGAAACCGTAGACATATGACAAAACGAAATGAGATGGGGGGGAACAAACAGAGAGTACTGTCATTAACGGATCCTCACATAACCATATAGAATGAGGTACGTAATTACGGGCGGTCCGATGATATCCGCATGGGCGGTCTGTTTTCTGTTTTTCAGTGGGTTTAGTAATACGATTGCGGGGAAAATTGAAATGTTGAATCCATCTCATGTTCGGTGGTCCAGAAAATTGTGCAGCACTTCACAAGCTTTCTAGTCTCTTCAAAGAGAGCAAAGAAATGGAAAAGCAATTGGAAAAAGATCGGATTAGTACGGAAAAAAAAAGAAGAAGGAAGGGACCGTGATGCCATCGAAAAAGCACAGGGACAACAACAGAAAATCTATGAACCATCATTTTTATATATTGAGTATCCGAAATTCTTCGCGCGGCCGCCGGCATTTTCATCATGGCCAAGTTTCGAAAATAGCTCGGCCACCTTCCAAATCGTATGGGATGCGTAAAGTGTGGCGTGTGTAAACGCGCTCTGCTGAGTAAACATGTTTGAAATTGTAAAATAATTATACTTTCTTTTACATTTACCCGTAAACTTTTACCGTAAAACTTGTAATAGAAGGACATGCCCTTCTATTCTCAACCCCTCTATTTTGGTGCCCTTCTATTACGGGTGTGCTTTTATTAGAGACTATATGATGGAATTTTTTGGGAATTAGAAAGAATTTGTCGAACTTGCGATTGGTTGCCCCTCTATTAGAGGTTTTCCTTTTCATTTTCAACCATACCCGTGTTTTTTCATTAGAGGTCTGCTCCAAGGTGCCCTTCTATCACAATTTTCACAGTATTGGGAAGACAAAGGCTTGAGCAAGGGCGCCCCACTAGACTCAGTTGATTTTTTCAAAAGATTTTTTTCATTTTCGGCGAATGAGTTTTTTGGAGATATTTTCGTTTTTCACCGGAAAAACGCCTATTTGTGTCATTTTTTGACTTTAATTACTTGAAAAATGCATTTTTCGAATAAAAATGACTGTTTCAGCCCTCTATTTGACCTAATTCTGGTTGAAAACCTGAAAAAATAGAAAAATTTCTCACTCAAAAATTTTGCTTTATTTTCGATTTTTGTTGCAAGAACACTTCAGAATAGGCGTTTTGATGCCTAAAACGCGAAAATTCTCCAAAAAAACTAAATTCGCCGAAAGTGAAAAAACCCAAAGTACTGAGTCTAGTGGGGCGCGCTTGCTCATTCATTCGTCTTCCCAATAAATCAAAATGATAACATAATATTTCTGTAGAAGATAAACAAGATCTCGACACAAAATTTTTGCCCCAAAATGCAACACAAAATCCGGATAGGACAGGGATCAGTGTACGGAGAAACAGGAATTCACATGGATAGATAGGGTAAAGAACAAACATTGGGGGTGTGGAGTGATCTCACAATGAGTGATAAGCTGGTAGTGGCCAAAATATCAACTGATATGGAAAAAGAGAGGAATATTGGAGAATCGGAACTTTCTTATGGAAATAAGTAATAAATATGCATGCAGGTTTTAAAGGAGGTCTGAACTCGGGTTTTTTATCTCAAATTCTGATGCAGTTTTTTATTCTGATCATTTTCTTTCACTACGACTACACTCAAAAATCACTCTAAACGGGTGAAAAAGGCGTTTGAAAGAAGCACGCAATACAGAGTGATGGCCTAGGATCCGACAAAAATGCGCTTTGCGCGCGCTTTTTTTCAAATTCCTAGGCCGTGAACCTGTACGCGGCCATGTCTTCAAACGCCTTTTTCTACCGTTTATAGTGATTTTTGAGTGTAGTCGTAGTGAGAGAAAATGATCAAAATAAAAAACTGCACCAGAATTTGAAATTAAAAAACCCGAGTTCGTTCCTCCTTTAATGAATAAATCGCTTTACTATTATTAAAAAAAAAGAATAAATTTTTGGGACAAAAATGTTGCAGTTTTCTGTTAATGTGGAGAAACTGGTAGAAACTTGATAGATAGAATAAAGAATGAAAATTATCTGTTGGTGTGATGTCACTATAAGTAATATAAGTTCAAGGGCTTCAACATGTAAAGTCGCAATAAATTCGAGAAACCCCCCTGAAAAAAAAACACGTCTCCTTTTTGGTTTTTTTTGTTATTTGAAACAACTCAGTTAAGTGTTCCAGAAGCAGAAAATCTACCATCGGCTTCACATTTTAAGCTATTCACGCCAACGGCTGAATTGAAATTCGTCGCAATTGCTCTCTTCGTTCCTCCGTCGTAGTCAACCTGAAATCGGATGTCGCTTTTGGGTAGATTGTTAAAGGAGTTTTATTGTTTATTTTTCCATGCTGAATTCAATGTACATACGGAAGTTGCTTGAAAATCGCTTGGGAAGCGCCCAAAATGTGCCCAAAACCGCGCTCTACAGATTGGCGGCCACGGCCGTCTGGCCGAGTATCCGACAACGTGGAGACGTTTTCTTTATATTTTTCCTTTTTTCGTTTGTTCATTGCATGTTTTCGCAACGAAACAACCATTTTCTTCCATTTTCACATGTGAAACATCTGAAGAAAGCAAAAAATATAAAGAAAATGACCCCGCGTTTCTAGGCCGGACGACCATCCTGTAACGCGCGATTTGGACACATTTTGTGCGCTTCAGAGCGATTTTTGAAAAATTTCGGCTCTGTTCGGGTATCGGAGGCCGATGGGTGAATTTTGAATGCGCAAAAAAAAATCGGAGGCGGAAGGAAAATAAGAGGCCCAAAAACCTAGTTTCCTTGCTGTATACCTATCAACTAGTTGTTGTAAGCGACTGTAATACAAATAGTTTAAATGATATCCCTAAGTTGATTTCGAGCCAAAACTCTGTCGGAGCCATAATCTGAGTTATTGATCCCAAGGTGAAACTGAGAGCTTCAGTCTAGATTTTCATGACATAACAATCAGGACTCGCTACGGAGTTGCAATGCTTCTCCCCACAAGCCTAAGCGTATCTATACTCGAACAAACTTGAGTATCATCTCGTTGACAAGTTGCTGATACTTCAACACAGCCATTGGCATCAGTGTTGCTACTAAAAATTAGGACAGATTTTTTGTTTTCTGTATTTTCAGATAGCTTACGTAGATTGAAAACTCGCGCCAGTCGGCATCACGATTGGTTTGATGGTATTGATATCGCAAGTTGTGCAAACTGAAAAAAAAACGGAATTTCGAAAAGCAAAACAAGAGGAGACTTACGATTTTTAGAAGTATACTCACACGTGAGTTTTCCGATTTTAGATGTACTGAAAGTTGAATTTAGAAAAATAATGTTCTGACTAGAACTTTTACTCACGTTATGGCATTAGAATACATTCCATCACTCCCACAGGTCAAACTTGTCGAAACGTCTCTTACATTTGTCCCTGTAGAAGTTGCTAGAATAACTGATCCAGTTGACGTAGCTGTCTAAAACTAAATATTGTTACTGTAACTCTTGAACTACCGTACTCACCGAAATCTTAATCTCAGTACAAGTTTGAGTATCATCTCTTTTACATGTCACAGTTGTCTCGACACAGCCGCCAGCAGTTCCCGTTTGTGTGCAACAGGTTTATGTAGTTTGTGGCGTGTGATTTTTAGTTTACGTGGAAGAAAAGTTTGTTCCTGCGTCCATACCAGTAGGTGCAACTGTGTTAATATCGCAAGTTGTACATGCTAAAATGAAACTTTAAAAAAAATGAACCAGAAACGAAAAACTTACGATCGGGAGTGCAAGTATAAACGCACGTGAGTTGGCCCACTCTTGATGTTCTGTAAATCCGAATTCGGGTTATAAACAGTGTACGCACCCGGGAAAGGAATTCCCCGATTTTTCAGTCTCGAGATTCTCGGGAATCCCGATTCTTTAGCACCGGGAATCTCGGGACACCCAAGTACTGGAAACTGAAATGCCGGGAATTCCCGGGTTTGGGACCCTCGAACACTGCTAATAAATCAAGAGAATAAATGAATCTCACGTCATGCCATTAGAATATAAGCCATCAATTTCACATGTTAACCTCGCCGAAGCTTCTCTCACATTGGCCCCTGTAGAAGTTGCTAGAACAACTGATCCAGTTGAAGTAGTTGTCTGGAATTATACTGTAACACCAAGACTACAGTTGTCTAAACACACCGAAATCTTTATATCAGTACAAACTTGAGTGTCATCTCTTTTACATGTCACCATTGTCTCTACACATCCTCCAGCAGCTCCAGTTTCCCTAAAAATGTAGTTTGTAGTTTGTAGTTTGTAGTGTTTGCCTACGTAGAAGTAAAGCTGGTTCCAGTATCCATGCCAGTGGGCGCAATAGAACCGATTTTACATGTTGTGCATTCTGGAAATATATTATCAGAATGGGACGGAATGCTAGAACTGACTATCCATGGGAGCTACAGTAATTGGTTTGGCCGTTGTAGGGGTTACGGTAACTGTTGATGCGGTAACAACTGGTACTGTAACCCGGGTTACGGTAGCAGTGGTTACTGTAACGGGGATTACTGTCACAGGTCGGCTAGTCACTGTAGCAGGAATATATGCCTCATCAGGTGGAACCATAGCAATACATGTTTGAATTGAAGGAATGTGAAGCGAAATCAGGGATACTATCCAAAGAATCATGAATGGAAAATGAGAAATGACTGGTATTGTAAGTGATAAGAAAGTTGATAGAAGATAAGAACTTGATCCATGTAAAAACTATCACTTCTGGGTATTTTGTGGGTCATTCATTATGATAACAGCTCTAGGAATTGAAAGAAAAATGCTTACTATCATCTGGAGCATTTGTTACTGTGACAGGAGCATCAGTTGGATTGCTCGTCACTGGCTCATCAGTCGTCGGCTCGCCTGTTATCGGATCTTCAGTAGAAGTAATATAAGCCCCATCAGGAGGTATCATAGCCATACAACAATCAGTGATAGTAGTACAACAAATAAGCAATATCAATGACCGAATAATCATAGTAATAAAATAATGATGAAACAAATGGAAAAAATGGGATTAAGATTGAATGAAACTATCAACATAATAAGACAAAAAAGATAAGACAGGTGATAATAGACACAAATAATTTGAATCATGATAGCGAAATGGGAAAAAGAGTCTAGGAAATCACGGCCGAAAACTTGAGAAGGATCAAAATAACATTCGGATTGATCTCGCACAAGACAGAAGAACGAGATCTAATCAGAAAACTTGATGTCATCGGAGGTTGGAATAATATCAAATTGGTTCAGTTTTTTACATTCTTTGAATTCTTGCTACCGTAACCACCATACACTAAAGATACTGTAGCCAGAATACACAATATGAACAAACATTGTGATTTGATCGTTCATCGTCATTCGATCTTTATATCCTTTTGTGATTTTGTGATTTGATTTGATTTCATCAAAATTCCAAATCTTTGTTCAAGGTCTTCTGAACCTGAAAACCAACCATACGGATGGTCAGAAATCTTTCAAGACAGAGACTATGACGATGGTTATTGGTACTACAGATGTTTCGACAATGTTTCAGTAATACTACCGTTGAGACGAGAAAAGAGTGATAGCATGCAGTATTTTATTCAATAGGATACAAACTGAATTATTTCTTTATTATTTATTTTTATGATTTTTTCTTTCAATGAACTTTTTTTTCCAATTTTAAGGCAACTTTGCGAATCTCCCGCACGCAGTTTTATTTCTAGATTTCTGCTATTTTCGATGAAAAGGAGTACGAATTTCTGCTTTCGATATAACACAAATAAATTCTACACTTCTGCACAATGTGAAATGTCATCGTAAAAGCTGAAGTTTGTTCTCCTTTTCATCAAAACTGCAAAAATCTAGACCCAAAACGGCGTGCGGGAAAGTTGCAAAAATTGTGAGCCTCCGCATTTTGCGTTTTCAGGGAGAGGCCGTCGGCACGGTGCCAAGTTTTTTTTAGTTCCTTGCACAAACTTTTTTTCCCAACAGTATCATTGAGTTTCGCAACAGGATTTCTCTAAATAGAAACATCCTTTTTCGGTTGTATGAAAATTTATCTTCATTTTTTATAGAGCAAAAAATTACAAAAAAAACCAAGAACGAATTACAGAACAGTGATATGAGTGATCTCTTTATTCCATCCACACACTCTCGATTTTCTCGGTCTTGTCCCCATTAGTCCTAAACAAAATTCGCGATAGGGATTCTGAATAGTGAGCATGGCGATGGTGAAAGCTAGGCCATGGAATGAGAAAGTGATGTAGACAAGTTTATTGACACTTTGAGTTGAAATATTCAAAATTCCAGAAAAAACGGAAATCGCAGATGGGATTAGGATGACGAGGAGGGGGAGAGACACCTGAAAAGTTGGAAAATTGTGGGTTTTTCAATTTGTAGTCTTTTTAGTGTTTGCAGCTTTTGTAGTCTTTGTAGTTTTTGTAGTCTAAGTGGTGTTAGCAGTCTTTGTATTCTATGTATGTAGCCTGTTTAGTTTTTGTAGTCTCTGTAGTTTTTGTAGTCTTTGTAGTGTCTGTAGATTGTAGTGTCTGCAGTTCGTAGTAATTGTAGTTCGAGCTGAAGAAACTTTTCCGAAAATTTTAATTTTTTGAGAAGAAGTTGATTAATTTTGTAGTTTGTAGTTTGTAGCTTTTGTAGTCAAGACCCACCTGAATATATAAAGCTTTCAAAAACGCCTTGTGCAATCTGGCTGTATTTTCCGACATTGTCATTTCCTTGACCACTTTCTTAATTTTCCGACTAGTTAGCCAAACCAAACCCAATGCCTCGGCAAGTACAGTAACCTCCATCGCAATTTGTCGTACCGAGACCCATGGATTATCCTCAACCAATACATAAATTTTGTTACTCGGTGTGTCCATTAGTCGAAATTCGGGGAATTGTTAAAAGCCTTTCCCGTGCAGATGTTTGATCAGGGATGGAGAGTACGGTAGGTAGATAATAAAGAAGGGCTAGAATATAGTTTGTAGTCAAGAAGGGATAGCGAGCATGACGCCACCAGGTGTGCTCAGCGAAGAGGAGATAGTAACGGTTTTCGAATAATGCGATGGTGGCAACGGCGACGACTGGAAAAGTAAGAGACTACAAAGACTACAAAAACTACAAAAACTACAAAAACTACAAAGACTACAAAAGCTTACTACAAAACAAAGTGGAAACCATGTAGCACTGCAATGTAAACGGCGCATCGAATTTCGTCACAATTCCATAACCAGTACCACTCCATGTGGATTTCAAAAGGTATGGTTGGGTCAATAAACTAACTGTCAAATCAAGACATGAGCTCCAGAATTGTAAATTAAACATGCTCCATTTGACAGATCTCATTGATTCGGGAGTATGAAATAAGATACAGTAACCACCGAAAACATGGATAGGAAAAGAAAAAAATCCAATTGTATACAGGGTTAGGGAGAGGAATTGGACGCTGGCAAAAAAGGATTCGTCGGGGAGTTCGAGCATTTTTAGATAGATGAAAAGCAAAGTGAAAGCAATTTTTTGAAAGAAAATAGTGGAAAATTTCACTTTTTTCACCTGTTTTTTCGGGGTGAAAAGCTTCAAGAGTAGGTTTAGTGTAGCCAAAATAAACTTGTGATGAATCACACACCACGCACACTAAAGCTTTTTTTGCGAAAATGATCTTGATATCATTTATCAGGTGAAAATCATTCAGTTTTTTTAAAAGCGCTGTCCTAGTTCATGATTCAGGATCCCTACTGTATGCCTACCGTAACTCAGCCGTGTGATCTATGCACGGATCTCGACGAGCGATGCCCTACCGTACCTACCGTACCCCTACCGTACCCCTGTCGTGATTCTTTTGCTATCGTATCCCTATCGTATCATACCTTATCTAGACCGTATCACGTCCATAGCTCTACCGTAGCGTCTACCGTGTGACACCGTACCCTTACCTTACCCTTACCGTATCTATTTTGTTATTATATGCCTACCGTACCCTTACCGTATCTATTTAGTGCTTATAACCCTACTGTACGCCTACCGTAACCCTACCGCATTACTACTGCTACCGTATCCCTACCATACCGCTTGTACTATTGCAAAAAATTCAAAATTTACGACTTTCATCGAAAAACTGTGGAATTTTTGCGTAAAATAATTTTTAGATTCTCATGACTGATTATCAAAAAATTTCCGATCACTAATCTCCAAAAACTTTTGGGCAGGTGAAAAATGAAAAAATTGACATTTTGATGTAGTTGCCCATGGCTACAACAAACATTTTCCAGCTTTTCTCAACATTTTTTTCCGAGTTTTTGAAAGCTTTCTACCCAAAAAAAATGCCCGAACTCCCCGACGAATCCTTCTTCGCCAGTGCCCAATTCTTCTCCCTCACCCTGTATGCAATTGGATTTTTCTCATTTCCAATTCATGTTTTCGGTGGTTACTGTATCTTATTTCAAACTCCCGAATCAATGAGATCTGTCAAATGGAGCATGTTTAATTTACATTCTTGGAGCTCATGTCTCGATTTGACAGTTAGTTTATTGACTCAACCATATCTGTTGAAATCCACTTGGAGTGGAATTCCATATGGGATTTTGATAAAGTTTGGGGTGCCGCTGTCATTGCAAAGTTATATGGTGTCTACACTGTTTTGTCGTAAGTTTTTGTAGTTTTTTGTAGTTTTTGTAGTTTTTGTAGTCTTTCTAGCTATTGTAGTCTTCGTAGTCTTTGTCGTCTATGTAAACGCTAATCCAACTATAAATTTCGAGATCTTGGTGTTTTTTTTCGATATTTGGAGAGTCATTTTTGAACGATTTTTCCGCTTCCCTTGTACTTTTTGTAATGCAAGAAATTTGTTCTACATAATGCTAGGAATAATGGTTCCCGAGGGCACAGAAGAGTTCAGAGAAATGGTTGAAAGAAAGACTTTTGTGAAGGATGATTGGACATCTGGCTCATCGAAAAACTTCGAAGCTGTCATGAACCAAATGGCACATCAATTTTTTCGCTGCTGACAATCGTCGAAGCAGGCTTATTGTACTTTCACTTGTTGCTAACTCAACTTCATACTTAGAAGTTGTGAAATACATTCCAGATTTGAGGTAAAAGTCGAAAATCAAAAAATAATGGGCAAGATTTTTCAGCCGGTATATGTATCAATCAGCAAAAGTATTCGGAAGACGAAGCCGGATGGAAGTGAAGGTAGAAAAAAAAACTGGAGCGTTACAATCGCGAAGCTGTTCGAGAATTTATTGAATTCATTACCAGGTATTCAGAATCATTGTTATATTTTGAATTATTTTCATCTGTCAGTCCAACTGTGATGATAGGATTACCATATGGAGTGCGAAAAGTCAAACTATCTGATGGGCACAAAGAAGAAATTCCTAATTCTATCCGCCAGCAAAGCGCGACTGAAATAATAGAGATGTGGACCAAAATTTGCAAGGTGAATTTTTCAATTCAGGAAGCCGTCATCATTGTTTTCATTCAGGACAACGATCGATCCGATCTTCTTCTTAGCCCTTCCACCATGTACAAGATCCTCGAAGCATGCACAGCGACCAAGCGAGAATCGACAGCTTGTGTTGATTATTTTATTGCACAGGGAATGGAGGTATCTAATGAAAACGTAGAAAAAGCCTTTGCACGATACTTCAGGCTTTCGATGAATTGCACCGTATTATCAAGACTTGGGAATCAGAAGGTCTTCTAGAACAGCACATCCTAAAACGTCTGGCTATTGAAGTTTCCGAAACAGAACAGTACTTCAGAGTTGATTACAGGCTTCACATCAAAAGTCACAGTACAGTTCCTGATCATTGTGCCCAATTTGCTCTGAGTGATCCCAATGATAAGAAGCTTGCATCTAACTGCGCTAAAGATCCCAAAAAACATTGCCATGATTTCAAATGCGACAGGTGTGATAGAGCGAATGCAACACTGGGAAGATTCAAGGAATACGCAGAGGAATTTGTTTCTGAATCAAAGAAGGACGTAAAACTTGCAAAGGGCCATTCGAAAAAGAACGCCGAAATCATTTTATCACGACGAGAAGAGGAGCTTGCGTCAATTGAACAGGACTTGGCTCAAATTTTCGAAATGAAGAAACATCTCTTACGCGCTGCTTTCACAAATCAGGAACGAGAAGGAATTATATCGTCATTGAAAGATAATGAAGCTTTGGCCACTTTAGATTTTGCTCAAAAATTTTTACCGAAGTTTTATCGTGAAAAGCAAAACCAATATTTTGGCAAAAAGGGTATAAGCTACCATATAAGCCATACAGTGGCGAGCGTGGGTGAGTGTACCTTTGAACTTTCGTTAATAACTCCCTTCAAACAATTCGGATTGCTCTAAAAAATTTTTTGGGAACTCCTGAGTAACCCTGGAGTACCTCCAAATGTTTTTTGAAAAATTCAGATTTTCACGAATTCTGAAGTTTTTCGACGAATTCTGAATTCGGAAAATCCAGAATAAAAAGTTTTTTTTGGACTTTCAGAATTTTTTCTCATTGTGCCCAAAACACTGCTAGAGACCTAAATGAACAATTTTTGAAGTTAGATCGCAAATTGGTTTTGTGATTCCGACGTCAGATCTCCAGAAGCCCGAACTGGGATCTTTGATTGGGACATCATAACGTCGCTAAAAGTGATCGGATCGGGATAAAAAAATGATTCCTATATAGATTTGAAGTCACTGAACAAATTGCAATTAGTTTTGAAAGTTTTTGAAAAAATTATTTTTCGTGTTTACTACAGGATTTTTGATTTCATGAAAACTTGGAAAAATGGCAGAAAATAATTTTTTCAAAAACTTTCAAAACTAATTGCAATTTGTTCAGTGACTTCAAATCTATATAGGAATCATTTTTTATCCCGATCCGATCACTTTTAGCGACGCTATGATGTCCCAGACAAAGATCCCAGTTCGGGCTTCTGGAGTTCTGACGTCGGAATCACAAAACCAATTTGCGATCTAACTTCAAAAATTGTTCATTTAGGTCTCTAGCAGTGATTTGGGCACAATGAGAAAAAATTCTGAAAGACCAAAAAAATCTTTTTATTCTGGATTTTCCGAATTCAGAATTCGTCGAAAAACTTCAGAATTCGTGAAAATCTTAATTTTTCAAAAAACATTTGGAGGTACTCCAGGGTTACTCAGGAGTTCCCGAAAAATTTTTTAGAGAAATCCGAATTGTTTGAAGGGAGTTATTAACGAAAGTTCAAAGGTACACTCACCCATGCTCGCCACTGTATAACTACGAGAATTGGTGACGGTCTTGTTCAGCATAGTTTCGTCCATATTTACTCTGGCTCAGTGGTTCAGGTGATTTCTACAAAAACTATTTGCTTCTCAATCTTCCATTTTTTCAGGATAGCACACTCGTCATTCTCACTACTTCCCACTTTCTCCATCAACTAGAAAAAGTAGGAATAAAGAAAATATATTTGCGCTCCGATAACGCAGGTACATAAACAAAAGTAAAGTATGTCTGTGCTCAGAAATATTATTATTCAGGTGCGTATCACTCCTCGGCGGCAATGGGGTCGTTACATTGGCTCAATGGAACTACGGGAATTCAGATCGACTCTTGGAGTTTTTCTGAAGCCCAGAATGGAAAAAGTTTCAGTGATCGTGACGCGAGTAGAGTGAAAAAGAAGGCTCAAAACTATGTGGATAAAGGAAACGATATTCCTACATCGGAAGAGTTTTTCACCGCTCTGAAAGAAAACCCTCTCAATGGAGTCTCAATATTTCATGGAACTGTAACTCCTGATGCAGATTCAGGAAAAACTGAATGGACCGGAATTTCAAGCCTCAATCATTTCACTCTCGAGAAAAATGGACTGCGAGGGAGGAGATACGGAAGCATAGGAGAAGGTATCTTTGTTGAGAAAACTTCTTTGAAACCGATCAAAGGAACATTCAATTTTGATGAAGAGGCAGGTTTTCTTGCGTCAAATATTGGGTCGATGAAAGAGGAGCGTGAAGCTGTTTTATCAGGAGGCGTCACAAAGTTTTGGTATCATCCTCATTGTACCAAAACAGTATGTTTAAAAGAAGAAGATGTTGTCACAGATGTAATCGAAGAAGACGTTCCAGTGACCGAGATTGGGGACCTCTACGCTTGCCCAGAACCAGGATGCTCAGCTTTGTTTTTGAAATATTTTAATTTGGAAAAACATGTTTTGAGAGGAAAACACAAGACGTCTCCTGAAAGAGTTACAGAAAGAGATTTCGCCATCAATCTTTTTGCTCATTGCTTAGAAGGTGTGAATGAATCAAAAACATTCCCCACTGTCGTAGCTGCTTTGAAAGAACTACGAGAGACGAAGGAAAACAAGAAGACTAAGCAAGGATGGGCCTTGCCGGAGAAAAGACATCGTAAAGCTTTTGATGACGACGTGAAGAAGTTTTTGGTGGAATGTTTCAACGAGGGACTCAACGCAAAGTCGGTCTTGAGCCCATTTGCGATCCACAAGAGAATGCGCTCGGCAAGAAAGCCTCAAGGAGGAAAACGATTCTCGATGGAGCAGTTACTGACTGTTCCCCAAATTTCTGCATTTCTTTCGAGAGAGGCAGGAAAGAGAAGATCTGCATCCACTGCCATGTCTAGTTGCAATCGACGCCGTCGTCATTTACGAAGACCATCTCCTCATAGATGACGACGTAATTCCAAATGCCAAAACGACCAAAACAAAGAGCTGGAAAACGTGATTCCTGTGGACGAGCATGAAGATTCGGGATGGATTGAGTTTATGAAAAGCGAGGAATTCTGGACATTGGCTGATGAGTTTCACGGCTCCGTAATTGAGAAGTTCAATGAAATTTTTGAGAAAGAGGTCGAACAAATGGAAACCTCATCATAGACAGATCTGAACAAGTTAGCTAGATACAAAAATTGGAAATTGCAACATTTCGTGCAATAAAGATTTTAAACTGCGCTTCAAAGTGAAAATATGCTGATAGAAAACATACAAATCACATTAAAAAACTAGTTCTTAATATTGCTTTCGCTTTTTTACTAGTGAAAAACCTATTGAAAAGGAGGAACCTAACTGATATTGAGTATTCTAGTCAAGGAGTACTGAATTCAATAGAACAATGAATTACCTGTGAAAAACATGTTGTAACTCCGAGTTTAAAGATGAAAATCATTTAAATTACTATAAATCATACTTCTCTGACAATAGAAATAAGAATAAACCCTCTAGACAGACTTTATAGACAAAAGTCAATATTGGTATAAAGTGGTTTTCATTGTTCATCGAAAAAATTCAGGTAACCTGGCCACGAGTTGGGAAACCAGTGGTGGGGCGCTAGACCCCAAATTTTGTGTAGATTAATTATATGAAATAAAAAGACTGTACTTTTCGGGTCCCCGGCTCGCTACACTCGCATTTGTCCAAAAAAATCATCATTTATTCATTTTCATCCGAAATTTTACCTTGAAGACGTGAAGTTAGAATTTTTCAAAGTTATCAAAAATACTCAAAAATAAGTCCTCTATCAAACCCCGTTGAGATTTTGACTCTATCTCTTACAGGAAAAAAGCTGTCAGTTTGACGTCTTCAGATGACGTCATCAACTTTTCTCCAGATGAAGGGGGCGGAGCCTAACCGAAAGTGGTTTTTTATAATGAGGACACCTTATGATGTACAAACATGGAATAAGAGACCATTCCGACCAGTTTGGTTTTTTTGTCCCTATGGGTTCTCTCGTTTGTCACGATATTTTTCTTAACAACCATCTATTGAAACCGTAGACATATGACAAAACGAAATGAGATGGGGGGAACAAACAGAGAGTACTGTCATTAACGGATCCTCACATAACCATATAGAATGAGATACGTAATTACGGGCGGTCCGATGATATCCGCATGGGCGGTCTGTTTTCTGTTTTTCAGTGGGTTTAGTAATACGATTGCGGGGGAGATTGAAATGTTGAATCCATCTCATGTTCGGTGGTCCAGAAAATTGTGGAGCACTTCACAAGCTCTCTAGTCTCTTCAAAGAGAGCAAAGAAATGGAAAAGCGATTTTGGAAAAAGATCGGATTAGAACGGAAAAAAGAAGAAAGAAGGGACCATGACGCCATCGAAAAAGCACAGGGACAACAACAGAAAATCTATAAATCATCATTTTTATATATTGAGTATCCGAAATTCTTCGCGCGGCCGCCGGCATTTTCATCATGGCCGAGTTTCGAAAATAGCTCGGCCACCTTTCAAATCGTATGGGATGCGTGAAGTGTGGGGTGTGTAAACGCGCTCTGCTGAGTAAACATGGTTGAAATTGTAAAATAGTTATACTTTGTTTTACATTTACCCGTAAACTTTTACCGTAAAACTTGTAATAGAAGGACATATCCTTCTATTCTCAACCCCTCTATTTCGGTGCCCTTCTATTACGGGTGTGCTTCTATTAGAGACTATATGATAGAATTTTTTGGGAATTCGTAAGAATTTGTCGAATATGCGATTGGTTGCCCCTCTATTAGAGGTTTTCCTTTTCATTTTCAACCATTGCCCGAAGGTGTTTTACCATTAGAGGTCTGCTCCAAGGTGCCCTTCTATTACAATTTTTACAGTAAATCAAAATGATAACATAATTTTTCTGTAGGAGATAAACAAGATCTCGACACAAAATGTTTGCCCCAAAAGGCAACACAAAATACGGATAGGACAGGGATCAGTGTACGGAGAAACAGGAATTCACATGGATAGATAGGGTAAAGAACGAAAATTGGGGTGTGGAATGATCTCACAATGAGTGATAGACTGATGATGATCAAAATATCAACTGATATGGAAAAAGAGAGAAATATTGGAGAATTGAAATTTTCTTATGGAAATAAGTAATGAATATGCATGCAGGTTTTAATGAACAAATCGCTTCACAATTATTTAAAAAAAAAAGAAAAAATTCTTGGGACCAAAATGTTGCAGTCTTCTGTCAAGGTGGAAAAACTGGTAGAAACTTGATAGATAGAATAAAGAATGAAAATTATCTGTTGGTGTGATGTTCAAGGTCTTCAACATGTAAAGTCACAATAAATTCGAGAAACTCCTCTGAAAAAAAAATCAGGTCTCGTTTTGTTTCGTTTGTTATCTAAACAACTCACTTAAGTGTTCCAGAAGCAGAAAATCTACCATCGGCTTCACATTTTAAGCTATTCACGCCAACGGCTGAATTGAAATTCGTTGCAATCGCCCTCTTCGTTCCTCCATCGTAGTCAACCTGAAATCGGTTGTCGCTTTTGGGTAGATTGTTAAAAGAGGACTTCAATTTCCGTTTCTTGTTTATGTATCCATGCTGAATTCATTGTACATAAAAAAATTGCTCAAAAATTGCTCGGGAAGCGCACAAAACGTGCCCAAAACTGCGCTTCACAGATTGGCGGCCGTGGCCGTCTGGCCGAGTATTCGACAACGCGGGGCCGTTTTTTTCATACGGCCGCCAACCTTCAGAGCGATTTTTGAAAAAAAAAGTTTTATGTGCAATGGAGTCAGCATGAAAAAATGGACCAGAAATGGAATTTATATAAAATGTGACTATAGTCCTCCTTTAAATGAACATACCGATATTGTGATTTCTGCACAATTCATACCAGAATCTCAATTACATCTGATTTGCATCACAATACATTGTGGCGGACTTTGAACTTGTCTGAAAACAAAAAAAAAAGGTAATAGCATCTCTATTACAATTCACCTAGAAGTAAAACTAAATCCCGGTGATAGTGAGGTTGGAGCAATTGCATTGATATCGCATGACATGCATGCTGAAATTCCATACTTTCTAGTGATTTGTGGTTTTGTAAACTATCGACTCACTAGGAGGTGGTTTACATGTATATTCACAAGACAGTGCACTTATTCCAGTAGCCGTTCCGCTTGAAAATGTGCCATCCGCTTGGCAAGTCAAAGAAGCTGTTGCTTGAGTTACCATAGTTCCCATTGCATTTGTGAATACTTCGTCACCGTTTGGCGTGGAGGCCTGAAATATTTTGTAGTTTATAGTTGCCTTGGTTCGAACTCCCTTAGTTTCAAAACTATACTCGAACAGACTTGAGTATCATCTCGTTGACAAGTTGCTGATACTTCAACACAGCCATTGGCATCAGTGTTGCTACTAAAAATGAGGACAGATTTTTTTGTTTTCTGTATTTTCAGAGAGCTTACGTAGATTGAAAACTCGCGCCAGTCGGCATCACAATTGGTTTGATGGTATTGATATCGCAAGTTGTGCAAACTGAAAAAACGGAATTTCAAAGAGCAAAAAAGAAAAGACTTACGATTTTTACAAGTATATTCACACGTGAGTTTTCCGATTTTAGTGGTACTGAAAGTCGAAGTTTCGAGAATAATATTCTGAATAGAACTTTACTCACGTCATGGCATTAGAATACATTCCATCACTCCCACAGGTCAAACTTGTCGAAACGTCTCTTACATTGGTCCCTGTGGAAGTTGCTAGAATAACTGATCCAGTTGACGTAGCTGTCTGAAACTGAATATTGTTACTGTAACTCTTGAACTACAGTACTCACCGAAATCTTAATCTCAGTACAAGTTTAACCCGGGTTACGGTACCTGTCGGTACAGGGGTTACTGTAGCAGTGGTTACTGTAACGGGGATTACTGTCACAGGTCGGCTAGTCACTGTAGCAGGAATATATGCCTCATCAGGTGGAATCATGGCAATACATGTTTGAATTGAAGGTATTTGAAGCGAAATCAGGGATATTATCCAAAGAATCATGATTGGAAAATGCGAAATGACTGGTATTCTGACCCAAGTAAGTGATAAGAAAGTTGATAGAAGATAAGGACTTGATCCAAGTAAAAGTGTTCACTTCTGGGTATTTTGTAGGTCATTCTTTATGATAACAGCTCTAGGAATTAAAAAAAAATGCTTACTATCATCTGGCGCATTTGTTACTGTGACAGGAGCATCAGTTGGATTGCTCGTCACTGGCTCATCAGTCGTCGGCTCGCCTGTTATCGGATCTTCAGTAGAAGTAATATAAGCCCCATCAGGAGGTATCATAGCCATACAACAATCAGTGATAGTAGTACAACAAATAAGCAATATCAATATCCGAATAATCATAGTAATAAAATAATGATGAAACAAATGGAAAAAATGGGATTAAGATTGAATGAAACTATCAACATAATAAGACAAAGAAGATAAGACAGGTGATAATAGACACAAATAATTTGAATCATGATAGCGAGATGGGAAAGAGAGTCTAGGAGATAATGGCCGAAAACTTGAGAAGGATCAAAATAACATTCGGATTGATCTTGCACAGGACAGAAGAAGCAAGATCTAATCAGAAAACTTGGTGTCATCGGAGGCTGGAATAATATCAAATTGGTTCAGTTTTTTACTTTTTGACTTTTTGCTACCGTAACCACCATTTTCATACCCAAAAGATACTGTAGCCAGAATACACAATATGAACAAACATTGTGATTTGATCCTTCATCGTTATTCGATCTTTATATCCTTTTGTGACTAGCTTTCCCGGACCTCGGGTCCGTTAAAGCTAGAAGACGCATGCGTAGGTGTGAGCCTACTAAAAGTTAGAAAACGGTGAATTCCAGATGTGGCTTCAGAAAGACGCCGATAGCTCGGCTTCTGGAAGTCCCATTGTTAAAACAATTTTTCCGCCTCATCTCGAAAAGATTTCCTATCGAAAAAGAAAAAAAAAAGAAAAAAGAAAAAGAAAAGCTCTTCTCTGAGCTGAGAAACGTATTGCGACACATTTCGATGGACATTTTCACGGGTTACGGTAACATTTGCCCGTGAGTCATACTATCTATTTTTCAATAAAGAGAGGAGGGCAGATTTTGTAATTTGATTTGATTCCATTAAAAATCCAAATTTTTGTTCACGGTCTTTCGAGCCGGAAAATCAAAAGCCAGAAATTTATCAAGACAGAGACTATGACGATGGTTATTGGTACTACAGTATCCCTGGTTCTGAAGAAATTCTGGAAATAAAACAAGGCAATGTTTCAAGAATACTACTGTTCCAACGCAGAGAAAAGAGTGATAGAATAAAGTATTTCATTCAATAAAATACAAACTGAATTTTTTTTGATTTTTCTGATTTTTTTTTTCAATAAACTTTTTTTTCCCAATTTTAAGGCAACTTTAAAACTCTCCCGCACTCAGTTTTGTTTTTAAACTTTTGCAGTTTTCGATAAAAAGGAGTACAAATTTCAACTTTTATGATGACACAAATAAATTCTACACTTCTTCCAAGAAGCAAAAAAAAAAATACAAAAAAAAATTTTTAAAAAATCACAGAACAGTGATATGAGTGATCTCCTTATTCCATCCACACACTCTCGATTTTCTCGGTCTTGTCCCCATTAGTCCTAAACAAAATTCGCGATAGGGATTCTGAATAGTGAGCATGGCGATGGTGAAAGCTAGGCCATGGAACGAGAAAGTGATGTAGACAAGGTTATTGACACTTTGAGTGGAAATATTCAAAATTGCAGAGAAAACGGATACGGCAGATGGGACTAGCATGACAAGGAGGGGGAGGGACACCTGAAAAGCTGGAGAATGCGTGGGTTTCGTAGTTTGTAGTATTTGTAGTCTTCCTAGTCTTTTTAGTCTTTTTAGTTTTTGTAGTTCTGTAGTGTTTGTAGTCTCTGTAGTCTATGTGTTCTTAGCCGTTTTTGTAGTCTATGTATGTAGCCTTTTTAGTGTCTGTAGTGCTTGTTGTCTCTGTAGTTTTTGTAGCCTTTGGAGTATTTGTAGTTTTGTTGTTGAATTTTTGGGGTTTGTAGGATCTGTAGTTTGTAGTATCTATAGTTTGTGGTGTCTGCAGCTCGTTGCAATTGTAGCTTCTGTGATAGTTATAGTAGTTTAAGTTGAAGAAACTTGGGAAGTTTTTTTCCAAAAATTTTAATTTTTTGAGAAGAAATTCACAAATTTTGTAGTTTTTGTAGTTTTTGTAGTCAAGCCCCCCACCTGAATATACAACGCCTTCAAAAACGCCTTGTGCAATCTGACTGTATTCTCTGACATTGTCATTTCCTTCACCACATTCTTCATTTTCCATTTCAATGCCATTACAATAAGCAATCCCTCCAAAACTACAGTAATCTCCATCACAATTTGTCGTACCGAGACCCATGGATTATCCTCAACTAACACATAAATTTTGTTACTCGGTGTATCCATTAATCGAAATTCAGGGAATTGCTTGAAAAGCCTTTCCCGTGCAGATGTTTGATCAGGGATGGAGAGTACGGTAGGTAGATAATAAAGAAGGGCTAGAATGTAGTTTGTAGTCAAGAAGGGGTAACGAGCATGACGCCACCAGGTGTGCTCAGCGAAGAGGAGATAATAGCGATTTTCGAATAATGCGATGGTGGCAACGGCGACGACTGGAAAATTGGGATTTAATTTGGAAATTGGAAAACTACAGAGGCTACAAGGACTACAAAGACTACACAGACTACAAAGACTACACAGAATACACGGACTACAAAAACTACAAAAGCTACAAAGGCTACAAAGACTACAAAAAACTCACTACAAAACAAAGTGGAAACCATGTAGCACTGCATTGTAAACGGCGCATCGAATTTCGTCAAAATCCCATAACCAGTACCACTCCATGTGGATTTCAAAAGGTATGGTTGGGTCAATAAACTAACTGTCAAATCAAGACATGAGCTCCAGAATTGTAAATTAAACATGCTCCATTTGACAGATCTCATTGATTCGGGAGTATGAAATAAGATACAGTAACCACCGAAAAAATGGATAGGAAAAGAAAAAAATCCAATTGTATACAGGGTTAGGGAGAGGAATTGAGAACTTGCAAAGAAGGATTCGTCGGGGAGTTCGAGCATTTTTAGATAGATGAAAAGCAAAGTGAAAGCAATTTTTTGAAAGAAAATAGTGGAAAATTTCACTTTTTTCACCTGTTTTTTCGGGGTGAAAAGCTTCAAGAGTAGGTTTAGTGTAGCCAAAATAAACTTGTGATGAATCACACACCACGCACACTAAAGCTTTTTTTGCGAAAATGATCTTGATATCATTTATCAGGTGAAAATCATTTAGTTTTAAAAAACAGATGTCCTAAAAAATGATTCAGGATCCCTACTGTATGCCTACCGTAATCCAGCTTCGTGATTAGTAAACGCATCTCGATGTACAGTGCCCTACCGTATCCCCACCGTACCTCTCACTTTATTGTACTTCTTCCGGACCTCTAATGCACCCTTACCGTACTTTTATAGTCTATCGTACTTCTTACATTACCGTGTTCCGACAGTGCCACTACCGTACCTCTACCGTACCTCTGCTGTACCCAAACCATAACCTCGCCGTATTTATGTCGTTATTGTATGCCTAACGTATCCTACCGTACCTCAACCGTACCTATGCCTTATTTCTTTCGTTATTATATGCCGACCGTACCCCTCGAACAAATGGAAACCTCATCATAGACAGATCTGAACAAGTTAGCTAGATACAAAAATTGGAAATTGCAACATTTCGTGCAATAAAGATTTTAAACTGCGCTTCAAAGTGAAAATATGCTGATAGAAAACATACAAATCACATTAAAAAACTAGTTCTTAATATTGCTTTCGCTTTTTTACTAGTGAAAAACCTATTGAAAAGGAGGAACCTAACTGATATTGAGTATTCTAGTCAAGGAGTACTGAATTCAATAGAACAATGAATTACCTGTGAAAAACATGTTGTAACTCCGAGTTTAAAGATGAAAATCATTTAAATTACTATAAATCATACTTCTCTGACAATAGAAATAAGAATAAACCCTCTAGACAGACTTTATAGACAAAAGTCAATATTGGTATAAAGTGGTTTTCATTGTTCATCGAAAAAATTCAGGTAACCTGGCCACGAGTTGGGAAACCAGTGGTGGGGCGCTAGACCCCAAATTTTGTGTAGATTAATTATATGAAATAAAAAGACTGTACTTTTCGGGTCCCCGGCTCGCTACACTCGCATTTGTCCAAAAAAATCATCATTTATTCATTTTCATCCGAAATTTTACCTTGAAGACGTGAAGTTAGAATTTTTCAAAGTTATCAAAAATACTCAAAAATAAGTCCTCTATCAAACCCCGTTGAGATTTTGACTCTATCTCTTACAGGAAAAAAGCTGTCAGTTTGACGTCTTCAGATGACGTCATCAACTTTTCTCCAGATGAAGGGGGCGGAGCCTAACCGAAAGTGGTTTTTTATAATGAGGACACCTTATGATGTACAAACATGGAATAAGAGACCATTCCGACCAGTTTGGTTTTTTTGTCCCTATGGGTTCTCTCGTTTGTCACGATATTTTTCTTAACAACCATCTATTGAAACCGTAGACATATGACAAAACGAAATGAGATGGGGGGAACAAACAGAGAGTACTGTCATTAACGGATCCTCACATAACCATATAGAATGAGATACGTAATTACGGGCGGTCCGATGATATCCGCATGGGCGGTCTGTTTTCTGTTTTTCAGTGGGTTTAGTAATACGATTGCGGGGGAGATTGAAATGTTGAATCCATCTCATGTTCGGTGGTCCAGAAAATTGTGGAGCACTTCACAAGCTCTCTAGTCTCTTCAAAGAGAGCAAAGAAATGGAAAAGCGATTTTGGAAAAAGATCGGATTAGAACGGAAAAAAGAAGAAAGAAGGGACCATGACGCCATCGAAAAAGCACAGGGACAACAACAGAAAATCTATAAATCATCATTTTTATATATTGAGTATCCGAAATTCTTCGCGCGGCCGCCGGCATTTTCATCATGGCCGAGTTTCGAAAATAGCTCGGCCACCTTTCAAATCGTATGGGATGCGTGAAGTGTGGGGTGTGTAAACGCGCTCTGCTGAGTAAACATGGTTGAAATTGTAAAATAGTTATACTTTGTTTTACATTTACCCGTAAACTTTTACCGTAAAACTTGTAATAGAAGGACATATCCTTCTATTCTCAACCCCTCTATTTCGGTGCCCTTCTATTACGGGTGTGCTTCTATTAGAGACTATATGATAGAATTTTTTGGGAATTCGTAAGAATTTGTCGAATATGCGATTGGTTGCCCCTCTATTAGAGGTTTTCCTTTTCATTTTCAACCATTGCCCGAAGGTGTTTTACCATTAGAGGTCTGCTCCAAGGTGCCCTTCTATTACAATTTTTACAGTAAATCAAAATGATAACATAATTTTTCTGTAGGAGATAAACAAGATCTCGACACAAAATGTTTGCCCCAAAAGGCAACACAAAATACGGATAGGACAGGGATCAGTGTACGGAGAAACAGGAATTCACATGGATAGATAGGGTAAAGAACGAAAATTGGGGTGTGGAATGATCTCACAATGAGTGATAGACTGATGATGATCAAAATATCAACTGATATGGAAAAAGAGAGAAATATTGGAGAATTGAAATTTTCTTATGGAAATAAGTAATGAATATGCATGCAGGTTTTAATGAACAAATCGCTTCACAATTATTTAAAAAAAAAAGAAAAAATTCTTGGGACCAAAATGTTGCAGTCTTCTGTCAAGGTGGAAAAACTGGTAGAAACTTGATAGATAGAATAAAGAATGAAAATTATCTGTTGGTGTGATGTTCAAGGTCTTCAACATGTAAAGTCACAATAAATTCGAGAAACTCCTCTGAAAAAAAAATCAGGTCTCGTTTTGTTTCGTTTGTTATCTAAACAACTCACTTAAGTGTTCCAGAAGCAGAAAATCTACCATCGGCTTCACATTTTAAGCTATTCACGCCAACGGCTGAATTGAAATTCGTTGCAATCGCCCTCTTCGTTCCTCCATCGTAGTCAACCTGAAATCGGTTGTCGCTTTTGGGTAGATTGTTAAAAGAGGACTTCAATTTCCGTTTCTTGTTTATGTATCCATGCTGAATTCATTGTACATAAAAAAATTGCTCAAAAATTGCTCGGGAAGCGCACAAAACGTGCCCAAAACTGCGCTTCACAGATTGGCGGCCGTGGCCGTCTGGCCGAGTATTCGACAACGCGGGGCCGTTTTTTTCATACGGCCGCCAACCTTCAGAGCGATTTTTGAAAAAAAAAGTTTTATGTGCAATGGAGTCAGCATGAAAAAATGGACCAGAAATGGAATTTATATAAAATGTGACTATAGTCCTCCTTTAAATGAACATACCGATATTGTGATTTCTGCACAATTCATACCAGAATCTCAATTACATCTGATTTGCATCACAATACATTGTGGCGGACTTTGAACTTGTCTGAAAACAAAAAAAAAAGGTAATAGCATCTCTATTACAATTCACCTAGAAGTAAAACTAAATCCCGGTGATAGTGAGGTTGGAGCAATTGCATTGATATCGCATGACATGCATGCTGAAATTCCATACTTTCTAGTGATTTGTGGTTTTGTAAACTATCGACTCACTAGGAGGTGGTTTACATGTATATTCACAAGACAGTGCACTTATTCCAGTAGCCGTTCCGCTTGAAAATGTGCCATCCGCTTGGCAAGTCAAAGAAGCTGTTGCTTGAGTTACCATAGTTCCCATTGCATTTGTGAATACTTCGTCACCGTTTGGCGTGGAGGCCTGAAATATTTTGTAGTTTATAGTTGCCTTGGTTCGAACTCCCTTAGTTTCAAAACTATACTCGAACAGACTTGAGTATCATCTCGTTGACAAGTTGCTGATACTTCAACACAGCCATTGGCATCAGTGTTGCTACTAAAAATGAGGACAGATTTTTTTGTTTTCTGTATTTTCAGAGAGCTTACGTAGATTGAAAACTCGCGCCAGTCGGCATCACAATTGGTTTGATGGTATTGATATCGCAAGTTGTGCAAACTGAAAAAACGGAATTTCAAAGAGCAAAAAAGAAAAGACTTACGATTTTTACAAGTATATTCACACGTGAGTTTTCCGATTTTAGTGGTACTGAAAGTCGAAGTTTCGAGAATAATATTCTGAATAGAACTTTACTCACGTCATGGCATTAGAATACATTCCATCACTCCCACAGGTCAAACTTGTCGAAACGTCTCTTACATTGGTCCCTGTGGAAGTTGCTAGAATAACTGATCCAGTTGACGTAGCTGTCTGAAACTGAATATTGTTACTGTAACTCTTGAACTACAGTACTCACCGAAATCTTAATCTCAGTACAAGTTTGAGTATCATCTCTTTTACATGTCACAGTTGTCTCGACACAGCCGCCAGCAGTTCCCGTTTGTCTGAAATTGGAACATTTAGATTGTAGCTTGTGATTTTTAGTTTACGTGAAAGAGAAACTTGTTCCTGCGTCCATACCAGTGGGTGCAACTGTGTCAATATTGCATGTTGTACATGCTAAAATGAAAAGTCAAAAAATGAACCAGAAACGAAAAACTTACGATCGGGAGCACAATTATAAACGCACGTGAGTTGGCCCACTCTTGATGTTCTGAAAATCCGAGTTTGAGTTATAAACAATGTACGCACCCGGAATCCATTACCCGTGGTAAGGAATTCCCCAATTTTCCAATCTCGAGATTCTTGGAAATCCCGATTCATCGGCACCGGGACTCCCGGGACACCCGAGAACTGGAAACTGGAATGTCGGGAATTTCCGGGTTCGAGAATCTCGGGAACCGGAACATTTTTTCTTTACTTCGCGGAAGCGCACACTGGTTATAAATCAAGAGCATAAATGAATCTCACGTCATGTCATTAGAATATAAGCCATCAATTTCACATGTTAACCTCGCCGAAGCTTCTCTCACATTGGCCCCTGTAGAAGTTGCTAGAACAACTGATCCAGTTGAAGTAGTTGTCTGAAATTATACTGTAACACCAAGACTACAGTTGTCTAAACACACCGAAATCTTTATATCAGTACAAACTTGAGTGTCATCTCTTTTACATGTCACCATTGTCTCTACACATCCTCCAGCAGCTCCAGTTTCCCTAAAAATGTAGTTTGTAGTTTGTAGTTTGTAGTGTTTGCCTACGTAGAAGTAAAGCTGGTTCCAGTATCCATGCCAGTGGGCGTTACTGTGACAGGAGCATCAGTTGGATTGCTCGTCACTGGCTCATCAGTCGTCGGCTCGCCTGTTATCGGATCTTCAGTAGAAGTAATATAAGCCCCATCAGGAGGTATCATAGCCATACAACAATCAGTGATAGTAGTACAACAAATAAGCAATATCAATATCCGAATAATCATAGTAATAAAATAATGATGAAACAAATGGAAAAAATGGGATTAAGATTGAATGAAACTATCAACATAATAAGACAAAGAAGATAAGACAGGTGATAATAGACACAAATAATTTGAATCATGATAGCGAGATGGGAAAGAGAGTCTAGGAGATAATGGCCGAAAACTTGAGAAGGATCAAAATAACATTCGGATTGATCTTGCACAGGACAGAAGAAGCAAGATCTAATCAGAAAACTTGGTGTCATCGGAGGCTGGAATAATATCAAATTGGTTCAGTTTTTTACTTTTTGACTTTTTGCTACCGTAACCACCATTTTCATACCCAAAAGATACTGTAGCCAGAATACACAATATGAACAAACATTGTGATTTGATCCTTCATCGTTATTCGATCTTTATATCCTTTTGTGACTAGCTTTCCCGGACCTCGGGTCCGTTAAAGCTAGAAGACGCATGCGTAGGTGTGAGCCTACTAAAAGTTAGAAAACGGTGAATTCCAGATGTGGCTTCAGAAAGACGCCGATAGCTCGGCTTCTGGAAGTCCCATTGTTAAAACAATTTTTCCGCCTCATCTCGAAAAGATTTCCTATCGAAAAAGAAAAAAAAAAGAAAAAAGAAAAAGAAAAGCTCTTCTCTGAGCTGAGAAACGTATTGCGACACATTTCGATGGACATTTTCACGGGTTACGGTAACATTTGCCCGTGAGTCATACTATCTATTTTTCAATAAAGAGAGGAGGGCAGATTTTGTAATTTGATTTGATTCCATTAAAAATCCAAATTTTTGTTCACGGTCTTTCGAGCCGGAAAATCAAAAGCCAGAAATTTATCAAGACAGAGACTATGACGATGGTTATTGGTACTACAGTATCCCTGGTTCTGAAGAAATTCTGGAAATAAAACAAGGCAATGTTTCAAGAATACTACTGTTCCAACGCAGAGAAAAGAGTGATAGAATAAAGTATTTCATTCAATAAAATACAAACTGAATTTTTTTTGATTTTTCTGATTTTTTTTTTCAATAAACTTTTTTTTCCCAATTTTAAGGCAACTTTAAAACTCTCCCGCACTCAGTTTTGTTTTTAAACTTTTGCAGTTTTCGATAAAAAGGAGTACAAATTTCAACTTTTATGATGACACAAATAAATTCTACACTTCTTCCAAGAAGCAAAAAAAAAAATACAAAAAAAAATTTTTAAAAAATCACAGAACAGTGATATGAGTGATCTCCTTATTCCATCCACACACTCTCGATTTTCTCGGTCTTGTCCCCATTAGTCCTAAACAAAATTCGCGATAGGGATTCTGAATAGTGAGCATGGCGATGGTGAAAGCTAGGCCATGGAACGAGAAAGTGATGTAGACAAGGTTATTGACACTTTGAGTGGAAATATTCAAAATTGCAGAGAAAACGGATACGGCAGATGGGACTAGCATGACAAGGAGGGGGAGGGACACCTGAAAAGCTGGAGAATGCGTGGGTTTCGTAGTTTGTAGTATTTGTAGTCTTCCTAGTCTTTTTAGTCTTTTTAGTTTTTGTAGTTCTGTAGTGTTTGTAGTCTCTGTAGTCTATGTGTTCTTAGCCGTTTTTGTAGTCTATGTATGTAGCCTTTTTAGTGTCTGTAGTGCTTGTTGTCTCTGTAGTTTTTGTAGCCTTTGGAGTATTTGTAGTTTTGTTGTTGAATTTTTGGGGTTTGTAGGATCTGTAGTTTGTAGTATCTATAGTTTGTGGTGTCTGCAGCTCGTTGCAATTGTAGCTTCTGTGATAGTTATAGTAGTTTAAGTTGAAGAAACTTGGGAAGTTTTTTTCCAAAAATTTTAATTTTTTGAGAAGAAATTCACAAATTTTGTAGTTTTTGTAGTTTTTGTAGTCAAGCCCCCCACCTGAATATACAACGCCTTCAAAAACGCCTTGTGCAATCTGACTGTATTCTCTGACATTGTCATTTCCTTCACCACATTCTTCATTTTCCATTTCAATGCCATTACAATAAGCAATCCCTCCAAAACTACAGTAATCTCCATCACAATTTGTCGTACCGAGACCCATGGATTATCCTCAACTAACACATAAATTTTGTTACTCGGTGTATCCATTAATCGAAATTCA
This sequence comes from Caenorhabditis doughertyi, assembly GCA_963572265.1. Taxonomy (NCBI): domain Eukaryota; kingdom Metazoa; phylum Nematoda; class Chromadorea; order Rhabditida; family Rhabditidae; genus Caenorhabditis; species Caenorhabditis doughertyi. The sequence continues at coordinate 20,687,321 of OY751557.1, read as the reverse complement.
GGGAATTGCTTGAAAAGCCTTTCCCGTGCAGATGTTTGATCAGGGATGGAGAGTACGGTAGGTAGATAATAAAGAAGGGCTAGAATGTAGTTTGTAGTCAAGAAGGGGTAACGAGCATGACGCCACCAGGTGTGCTCAGCGAAGAGGAGATAATAGCGATTTTCGAATAATGCGATGGTGGCAACGGCGACGACTGGAAAATTGGGATTTAATTTGGAAATTGGAAAACTACAGAGGCTACAAGGACTACAAAGACTACACAGACTACAAAGACTACACAGAATACACGGACTACAAAAACTACAAAAGCTACAAAGGCTACAAAGACTACAAAAAACTCACTACAAAACAAAGTGGAAACCATGTAGCACTGCATTGTAAACGGCGCATCGAATTTCGTCAAAATCCCATAACCAGTACCACTCCATGTGGATTTCAAAAGGTATGGTTGGGTCAATAAACTAACTGTCAAATCAAGACATGAGCTCCAGAATTGTAAATTAAACATGCTCCATTTGACAGATCTCATTGATTCGGGAGTATGAAATAAGATACAGTAACCACCGAAAAAATGGATAGGAAAAGAAAAAAATCCAATTGTATACAGGGTTAGGGAGAGGAATTGAGAACTTGCAAAGAAGGATTCGTCGGGGAGTTCGAGCATTTTTAGATAGATGAAAAGCAAAGTGAAAGCAATTTTTTGAAAGAAAATAGTGGAAAATTTCACTTTTTTCACCTGTTTTTTCGGGGTGAAAAGCTTCAAGAGTAGGTTTAGTGTAGCCAAAATAAACTTGTGATGAATCACACACCACGCACACTAAAGCTTTTTTTGCGAAAATGATCTTGATATCATTTATCAGGTGAAAATCATTTAGTTTTAAAAAACAGATGTCCTAAAAAATGATTCAGGATCCCTACTGTATGCCTACCGTAATCCAGCTTCGTGATTAGTAAACGCATCTCGATGTACAGTGCCCTACCGTATCCCCACCGTACCTCTCACTTTATTGTACTTCTTCCGGACCTCTAATGCACCCTTACCGTACTTTTATAGTCTATCGTACTTCTTACATTACCGTGTTCCGACAGTGCCACTACCGTACCTCTACCGTACCTCTGCTGTACCCAAACCATAACCTCGCCGTATTTATGTCGTTATTGTATGCCTAACGTATCCTACCGTACCTCAACCGTACCTATGCCTTATTTCTTTCGTTATTATATGCCGACCGTACCCCTACCGTATCTCCATCGTACCACCATTGCACCTCTATCGCGCCCTACCGTGTTTATTTCGCTAACGTATACCTACAGTATCCTACTGTACTTTCATCGTCTTATGCCCATAACCCTACCGTATTTCTTCCGCTACCGTATCCCTACCGTGTCACTTGAAATACTGTCTCTGACTGTATCTTGACCTAATTTTTTTTCAAATTTTCCGATTTCGCGAGCTTTATGCTCCTGAAAGGAATGGTCTCGGATCAGTTTTTTTGCAGAAAAAAATTCAAAAAATTATGAAGAATTCACCTGCTAGACCTCAATTCTCGGAATAAACTGTGGACTTTTTGCGTAAAATAATTTTTAGCTTTTCGTGACTGATTATCAAAAAAACCCCGATCACTAATCTCTAAAAACTTTCGAACAGGTGAAAAATGAAAAAAATTGACATTTTCTTGTTGTTGCCCATAGCTACAACAAACATTTTCCAGCTATTCTCAGCCTATTTTTCTTCAACTTTTTCGAAATTTTTTGGAAAATTTTTGTCAAAATATGTCCGAGCTCCCTGACGAATCCTTCTTCGCCAGTGCTCAATTCTTCTCCCTCACCCTGTATACAATTGGATTTTTCTCATTTCCAATTCACGTTTTCGGTGGTTACTGTATCTTATTTCAAACTCCCGAATCAATGAAATCAGTTAAATGGAGCATGTTTAATCTGCATTTTTGGAGCTCTTGTCTCGATTTGACAGTGAGTTTATTGACTCAACCATACCTTTTGAAATCCACTTGGAGTGGAATTCCGTATGGGATTTTGATTAAGTTTGGGGTGCCGCTGTCATTCCAAAGCTATATGGTCTCCACGCTGTTTTGTCGTGAGTTTTTGTAGTTTTTGTAGTTTTTGTATTTTTTGTAGTTTTTGTTGTTTTCATAGTTGTTGTAGTCTATGAATGCCAGAAACAGTTAATTTGAAAATGTTGACTATAGAAGTTTTGAGCATTTTGAGCGAAAAATTTTTCAAGACCTACGGATTCGCAAATATTTAGCTGGATGCAATTTTTTTTGCGGAAAGTTCATTTGAAAAATTCTGTCAAACTGTGGGAAGCTAAATATTTGCGAAATTTTGGTGCTTTTTTCAATTTTTTAGAGAAGATTTTAAATAATTTTTTCCGCAGGTTGACTCCTTTTTCAAACAAAATCCCTCTGTACCTTTTGTGGGTTTTGTAGCCTTTTTAGTTTATGTAGTTTTTGTAGTCCTATCAATGTTTTTTTTCTTTTTTTCCCAATAATTTTTGACAAAAATTTTGAAAAAAAAACCGTTTTTGGATATTTTGTAAAATTTCACAATTTTCTTGATTTTGGGATAAAAAATCTGATAATTGATCTTTTTCCAATCTGAAAAAATATGAAATGTTTCAATGCCAGTATCCTCGCATCAATTTTTATAAGAAAATTTGGAGAAAAAAATGCGATGATAACCAAAAAGTTTTTTTTTAGATTATCATCAAAAAACAAACTTTGTAGTTGTTGTAGTTTTTGTAGTTTTTGTAGTCTTGCTAGTCTTTGTACCCTACATTCCCAATTTTCCAGTCGTCGCTGTCTCCATCATCACAATCTTCGAAAACCGTTACTATCTGCTATTCGCTGAGCACACCTGGTGGCGTCATGCTCGTTATCCGTTCCTGACTACAAACTACATTCTCGCCCTTCTCTATTATCTACCTACAGTACTCTCCGTCCCCGATCAACCATCTGCACGAGAAAAAATTTTCAAACAGTTTCCTGAATTTCGATTAATGGACACTCCAAGTAATCCAGTTTACGTGTTGGTTCAGGATAATCCATGGGTCTCGGTACGACAAATTGCGATGGAGATTACTGTAGTCTTGGAGACATTTTTTATTGTAATGATGTTGAAATGGAAAATGAAAAATGTGGTTAAGGAAATGACAATGTCGGAGAGTACGGTTAGGCTGCAGAAGGCGTTTTTAAGAGCATTGTATATTCAGGTGGGTGGACTACAAAAACTACAAAAACTACAAAGACTAGAAAGATTAGAAAGACTATAAGGACTACAAAGATCACAGAGACTACAAAGACTACAAAGACAACAAAGACTACGTAGAATACAAAGACTATATAGACTACATAGACTACAAAGACTACAAAGGTTTCAAAGACTACACATACTACACATACTACACATACTACACATACTACACATACTACACATACTACAAATACTACAAACTACAAAACCCACGCATTCTCCAACTTTTCAGGTGTCCCTCCCCCTTCTTGTCATTCTAATCCCATCTGCGATTTCTGTCTTTTCTGGAATTTTGAATATTTCCGCTCAAAGTGTCAATAATCTTGTCTATATCACTTTTTCTTGTCATGGCTTGGCTTCTACTATCGTTATGCTCACAATTCAGAATCCATATCGTGAATTTTGTCTTGGAATGGTTGGAAGAAATCGAAGACCTCGAAAGGCTACTGTAGTTAGCATTAGTGGACGGTCTAGTACTCAAATTACTGTTTTGTAGTTTTTAGAAATATTTTAAATGAATAAAGATTTTCTAAGATTTTATGAAAATTCTAAATTTTAAAAAATGGAAAAATCTGAAAAAAAATTACCTGTCATTGTTCAATTTTCAATAAATCTTAACACCATCTTTCTGTAATTACTCAACAATCTCTGAAGTACTAATTCACCGGCGCCCAAATGTATTCCGATCTTGCTAGTTTTAGTTTCAACAGTTACTTAGGACCCATATAGTCAGAAAACTGTAGTTTCGAGTCCATCTCTGTCTTGCTCCAGGAGCTGGTGGACCAAAAAGGACCAAAAACAAACTTTGTCCAATAGTTCTGAAAAATGTTTTCTAGACGTATTTTAGCACGCTGAACACGAATTTCACAATAACAATGCGTTGTGAAAATGCATAAAAGTGGATTTATCTCAAAAGGTGTATACCTCGATTTTTGATTTTTAAAAGGAAATCGACGTATTTTTGAGTGCTGAATCCGAATCTGAAGTCCGTTCGTGCACGTCCCATACTAAATTTTTCAGGAACGAAAAAAAATCTTCAAAAATCGTCCAAAATCGAAAATTTAGCACTACAGATACTCTTTAAAGTTGGTTTCGAGCATTGTTATTGTGAAATTCGTGTTCAGCGTGCTAAAATACGTCTAGAAAACACTTTTCAGAACGATTGGACAAAGTTTGTTTTTGGTCCTTTTTGGTCCTCCAGCTCCTGGAGCAAAACAGAGATGGACTCGAAACTACAGTTTTCGACTGGGTCCTAAGTAACATGCTGAAGCAAAACTAGCAAGATCGGAATACATTTGGGCGCCGGTGAATTTCGTTTTCGAGTAATAACAGAGAGGCATTGTTAAAATGAGCAATGATTTTTTTTTAAATACGAGTTATTTGATTTTTTAGTTTTGGCGAACTGAACGAATAATAATTAGGCTCCGCCCCTTTTTTAGAATTTTTCAGAAATTTCGAAATATAGTTCCCAAATTCACTTTGGACTGTGAAAATTTGCCAATCTCTAGAAATTTTGGCGATTTCTAGCAACCTTAATACTGATAACATCAAAGGGGCGGAGCTCACCAATCCAATATGAAACCTGTATTAGAAGGGCATACTTTAACATTTTCCAGATTCCATAACAATTATCTTTCTACTAAACATGAGTCATGACGAAAAACAAGGTCAATCAAAAATAAAACCAGTTTTTTCTTATCATTGCGGTGATCTTCTTTTTCTTCCTCATATCAATTAACTCCTATAAACTTTCCGATTAAGATGATACATTTTCCAAAAGGAACCACCTTTTTATTATGGCAACATGGTCAGATTTACCAGTATTTTTCAAAATTTCTGTAGTAGGATATTTGGATTTCAAGTCAAGGTCAGTTTGTAGTTTTTGTAGTCTTTGTAGTATTCGTAGTCTTTGTAGTCGTTGTAGTATATGTAGTCTTCTTAGTCGTTGTAGTATTTGTAGTCTTTTTTATCATTGGTACTCTTTGTATTTTCTGTAGTTTGTAGTCTACATTTTCAGATCCCGCCTCCGATTATGCTCGAGATCAGAAAAGCTCGTAGTGGATTTTTGCCCAATTCACTTCAAATCCATCAAATTTGAATTCATTCCAAACAAAAATCTCACTTTCCGGATGTCTATCAAAGAATTTTTTGAATTCTACCCGGATACTGTATCCTTTGAAACCCACTCATTTTCAAATTTTCTTAGAATTTTTGAAAATCCAAATTCTACAGTAGACCGTTTGATTTTTCAAGGATTCAAAAGTTCAAAATCGAAAAAAAAAGTTTTGAAAATTTTAGAATCAGAAATTTTGCAAAAACAGAACCAAGTGGATTTTAGTGACTTCAAAATTCGGATTAAAAAGTTGAATTGGAATTTTGACAGCAAAAAATTATTCGAATTTTTTGATTTTTTGGACCCAAAAACAATGCAAAGTCTCCTGATTTCTGACGAAATTCCTGTCAAAATTTTCAAAAAATTGGCTGAAACTGAGCATTGGAGAAATTTGAAAAGAGTTATGATACTATCAGAAAATGATATTTTAATCGATAATTTTCAACATTTGATGAGATATGATATAAAACTACGGAATTTTAAAGCAGCAGATGTTTGGAAAGCGGTTCGGGTAGGTGACTACAAAAACTGCAAAAACTACAAACTATGATTTCAGCCTTTTCTTCATCACAATCGTCCTCGTCTTTCTGGATTCACCATTTTCTACAGTAACCCAATTACTGTAACCGAAATTTTGCGACACACTATAATTCTCAGGCACAATAAGCCTATCGAAGGAGTCTGGTGGGTGTAGTTTGCAGTCGGCGAAGTCTTTGTAGTCTTTGTAGTCTATGTAATCTTTGTAGTCTTTGTAGTACTTGTAGTTTTTGTGGTCTTTGTAGTCTTTGTAGTCTTTGCCGTATTTGTGTCCCTTGTAGTCTTGGTAATCTTTGTAGTCTTTGTATTATTTGTAGTTATTGTAGTATATGTTGTTTGTGTAGTATTTGTAGTCTCTGCTTTCCAGGGGCCGCCCAAATCACACCCAAAGGCTTGAAATGAGCAATTCGGAAAATATTTTTGTTCTGATAATTTTTGAAAATTGGATTTTGGGATTTGTTGGAAAAAAGTCGGATATAGATGAAGAATATGGAAGATTTATGAACGATTTTTTTTAATTTTCTTGTACTTTTTTCCAGATTTTTTGAAAATTTTCCAGATAAATATTTATTATTTTTTAATCATTTTTTATCAATAAATTAATTGTGACACCCGATAGTTCTTATCCATTTTGGGTTTTCATGATAATGATAGGTGATTGGTTGCATTGTGGGACCCGATTTATAGTCCACATCCGAGTGAACACAATTCAAATCGGAGCGTTGTGGAATCTGGAATTTTTGTAGTTTGTAGTTTGTAGTTTGTAGCTTAACTTACTATACACCCTTCTCCATTTGGACATTCCAATTGGAATTTTTTGTAGAATTTTTCATAATAACATTTGTAGATAATTGGGAAATAATAGGAGAGTTTGGGTAGTTTTTGAGCAGTTTTGGAAATTGAGGGGGTGGAGTTTAGGAGTCTGAAAATAAGAAAAAAAACATGAAAAATTAAATTGTTTATTTTTTTGTGTTTGAAAGAAAGAGAAATGCTCAGTTTTCAAAACAAAAAATGCAAAATTTTGAAATAATATTTTTTTTGCAATGAAAATTTAGAACGTTTTATCCAAAAACTCTCAGATTTTTTTGAATTTTTCTAATTCTTCAAGTTTGTCCAAATTTAGTCCAAATTTAGTTCAAATTCAGTCCAAATTCAGTCCAAATTTAGTCCAAATTTAGTCCAAATTTAGTCCAAATTTAGTCCAAATTTAGTTCAAATTTAGTCTAAATTTAGTCCAAATACAGTCCAAATTTAGTCCAAATTTAGTCTTAATTTAGTCCAAATTTAGTACAAATTTAGTCCAAATTTAGTCCAAGTTTAGTACAAATTTTCAGCCGGAAATTGAACTTGCAGTTGAAAATGTCATCGAAAATTTGAACTTCCCACAGTTTGACAAAATTTTTTCAAAGAATTTTCCGCTGAAAAATTGCAGTTTACGTTGTTTCCAGTGTGCTGTCTCGGGACGCGATTTCCCGGGAACCTCGGGATTTTTGTGTTTTTCAATTCATGGGAATCCCTGGAATTTCCTGTTTCTCAATTCCCAGGTATTCCGGGATTCCTGGTAATGATAATTGGTGTTTCCGGCAACTCCCGGGACGGGAATCCCGGGAAACGGGAAATGTTCCTGGGAATCCCGGGACGTTCGTTCTCGGGACAACACACTGGTCGTTTCGCAACGGAGAAAAAGTAATTTTTTGCGGTTTTTATCATTTTGTTCTCTCAAAATTCCTTTAAAAAATACCTAAAATTCAAACTACAAACGACAAACCCACCTCTCAAAACCCATTTGAATCTCTTCCAACACTGTTTCATTCATCTTCATATCCGGCATCCTCTCAAAATTGCTCATTCTATACGGTATCGTTTCTTTTCCATCTGAATCCACTGGCTTCTGAAGATGCACCAAATGATTGTCCATCATTAATTTTTTCTTAGAATACGGTAGATTAAAGGATTCATGAATCCACATGGATTTCAAATTCTCAGGTCGAGCCATTGTTTTACCGTAATCCTCTTCGTTCACAAACCAAGTGTGATTGAATAAATCGAAAAAATTAATATCACTGATATTTGCTTTGTTATGCACCATGATTTCTCGTTTGTTGAAATGAAATGATAAAATCGATGGATTTTCAAGGTGGAGAGCTTCAAAATAACCAAAATAAGAGGTGTGGCCACGTGGAAATAAAATATCGTCCAGGTCGAAAAAAGTTATGAAGGTAGCGGCCTCTTTGTATTGTAACAGACAATCTGTCTGGGCTCCTGCCTGATTTCGAAGCTCCGAATTGGAATTTGGCTCGAGCCCAGTACCATTTTGAAACTTCATACGCATCCAAAAATCTCCTGTAATCCATCCCATTTTCTCATATTCTTGCAGCAACTCGAACAATGAATCTATCATACTTGTCACATAGATATGAAGATGACCACCGAAACGATTTGCCACGTGCACGTGAGTTAGGAATAATTGCCATTGCTCAGCCAAGAATAATGGGGAAATGCAAATGATAACAGGGGAGGGAGAGGTTTTGCGAGGGAGTTTGAAGGGGATCTGAAGAATAACTTGATGGGATTTTTGAAAGTTTCAAATCGTAAGAAAGTTTTTCATTTTTCATTTTCAGATTACAAATTTCAAATTTTTTACTTAAACCAACTTTCGGTTTTTCCAAGTTTCGGTAAACCCTCCATCATAGCGGCAGCTTCAAATAAAAAACACTCATACAATCGTCTCCATAGCCGAAGCGGACACCCCTAATACAACGGCACCTCTAATAAACAGACACCTAATGTTATGTTAGAACCTCGTTCTCAACTACTAAATGCCGTGCTAGTTTAATAGAGGTGTTTGCAATTTTCAAAGTCAAATTTGTTTCTAACAAAATGGAAAAAAAGTTGTTTAGGGCTTTAAGAATTTCAGGTTTCTTTTCTCCAAATATTGTCTGAAATTTGTCTAATTTCGGGGTTTTTCTGGAGGTTTTCAATAACAATTTGGAGTTTCTGACATTTTCAAGAACTTCGAAAAAAAATTTTTTTTTCATAAACTTTTTTTTGAGGAATATTACTCGTTCATGTGAGTTCTGTCAAATTTTTTGAAAAGGTTCAGTATTGAATTTTCCGAAAAAAAAACCCACCTCCATCCGAGTCTCCCCATCTGAAATGTCTAACTTTTTCATATTTGGCAACACATTTGTAGTGGCAACAACATTCACATATCGGCAAGCCTCATTCAATTGTTCTCTGCAAACAGTTGGTTTTTTTACAATTTCAAATCTTAAACTCACTTCACCAACTCCGGAACTACCGTAATTTCTGTATTCTCCTTATCAGTAGCAATCAGCTTCATCTGATATCTTGTGATATCTCTTACAGTATTCCTATCCATCGAAAGAACCATAGCCACTGCATTTTCTCCAAGGGATTTGGACTGGGGGTAATAATATGTGTTAATTATATAAGAATCAGTGTTTTGGATAGGATTTCCATGGAAAAATATTGTTATTTTATGGCGAAAATTCATGTAAATTTCTATCATAATTTGATTATTTTCAAAAAATTTGAAAACCATGTAATTCAATAAAATTAAAACGATAAGAATCGAAAGTAGAGATTTCCATTCCTGAAAAATTCAAGAAATTATTACCTAAAAATGTAAAAATTACCTTTCTCCGTATCAAAAACTTCATAGAAAAGATCGAAAAAATGGGAAAAATGTGATAATATATAGTTTCCCTTCGTGTGGAATCAAAAAATGAGAGAAAAGAAGACGGATAGAAGAGAAAATTACGGGAGAATATTTTGAAAGATTGGATAGCCAGATTGTCATGTGGAACATTGGAACTAAACATGTTGCAGATTGTAAAAAATGGGCGCGGTAGAACAGATCTTTTCAGGATAATCTAGGGTTTTAAAGCTATTTTCAGCTAGATTAGGTTTCTTTATAGCAGCTCTATGGTATCTATGCTCCAAGCCTAAACCCCGCGCCCGTCAGCTGTCGGCTGCTAGATTTACTAAATTTAGAGAGTTTGCTGCCGCCGCCGGTTCAATTACACACCGTTGACGGCGTGGTGTAGTGGTGTAAAAAAAATTTCCGGTAAATTCAGCATCCGTTCGATTCCTCGGTGGACCAAATATTTTTGGTTTTTTATTCTAAGTAGAGAATGAACTAAATTTCTGTGAAATCCAGGCGGTTAAAGTGTGGAGCGTCGAAAATTGTCTGTTTTAGTTTTCTATGTTCTTTGCATTGTGAAAAGAAGTGGTTGGAAAGCTTTTTGTTGAGAGTAAAATCCAAAATTTTCAAAGTTTTTTGTTTTGACTAAAATGCGTCTCAAGATGTTTTTTACATTTTTAAGACTATTCTGAACTGATTCAAAAGTTTTCCTTTAGTTTTTGTCGATAATGATCTGGATCATAACGGAATGTCTGAAAAACTGCTGTTTGTATGCTTCATAATTCGTTCTTAAGATTCGATCTACACACATTCTTTGCCAGAAACTATATGGGAAACTTTTTTTGAGAATCGCACCATGAAGTTTTGTTCATTAAGAAAAAAAAGATACTTGAAATTTAGTTTTTCAAACTCAAAAAATTATTGTTCCACTCTCGAAAAGTGATAATTAGGAGAAAATGTGGAAATTTTTTTGGAATTTTTTTCACGGTTTTTTGTGTCTTTCTTGCGCTTTTTTCGATTCTATCTCATATTTTTGCATCAGAACATTTAGACCCTGTTTTTGTCTTTTCCTTTTTCTTCCTCTCCCTAAATGATCATTGAAAAACGTTCAGAGATTTTGGGTCTAGATTAGATCGTTTTTGTGATTTTGGCCACGAAATAAAACGACGGAAGATGATTCTTTTTTACATTACAATGACTACAAAAACTACAAATTTTACAAAATGTCCTTAAATCAATTAAAGCTTCGAATAACTGTCAAATTATCAGAACCGGCATATTTGAGGGGTGTCCAGTGGGGTGGATAGTAGTCATCGGATGTGAATTCTCCGGTTTCCTACAAAAACCTGTATTATAAGGGCATGCTCTTCTATCGGTGCTCACCAAAATATAATCTTTTGTATATTGAATATCAGTGTAGTAAACTCGATTTCCCTTCGACAAATAGCCCATCCACCATCCGAATGTTGAATGAGCCGCTGGAATAAATGACTACAAAGACTACAAACTACAAACTACAAACCTGATATTAGCACCACGTCACAGTTAGCTTTGGAGTAAAGTAGGTCATCTGACGGGGAATTCTGAGACACATAAGCGTCTGAAGTGGATTTTGTGCCATTTCGAAGATGGTCCATAAAAGTGAAATCGTCACCAAAGAATACGGTAGTCATATGTTTTCGATGGGCGGACTCTGAGATGACAGAGACTACAAAGAATACAAAGACTACAAAGACTACAAAGACTGCAAAGACTACAAAGACTGCAAAGAATACAAAAACTACAAAGGCTGCAAAGACTACAAATACTACAAACTACAAACCTTGACTAGTCATCAATTCCATGGCACTTCTTATGAAGACCTCGTCTGCCACGTGGAAACCGACTCGGATGAAATCGCCACGCCGGACGTGGACACATGTTCTGAAAATAATTTTTTGACTACAAATACTACAAACATCAGAAAGATACTAAAAATTTGGTTTTCAAAAAAAAGTTGAGGTTTCCGATTTTTTTAAAACAAAGTTAGAGCTTAGAAACTTTTTTTAATACTACAAACTTTTGAAATTTTTCTAGGTTATCGAAAAAATGTTTAAAATTTTCAAGTTTTTTATAGTTCTTTGAATCTGTAAACTATCCCTAGTTCTTGAAAAAAAGGACTACAAAAACTACAAACACCACGAAAACCCCGGCCAACCAGATCGATTCTCAGACCGATGGTCTCTTTGTTCATATCAGATTTTCTTATGAGATCTAGATAAGGAATTACGTCAATGCTGCTTTTTTGTTTTATAAAACATCAAAATTCAGGAAATAAAAACTCACACAAACGTGGATTCGCTGGAGACCGGTAGGTAGAAAAAATGATTGTTGGGAGTTTTCAGAAATCCAATTAGTTCGTTTCGCATTTGTGAAAAGTATTTCCAGCTCTGAAATAACCCACAGGCTACAAAGACTACAAAGACTACAAATACTACAAACCTAACCTGATAATGTGTACTTTTCAAGTGTAGGTATTCATCTTTGTTGGTTTTCAGCGTACTCGGGTTTTCGAATGTGCAGCATTTTTTGTGGAATACTGTACGGCGGATTGAACGGGGGATCTTGAAAAAAAACGTTTTGATACAAGGAAAACCTCTATTACAACGGCACCTCTGATATATCGGCATCCAAACATGCGGTTTGAAAAAAATGGGGTTCATGCCGGTGTAATAGAGGTTTGGATATGTTCATTGGTATGTAAAGATTCTCGTCTTCAAACCCCTATTACAACGGCATTCCTCATACTGAAAATGTGAAGGAACCTCTAATAAAGTGGCACCCTAAAAAATTCATTGAGCAATGAGACTAGATGCCATTGTAATAGAGGTTTCAAGGTTCGTGGCGAACATTTGGTGAGTTCAGTGGAAAACCTCTACAAGAGCATTTTTTTAGAACTACCGTGCCGCTTTACTAGAGGTGCCATTCTATTAGAGACTTTATTCGAATTCAAAAACTCACACTTCCATTTATCACCATAAACTGATTCATCAGTCCCGGAATCAAATTATTCGTATCCTCCCACATCTTCTCATGATAACAATCCTCGATAAAAAATACGGGAACTCTTTGGAGCTCTCGGGCTATCGATAAAACCGATGCGAGCTCAAAAAGATGATTTCCGAGGCGAGAAGAAGCGGCGTAATCACTTGAAATGTACTTTCGAGACGTTTTATAGTTGACTAGAGCGGTTGGGTAGGGAGTTCTGAAAACTTTTGTTTGAAAAAATGAAAAAAAAATAAAAAAACTATGGGGGGACTTACTCGAGGGGGTCCAGTTCTTGCATGGCTCTGACGAGGAAAACTGGAAAAACATGGTATTGGAAATATGAATACAGACTACAGACTACAAACTACAAAGACTATAAAGACTACAAAGACTATAAAAACTACAAAAACTACAAAAGACTACAAAGGCTACATAGACTTTTTAAAGAACAAAAAACTAAAACACCAAAACACTTTAAAAACACCATAAAGACTAAAAAGGCTACAAATGATACAAATACTATAAAGACTACAAAGACTACAAAAACTAGAAAGACTACAAAAACTACAAAAACTACAAAGACTACAAAGACTACAAAGAATACAAAGACTAAACAAACTACAAAGACTACAAAGACTACACAGTCTATAAAAACCATACCTGTATAAATCAAGAGCATCCAAAACATAGGGCTTTTCAACGCCTTTTTTAAATATTTAGCAACAAAATACCCATTTTCAGTGGACGTAGATAGTTGAATTATCTCGAGCATTTTTACTTTTTTCAAAAGGAAATCAAAACCATAAAAATCAATCAATCGATATCAGGAAAATCAACAAAGCGATGCCATTAAATCACAAAATAATTATTCATCCGACTTGGGAAAACAACTGTCTCGGCTTGTCTCCGAAATCTGAATCTGTCTAAAAATCGCGGAAAATTTTTCGGAAGTTTCCACAGATGTTCCAATAGTGAGCGAGAAGGAAAACAGGTTTCTTTAGAAATTTGTGGAAGGAGAAAAAAACCATTTTAGCACGGGATCATAATGAAATATTGAGGGAATTATAGGGGAATGAAAATGAAAAAAAGTCGGAAAAAAACAGTAAAAATCAAGAAAACCGTTTTTTTTTCGATTTTGAGTGTAGTAGTGTGGTGGGGTACCGTAACTTAGTAAAAAAAACCCTACAGTAATCCTACAGTAATCCTTTTCCAAAATTATTTGGCAATTTTTCCGAACGATACAGTTCTTAATTAAAACCTACAGTAATCCTTGAAAAACCTACAGTAATGTCAAAAATTAAAAAACCGTGATTCTACAGTAATCCATGAATCATACCTTATATAATTAGAGCTTTTTGACTACTGTATTTCTTTGGATTGATGTGAACTCATTACTGTACTAATTAGATTACTGTAGTCATTGAAATTGATTACAGAACTGGATTACTGTAACTTTCGGCTGACTTTTTTTCGGAAATAAATTCTGATTACAAAAATTAGGGTGACACTGTTATTCAAATTTACCTAATTTATTATTCTGGCGGGTTACTGTATCTAGGACAGTGTTAGATTGGATTACGGTAGGCTGATAAAAAAACAAACGAGAAATATGAATCCAAACTTCAAAATTAATGAATACATTCCATATATTCAGGTCGTTCAACTTCCCATCTTACACCCATTTTTCTTCCAAAATGAAAAAAAAAACGTTTTCCGAAATGAGTTCCCCAATAAATCACATACATTTTCATCTCTTTTACAAACATTTTCTTTTTGATCTACCCGATTTGACCTCGATTATGTTTCGTTTAGGGCAAACTTATGAAGAAATGGATTTTATAATTCTGAATAGTTTCTGAAAGTTCAGGTTCTGTAATTTTCGTTTTTCAGCAGTTACAATTCTTAAGCCAATTTTATTGAAGGTTTTGAGAATATTTTTACTTATTTTCGAATTTTTTTGCTGAAAATTCATAAAACTTTGAACTGGCATATTCCGATGCCGGTTCAAAGCAATGTGTGTTCTGATCATGTTTAGTGAAAGATCAGATACGTTGAAACTATAAACATTTCGTTTTTTCGGTCAATGCCAAAAACTGACAAAAAACCACGAGATCTTTCAAACTGCGTAGATCAAATTTTCCGATTGGATGCCATGATTTTCAAAAGATAATGATCTCATTGTGACATAGACATACAAATTGTCACAATAACGGAAGAAAAATGAAAAATGAGAAGAGGGGTCAATTGGGCCATTATACTGAAAATTGGGTTTCTAGGCCGCCGAACCTAAACTCCGAAATTCTAGGCCACCGAATCCAAATTCTGAGGTTCCAGGCTACCTATTATGATCATTGTCGGTAAGGTTTTAAAAAATACAATAAGTACAATGACTACAAAAGCTACAAACTACAAAAATTATAAAATCATTTTGACGTTTTTGGCTTGTTTTCTTGGTGTTTGTTTGAGTTAGTCACCTTTTTTATGACCTCTCGTCCCTCCTTTTTTTTCTTTTTTTCTCTAACCCCTCTCTCTTTTGGTGGTCTCTATCACTCGAAAATTTCGTCACTTTTTCCAACGCACTTTTTTATTTCTTTTTTATACATTTTTGCTTATTTAAATGCTGAAATACGCACAATTTTTTCTATATTTCGTTTATTTTTCATGCGGTTTTTTTTCTGATTTATTTTTGAAAAAAACTTTTTCAGAAAATGAATTTGGCAGAATTTCCGGACAAAGTATTGAACAAAATAGTGGATAAATTAGATTTTCAATCAATGTGAGTTTTTTTTTTGAAAATTGGAAAATTTGAAAAAAAAATTAAAGAACCAATTTTTGTATGGAAAACGTTTTGGAAGCTTCAGAGGATTCTTGAAAAAAAAAATTGAATTTTTGAAAAATTTAAGGCCACCATCTATTTTGGTTTTCTAGGCCACGGAACTTCGAATTTGGTTTTCTAAGCCACCAAACCTCAAATTTGGTTTTCTAGGCCACCAGGCTCCAAATTTAGAGTTGTATGCCATCAAAACCGAAATTTGGGATTCTAGGCCACCAAACCTCAAATTTGGTTTCCTAGGCCACCGCACCTAAAATTCGGTTTTCTAGGCCACCAGACTCTCACGTTGGAGTTGGAGACCATTGGAACAAAAATTTGGAACTCTAGGCCACCAAAACCGAAAATTACAGATTAAAGGCCACCGATTTTCAAACTTGTTTTCTAGGCCACCAAACCTGATTTTTTGTTTTTTAGGCCACCTAATCCTTATTTTTCAGCCTTTGCCTTCGAAAGACTTGCCATGACCTTCGCAATTTCATCGATGACCCCACCAATTCTGTGGATTTTAAATTGGATCTCATTTCTATCACTTTATCATCAGAACAATATCAATTTTGTTTGAAACTACCCGAAAAAGAAGCTGTGAAAATTGACTACAAACTACAAGACCAATTTTTCCAAGACTTGGCGGGAATTTTGAAATTCCAAAAGTCAATTTTGAAATATTTCGAAGTGAATACAGCTACAGTATCCGAGGGCCTGAAGTCTGTTTTTAATCCCAGAATTAGAAGCAAATTTGTTCTAATTCGAACTCTAAATCAGGATTTAGTGATTGAAGTTTTATCACTGATTTGCCTGGAAAATCTGAAAGAATTGGAGATTTACGACTTGAATCAAACTCAAAATACTTGGGAATTTGACAAAATTTTAGCCTCGAAACACTGGAAAAATGTGCAGAAATTCAATAGTTTGGGATGTTATTTGGATGTGAAAGTGGAACATTTGATGCATTTGAGGAAGGCCAATTTTCATTTGAAGACTCTTTTGGCAAAGGATTTGAAGGTTTTGAAAGAGGTGAGTTGATTTGGGGATTCTAGGCCAATAAATGTGAAATTTGGGTTTATAGGCCACCAAACTTTGAGTTTTGGTATTCTAGGCCACCATTGGGTTTCTAGGCCATAATTGGGCTTCGAGGCCACCAAACCTTGAGTTTTGATATTCTAGGCCATCAAATCTGAACTAAGGTGTTCCAGGCCTTAGTTAGGCTTCTAGGTCACAATTAGATTTCTAGGCCATAATTAGGCTTCTAGGCCAACAAATCTGAGCTAAGGGGTTTCTAGGCCATAATTAGGTTTCGAGGCCATTAAACCTGAGTTATGGTGTTCTAGGCCATAATTGTGTTTCTAGGCCACCAAAATTTGAGTTTTGGTATTCTAGGTCATAATTGGGTTTCTAGGCCGCCGAAACTTGAGCTTTGCTATTCTAGGCCATGATTTAGTTTCTATGCCATGATTGGGTTTCTAGGCCACCAAATCTACTTTAAACCAATGAGTGTATATTATGGTTTGCTAGGCCTTCGAAGTTCGAGTTTGGGTTTCTACGCCACTCGTTTTGGGATTCTAGACCACCTAACCTTGAATTTAGATTTCTAGGCCATCCATCACGAACCTCGCAACTCTAGGCCACCAAACATAACATTTGTAATTCTAGGCCATCAACCCCAAATCCTCTTCCAGCACTTCCTTCACAACTCCGACAATTTTTCGTATTTCTACATTGGCTATCAATCGTTCCCTGACTTCGAGGACCTTCCGGATCTTTTAGGACCAATTTTTATTCAAAATCAAGATGATTTTGATAAGGGAAGATGGTATTATAATCTAAAAACTACAAATAAAAAATGCCTCTACATTCAACATTTTGGAACAAATGTATATTTTAGTATTTTGGACAGAGAATATGTTCCGAGAGGTGCAAAAGTTCAGTAAAGTAAGTTTAGAATTTAGAACCTCTATTATAAGGGCATACCGTTTTATGAGGGGTGCCGCTCTGTTAAGGATAGATAATTTTGGAAATCACCAACGAGTACCTTTATAATAGGGGTGCCGGTATAATAGAGGTTTCACAGTCCCCATATATCCGAACCGGATTAGTTATTTAAGTGGATTTTCCAGGTAAAATTCATCGAAAAAAGCGGTTCGTCTACTTTTTTTCTACTTTTCGGGCGGCGGAGATAAGGAAACGGCAAGATTATTATCATTTTTATGGTATTGAGAATTTTATTGGAATCTTATAAATTTTTTGATTTTTTTGATTGTTTTATTATGATAAATGTGTTTTGTTCTGGAAAAAATTGTTTTTGTTGTTCTCAAAAAAAAAAGAGATTTCGAAATTTTTCGAAAAATACAGGATAGTCTAGAATACAGTCAGTAGTTCGAAAATTGATCATTTAGCATGTTTTATAAAATTGAAGTCTGATTAACAAAAAAATCTAATCAAAATTAAAAGTTACGTATTTGATAAAAATTTCAAAAAAAACATTGTGGAATACTGAATACCGTTAAGATAAGTCTTACCAATTCCCCCTAAATTTTTCTTTTTATGAACTTTCAGACCTAAATTTTTTTGTCCGAATTGTTTGGACCCATTTTTTAAGATGAGACTTTTTTTGTTTCTTTTTATATTCCAAAACTGGAAAAAAATTAAAAGAAAAGTTCGGAATCAAAATAAAAACAGTATATTCGTTACATAAATTATCAACGTTTTGAAGCGAAAAAAACTTTGATCAAAAAAATTTTTCAAAAGGTTTCCAACCTACTGTTGAAAAAGCTTTTCAAATTTCGATACCATAATGAAAAATCGAAAATATCCAGTCAGCACTCTTCAAGTTTTTAAAAAAACTTTTTTTGTTTAATTTTTCCATAACAAAAAATTTCAAAAACCCTGAAAAAATCTTTTCCACATTCCAACAAAAATTCTAAATTGTTATGATAAATTTTGATTAAAAAATGAATAAACATTTGTGGCGTTTGTTTTTTGACTAGGCTGTCAAAACATAAACATTTTGAAATCGCTAAAATTTATAGTTCCAGAAAACCCTGTTTTGAATCATTCTAACACGAAAAATTTCGAAAACGATTACATCCCAACAAAAAATTCCATTCAAAGTTATCAATTTTCAACCGATTTATACTTTTTTCACCAAACTTCATTTCCATAATTAACATAAATTCTCACTTTTTCTCCCTTTTTTCACCCCCTATTCCCCTCTCACAATTCCATCAAACCCCCCAATTCTCGCTCCCAGTCCACAGTTATTATCACTCATTATCAGTTCGAACTGTCAAAGTAAAGTATCCACGCGTCCTTATCACCTCTTTTTTTGGTTTCGAATAGGCCAAACTGTGTTTTTTCTTCGTCCCTTCGTATTAGTTTCCTTGTCCTTTCTTTCTTCGCAATTCACTCTCTTCACTTTGAAACTATGATCGAATTCTTCTGTTTTCTAATTTCCGTCGTCATGCCGAAACCGAAAGGATTGGAGGATGTGCCCGACTTGGCCATGCATCAGATTTTGGATTATTTGGATATGAAATCTATGTGAGTTTTATGGGGAACGAGTTCGCTCAAATTGAGAGAGTTTGGCTGGAAACAGAGTGATTAAGTCCGGGATCAGGCATGACAAAAATAAAATTAGGGGTATCTCCATCTAACTAGGGAAGTGTTTGAGGACGTCACTCAAGAACGGGCTGAAAACTTGAGAACAGACTATATCGACCCTCTTGTATCCAATTTTGAAGTCAGTTTGGTTTCGATCGGCCTTTTAGTTAGGCCCTATCAGTGCAAAACGACCCTTGAATACGGTTTTGGAGTCATAAGCAGCTGACAGGTGTCTAGTAAAGTGTGCTTCAAAATGCCGATCCAACCAAACTGATTTCAGAAATGGATTCAGGAGGGTCGATATGCCCTACAAACAAATTTTCAGCCCATTCTTGAGTTACGCCCTCAAACACTTCCCTAGTAAGTCAGGTAGGGTAATAAATAAGGGAAAATCGCGTTCTACTGTAATTTTGAGTACAATTAGATAGCCTCGACCGCGACACGTTGACTATGTATGGACCGGATTCTCCTAAGCATCAGAACTTTGGGTGATGCCAATCCCGGAGCCTTACCTTGAAGTACTACTTTAATGATAATATTATCTTGACAAGTCGATTCAAAACTTAACCGCGATTAAGCCTTTTTTTATTTTTTGATGAGACCACTGAGAAGCTAGGTACTATCTATGCTCTAAGCATAAGCCCCGCACCCGTCAACTGTCGGCTGCTAGATTTCCTAATTTTAGAGAGTTTCCTGTCGGTTCAAATACACACTTTTTGTTGAAGGCGTAGTGCAGTGGTGTAAAAAAAACTTTTTGTGAAAGCCAAGAGGCATTGAGCGCTAAAAATTGTCTGGTTTATTCCAGCCCTGGGTGAGAGGTAGGATTAGTTAGTTCAAGCTTAGCCTGATATCAAAATTTGCTCCTAATAAGTGTCAGCGTTGGCCGCGTCGGCCCGAAAATGAAACATATTCATTATTTTCAACATGTTTTCAGCCTATCCCTTCAAAAAGTTTCCCGCCGACTCCATACCTTCATTGGTTTTTCGAATCTCGATTTCAAGTTAAAAAATATTGAAGTTGACGTTCGTGCCGACCAAGTTTGCCTTTCTGTCAAATCATTTTCTGCCAAGCGTTTCCATATTTATTATCGCGATGACACTCTGGGAACTTTGGTAGAGCATGATCGGAAAGAACACATAGTGGAGGACGCGATTTTCACCAAGGTTTTTGCCAGGGATTTTCAACAAATTTGGTCTCAACAAAAGTCAATTATCAAGGAATTGAACCTCAAATTCTCTGGTCCAATTCCTGAAGAAATGCTGCAAGTCTTGACAAAATCTGGCAACATTTCCGGAAACATTTGGACCAGAAGATTGTGCATCAAAGCCAACGATCAAAATTTTGTTGTGGAAATTTTGAAAAATGCAGACCCTGGAATTTTGAAGAAGATCGATATTGAAAATGACGTCGAATATACGGAAAAAGAGTTATGGACATTGAATGAAATTGTTGATTTGCCACAGTATAAAAAGGCGGAAAATTTTTTCGTGAAAGGTTTTGAATTTGATCTACCCGCCGGTAAATTTAGCCATTTTTTGAGTGCACAAGTGGTAATTATACAAACTTCGGCGGAAGAGTTGAGGGATTTGAAAGAGGTAAGAAATGTTAAATCGATTTTTTTATTATCGATTCCGACATCTTTTCAGTATGAATTCACTCAAAAATCACTTTAAACGGTGCAAAACGGCAAAGCGGGCGCAGTTGTCGGATTCTAGGTCAGCTGTGCTCGGCCATGCTTTCCAACGCTGTTTTGTACCGTTTGAAGTAAATTTTGAGCGAATTCATAATGAAAAATAAAACTAAGATAAAAAAAAACGCCCCTTTATTTTTTAATTTCGAAAATTTGCAGAAACTTCTCCTGAATCCGAACTTCGAATACCTCATGATAACCTACAGAACCCTTCACAGAATCAATCATGTACGACACCTTTTTGGCCGATCCGTCTTCGCTCATGAAATCAATCCTCAATCATTATTTTACGAATTTCCCCGTCCCAGTAACAAAATTTTGTGCGCAGGATATTGTGATTATTATATTAAGTTCGGCAGTTTTGTTCCGTGAATTTGATAGGTTTGTTTTTAAGAAACGATTGTATTTGATGGATTTTTTTTTTGGAATAAAATATATTTTGAATAATTTGATAGAATTTTTCAAGTTTTTTGTAAAACGGAAAATGTTGAAGTTCCAGAAAAATTATTCCAGAAAGCCAAAATTAACTGAAAATCATTTTCAAAAACTAAAAAAAGTTAGGGTGTTGTAAAATCGAATTTTCAGTTGGACAAATCAGAAAGAAGCAGTGAAAAATGCTGAAATATTTTTTTTTCACCTGCAAGCAGTGAAAAATGCTCAAATCCGAGCATTTGAAAAGTTCTTATCCGGGACAGTTCCTAAACGGTCTGTTCTTATAAGGAGTTGTTCTGATTTGCCCAGTTCTTCATTGACCAGTTTTGAATTGTCCAGTTTTGATTTGACCAATTCTAGTTTGACCAATTCTGATTAGGCGTAGCACCTGTAAAATCTTCATTTTTTTGAAAAACTTCAAAAAATTACATTGGAATTTGAAAAAAATACTATTTTATGCGAAAAATTTTCAAATTTTTACTTTCCTACAATTTGGAATGTAGATACTGAAAATTTATGAAATTTCGAAAAACCTTTTTTTTAATTTTTAAAAAATTAATCAGGAAAAAGATCTCTTTCACTTTTTTTTCCAAGGAAAAATGCCCAAAAATCACACTATATTCTACTTGCTTGCCCTTATCAAGGGGTCTAGACACGTCATAAAACCCCCTAATAAACCCCCAACCCCCCCCCCCTCCCCCCCAAATAAAATACCCCATTATTCAACTGTAATAATGTGTTTTCCCTTTTCCTTTCGCCCATTTCTCTCCCCATTAAACTTCTCAACAAAAAAGTACTTCCATCCCCTTCTCAACCGTTCCCTTATCAGTCATCTTTGCCATCGTTTTTGCCCCGTTATCAGTCAAAAAAAGAGAACCGAAAGACGGGGGAAAAGAGACGTGTTTTCCCATTAATTTCGGTCACTTTTGGTCAGTTCTCTCTTATTGTCAAATTTATTGATTTGACCTTTGTTTGCGGAAATTATGGAAGGCTCTAAAACGTTGACGGATATGCCCGATTTGGCAATGCACAAAATTATGGAGGAGCTCGAGATGAGATCCATGTGAGTTTGTAGTTTTTGTAGTCTGTAGTTCTGAAAGGTCTAAAATTTTGTTTACAGTTTTTTCGGCTTTTTTTCCAGTCCAAGTGAATTCTGAAAATTTAAAATGAGAAAAAAATAGTAGCTTGTATTTTTTGTAGTTTTAGTAGTTTTTGTAGTCTGTAGTTCTAAAATAGCATTTGGAAATATGTTTTTTGATGTGAATTTTGAACATTTCTTGTACTCTTTTTTAGTTTGTCTAGTTTGTATTTTTTGTCGTTTTTGAAGTCATTGAAATTTCCACAAACCCAAAATTGTTGAATATTTTATTCAAAAGTTCAAACATCAGAGTAGAAAAAGTTTGTTTTCGGAAAGAAAATTTCCGGACCTAAATGATAAGAATTTTTTGTAGTTTGTAGTAAAACTTGAATAAGTAGTTTGTAGTCTTTGTAGTTTGTAGTCTATGTAGTTTGTGGTCTTTAGAGTTCGTAGTTAGACTTTGTAGTTTCGTAGTCTGTAGTCTATGTAGTCTTTGTAGTTTTGTAGTAGTTGTAGTTTGTAGTCGTCGTGGTGCGTCTCCAGAAACTGAAATTTTGTTTTCCAAAACCCCTTTTTTTCTTTGAAAAAAAAGTAGAAAACAAATTGTAGTTTGTAGTCATTGTAGTCTTTGTAGTCTTTTTATTTTCCAGAATCTCCCTCCAAAAAGTGTCTGTGGGCCTTCACGACTTCGTAACCACCACTAAACCGGATTTCAAATTGACCAAAATCGAAATCCATATGGCTCCGGACCATATCAAAATGGTCCTCAAAGACCAAAAACTACTCAATATCGAGTTTCGTGATCATGATGATGGCTGCCTAATGTTGTGCAATTCTAAGGAGAAACTCGTTGAAAATGAGAATTTTTCGGATCTCTTTTTGAAAAATCTCCAGAAAATTTGGGCTCACCAAAAGTCAATTTTGACAGAACTTTGCCTGGATTTTCCAGAACTTTCTGAGAATTTGAAATCCATTTTGACATCCAAAAAATCTCAAATTCGAGCTGGAAAAATCTCTATTACAACTGGAAACCCTTCTGACATCCTGGATATTCTACAGTATGCCACACCGGGAGTTCTGAAAGGGATTAGTCTCCAGAATCAAGCTGGAAGTCATCTGAAAACCTTGTGGAATTTAGATGATGTGGTGCTTCTGGAGCAATGGAAAAAAGCGGAAACATTGGACACAAGTGGATTTCAATTGGATTTGCCCATTTGTCATTATGCCCATTTCTCGGCTGCTAATCTGTCAGTGACAAATGTTTCGGCAAGGGATTTGTGGATGTTGAAAGAGGTTGGTCTTCTTGGAATGTCTTGGGATGTCTCGGGATGTCTCGGGATATCTCGAGATGTCTCGGGATGTCTCGATATGTCTTGGGATGTCTCGGGATGTCACGGGATGTCTCGGGATGTCTTGGGACGTCTCGGGACGTCTCGGGATGTCTCGGGATGTCTCGGAATGTCTCGGGATGTCTCGGAATGTTTTGGGATATTGTTTTTTTTTCTTCGAATTTCCAAAAGTTGCAGAAAAATCTTGAACGTTTTCAAGTTGAAATTGAAATTTTGTTATAACTGTGGACCTAAAGGTGGACTGGACTCAATATTTTGAAATTTGAATTTCGGTCATCATCAATTTACTCAAAAACCACTCTAAAAGGTACAAAACGGCGTTGGAAAACATGGCCGTGGATTGGTGGCCTAGGAAATTAAAAAAAGAACTTGTTCACTTTTCGGATTCTAGGCTATCAACCTATATTCGGCCATGCTTTCAAACGCCGTTTTTGTTTCTTTGATTTTTAAGAGAATTGAATATTAAAAACCAAATTAGGAGCAAAAAATAAAATCTACATGGTGCATCGACAATTCAAAAAAGTTCAAAAGGGCAATAAACAATGAAAGCGAACAAGCCAAGTCACGTGAACCATTCAGTAGTTCACGTGAACCCAAACTAATTCCGATGAAGAACAGTTCTGATCGAAGAACGGGTGACCCCCGAAAATGTGACAGAGAACCAAAAAAAAACGTATTTTTTTGCAGACCCTAATCAAAAACCCGTCTGCCAAACAGTTTTCTCTCAACTATCAATTTTTGGTAGACGGCGACAGTATCCACCGACTTTTTGGTCATTCTCAATTGGATGGAACACAAATTCAATCGAACAAAGGATCGTTTATCCGGATTCCGAATGCTGATAAATCACTTTTGTACGTCTTTTATTCGGCTAATTTTGCTCAATTGTCCATTATGCAAGACCTTTTTAGAGCTTGAAATTCCGGATTTTGAGAATTTTTTTTGTAAATTTGAATTTTCTCTATGTTAGGGACCAATTTTTTTTAAAATTTTGTATGCACTGCCTTTATATTAAGGGTTTATGAACAAATTTTATACAGTAAATTTTTTAGTTCTTGGAAACTGGAATCGATGTCATTAGAGCCTTTTTTTCGATGATGGCAATCACCCATTGACGATAGTGCCGGTTGAAAAATAACATACTTATAGTCCCGAGGGAAGTATGGAGCGACATGCATAATAGTGAAATGAAAAACGACACTGAAAATGAATTTTTGAAAACTTTTTTGGGACGTTTTCAGAGTTCAATTATAGTGCCTAGCGGTGTTTTTTTTGAGCTGTAAATAATAAAAAAATTGGCTCCAGATTATTGTTTTGGAATTTTGGTAAAAAAGGGCAAAACCAAAATTTTCCAGCCGAGATGCCATTAATATTGCTTAATTTTGCGAAAATCGCCATTGGAGCCAATGCCCGGGACGGCCTAAGAAACCCAGATGGTCTAAAAATCCGTATCGCGGGGATTAAAAAAAATTTTTTTTCGTTCATTTATGTTAATTGGGCAATAAATTGAGGTTCAGTGTCAAGAAAACCTCAAAATTTTTGAATTCCCGCGCTCCGGATTTCTAGGCCATCATGGATTCCTAGGCCATCTCAATGCCCTAGGAATTGAAATTCTTGCAGAGTTGAGCAGTTTTAAGGCTAATCTTAGACTTAAATTTCTGAAAACCCACTTTGAGTATTTGGAATGGTGAACATTAAAGGAAGTACGACAATCAGAAGAGGTACATAAAAAGCGACAATTGGAACGGAAATCTGCAAGAATTCACTACAAACTACAAACTTCAAAGACTACAAACCTGAAAACACAAACTCCGGACCACTTGCCAATGCATTTTTCTAGTCTTTGGAGACAAATTGAATTTTTTCAAAGACCGACTCAACATCCAAACCAACACGATGACTATCGTTAAGCCAAAGCCTAGACGGAACCCGCAAATAAACAAAAAAATGATATGCATCAATTCCAGAGTGATACCAACAAAAAAGACGTGCTTATCATTGACCAGATACTGTAGATCAGGATACAACGTGGCAAATCGAGCCCGTGCCACGTGCTGATCTGGTACGGTATAATGAAAACTTATTATCATACACGCTATCAGTGTGATTTGATAAGTCCCAATTAGGAGTATGGATGAAAGAGCTGATAGTTTATGAGGATGATTGTAAGGTAGGATAGACTGATAGCGAAGGAAAAATAAGAGTTCGACACTTCCGGCGGTGATAAAAATTGACACGAAAACCATTATCTGGGAAAGTATTAAGCTCATTAAGAACATTCAAACTCCGTTAAAATGACGCGCGTTATTTGCGTACTTATTGTTCACGGCAATTGCTCAAAATTGAGAAAAAATGCCACAAAAACGTGATTAAATCTTCGACTAGTCGTATTCTGGACCATCAATATTTTTTCGGCCATGCTTTCAACTAATTTTCACCGTTTAGTGGCTTGAAGGAGGACTTAACTCACTCAAATCAAGCATTGTTTTTGCTTAAGAATTCTAAGCTGATCGCGATTTCCATGGCGATACTGCTTGGAAACTGCTCCGAACCGCGAAAATTGTTTTTAAAGATTGTACGAAATACATATACCGCTTCAATGAACGTAGCCTCCTGGCCTAGAAATCCCATCGTGTAGTCCAAGAGGACAACGCAACCTTGAGATTTCACCAGTTGATTCCTAGACCTTCTTATCATCTCTAACTACACAGTAGGATTCCTAGAGGATCGGTATCGGTATTTCAAACGATTTTCAAGCAAAAATTGATATCGGGATCAGCATAGAACTTTTTAGCAGAACCAATGTTCAATTTAAGTGAGTTTAGTCCTTATTTCATCAAATCATTCTAGCTCATTAGGGATATTTCAAGCGCGAACATTAGTCATGAAACTCTTTAACGAGTCTCTTTATGATGTGGTTCTGAACAAAAAGAGGGAAACTACTGTCTGAAAAATTTTAATTTTTCGGCTTCATCCAGGCACATGAAACTCATACATTAAGGCAAAAAAAGAGTCTCAAATAACTATATCAACTCATTTTTCGTGGTCTTTTGAACCGGATTTCCAGGTTTTTCAAGACTAAAAACTTACGCTTTGAGCTTCGGTACTTGTTTCAGCACCGAAAAACTGAAAAACTCGGTTAAGGATGCCATGTGGCCTTCCAATAGCAAATGGGGTGTATACCACCGGCAAGGACCCAATACTCATCATAAAATCTGTGATCATAGAACAAATCTAAAAAATTTCTGAATTTTCAAAAATCTTCAAATTTTTTCCAGTTTACCTGATAAGTTAATAGGTGCCATCGAAGACTTTTCAATTTTGTTTTCTGGCAGAATAAAATAATTAAAACACCCATAAAATTGATTGGGGTGGTTAGGACCGCTGTGAAGTGCATACTGTAGAAATACCATGTGGGCTCCACGTCGATTTTCATAATTTAAAAATTTTTATGATAAAATTATTTTTTTTTTAAATAAAAGTGAACAACATAGTAAGAGGAAGCGTCAAAATTATGTCTTGTTGAACAACCCGAGTGAAAAGCGGAAGTGAAAAAATGACGAGCAGATGAGATGCTGCCAATGAGAGAAAACAGAAGATGTCGAGGTGTTTTTCATTAGATTCAAGTATTTCTTTTCTAGTCTGTTGGGTTCGATAAACAAACGAATTTCTTGTTTCGTTGAAAAGCGTTATTCAATATTAGTATGTTTTGAAGTTACCGTAGTTCTAGAATTTACCAAAAAATTTTCGCTTCATTCATTTTGGATTTGGAAAATAAAAAAAAAATACTTGGAGGGATCGAACTTGGATGATGAGTTTACCGGAATTTTTTTCACACCACTACGCCGCCAACAGTATTCGAACCGGCAGCAAACTCTTTGAAGTTA
Organism: Caenorhabditis doughertyi; assembly: GCA_963572265.1. NCBI lineage: Eukaryota > Metazoa > Nematoda > Chromadorea > Rhabditida > Rhabditidae > Caenorhabditis > Caenorhabditis doughertyi. The sequence continues at coordinate 20,659,841 of OY751557.1, read as the reverse complement.
GTAAAACTAGCAACCGATAGCTACAGGGTCGGGGATAATGGACCTATTCACCGAATTAATCGGTGACCGTTTTTTCCGATTTATTGCCGATTTATTCCGAAAAAACTCCAGTTATTCACCCGTAAATAAGGTTCGTTTCCAGATAATGATACATGGAAAATACATGCCCCTTTAAGCTCGGGTCGACTCACGAGGTAGAAATACGCGGTCGATTTACGGGACCAACTAATTTACGATATTTTCCGAATTTTTGTGATATGAGTACTTATTTTGATTGTTTCTAACAAACGGGAAACCGTGAAAATGGGAGAAAACATTAAAAAACTCGAAAAATAACGTATATCGTAAATACGTTCCGTAAATCGACCCCGTATTTCTACCCCGTAAATCGACCCAAGCTTAAAGACGCACGTATTTTCCGGGTATCAATATCTGGAAGCGAGACATATTTTTAGGTGAATCAACTGGAATTTTTTGGAGTAAATCGGTGGTAACCGGAAAAAACGGTCACCGATTAATTCGGTGAAGAGGTCGATAAGGCTTTGAGCAAAGTAAGCGCAGAGTTTCCTTAAGCGCGATAAAATTGCCTATCAACTTCCTCAAAGTCCCATGAAAATCCAACTTCTAGAAAAAGGGGCAGGGTTGACAACGGACAAAAAATTCATAAAAACAATGCTCACAAAAAAAAACAATTAAAACATGGCAGAGGCCACTCGAGAAGCATCCCTTGCTATCATAAATTTGGAAATAGGGGTTGACGTCATCATGGATTTTCTTCTGATTATGGAAATCAGCCACAGACGATAGTGACGATTGAAAAATAACATACTAATGGTGCCAAGAAATGTGTGTACAGACATAAATAATAAGGAGATGAAAAAGGACACTGAAAAAAAAATTTGGAGAACTACGGTTTCTTTCGGTTTTGGGTGATTTTTGTGGTTTCTCAAATATTCATTTTTGGCTCAAAATCCTTCTTTTCGGGCGCAAAATCTAAATTTTTTCTTAAATTTTGTGTGTCTCGGCTCATTTTTGACGCTAACACTAAAATTTGAGCTCAAAACCCAGAATTTCTTCAACTTTTTGGGCCCTTTGGCTCAAATTCTGGCTCAAAAAACTTACTTTGAGTATTTGGAATAGTGAACATCAATGGGGCTATGACAATTAGAAGAGGTACATAAAACGCCAATATTGGAACGGAAATCTGAAAAAAAAAGACTACAAACTACAAAGACTACAAACTACAAAGACAACAAAAACTACAAAGACCACAAATGCTACAAATACTACAAAAACTACAAAGACTACAAAAACTACTAGCTACAAAGACAACAAACTATGAAGACTGCAAACTACATAAACTACAAACTACAAACCTGATAACACAAACTCCGTATCAATTGCCAATGTATTTTCCTAGTTTTTGGAGACAAGTCAAACCTTTCCAAACTCCTACTTGACATCCAAATCAACAAGAGTACTGTAGCCAAACCGATCCCCAGTCGGAAAAAACAAGATGATAAAAAAATGATATGAACTAACTCTACTATCACACACACGAAAAATACGTGCTTATCAATTATCAGGTACTGTAAATCCGGATACAACGTGGCAAATTGAACTCGAGCAGAGTCTTGATCGGGCACGGCATAATGGAAACTGATTATCATACATGTTATCAGTATTATTTGATAAGTGCCCACTAGGATTACAGATGATAAAATAGTGAGTTTATGAGAGTGGGTTAGAGGTAGGATAGCCTGATAACGGAGGAAAAATAGAAGTTCCACACTTCCAGCGGTGATAAAAATTGAAACGAAGACCATGATCTGGAAAAATTTTGTTTACTAGTTTTCTAATCTGAATGATTTTCACTAAGATCATACCAAGTTACCGTAAAACCTGTATTAGTAGTGCCCCTCTAATAGAAGTGCCCCTCTAATAATGGCCCAGGCGAGCAGTTTTAAAAAAGTTTGCCCCTTTATTAGTAGGGCCCCTTTAATAGAGGTGCCCCATTTCCAAAAAGATTTTTCCTCAAATTTTCGATTTGATGACTATAAATTTAAGATTATTGGACTGAAAATTGTCCTAAACTCGAAAAAAGTTGATGGAAACTAAAGACAAGATTGAATTTTCTTAGTTATTTTTGTCACTTTCCATAAAAATTTCCAGTAAAATCAGGTTATAAACTCAAAAATTGAAAAAAAAGTGTTAAAAATAATGGTGCCCCACTGGTAGTAGTGTTTTCCGGATGAAGAGATTGAAAAATAGTGGTGCACGCACTACAAGGGTTCCTGGGGAGTATATTCTACAAGGTATACCGTATCCAGAACCTACATTGCCTAAGAATTAACATAATCCAAATACGGTACAGTCAGATTAGAAGTGTCCTTGACTTTACCGGAAATTTTCAAAATTTTTACATTAGATTTTTGGCGCGAAATTGAAAAAAAAACAACACCGAACAACGATGCTTCGAAATGACATCAAAGCGTATTGTTTAGTGGATTTAACGAAAAATTTTCTAAAAAATTTCTGGAAAATTTTTCAGAAAGTAAGTTTCCGACAATTCTCCGGTTATCTTTTCCGGTAAATTTGTCGAAAGTTTGTTAACAGACCCGTTCAATTTTTCGGTGAGGCACTCTGGCTACAGTATCACAAAATTGTTGTCGTATATTGTACCCTGAAACAACAGTATCTTAGGATACTGTGCCTTTGATTTAAAGGCTCGGACTGAACTGGTTCTTTGAACTCATCAAAAAATTTGAAAAAAAAATGAACCAGAGAAAATTGAGCACAAAATGTTAGTCATAATCAATGACCAAAGCACATTTTCAAGAAAAAAGAAATGCGTAGAAAACGTGTCTACGCTTGTCTAGAACGTGCCGAATTTCAGGTTTTTTTTAAACTCTGACAACTCACACATTGAGCTTCTGTACTAGTTTCAGCTCCAAAAAACTGAAAAAATCGGGTAAAAATTCCGTGGGGTCTTCCAATAGCAAACGGAGTGTATATCACTGGCAAGGACCCAATATTTATCATGAAATCTGTGGTCATGGAGCAAATCTGAAAATTTTTTTTATAGAAATAATTTTTTCCACTCTACCTGATAAGTCAAAAGATGCCATCGAAGACTTTGCAATTGATTTTTCTGGCAGAATAAAATAATTAAAACACCCATGAAATTGATCGGGGTGGTTAGGACAGCTGTGAAGTGCATACTGTAGAAATACCACGTGGGTTCCACGTCGATTTTCATAATTTTTTGAGAAAAAAATAATAGTAAAAAATGCTTCAAGAAGGCGTCAAAATAAACAGAATAAATGAAGGGGAAGAAAAAAGAATGTCACGCTTCACAGATGTTGTTAATGACACCAAAACAGAAGACGTCAAGGCATAAGGTAGAAGGCGTTCTTCATTTATATTTTGTTTTGACAAAACGTTTGAAACCGACGAATTACTGTATAGTAGTGTGCCGTCCAGCGAGACAATTCTCGCAGTTCTCGTTTTGTCTCGCAATCGTCTTGCCTCGGGATCGTCTCGGCTTTTCTCGCCAAAATGATCGTCGCGTCTCGTTCTCGCAAAAGATCGTTTTCGTCCCGGATCGCAATTTCTCGCTTGTCTCGTAAAGTGCTCGCAATTTTGCGGAATGCTCGTTGATCGCGTAAAATACAGCGTTTTCTGGCCAGAATTTCATAGAAAAAAATTGGATTTCTTCGTGGATTTTCATTTTTTGATAAAAAAATTCTGTGACCAATTTTTCCAACTCTTTTTTGCCTGTCAGGTGCTGTATTTCACGCGATCAACGAGCATTCCGAGAAACTGTGAGAACGAGACGAGAATTTGCGAGACAAGCCAAGACGAGCCCGAGGCGAGACGATTGCGGGACAAAACGAGAATTGCGAGAATTGACGAGACGAGTCTCATGAATACTGTAGCGAGTCTCGCAAAATTTCTCGCGCTCGACGAGCATCAAAGCTCTCGAGACGGTGCACTACTGTATACACCGCACCACTGCAATTTTGAACGTTGGATAGTTTGCTTCCGATCATCGTATTTATAATGATGTCATGCCGAAATCTTTTTGATCTCTTTATCATCTATCAAGATTTTCTCGTTTGTCCCTAGACTGATTTCTGCCTTTATCACACATTTTGTGTTATCAATCTCTCGGCCAAATGAATATCCTTGACCATTTTTCCTGTCTTTCTTTTTTGCAATATGTTTCCAGCTTCTTGTCAAATTCATTCATCTCCACTTCGATTTGAATCCATTTTGATTTTGTATTCTCGCTATGATTCTACGGATATTGATATTGCTTTTTTGTTTTATTACTGCAACTGATTGCTGTATGGCAATGATACCACCTGATGAGGCTTATATAACTTCTACGGAGGAGCCAATGTCAAATGCTCCAACAGATACCCCTGTTACGGTGACAAATGCTCCAGATGATGGTAAGTTTTGATTAAAATTCAACGAAATTTTCAAAATCCAAAAATCAAAATCCGAAGTTTTTAGGTCGAAATTATTGAAAAAAAATTTTTTTTATGGTTTTCTGAAGATTTTTGAAGGATAAAAAGGAAATTTTTTTTTACACAGCCCAGTTGATTTTTCAAAAAGAAAAGAAGCATTTTTATTCAGATTTTTTTTCGAAAGTTTAATTTCCAGAAAAATATTTTTTTTTGGAAAATTCATTGGAAAACAGTCTGAAACACGTTTTTAAAGCAAAAATTGAATTATTGCAAAAAAAGTTCAAATTTTGAAAATTCCGCAATTTTTCCATTCTTTTTGAATCAGGGCTCAACGCTGGTTTCGAGAAGGTAACTTTCCAAAAATCCAAAAAGTAGTTTTTCATGAAATATATCACTAAACTTACTTCCATCAATTCCTTCTGACCCCTTTTTTTGCAGGGATCAAGTTTTATTCTCCAAAAGACCAAACCCTTTGTCAATTTTCTTATCATTTTCTCCATTGATATTACTAGTCACTCTTATTTTCTCACCATGAATCTTTGGATAATAATTTCGATTTCATCTTTTATCCCTCAAATCAAACCATGTATTGCTATGATACCACCGGATGGGGCTTACATTCGGGCTACTGAGTTACCTATGACTAGGGCCCCTGTTACAGTAACCCCGGTGACCGTAACAACTAAAACACCGGCCTCATTGACAACGGTTACTGTATCAACGACTACAGTAATCCCTACAACAGCTAAGCTGGTTACTGTAGATCAAACAGATAGTCAGTTCTAGTATTCTGTCCCATTCTGACAATTTATTTTCAGAATGCGAATCATGTAAAATCAGTTCTGTTGCGCCCACTGCTATGGCAACTGGTACAAGTTTCTCATCCGCGTAGGTGTAGACTACAAACTATAGACTACAAACTACAAACATTTCCAGAGAAACTGGAGCTCCCGGTGCATGTGTGAAGACAACGGCAACTTGTAAGCGAGATGATGCTCAGGTTTGCACTGAAATCAAAGTTTTGGTACTGTAGCTGTGGGGTTTTACGGTAGAAATATGTAATTTCAGACAACTACTTCAACTGAATCAGTTGTTCTGGCCACTTCTACGGGCGCCAATGTGAGAGAAGCGTCGGCAAGCTTAACCTGTGAGAGTGATGGCTTATATTCTAACGATATGACGTAAGCTTTATCACAATTTTAAGATAAAAATTGGATTTTCAGAACATCAAGAATTGGTCAACCTCCTAATCGTAGGTTTTGGTTTTTATTGATGGTATCAGTGATCGTTAATATTTCAGCATGTACAACATGTGATATCAATACAATTGCGCCAATTAGTATGGTCACAGGCACAAGCTTTTCTGCCATGTAAGCTGGAAAAATTACAAACTACCATACTTGCCGGGCCGGGCCTATGGAGAAATTTCGACTCTTTACGGCTTTCGTGGTCCCAAAGCCAAAAGACTGGTCCCGAAAAAAAAAGCTGGTCCCAAAAAAGTGAGAAAACTAGTTCGTGGAGTAGACTAGTACCACAAAAATTGAATTGGTCCCAACGGACACAGGTTTCCATCGAAGGAGGCTAGTCCTAAGAAAAGACAGACCAGTCTTTTCTAAAGCTCTTGGGACCAGTATTTTATTAGGACCAGTCTCATCCAATGGGTCCAGTCCACTTCGGGACCAGTCTTAACTTTTTGGGACCGGTTGAGCCGTAAAGAGCCGAAATTTCTACCGGCTCGGTAGAAATTTCCGGAGTTTAGCACAAAATAGGTTTCGCATTTCACATGTTTTTTCGCTGTTTTTCACCTTCTTATTTGACCTATGTTTTCTAGAAGAAAATTTTCAACATTCTTTAAATATGAAAACCCAGGATAAGTTTCAAAATTGAGCTGAAAATTGAGAAAAACGAGCTCGAAAAATAAAATTTCTTGAAACCCGAGCCGGGCCAACTTTTGACAAGTATGCAAACTACAAACTACACAATGCAATTCCAGGCAAACTGGAGTCCCGGGCGGCTGTGTTGAGACGACGGTGATGTGTAAAAGAGATGATGCTCAAGTATGTACTGAGATTAAGATTTCGGTAAATACTGTAGTTCAAGGTTACGGTAGCAGTTGTAAATTTCAGACAGCCACATCAACTGGCTCAGTTATTCTAGCAACTTCTGCAGGGACAAATGTGAAAGAAGTTTCGACAAGCTTGACTTGCGAAAGTGATGGTTCGTACTCTAACGCCATGACGTAAGTGATACTTTTTAACAAATTTTTGTAAATTTTTGAAATGTAGGACTTCTCGAATCGGTCAACTTACCTGTGAATATACTTGCACCAATCGTAAGACCCTCCCATCTTGTTTTTTGTTTTATAAAAAGGCCGTTTTCAGTTTGCACAACTTGCAATATCAAACTCATTTCACCAACTGGAATACCAACGGGCACTAGTTTCCAATCCATGTGAGTTCTATGAAAAAACAGAAAATTCCAAAAATATCAACATCAGGGATAACACTGCTCCCGGTGGTTGTGTAGAAACTTCAGTGACTTGCCTACGAACTGATGATCAGATATGTTCGAGTATTGTTTTAACAGTAAGAATACAAACTATATAGACTACAAACTACAAAAAATATTGAAGGCAGCCACGGCGAACGGTCCTGTAGTTCTTATGAATGCAATGGGAACTATGGTAACTCAGTCTACAGCTTCATTGACTTGCAAAGCTGATGGTACATTTTCAAGTGGAATGGCAACAGGAATAACTGCATTGACTTGTGGTTATACTTGCAAACCACCTCCATGTAAGTTTACTCTTAGAAAATCAAGTACATGAAAATATGAAAAATTCTGATGCAATATCTAACAATTTTTTTTAAACGAAACGTTTTTTTTTCCAGATATTTTTTTCCCTAAAAATCGCTCTTGTTTATTTTTTTATGCTAATTCCATTGCGCACGAAGAAATTGCTTGAAAATCAAAATCGCGTCCAAAATAGCGCGTTACAGGTTGACGGCCGCGGTCGTCTGGCCTAGAATTCCACAGCGTGGGGTCGTTTTCTCAATATTCTTTCAGCTTTCTCTCATGCAAAAATCGAAGAATATTGATGTTTTTTTTTTACAAAAGCATGTGAAATGAACAAAATAAAGACGAAAAATGTTGAGAAAATGGCCGCGCGCTGTGGAATTCTCGGCCAGACGGCCGCGTTGGCATCGACCTGTAATGTGCGATTTTGGGCGCATTTTGGGTGCTTCAGAGCGATTTTTGAGCAATTTCTTCATGCGTGATGAAATCAGCATAGAAATGAAACAAGACATGGAAATTAAAAAAATGTGACTATAGACCTCCTTTAATGATTACAGATAACTTTTGACGTAACCACATGGTAATTATTTCCAGAAAAAGTGTTTCCATCTTTGGGTAATAATTTTTTAATGAACGGGCACTTTCGAATGAGGACTCATTTTCCAAAAAAAAATTCTTTGAAATTTCAAAATTTCAGCGTGCACTTCATGTGACATCAATGCAGTTGTTCAAACGCCGCCAACGGGGTACAGCTATTTGATTGCGTAAGTTTCAGGCCTATACAAATCTTCCCTTACTAGGAACTTCAGTGAACTCGCCGATCTAGAATAAGCTGAAAATTGACGCACATACTATATCTACCATGCTGAATCCATTTCTGAAGTCAAAATTTGCTAATGACGTTTCTAGGTCATAATTTACTAGACCTCCTTTCCAGAAATTTCATATTTTCTCAACTTCCAGAGCTTTAATAGTCGTAAAATTGAGTATTAACGGTAACTGGAACACTCCCGACTATTTCCTGATACTTTTGAAACGTTTTCGAAAAAAAATTTTTGAGCTCAAAAGTTTTACAAGTGTCCCATGGTCTAGTAGACCATGACCTAGAAACGACATTAGCAGATTTTGACTTCAAAAATGGAATCAGCACGGTCGATATAGTATGTCCGCCAATTTCCAGCTCATTCTAGATCGGCGAGTTCAGAGATGTCCCTAGTGAGAATGTTTGATGCTCTTTTTTTTCGTGGATGTTTTCCGGTATAATCCAAGTCGGCTTAACCTCCATTTGATTATGAAACTTCTTTTGGAAAGTTTTTTTCTGCGGACCGCTTTGGGACCGTGATTTTGTAATTGGGTCCATCATTTTATACAGTAGCGAGCATAAGTCAGTGTACCTTCAGTTTTTGGTCAGCAACCATATTCCAAGGTATCCGATCGGGCTAAAAAATTTTGTGTGGACACCTGAGATTACTAGGAACATAATCCAAATTTTTTTTTCGAAAAAAAAAATTTCATAAAAATTTTTTGCGGTGACGAGTGCCGCAGGTGACCGTTTTTGAAACTTTTTTTGGGTCAACTGGAGGTATTGTTTTTTCTGTGCCAAAATGTTGCCCCAAGTCCAAGTGAACAAATTCCGTAAAAATATCAGGGATGCCGCCTTCGTCCGTGACCTTATTTCAGTCAACATCCGAACAGTGGCTTTTGTACCGGTCAGGATATCTCGGCTGAAAGTGTTTCAAATGGGCCAAAAATTTGAGAAAGGGCCACTTTTGAGGTCCTGAACAAATTTCTATAAATAGATTTGGGTTTAAAGAAAATTCATTTTTTGACTTTTGTACTGATTTTGGATGATTTTGAAAATCAACTGAAATGTCAAAAAATGAACTTTCTCTAAACTCGAGTCTATCCATAGAACTTTGTTCAAGACCTCGAAAGTGACCCTCTCTCAATTTTTTAGCCCATTTGAAACACTTTCAGCCGAGATATTCGGCTCTGTTCAAATGTCCCTGTTTGGATGTTGACTGAAATAAGGTCACGGACGGAGGCGGCATATCTGATATTTTTACGGAAATGGTTCACGTGGACTTGGGGCAACATTTTGCGCCAAAAATATTGATACCTCCAGTTGACCAAAAAAAAGTTTCAAAACTGCTACCTGAAATTTCAGCAGTCATCACAAAAATTATTCAGGTCAAAAACATTTTTTCGAGAAAAAAAAACTGGGATCGTATTCCTGGTTCATTCAGGAGTTCCCAAAAAAAATTTCATCTCAATCGATCAATTTTGAACAGAAATATTAACGAAAAACCGGAGGTACACTGACTTATGCTCGCTACTGTATTTGGAACCGTCATTTTTTTGGGGTCCGTGAATTTTGAACATCACCCACATCTCGTATAAAATGATATTATGTCAGCTATAGCCTTCTTTGTTTGATACCTGAAATGTTCTGAATCATCTGCTTTTCAGCCAACAACAGTTTCCCGGTGGCTGTTTACGGACACGAGTGACATGTAAAAGCGATTCAGGTGCGATCTGTGCTTCTATCGATTTTGCGGTATGTTCATTGAAAAAACCAGTCAACACAAATTCCAATTTTAGGTTGCCTACAATAATGGAAATCGACTCATTTTAGGCACAGGCGGGGAAGCACAGGCCTCACGAGTTTTTGTATGCGAAGCCGATGGAACATACTCTTTTGGAAGTTCCACGTGAGTTGGAGAAAACATTTTTGAAAGAATTGAGGACTTTTTTTTTCTTTAAGATATGGAATCACTGCAATAACCTGCCAATTCGATTGTTGAATGTCATTATGATGTCGCACCCGAAATTGTTTTCGATCTCTTTATCAAGTTTTCCTCCCATCTATCCCTAGACTGATCCCTGCCTTTATCGCATTTTTTGTTATCAATCTATAAGCTAAACCGATTTATTCGTGATGTTTCTAGTTTCCTGTCAAAATTCTATGTTTGTACTTTTGATCTGATTTCAATAAAGCTGATGTAGTCGCTATGAATATTGGTTGTTTTCATGTTTTAATTGTTTTTTATGCCCTTTTCTTTATTTCTTACAATCAATTCATAGCAGAAACACCTCTAGAAGCATTCAAATTATCTTTAACCATCAAAAATTTTGAAATGGGAGTTGACGTCATTATCGATTTCCTTCTAATGGTAGAAATCAGCCATTGACGGTAGTGACGATTGAAAAATAACATACTTAGAGTGCCAAGAAATGTGTGGATAGAAATACATAACAGGGAGATGAAAAAAGACACTGAAAATGAAAAACTGAGGATTTTGAACCAGTGTGTCTCAAAGTTAAAATTTCGTCAAATTTACCCAAAAAATAAATAGAAAACTTGATAAATTTACGGATTTTTCCCGGTAAATTTTTTTTCGGTGATTTTTTTCCGGTAAACTTTTTTTGGTAAATTTTTGGGAGAACGAAATGTTCATGAAATTTTTCTCGGTAATATTCCGGTAAATTCTTAAGGTAAATTTTTCCGTTACATTTAGCGGACAATACATATATCGGAAAACATTCTTCTAGGAAAAATTTTAATAAATTTACGAATTTTTTCCAGTAAGTTTTTCGTGAATTTTTTCAATAATTTTTTTTGTTGATAAAAGCTCAGTAATTTTTCGAGAAGAATTTAAAATTTTTTCCAGTAACTTTTTAGCTTTAAAAAAATCAAATGACGGAGCTCCGAAATTACGCTAGTGCGCATTGTTTAGCGGAACACCGATCAGTTCTCCGCAAAATCTACCGAACTTTTTACCGAAAATTTTTTTTGAAAAATAAACAGTGAATTTTTTTTCCGGTAAATTTTCCGGTAGCTCATTTTGGTAAATTTTCCGGTTAATTTTTCGGTATATATGGCATTCAGGTCATTCAAGTCAGACTATTTCTTCCTAATTTACAGTTTAAAAAATATCAAAAATCACTTACTTTGAGTATTAGGAATCGTGAACATCAAAGGAATCACGACAACCAGAAGAGGTACATAAAAAGCCACAATTGGGATACAAATCTAGAAAATAAAAAACTACAAACTACAAAAGCTACAAACTACATACCTGGTAACACAAACTCCGTATCAATTGCCAATGGATTTTCCTAGTTTTTGGAGACAAATCGAATCGTTTCAAGCTTCTACTTGACATCCAAATCAACACGATTACTGTAGCCAATCCGATACCCAGTCGGAAAAAACAAGATGATAAGAAAATGATATGAACTAGTTCCACTATCACACAGACGAAAAATACGTGCTTATCAATTATCAGATACTGTAGTTCTGGATACAATGAGGCGAATTGAGCACGAGCTGCGTTTTGATCCGGAATGGCGTAATGAAAACTGATTATCATACAAGTTATCAGTACAGAATTATAAATACCAATTAAGATTAGGGACCAGAAAATTGTGAGTTTATGGGAATGATTATGTGGTAGGATGGCTTGGTAGCGGAAGAAAAACACAAGTTCCACACTTCCGGCGGTGATATATAGTGATACAAATACCATAATCTGAAAAGTTGTTTACGAAAAGCCCGAAAAAAGTCTCTAAAAACCGAGCTTTTCAGCTTGTCTCAGAATGGTTCGTTTTGTCCTTAACTACAGGGTGGCCCAAAAGTATAGGACACTTTGATTTTGCTATATTTTCGAGAAATTGTACTGAACATATGGGAAAAACTAGAATAATTGGTGACATAGGCTCTGTTAATTAGTTTTTTGAAGATATATCCTCAATTTAAACTTTTGTTCCCCAAGGAGCATTCAAAAGGTGCAAAAACCAAATAGGCACTGCGGCGCTGGTTGTCATAGCCTAAACACAAGTTGAAATTTATCTGATAGGGTCTTAAAATAATTTTATGAAACCTAAAAATTACCCTTTATGTTTATATTTTTTTTTTCATGGACACTGAAGTTCAATGAAAACAGATATGAGAGAAAAATGATTCCAAATTCATGAAAAAGTAGCCATAGTGGAAATTTAGTGGTAGATACCGTGGTGTCTAGGAGCATCGTATTCTTCAGGACAGAACAAAAAACGACTGACTTGTAATGCTTCCGAAATGCCTCCCGGGGTTTTAAATGAGTGTAGTGTCAAAAGTTAGACCCCTCCTAGGTAAGAACTTTCCGCTAGTCAAAAGTTTGCCAAAACACCTATCCGCGGATTTATCGATCGATATTGAATTTGACAAAAATTTCAGTTATTAGACCGTATCTCACTCAATTTTTGAGATTTTTCGATGGTTAAAGAACTAAATTGTAGAACAAAATGTGATACAACTTTCAGTCAACTGGGTCAAAATAATTGGAAAACGTCTAGATAACGAAAAATGTCCCCAAAGTCAAAGTAAAAAATTCAGCTCCTTAAATTCGATATGCGGGTTGTTTCATTCAATGCTACGTTTAAAATAAAGCCCAGGTGCAAATTTTGAGGATAGGTTGTCAAATTTTTGACGGAGCTAGGAGCCCAAATATAAGCCCGCACTGAAGATTTCACTGGGCTTACTGTGGGCTATGGTCATTTGACACCTTAAAATAATTTTTTATAACTTAAAATGAAGTTTCCGATCAATTCCAGGTTGAAAATTTGAGTTTGGAAATTTTGAGTTTTTTATGAAAATTTTTTCATCAACTTTTTGAAAACTTTGAAAATTGGATATTTTGCCTGGAATTGATTGGAAACTTTATTTTAAGTCATAAAAAACTATTTGATGACGAAATAACGCCTTGAATCCATCAAAAAAGGTGATAAATGACCATAGCCCACAGTAAGCCCAGTGAAATATTCAGTGCGCGCTTATATTTGGGCTCCTAGCTCCGTCAAAAATTTGACAACATATCATCAAAGTTTGCACCTGGGCTTTATTTTAAACGTAGAATCGAATGAAACAATCCGCATATCGAATTTAAGGAGCTGAATTTTTCACTTTGACTTTGGGGACATTTTTCGTTATCTAGACGTTTTCCAATTATTTTGAGCCAGTTGACTAAAAGTTGTATCGCATTTTGTTCTACAATTTGGTTTTTTAACCATCAAAAAATCTCAAAAATTGAGTGAGATACGGTCAAATAACTGAAATTTTTGTCAAATTCAATATCGATCGATAAATCCGCGGATAGGTGTTTTGGCAAACTTTTGACTAGCGGAAAGTTCTTACCTAGGGGGGGTCTAACTTTTGACACTACACTCATTTAAAACCCCGGAAGGCATTTCGGAAGCATTACAAGTGATATATTATTAAAACCCCCTTTTCAACAAATTTTGTTGGTTTTTGATTTCTAAAAAGTGTTTGCTAGTGAAATTCTAATGACACTTTCAGACCACATCCAACTAGCGCCGCACCCTTCCAACGGCTCAACACTTGAAGTTTTCTGGGAGTTCGCACTTTATTTCGGGTTTCGACAATAATTGAATTAGACAGACCCTATAATTGGCTATCTCCAAAAAAAAATTTCTTGAAATTCTAATAAGCGGTCTGGATAATACCCAGTTCCAAAATATGCCAAATTAGGCCTGAAATCGACAGTCGGTGTGATAATTCCATGATTTCTCAAAATCTACAAGAGAATGAAGATATTGTTTTTGTGAGGCTTCTATATGAGTGATTAACTTTCGAAAAAGTGATTAACCTTCTGAAAAAAAAGATTGGAGCGATAGCGACAACAGCGTCCTATACTTTTGGGCCACCCTGTAGAGTTTTGAAATTTCGGATTTATCGTAAAAACTCCATTAAACCGGCATGCCGCTCTATACCAAGTTACCTGGATCGCTGCAATTTTCTTTGAAGTGCTCTTTTATTGAAGGTGCCGTTCTATTTTTGTGAGCGAACATCTGCGTTCCGTTTTATTAGGAAGGCCGTTCTATTAGAGGTGCCGGTGTGTTCGAAGATTTGCGCTATCTCCTCTATTACAGAGGCACCTCTTATAGAACGGCACCCCCTTCCTTAACAAGTGCTTCCAAAAGAACAGTTGCTGTTCTTGAGTTTCAAAATTGTTTTTTCTCTCAAAATTTTTTCAAAATTTTTCATATTTTTCATAAAAAAGGATTGTTGTTTATAAAAAAAAATTTTTTTTCATTTTTTATCTCCAAAAAATTCGAAAAACAAAAATTTTAGATGTTCTAACAACATTTTTGAAAAGTTCATTATAATTTCCAAAGAAAATCGCAGAATCTCTATTAAAACGGCACAAAAACAGAGCGGCATGCCCTTCTAATTGAGGTTTTCCGTCACAATCTTTTAATAGATCAAAATCATTCTTTGATCAGACATTAAAAAAGAATTGAACCGAAAATAACTTGGCTACAAAAAATTAGTCATTATGAATGACAAAACCACAAAGCAATGTATGATGTGTCTTTGGATAGCTTTAAATGGCCAAAAAACCGTCTTAAGCTTGAGACCTCTATTAGAAGAGCATGTTTTTTAATTTACGCTCTTGTATTAAAAGGAGCTCTTCTAATAGAGAACTGCGTATGAATTAGGAAGTTTTTTAATACATTTTGAAAGTCTTAAATTTATATTTTTTGTGCATTTTTTGCTATCAAAATCCATAAAACTCACACATTGGGCTTCTGTACTAGTTTCAGCTCCAAAAAACTGAAAAAATCGGATAAAAATGCCATGAGGCCTTCCAATAGCAAATGGGGTGTATATCACTGGCAAGCACCCAATATTTATCATAAAATCTGTGGTCATGGAGCAAATCTAAAAAAAATTTTTTATGAAAACAAATTGTTTTTCCACCCCACCTGATAAGTTAACAAGTGCCATCGAAGACTTTGTAATTGATTTTTCTGGCAGAATAAAATAATTAAAACGCCCATAAAATTGATCGGGGTGGTTAGGATTGCTGTGAAATGCATACTGTAGAAATACCATGTGGGCTCCACGTCGATTTTCATAATTTTTTTTTCAAATTTTCAAACTAATAGAAAAAAAATAGTAAAGAAAAGGTGTAAGAATGAACGAAACAAGTGAAGAAGAACACAAAGAATGTCACGTTCCACCGATGATTTTAATGAGGAGAAGAAGCAAAAGACGTCAAGGGTAGAAGATGTTGTTCATGTTTTTTTTTTGATCGGATTTTCAGGAAAAATAGGGATTTCAGATCGAAAATCACTTCAAAACTTTGAAAAAATGAGTTTTAAAGCAGGTTTAGACCGGTTTGGGCCTCATTTTAGGCCATTTTCATATTTTTTATAGTTTTTATGAAAAATATTTTTTCATCATGACTAATTTTTTGTGTCCAAATTAATTCCAGTTCAATTTTTTTGACGCCCTCTGGTCATAGAACTAAAAAATTTGATAGAAATGGCGGAAAGTTTACCGGTAAATTTTTGATGAATTCACAGAAAATTTACCGGTTTATTTTCCGGTAAAAAATCAAAAAAATTTGCCGCTAAATATTTGGTGAATTTTAATAAGAACGATGCTCCGATATTACGTTAGTACGCATTGTTTAGCAGAATTACCGATGGTTTTTATGATGATTTTTCCGGTGATATAAGACAAGCCAAATTTCAAAATTTTTTCTTCTCGCCGGAAATCTCTTATATTCATTACGAGAATGGGTTTTCCCAACATTGTAATTATTTTGTGTTTTCACTTTATTCAGGGGCAAAAACATGACTTTTAGACGATTTCCGTCACTTCTGAAAGTTGCACTATGTTGATGGAAACTTGAAGACAATTATCTCATACTTGTTTGTGTTGAAATAGTTTCGGCTTGCTATCTTGGCACAATATCTTTATTAGGTCACAAATGAAAAAGAAATTCAATATTTAATTGGAAAGCAATGCCCCGAAATCGGAGTAACTCCAATTATGGGAAGGAAGGGAAATGTACAAAAAATTACGTGGGAAAAATATTCCCAAAGTCGTAGTGACTACAGTTTCGGGAAAACGGAAAAAAAAATAAATATTAAAGTTTTCTCCGTGACCTTTCTCTCGTCCACAATAAATCCCCAAACTGTAGTGACTCCAATTACGGGAACAATGAAAATAGAGAAAATTGGCGATAGTGAAGATTCATGCTTTTAGAGATTTCCAGCCATTGCTTAAGCCTTTCTGAAAAAAACGGCTGTAAATTCTGTATATATTTATGCATTGAATACCTGTTCTCATACCGTCGAAAATGGAGGAACAAAACGGGAAACATATCCAGTTAATATTCAAACTGCAATTATCTGAATTTGGGTCACAAAATTCATACCTTTTCAGCCTTATAGCACTCTTCAAATTGGCAAACTCGAGAGAAACCAGAGAAAAAACAATCAATAAATTTGAAAAAAAAATTAACAACGTGGATTTCATTTCACGTGATTTCCTTCAAAATTTTCTTTTATAGTTTATTGATTGTTTTTTCTCTGGTTTCTCTCGAGTTTGCCAATTTGAAGAGTGCTATAAGGCTGAAAAGGTATGAATTTTGTGACCCAAATTCAGATAATTGCAGTTTGAATATTAACTGGATATGTTTCCCGTTTTGTTCCTCCATTTTCGACGGTATGAGAACAGGTATTCAATGCATAAATATATACAGAATTTACAGCCGTTTTTTTCAGAAAGGCTTAAGCAATGGCTGGAAATCTCTAAAAGCATGAATCTTCACTATCGCCAATTTTCTCTATTTTCATTGTTCCCGTAATTGGAGTCACTACAGTTTGGGGATTTATTGTGGACGAGAGAAAGGTCACGGAGAAAACTTTAATATTTTTTTTTTTTTCCGTTTTCCCGAAACTGTAGTCACTACGACTTTGGGAATATTTTTCCCACGTAATTTTTTGTACATTTCCCTTCCTTCCCATAATTGGAGTTACTCCGATTTCGGGAAGCTTGTTTCTTCTCAATTCCTACCTCTATCTTTTATTGTTGACCTAATGAATATATTAAAATGATAATCTCAGGTTGAAACAAAATAAAATAACAATACGAATGTGGCATGAATGTCTTCGAACTTACATCATATCTGGCCAATTTCCAAACATGACGAAAAGTAATGGTTTCCCGGTAACTTTGTGATTTTTTGAGTTGTTATACGAAAAATCCGCTATTTTGGGGAAAACGCCCAGATAAGAAACAATTTTTAGAATTTCCGGCGAGAAGAAAAATTTTTGAAATTTGGCTTGTCTTATATACCGATATATTTTTGAAAAATTACCGGTATCTTTCGCGTAAATTTATCGAACCTTTACCAGTACAATAAATGTTCAGCTCGAGCAAGGTCATAAGGAGCTGGATCGTTGAAAACTTTTACCAAATCTTTATCAAATCTTCACCGATAAATTTACCGATGGTCGATTTTTTACCAAACTTTTTCTAATGAATTTACCGATAAATTTATGAAATCTTTACCAATAAGATTTTTCAGCACGAACAAGTTTTCAGCACGAGCAAAATCATCTTTTGGGTTCTAGTGCAAGGCATTTATTGATCGATAATGAAGGGGATGACAATAAAAGATTGATTGAATGAGATTAATGCCCAATTCTGTGCGTCTTCCCAGAGACTACGCACCATAAAGCCCACACAGCGTACACAAGGTCAGCGTACAGTGAGCACTATAAAAGGAGGGGAGATAGACTGTACAACCATTCATTTGACGTCTTCTAGACTCTCCTCCGTGTAGTGTCTACCCTGTCTTATTATCAATTTTCTGTATTCTTCTTTTCTGTCAAATTCATCTCCCAAAATGAACACTGAAGAATTCAAAGAAGTGATCCGCAGTCTCCAAATCAAGTTGATCTGCGAGAAGGCTGAAAGTCAGTCAAGAGAGAGCAAGTTGAAGACTCAACTGGAGGAATCGAAGGCTGAAAATGATAAATTACGAGAGGTTTTGGAGCAAAAATCAAGCCGAAAAGGAGGATCCTCCATGGAATCAACTGAAGAAGAACCATGTTCCAAGAAGCCAAAAATGAATCTTGAGGAAACAAAATGTGTTTTGGAATGCACTATTTGTATGTTCCCATATGATAGTAGTTATCATTTTCCACATATTCTTGGTAAGTTTTTGTTTTTTTTTGTTTGAAAAATCATTTTAATTTTTTGCAGACTGCGGCCACTCCTTGTGCAAAACTTGCATTCACATTCTGGAAGAGCAAGATGTCAAATTGTACGGATCATCGGAATTTCGGTGTGTCAAGTGTCCATCATGCAAGCAGAGCACATACAGAAGACTCAATGAGGATTTTTTGAAAAATTATGCACTGGTTCCTCAATCTGTTTAATAATTGTTTTGTTATCTTTTTTGTAATAATTGTTTTTAATTTAATAATAATAATGAAGTTTTTTTTTCAAATTGACTTGTTTTCTTTGTACGCTTTTCGTTCCGCAACACTCTTTTTGTTATCGATTTTCCAACAAAAATAAAATATCTTTATTCAAAAACTCAAGGAAAAATTTGTAATATTGATGTCTGAAATGTTCGATAAATTCACAGAAAATTTACCGGTATATTTTCCGGTAAAAAACCAAAGAAGTTCACTAGTACGGTAAGTTTCAAAGGTACGGTAAGTTTCAATAACAAAGATGCTCCGATAGTCCGCACTGTTTAGCAAAATTATCTGTGAGCGTTTTGATAAACGACAAATTTACCGGTGAAACTATCCCGGAAGGTTCTCGAATTAAGTTTTCATCGGTAAGTTATCGATAATTTATCAATAAATTTTTGACAGTTTACAGGTAAGTTCTCGATAGTTTACCGGCAAAATTTTGATAATTTTCCGGTAAATTTTTTGTAAATTTATCGAAAAGCTTTGAGCACACTATACTTTCAGGAAAGAGTTATCTCGGCCTAGATAATGCCCCACTATTACAGGTTTTACGGTATTCCACCTTTCAGGCAGAAAAAAAAATGTTTTTCGAAATAAGTTCACGTGAAAAAATTTAATTTTTTTTTAAACTTTTTCCTACAAAAATGATTTTCCACGCATTGTCCGACCCCCACGTGGAATCCCCGAACTCTATTTTCCCCTTTTCCCCCCCAAAAATCAATCGATAAAATCGACAAAAATTTTCCGAATCATTACCACATCAATCTCCTCTCTCCACTGCGTCTTCTACGGACTACTGTCAAAAAAAGCGATTCAATAATCAGAGAGCAGCCGCCCCGGAGAAACGAAAATAGAGTAGATAATCAATGGATTCATTTCTATATCTTCTCATATCTTCGCTCCTCATTGCCGCTGGAACTTTTATTGTGAGTTTTTTGGGGCAGAATTTTTTAAGAAAAAGTTGAAAAATTTGAGAAAAATGTGTGGCAGTTCGATTTTCTGGCAATTTTTAGAGTTCAAAAAGAACATGAAAACAGGGCGTCTCCACAAAATTTTTAAAAGAGGTTTTTTGGAAAAAAATTATTGCTAAAATCGAGTTTTTCGGAAGAAAAAAAAGCTCGATTTTCCGTATAATTTTCTGCAAATTTTTTGTAGTTTGTAGCTTATAGTATGTAGTTTGTAGTATGTAGTTTGTAGTTTTAGGTATGTAGTTTGTAGTATGTAGTTTGTAGTTTGTAGTTTGTAGTATTTTGTTTGTATTTTCTAGTAAGTAGTTTGTAGCATGTAGTTTGTAGCTTCCGTAGTTTGTAGTCCATGTAGTTTTTAGCGTTCTTATATCTCCTGCTTTTCATTAGCAAGTTTTTTTTTAAGTTTTAAAGAACCAGTTTTTTTTAGGAAATTTTGAAAATCCTAAAATTTTGGAGCCTTACTTTCTCTTTTGTTTTTGAAGAAAATTTCGAACAGTTATAAATTTGTAGTTTGTAGTATCTGTAGTATTTGTAGTCATCCAATTTTCAGGTATGTGGAGGCAAGAAAAAAGGCAAGCCCAAGCCAAGTGCCGATTCGACTAAAATTCCACCTGGACTTCAATCCAAACCTATTGTTCCAGTTCCTCATATTCTTCAGGTTCCGAAAGATTACAATCCTTGTCAAAATGCTCTCCAGAAGCCGTCAGATGCTCCAGATCAAGAGAATAAACCCGACGCCGTGAAATCAGCCGAAAAGAAGGAGAAATCTGGGAAAAAATCGAAAAAATCCGAGAAAAAGTCGTCTAAAAAATCGAAAAAGTCTGAAAAACGTTCGAAAAAGGATTCTAAAAAGTCTAAGAAGTCGGAGAAAAAGGCCGTAAACAAGACACAATCCACTGAGGATAAGCCTGAAAGGCCTGAGAAACTGACGACGGAGGAAAAGGCACCGGAGAAACCAACGACTGAGGCTACAAAGGACCAGACACCGTCGAAAAGACCAGAAGGGGTACGGTAACTTATTTTGTAGTTTTTGTAGTCCATGGGAGAGGGTACTGTAGTGTCCTAGAACAATAAGGGTACTGTGGCATTAGGTTTTTATAGGGCTACCGTAATCTTAAGACGCAGTGGGATACTGTAGAGTTTGATTCCTGCAGTCTTAGGTTACTGTAGGTCTACGTTACTTTTTTTCGGAAAACACTGTGTATCCAGGAAACGGGTTTTCTAGATTATTGTAGTTTTAGGATACTGTACTTTCAGAATACTGTAGTGCTAGATTACTGTAGTTCTAGAATACAGTAATCTGCCATTTTTCCAGGTCGCCGAAGTGTCCAACCCAATTGTGACACCTGAAACCGATGAGTTTCCAACATTGGAGGATGATGCGGAGAAAACGAAAAAAAGTGATTTGAAAGACAAAAAAGACGAGGAAAAGAAAACAGAGAAGGATAAGAAAAAGTAGACTATAATTGAATTGGATTCGGTAGAAAATAAATGATTTTTTGCATTTTGTTTCAGTTTTCGCTTGCCAAACATGGTTCTAAAACTACAGTAAACTTGTGGTACTGTAAGTACAGAATTGAGACTTTGCAGAGCTACAGTATTACTGGCCAAAATCACCTGAAGTTTTAGTAAAAATACTGTATTCTGAAATTTACAGTATTCGAGTTCTACAGTATCCCAGAACTTCAGTACCCTAAAACCACAGTATCTCAAGAATCATCCCAAATCTACAGGATTTGAGGGCTACAGTATTCTGGAGCTACAGTATCTACTGCTTTCTCTAACTGCAGAATCCTGCTCCTAGAGTATCCCGAACCTACAGTACCCTATAACTACAGTACCCTAAATTTACAGTATTCGAGAGCTACAGTATCCTAAAACTACTGTATCTACTGCATCCTCAAATTACAGTATCCTGATCCAAAAAATGTTCCGAATCTACAGTAGCCTATAACAACAGTAGCCTAAAACTACAGTATCCTGATCCCGAAGTATCCGAAACTTGCAGTATCCTATAATTACAGTATCTGTCACTTAGCTCATCTGGAGCTACAGTATTCAAAAATTACTTTGTCATAAATCTACAGTATCCTCAAATTGGAGCGTCTTAAAAATACAGTTTTATAGAACTACAGTATACTAGAACTACTGTATCCTAAAACTACAGAATCCTAAGAATTATTATTAATTTACAGTAACCTAGGGCTACAGTATCCCAAAGCTACAGTATCCTGAATCTACAATATCCTTAACTACAGTATCCTGGAACTACAGTACCCCAAGCGCTATCATTTTCAACTGCTTGATGGTCAATTTCATCTCCAGTTATGTGTTTTGTTAGTGTCCCCATCTTTTTCTTTCATCTTTTTCTGCTATCTGATGTCCGTTTCATCTATCACACACTTTCTTTGTTGGCCTCCATCTCTTCATCTTCTTGTGGCCATCTTTCAACGTTCATTAATCAAATGTAATCTTTTGAACTCAATTTGCGGGTGAAATAAGACATAGAATCGGGAGAATTGAAAGAACTGATGATAAGGAAGTGAAGATTTTCGAAAGGAATTCGAATATCAAAGATCCAAACGTTTGATCTATCAATTATAGGTTTACGAATTTTGAAATAGAGTACAGTAGCCCAGGGGTACTGTAGTTTTGAAAAATTTGTTCCTGAGCATACGGTATATCTAGGTTTGTTACAGGGTTACTGTAGCTTAGGAGTACTGTAGGTCGATTCTTCGAATCCAGCAAATTGTAGTTTCAGCATACTGTAGTTTTACTAGACTGTAGTTCTAAGACATTCTAGTCTACGGATAAGGCACTAATTGATCCCCCTTATCACAAAGTCTATTTTGTAGTCCAAACTGATTTTTGTAGACAATTCCCATAAAACCCCCCGATCAGCTGTCTCGCCTCTCCCCCGAAAAGTGTCATAAATTTAAATAAATTTTCGCTTCCCTTTCATCTCTAGACATGCGGAAAAAGGAAATCGGCAAATAAAATTAGGGTCTAAGAACAGAGAGGACGTCAAATGATATCATGTTATCAATCAAAAAAGGTGTGAAAAATTGGCGGGAAAAACAAGGAAATTTTGAGGATAGTGGACATGGACTTTAGTCGGAAATTGGAACTTAAAAAGAAGTGAATCAGGTGTGAAAAATACCTGACAAAAAATTTTGAAACAGACGGAACACGCTGTTAAAAATGTGGTAAAAATAGCTTTTCAGGAAAGCAAAAAAGATTTTGACTCACTCGGAATCGAACTGGACCCTTTCAGATCCGTAGACATCCCCGTTAGCCACTGAGCCACCTGAGAACGTGCGCTGGCGGCTTTCGCTGCGCCCTCGCAGCCAGAAGCTTGCATAACCAGATGGCGCAGTGGATAACAGAGATGTCTAGGGATCTGAAGGTGTCAAGTTCGATTTCAAGACGGGCCAATTTTTTTTTACTTTTTTTTCTTATGCATTTCTACTTGTTTTTTAGCAGGAAAAACAACATTATGTGTTTAAACCCTTTTTTTTCAGACATTTTTCAGCCAAACCTCTCATAGATCGAATTCAAAAAAATTCAAAAAAAAAACGGAAAACTCGTTCATACCGAACTCATGACGTTGTCATTTGGCGTACACTTCATGCAAATGAGCCTATCCCTTTTTCAAAACGTTTTTTTTTCATTTCGAAACTTTTCTTTCCCAAACATGTTCCTTGTCACAACTATCAGTTCACAGAACACACACTCACATGGACCCGAAGGGAGGTTCATCTTCAAAAGATCATATCAGTGATAAACCGAGAGAAATTGAGAGAGAAAGATAGAACCGATGAAAGGTACGAACGACGACTACGTCACGAAATCAGTGGCGGGCGATTTTTGGAAATCATCAGTGAAGGTTTGAACACAAAAATAGATGATGATGAGTACGAAATGAAACGAATCGTGTTGTAATGATGAAGAAGGAATGTTTGATTGATCCGATATGATGGGTTCATTAAGATTCCCGCCAGGGTGCAGATAGATCATCTTAGAAATTGGAGAACTTTTTGAACTGAGATGTAGCAGAAAAAAAGCTGAAAAAAAAAGAAATTTTCCGAGTTTTAAGGTTTTGGAGCATCTTGATTTTATTGGGCACTGTTAAAAAAATGACACAGGCGGAAAATGAAAAATTGGAGCATAGTCGAGCCAAGGAGAAAAAAACCGGAGCAGGCGTTAGAGCATTTTTAGAAAGTTTTTTTTTTTCTGAATTTTGGTTTTTTGGAGTTTTTAATGTTCAAAAAGGGTTGAGTATAGTAAAAATAAAGCATAGGGACACATTTAAGCCGGGGAGCCAAATTGAGCAGGAGGTGGAGCATTTTTGGAAATTTTTTTCAAAAAAATTGTTTTCTCAAAAAAGTTTTCTCTGTTTACGAAGATTGTTTTTTCTTATTTTTTCTTAATTTTTGAGCTTTTGACCTCTTTTTATTTTCGTTTTGCTCACGTTTACAGCTTTTTACAACCAAGTTGGCTCCCTCCAAGTCGCTTGCAGCAAAAACTTTTTTTCTCACTTTTCCCAGTTTTCGATTTAGTTTCGTGTTTTTGAAATTGTTTGGTACGAAAATTGGAAAAAATTTGATTTTAATTTCAAAACTTTGAAAAAAACACTAATTAATTGTGTTTTCGGAACAAATATATGAAAAACAATTTCTGGAAGTTCTCAGGAAAAATTCTTTGGTTTTCAGTAATTTTCTCTCTGTTTTCAAATTTTTTTGAATCCAAACATGTGAAAAATCAATTTCAGTTGTAAAATTTGGATTTTTGTTGAATTTTTTTGTTTGATTTTTTTTTTTGGATTTTACCGTTTTCAGTAATAACAAACTTGGTAAAAATTTTTTTAAATTTAATTTTTCTCTGAATTGTCCATTGTTCCCGACTTTTTTACAGACCACATCGTAAAATTTTTTCATTTATTACACAAAAAAAAGTTGGAGCTTTGATCTCAAAATTTTTTTTTGTAAAATTGTTTTTTTTCATTTTGAAATGGATTTCTTATCGATAACCTCCCACTCAATCCATTTTCCAAATCGAATTTTTTTTTGATATTTCAAAGCCTATCCTATCCTTCTTCCACAAAATTGATAGTTCTTTGAAGGTCTCCTAGGCCTGCCTCCCTTAGTGAATGACCACAAAGAAAACTTGTGTCGTCATTTCTACAGTATCTTTCTGTGCGTTTTATCACTATCCCCCCCCCCCCCCCCCCCTATCATGAGTGATCAGAGTATCATCACCTATCATCATTTGAACCAACTTTTGATCCTATTTGGAGTACTCCGCCCCTTTTTTCTGTTAACTCCCTCTCGGAGGAAGGGTTAGGGTTGAATTGACACCTATAAAAGGGATGGTAGTGTGCTAGAACAGTATTGGAAATATTTTTTTTTGGTTTTATGCCAATATAAAAAAAAAGTTTCAAAAAAAATTTTCATAAACATGTTTTTTACTTTTTTTCTGAAATTTTTAAAATAATCTTTTTGTTCGACTCACGGGTTACTGTATTTTTCAAATTGTGCTTTGGCTTGTTTTTTCTGAAGAATTACAGTAAAATTTAGCGTTTTTCGTGAATTTTTGTGAAAAAAACAGAGAAATTCATTCATTTTCAAAAAAAAACAAAATTTTTTAATTTTTAAAAGTTTTTTTTACAATAAAATTAGGCGTTTTTGTAAATTCCATAACAAATAAGTACATCATTTTCGAGAAAAAAACACACATTTTCCCAAATTTGTTTTCCAATTTTTTTTATATTTCAGGTTTCTAAAACTCTGTGGTACTGTACCTGACGTTACAGTACTCTCTTCTTTGTTACAGCACTATTTTTTTGAAAAAAAAAATTTTGGAAAAAAATTGGACAAAAATTTTTTTCCGATTTTAGGAATTCTTCATGTTCAAAAAATTGATTTCCATAAAATTATAAATAAGTTTCAGTTTTTCTAAAATTCACTTTCATTTTTCCGGAATTTTTTTCCCGAATTTTTCAAATTTTCCTCTTTGCCGAAATTGTTCTTCCTCCACATTTTTAACCTTTTCAAACAATTAAAAAAAAATTTTCCAGACCCCACCCCCAAAATGGTTGGTTTCTCAGTTTCCCGAAAACTGTCTCAAGCACAAAACACCCCTGAAGAGGACCTCAATTTCAATCATAAAACCCGATTTATCATCCTGATCATTGTCACATTATGCTTATCGATAGCCCAATCCGACACCCTAACCCTCAATTTTACCATCATTTGTATGGCCGGAGACGGGGCTCCAGTGAGCAATCAGACCGCTTTGGCCAATTTTGAAGACATGGAAATGACGCTGGTAAATGGCTCGGGGAGCTTCAAGGACAATGTGGAGAATATGGAGCACAAAATTGCGGATGGAAGATATACTTATAGTCCGTCGGAGAAAAGTTTGCTCTTTTCCCTAGTAGCCGTTGGAGCCATGGTTGCAGTCTACCCGGTTATGCTCTTGATTGGGGTTAGTTCTTATTTTTTTATTGAATTTATCAATTTTTTTCAATTCCAGAAATTCGGCTCGCGCTCCGTGTGTTTCTGGATGGGCATGCTCTCTGCTGTGACCACTGCCCTTATCCCTTGGATGGCTTACATAGGATTTTACCCACTTTTAGTTATGAGATTTCTTCAAGGCGCTGGACTTTCCACTGGATTCACACTGATCGGAATTGTAACCAGGCAATGGTCGATGCAAGTGCAAAATGCGCTTTATATTGCCGTGTTGACCACGTTTTTCCAAGTGAGTCGACTGATTTTCGGGGATATAGGACGGATGTCTGCGAAAATTTTCCTGTAAAACCAGGCAAAAATTTTAGTCCTTTTTTTAGTACAGAATTTAGTACAACATGAGTTTTGAAACTGATTTCGAGCCGAAAAAAGGTCGAATTTCAACAAATGTTGATTTTTTCCCCATTATTTCCAATATATAGCGTTTTTTTTTCGGAAACTAAAAAAAATGGCTTGGAATATATGAGGGACCAAATTTCTGACAAAGTCTATAGGTCCAAAATTAGATTCGGTCCGAAATTTAGTCCGAAAGCCAAAATGCAGGCTAGCTACCTACAGTCCAGAGTCAACATTGGCTTGTTTTAAAATCCGAGATTTGATCCCGTTTTGTACAGATGGCAAAAATTTGGACTAGACTTGTCATAGTCCGGGCCGATGAAAAATTCTCCGCCCGGCCCGACTTGACCGGTTCGGGTTTGAAGATTTTTGTATTTTTTTTCACCATGGTTTTCCTGATTTTCAGCGCTATTTTGAAATTTTTTCTTTCACTTAAAAGCCGATCAAAATTCTCTTCTGGAAAACGTAGGATAAAAAAGTAGAAAGAAACCGCGAGAAAAATTTAAAAAAAATTTGTCCTGAACCCCGACCCGGCCCTTGACAAATCTGATTAGGACCATTCGAAGTATGGGCTATTTTATAAATCATTTTTAGATCGGTCCAATTTTTACTATGCCTGTTGCCGGAGCTCTTTGCACATCTTCCCTGGGCTGGCCAGCTGTCTACTACATTCACGCCGTTGTCACCTTTGGCCTCTTCGTCCTCTTCTACTTTTTCTACAGGTACCTTCGTTTTTTTTAAATTTTCATGTTAAAAGGTTTACCCCAATTCCAGAGAGAACCCAGTCCGCCACGCTTTCGTCAGCACCAAAGAACTCGAGAAAATTCAACGTGACAAAGGAGACGGAAAGCGTCAAGCGGTGCCAATCAAGGCTATCCTAACCGACCCAGTGATCTACTCCATTTGGATTTCTGCCATAGGAAACTTCATGGGAATTCAGTTGACCATGCAATTCTCACCAACTTATTTGAACAAAGTCATGGGATTCGCCGTAGAACAAACTGGAACTTTTAGTGCAATCCCTCAAATTGTAACATTCTTCTTAAAAGTTATTGCTGGATATGCTGCGGATAAAGCTCGATGCTGCACCCCACAAACCTCTGTAAAGATCTACAACAACTTGGCTCTTGGTGGAATGAGCTTTTCGTTCCTTGGCTTGGCAATTATTCCGGTATCAGAGCCCGTGCTTGGATTGTGCATGCTCATCTTCTCGTGCTCAATTATTGGATTCAATTGTGGCGCGTTCTTCAGGAGTTCCGCTATTTATGCAGCGTGAGTTTTGGTTTTTTGCAACAGGGGATTATTTCTTTTGCCGGGAAAAATTTGAAAGTCAATTGATTTCGGAAAAAAAATAAACAAAAGTTAAGTATAAACTGCACTGAAAACATGAGGAAAAAACCATGAATCAAATGGTTTTTGATATTGAAATTTATGTTTCCCATTAGGAAAAAAAGCAAAAAAAGCTTTGGGACCGTGAGGAGTCGAACTTACCCCTTGAGATCCATAGATATCCCTGTTAGCCACTGCGCCATCTGAGAACTCGCACTGCGGGCTGCGGCGCTCCCCGCGCAGCTTTCTGAGCGCGTCCCCAGGTGGCTCAGTGGCTAAGAGAGAGATGCCTTTGGAACAGAAGGTCACAAGTTCGATTCCACCTGGGTGATATAGGTTTTTGCTAACCCAGATTTCGATTTCCAACTTGTTTTTGAACGATCTGACCAGTTTCGGTTAGATTTCCCAACGTTTTTTCGAAGATTTTAATATTTTGATAAAGAAAACAACAGTAGGACCACCCTCATTCTTCTAATTTTTAGCCAACACAACCACTTCATCATGGGTGTCAACTCATTCCTCAACTGCCTCGCCGCCCTGCTAGCCCCCGTCATTGTCAATATCTTTGTGGCAAACGACACTTGGGACGAGTGGTGGTGGGTGTGGATGGTCCATTTCATCGCACTTTTCGGAATGAACATTGTCTTCCAAATATTCGGAAAAGGAGTTCCAGCCGAGTGGACGAAGCCAGGATACGGTCAGAAAAATGTGGTTGCGGACGTGGTTCCATCAGTGGCGAAGGCAACGGAAATGCCTTGATTTTTTTTGCATTTTTTTTCTTAAGAAGCCCCCTTCATATCAACTATAATCACCAAAGCTTTAAATATATCCCAATTTTAAACTACACTGGTATTTTTTTCGTACTTTTTGTACTTTTTTCAAATGTTCATATTTACTCGACACAAATCAAATTTTCATAGATAAAACAAATCATTTTGTACATTTATTTTCCAATAAAATTTTCATTCTTCAACTCTCATCAACCTGTTAATACAAGCCACAAGGGTTTTTTCCACATTTCGAAGCCATTCAGAACAATAAAAATACATAATTCCAATAAAACAAAAGAGGTAAATTATGATTGCAAAAATGCAGAAAATGAAGACAGAATAGGAGACCAAAGGGTCGCATTGCTCATTTTTGATGACTTCATATGCCCAAATTTTGCCGATTAAGACTCTGAAATTAAGAAATTAGTGAAAAAAAAAGGACAAAAAGTTTTGCCCTCACGGGGTTCGAACCTGGGACCTTCTGATTACCTTAGGAAAACTCCACTGAGCCACCTGGTCACTTGTTTTGGAAAATGTGTAGTTTGATGGTTTTTCAAGGCTCAAAACTTGAGAACTTTTAAAAAACATTGAAAAACATCAAAATCTCACATTTTTTGAAAGAGGGTCCATGATGGCTCAGTGGGGCTTTCGGGTTTTCATTGTAGTCAGAGGGTGCCGGGTTCGAACCCCCGGTGTGGTTTTTTCTTTTTTTTTTTTCTTAGGCCAGTTGAAGTTCAAGAAAGCGTTTTAAAACAACTAAAAACGATATTTCCACAAATGTGTACCGATGGCTTAGTGGGATTTCCCTTGTTGCCAAAGGAACCAGGGTTCGAACCCCCTGTTGTATTTTTTTCTTTTTTCTGCATGTTGGAATTCAATTTAAAAAATCAGCTAAAAATCAGTTGAAAGCTGAATTTTCTGAAAAATATCAAATGGCTCAGTGGGATTTCCTTTGTATCCAAAGGGTCCCGGGTTCGACCCCTCCCCCTGAGCTTTTTTTTTACTTTTTTGAAAATTTTTTTTTTCAAAATTTACCCTGAGAAAATAAGCACTCTGACACACGCCATCACCCCCAATAACGTCCTCGACGAACTCCACACCCGATTCTCCTCCCATGTCTTGATCCGCTCCATACTTCCAATTATACTTGGCCTCGGGAAAGTTTTTTCAAATTTAGTTTCATTAACCAAACGTCTCCAAAAAAGCAACCGATCGATAATGAGAAGGAACGCGATAATTATCATCCACGGGGGAAGATAAGAGTTTCCAGAGCAACTGGTAATTTTCCAGAGGGCGATGACGAGGAAATACAGAGGGATGGTGAAGAAAAAGACGTTGGAGATGAGGAGAAGGACTGAAAAACAAACGGTTTTTGAAAATTAATTTAGGCTTTTAGGCTCCATTTCAGACTTGTTCTGATCGTCAATTGAGCCATTTTCAGCATAATTTAGACCATTTTTTGTCTTATTTTAAGGTGGTTTCAGATCCGATTTTTTCAATTTCTTTCGCCCAGTTTCAACTTTTTCAGTCTAGTTTTAACCTATTTTGGAGAATATCGAACACATTTTAAGCAAAGAAAAAAATTGAAAAACTCACAAACTGACTTCCTTTTTCCCATTTTCTTTATCGAAATTGTCCGCATTGGCATATGTTCAGCTGAAAATTTCCAGGATAGATTTTTTTGAAGGAAATAACACCAAAAAAATCTCACGGGCAAGAAAATAAATCCGGTTTTTTTCACCACAACCAAAAAAAAACCAAAAAAATTCTTATCTTATCAAAAAAAATTTTGACTTGTGATCAACACACTAAAGATGTTCCTTTATTTTCATTTTTGTGAGAAAAAAAAGAGAAGACGGAAATTCAACAAAATAATATGGATTTCTTTAGAATTCTGACAAAGATTATATACTCCATCTAGCTATAGAAATTGAGTCAAAAACTACAAAAAAATAGGGTTTTAGTGCGTCAAAATCGGGGTACAACCCCATACTTTTTTGTATTTTTCTGATTGCTTGAACCGAAGTCTTTACCAGTTGACGTCTGTCTTGTGCGTAGATATCAAGAATCAAGTGGAAATTTGTGACTCAGATTTGATTTAAACTTTTTGTGATATTGGGTTCAAATCGAAACAGACTTAAAAATTTTGTTTGAAAGACTGAAAATGGGTAGAAATTTAGATGAAAACGTCAGGAAAATGTTCCCGAAACTAAAAATTCTGGAAAATGTCTTAAATTGGTTCAAAAACTTCCCAAAAGACGGATCAGAACAGGAAATGATTTTGAAAATTGAATTACAAAGAAAAAAAAATCTCAGTTTTGTTTGACACAAATTGAGGTAGCCCAAAGCTTGAAAACCGTCTGAAAACCCGCCAAAACCTGGAACTTTAAAGTTTAATTACCGTTAAAACGGTATTAGTAAAGACCCTTTTATAGAGTTGCCCCTCTTATAGTGATGCCCCTTAATCAATAGTGCTCCTTCAACAGTAGTGCCCCATTTTCAAAATGATTTTTTCTCAAAATTTCAATTTGCCGGATAAATTCAAGGTGATTGGACTGGAAACCATCCTAAACTCGTAAAAAGTCTATGAAAACTGGAGAATAAATTACATTCCAATCGCCAAGTTTGACCAAATTTGAAAACGTCCTGTAGCTTTGTTTTAGTTATTTTTCGATTTCAAACTTCATTTTATTTTTAAGAACATCAAGTTTCTATTCTCCGGAAGTTTCCGATTTTCTGTTCCAATGTTTCTCTGTTCAAGGTACACATAAACCTCCGCAAAACTGTTTTTCTACCGCTTTTTCACCCACACTCGGGCTATATAACCATTATTTTATTGCACACATCCCTCAAAAAGGCAAACTTCCTTCCGCTTGCCACTTCAAACCATGAGGTTGTGGATTCTTATTTCCTTGGGGTTGGCTTCAACCCTAGCTATTTTCATTGAAGGTGGAGGTAGAGGAGGCGGTGGATTCGGTGATGGTGGTGGACGAGGAAGATCTTCGTCCTCGTCGTCAGGCTCGTGGTCTTCTGAAGAGCATGGGCATGGGCATGGACATGGGCATGGTCACGGGCATGGCCATGGTGGGCGGCCACCAAGACCTCGTCCAACTCCTCGGCCACGGAATCAATGCGAAACTGGATGGTTGAGATTTGAACGAGAAAATAATGTTGTCTGGTGTATTTATGTGAGTCATTTTGGAAATTTTTGATCCCAATTTTTGTGCCGAACGTTTAGGGTTTGGTCAAATAACTTTCGTGGAAAAAATCCTTGATTTTCTAAGAGATCCGTCATTATTTTCAAATACGATTTTTTTTCCAGATCGGCAACCCAGGAGTCCGTGATGGCCGCCTTTCTCAAGCTGAGGCCCAATCCGCCTGCGCTGGGATGGGCGCCACCCTCACCGGCTTCCAAAATGAAAACGAACGAATGACAGTTGCCAATGAAGCCTACAACAAACTCACGCAAATGGGCGGTCAAGTTGCCGGACTTTGGCTCGGAGCTACTAATACTCCGGGATGTCGATCCCCGAGTTGTGGACCATTCAACACTTTCCAATGGACAGATGGATATACAACGGGAGTTGCTGGAATCAAATGGGGAGTCGGAGAGCCCGATAATAACAATTGGCCGTGAGTTTTGTTGTCAACCGTACCCCTACAGCAAAAACTTTCAGAGGAGGCACTGCCTGCATTCAGCAATTCATAATTTCCCCGAACTTTGTCGCTGGAGCCAATGAGTTTGGCGGATGGAAAGGAGCATTTGTCAACGGGGATTTGGATAAATATCAGTGCACAGCACAAGCTTACCCGTTCA
The DNA here is from genome assembly GCA_963572265.1 of Caenorhabditis doughertyi. Taxonomy (NCBI): domain Eukaryota; kingdom Metazoa; phylum Nematoda; class Chromadorea; order Rhabditida; family Rhabditidae; genus Caenorhabditis; species Caenorhabditis doughertyi. The sequence goes on along the minus strand of OY751557.1, from coordinate 20,627,534 downwards.
CAAGAATGTATGCCTGTGGAAAACTTGCAGTCAGAAGATAATTTTTTTTTGAAAGAATTGAAATAAAATTGCATTTTTGTTTGAAAATTGGTTTTACTGTATGCTTGGTCGTTTGAAATCGCGAGATAATCAAAAAATTCAACATTTTAGCCGCGACTATCGTGATAAATGTCCTCCTCCACCAATACATTCGAAGCCCGTATAGCTCAGTGGCAGAGCGTCTGTCTCGTAAACAGAAGGTCGGCGGTTCAATCCCGCTTGGGGGCAATTGCTTTTTTTCAGCTGGCAGATTGACTTTTCTAGGAGAATATAAAAACACAATTACTATTACAATGAACATATTTGATTGGATCGAGGAGCTGCCTTTACTCTCATTCAGCATTTTTGCTCAACATTTTTGAAATAAAAAATTACTTCCTGGTATGTGATTTCTTTTTGGAAATACTTATTTGAAACAAAAACAAAACTTTCGGAAACATCACAATCACCGAAAGGGGCGGAGCTTAAAACACTAAAACCACGTTTCTTTTAACTTTTCTTTTAACTAGTCCAGCGAGACGATTCCCGCGATTCTCGTTTTGTCTCGCAAATGTCCCGCCTCGAGCTCGTCGCGCCTTGTCTCGCAAAGTGATCGGCTCGGCTCGTTCTCGCAAAATATTGTTTCTATCCCGGATCGCAATTTCTCGTTCTCGCAATTTCACGCTATTTTCATTTTTCGCAAATGATCGCAATTTCTCAGATGGCTCGTTGATCGCGTGAACACGTTAGTTTCTGGCCAAAATTTACTCATAAAAAATAATTGGAATACGAGCATTCTGAGAAATTGCGATCGAATCGACACCAACCCGATTATCAGTCCACCCGGATTTTTTTCTGAAAATTTGAATTTTCAATCAATTTTTGTCAAATTTTATCTCTTTTTGATGAATTTTTTCAAAAAAATCTTGTTATTTTGCTCCCGCAAGTAAACTACAAACTATGCTTTTCGCGTTCCTGCAGCCCCACTTTTATCTCCTTGTACCGCACGTTTCCCCTATAAAAAAATTAATTGCACGCAACCCCCCGGGTACAAAAGTAACCGTTTCGACGCCTTTTGGTCTATTCGAAAATGAAGTTTTTGCTTCTAGTTTTTCTCTGTTTCTCCTTTTCGTTTGCGATATTCCTTGAGGGTGATGGCAATGGAGGAGGTGGAAGGGACTATTCTGGCCGTTCTTCATCGTCGTCAGGCTCCTGGTCTTCTGAAGAACATGGTCATGGGCATGGTCATGGGCATGGGCATGGAAACGGTCATGGACACGGCCATGGTCCAAGACCCCCAAGACCACCGCCACGCCCCCGACTTGTTTGCGATGAGGGATGGTTGAGATTTGAGCGACCAAATGATCAAGTTTGGTGTATCAAAGTTAGTTTTCTGCCTGGTTTTTTTTCCTGAAAAATCCCAAATTTTCAGGTCATCTTCCCCGGACGCGACGATGGTTGGTTCCAACAAGCCGATGCTCAAGCTGGATGCGTTGCTCTTGGAGCAACCCTCACCGGATATCAAAATAACGATGAGCGCATGAAAACTGCTGATGAAGCCTATAAAATTCTTGTAAGCACCGGATGGACGATCGCTGGAATGTGGCTCGGAGCAACTAATCTTCCGGGATGTCGAGCCCCCAGTTGTGGGCCTTTCACAACTTTCCAATGGACGGATGGGCACACTACGGGAGTGGAAGGATTCAAATGGGGAATTGGAGAGCCGGATAATGTGAACTGGCCGTGAGTTTTTCAGCTTGTAGCTATTTCGTTTTTGTAGTTTGTAGCCAAAGTTTGAAAATGCGTAGGAGAATTTCGATATTTCATAAATTTTTTTTTCGTTTTGCCGGAAGTTTAAGATTTTTCCATCTCGGTGATTTTTGCTATGGTAAGCGCGAGAGTCGGCGAGCTCGCTCTAATCTAGCCCCGCACACAATAAGCTAAATGAGGAAGCCCAGACAATGACGTCGAGCCTCTCTCTCTCTCTCTCTCTCTCTCTCTCTCTCTCTCTCTCTCTCTCTCTCTCTCTCTCAGTTTTTCAGCATTTTCAGAAAAAAATTTGATGTTTTCTAAGTTATTCGTTATGTGGACGCCTCAGACTAATGTCTGGCCTAGTCAGTATAGGCTGGAGTAAGCGGAGAACACATGAGTCCCTTCTAGAACAAGGCCCAGCTCCAGAGGTGGTTCAGTAGGAGCTGGGGATGAGCGATGCAAACAAGATACACAGTTTAAGACAATTGACCCATTTATTAGGAAAAGCACGTCACCGAGGTGACTGCAGTAAAAACCTTGTAAACGGAATCAAACCTTTCAAAGTCGGACAGTTTTAGGGAGAAAAATGGGGAAAATAGGATCGAGGTCACTGCAGAGACTCGGAGAAAAGGGATTCTTCCCAAAAGAAGACCTTTTACAGCCGAGGTCACAGCAGAGACCAACGGAGTCCATTTTACAACATATTTTACGATAAACAACCAACAATTTAGGGTAAAAAACGGTGAAGATTGAATTAATTTAGGTGAGCGAGCGCAGCGAGGAAGTTCGGCATACGGTCGCAGTCGTTGAGCTGTGTCCATCGCGGCGTGACCAGTGCAGGAGGGCGCGACTGTTGCGGCAGACGGCGAGAGAGAGACGCAGTGGAGAGTGCAGACAACGAGCGGAATTATCTAAATTAATATTAAAAAGGGGAAATTACCCAATAAAACAGAATTTGAAAGAGAAAAGATAAATGAAAGGAAAACAACTAAATAAAGAAATAATAATAAATTAATAAATTTATTATTAAATGCATTTAAATAGGTGTTGACTGAAATGCTGTGAGAAGGCAGTAGCCGAGGTCACTGATCTTCTCAACACTTCAGGGGGTCTGAGGGTCGGCGGCCTGAAAATGTGGTAACATAGTTTACAGGGCGCGCCTTGACTTTCCGATAGAGGTAAGGCCTTTTTTCGAGTCCTAGCAGCCGAATGTCGAAGAGTGCGACTCTCGAGCGAGCGCTCTGCCCCAGGAGTACGACTCTCGAGCGAGGACTCCTGTAGAGTCCGACTCTCGAGCGAGGACTCCGCTCCGGGATAAATCTCGGGGGGAGGGTGACTCTCGAGTGAGACCTCCTCTAGCGAACACTTGGCCAAAGGAACTGCGGGAGAAGGGTTACTGTTACCGGCCTCTGATCCACTCCGATCAATATCATTCTCTAACGCATAGCTGTAGGTACTGGGGTTGTAGGACTTGGTAAGAGAGAGGTTGGTGGCTGGACCGTCGAAGAGCCGAGGTGAACCTTTAGAAACCTCCCTATGTCCGGAGACATCGAAAGGAATCCAATGGATCACTGGACTTCTATAGATCTGGCTACCACATCGAACTTGGATTGTCTGGACGTTTCCTGACTTGTTAAATTCGAGTTCCTCAGCTCTTCCAAGAGGCCCGGAAGGGAAGAAGAGACTCGTCTGGTGATTGAAGTGAGATGCCACGTTGTACCAGCGCATCTTGTCGTAATGGACCGTCAAAATTACTATCAGGCAATTGAGACTGAAAACAACAAAGAGCGAGGTAACTGATAAGCTCACACAACCCCGTGGACTCGTCGTAATAAGAGACTCCAGATTCTCAGGATGGTAAGCCAGCTGTCCATAAAGCGTAGAATACGCCTTAACATGGAAGAATGTCCAATGTTGCCCCAAGTAGTTAGCCTGAATCTTCACAGAATCAGGAAACTCGTGAGGGGAACTATGATAACAATCCGGTTGGAAGGCTAATTTCCCAGGAGGATCCGGACCTGCCGGACCGATTGGACCGACAGAAAGGTTGGTAAAGGAGGACAGAGTCTCGGAAGACCCTGAGCCAGCCCTTAACGAACCTTTGCTAGAGGAGGACAGAGTCTCGGAGGACTCTGAGCCAGCCACTAACAATTTTTTGCTAGAGGAGGACAGAGTCTCGGAAGACCCTGAGCCAGCCCCTAGACTTTTAATGTGAGGCCCCGAAGGGCCCACGAAAAAACTTTTCCGTCATAGAATTTATCACGCTATTTGTAGCAGCAACAGGGCTTTCTATTTCTGTCTCGCTATTCTCGTCCTCGTCCGAGGAAGAAGAGAAAGACTCCTTGGCATAGGAGCTCTTCGTCGAGGTGATCACGTTGATAGTCTCATCGGGATCTTCTCGGACAGAAGAACAGCCAGGGCCACGGCGAAGCTGTTGGCTGAACAAACGGGCGTTGATAAATGCTCGGAATCGATTGAGAAGCTCGTCACAAGTAGGATCCGCGTCTCTCTCGAATAGATGGTCAATCTTCTGCAGCAGGTGGTCAGGAAGCTTTCGAGCGACTTGGAGAACAGTTGAGCTGCCATCGATGTTTTCTCCACATTCGCGGAGTTTCATCAAAATGATATCGAGTCTTTGAATCTCGAGTAGGATAGTTTTCAGATCGCCCTCAGAAAACTTGAAATGGTTTAGCTGAGCACGCAAGTGATTGCGAACTGATTTATCCCTACCATACATGACACGCAACCCTTCCAACGTCTTATTGATAGCCAATGAAAAGTTATCAAGATCAGCTAGGAAACGTTTCGCGTCTCCAGTAAGCTTGGATTCCAAGATATTGAAGCGGATGACGTCCGAGAGATCTCGATTCTTCAACACATGCGTCTCAAACGCGGTAATGAAGCGATTATACGAGCCGGGGTCACCTTTGAAGATCGGAACGGTTTTTTCCACTTCATCTAGGAAAAGACCTCCGTCCCTCATGAAAACGGATTTCTTGAGAGGTTCTTCATATCCAAAATCTTCACTTTTTACAGCGAGAGTTTTCGGATCGTGATCAGCACCGACCGTAAATCGATCAAAATCTGGTTTTTGACGTTCCTGAGCGCAGCCATGCGGCGTGGAAGTTTGAAAGACGTTCTCTGAAGAGTCTGGACGTCTGCGGGTCGAACTCAGAGAGTTCGATCGAGAGCGAGGCAGAACTTCAAGCAGAGGACAATTTTTGCTGTCGTGATCACTGGACGTGCAAAGAACACAGCGCCCGGTAGAAGCACAAAATCTTCTGATTTCGGGGTCAGTGCAACGGAAGAGCAGATGCTCCTCTTTGCAGCACGGACATTCCATACGGGATGAGCCGCTCCTTTTTTCCGAAATCTGAAGATTAGCAATGCGAGGGTAACCTTGGACTTTTAGCGATGACCCCGGGGCCGCCTGCTGCCGCGGTTGAGAGCTTGGAGCACCCAATATCGTTGAGTCTTCCTTGGAGACAGGGATCGAGAATGCAAGTTCACGAAGCCCTGGTCCGCCATGGAGCCTCCCGGACCGAAGTCCGTTGTTGTTCTGGGAAGAACTATCTTCTGACGCGCGGACATCTGAGGAGCCGTGCAGACCAACAAGGTGAAGATCGTCTTCTTGAAGGTCTTCGCCGATGACGCTGCCTTCTGGCGATTCGTCTTCGACTGGGGTGGACGTGATATTTTCCGAGATGTCGTCCAAGGTGGCAGACAAGCTCGAATCATCAGGCGTCCTACGATGATTGACGAGAAGAGAATTGATTTCGTCAATTGCCGTTGCGAGGTCACGAACAGTTGCTGCACGAGGTTTCAGATCGAGATAATCTGAGGCCACCGTGAGAAGTGTAGCGCGTTCCCCGTTCGACAACATGATATCAATGTCTCTAGCTCGCTTCTCAAAGTAACGATTATTCTCCAACATCCCAATGGTCGCCATTAGTTCGGTACGAAGCCTCTCGATGTTATCCAGCTCCATCTTGCTTCGATTGGCCAACGGGTTGACGAGAAAGGTCCCGGCTTCTTCGAGCTTCTTGTTAGCAGCGGTGAAGGCACGGGTGATTGCATTCCGGATTTGTCGCTGAGCTTCCTTGAGATTCTTCGAAACTGCAGCAGGCCCTCCCGAAACGGCTTGTTGATCCTCCGGTGTTCCAGCCAACGGATCGAAGTAGTCAGACATTGTTCACACAATAAGTTCCAGTAGCTTTAGCTGTAATAAGGTTTCATTGAGAAATTTATACGCCAATCTAAAGTTTAATAAAGAGAGAATTATACGGAGTGAAGAAAGGAAAGATGAGGAAAAAGTATGCAACCCAGTCTCTCACGCTTAGCCTATTCCACCTGTACAACTAGGAGATTCCAATCATCCAAAGCGAGCCGCGCGAAAGCCACTAATTCAGAAAGGTGGGTCAGGAATGCTGATCTTATACAATTAGCTCGGGATCTGTCTCGCTTGGGTTCCGACACACCATGTTTGAATAACTAAATAAGTTACAGAGTTAATTACTCTCTGTCTCACCAGTCCACAGTGTTGTTAACGGTCAAAACTTGCCGTTCAACAGTTCCACTCATTTTCCAGTTTCCCGGAAATTGAGTTGAGAAATTGGTTTCGTGCAAAGCCTTCGCCGTTCGTGGTCAGTTCTCATCCAACCGGGCCACCAGAGTCTCCCGACCCTGAATCATTAGTATTGTACAATACCAATGTAGATTTCAACAGTTCTCTATTACCAGAGAGAATTGAGGTGTCAAATTACTCTTGAAACGTTTCTGGTTATCTCGGGAGCATTCCAGCTAAGCTGGCTTTTCGTAAGATTAGTTCCGCAACACACTTACTAGCAGCCCTTAACAACCGTGAAGACTTATACCTGCTTCCATCCGGGAAATAGATACTTTCGCGAGTGTTCGTACCTTACCCTGCAGCTAAGATACTATGGAATTTCGGTGTTTTTCTCTACTCAGATGTCTGGCTGAGAATCGAGATCAACACACGCACCTCTCCGGTTGAGGTACTATTACTGGTATGGCCGGAGAAAGATCTGATAGTAGAACGGGATTATATCGAGCAGAATCCTTAACACCTTTAAAGGCGACGTTTCCAACTACCGTATAAAAAGATGCTCTTTCCGACAATCGAGTGCGTAATAGTTTTCTTGAGAAGTACAATCAAGCGTGGCGCCGAACCTCCTGATTGGCTTGATGCCGTGCCTGTTTCAAGGGTTATGATAATATTCCAAGCTCTCAGAGGGCTCAGTATTAGTGCGGACTGAACGAACGCCATTTTCTACCGCTCTGGAGATGAAAAGATTACCATAAAATCGACTCCCTCGAGGTAAGTACTAGCTCGACTCGACTACCCAGCGGGCTTTTTAATTTGTGAGCCGCCCGGAAAATGGAGAGATTTCCCGGTTGAACTCGATTAAAAATCTCTTGTAAGAGGGCGAGTAAATGACAGAAAGATTGAATTAGCCAACAGAGCTTGGAGGAGAGACGGCTTACTATTTGATTAAAAAACCAAATATCCACCATCACGGGTTCCCCGGAACAGGGGTTGTGAAATGATATTTCACCCACGTCTCCAGCCAAGTGTGTGAACAATATCTGTTGGAAACTCGTAGGTATCAGGACGGTCTCGTTCCAGACAAACTCAAACGACCGTTCGAGTCCTGACTCCGTTAGGAGAGCTTCTGACGACTTTCCCATACAATTAGCAAAGCGTTTCAAGAATAACACGATTGAAATTGATAGGGGATTGAGCGACAGAACGCCCAGCCCAACACTTCTGCAATTACTCATTATTTTAAACTAAGAGCCGACTCTGAAGCTCGAACTCAAGAGGGTCTGAATACTTTTTACGCGCAAGCTTTAGGTAGAATCTTAGTTGATGCTGTAACCAAACCTGAATTTCCACTAAAACACAAGTAATGATACGACGCACCAAATGTAGCAAGTGGTGAGAGCACATCAAATATGCTAAGGAAGGAGATAGGATCGAGGTCACTGTCGGAGCTCGGAGTAACTTGGTTCTCCACAAGAGAGCACCTTTTACAGCCGAGGTGGCTGACAGAGAGCAACGAAGCCTGGCGACGGTCTAGCCCAATCAAGTGCAGGACGCGGTCACTCATTCCTCGATGAAAATCAGGAACGTTAGCCATCTTTCTGGAATAAAACGGACTAAACAGATCAACTAGATAGCTACTAATAACGAAAGGGCCGTAGAAATGAGATAGCGAAATGTTTGGCGAGAATCCAAAACAATATTCGAATACTGATTGAATCTCGGAAATACAAATTTCGAACCCTTTTCCATGTCCGAGGTTACTAAAACTAGGCGCGAAAAAAAGTTTACCACGTTCAGGAGGAATGCGGCCGTACGAGGAATTCCGCCGTACGTTTGTTGAGTTTTACTAGCCTATCTTTGTTTTCACTGGAGAATCATTCGCGAAACTCCAAGATGCAAGTGACAAACTCCGATAGCTCAACACGCTAAGAGGCTTTAGTGACGATCTGTTTACTACTAAGACCGAATGTGTAGGCTTACAGTGGAAACACTGAATATTATGCATCATGTTAGCCTAGACAAACGAAACTCCGAAGAGGTATTTCTTATGTCTTTTCGATTGTACGTCACACGCATATGGAATCATCCTCCGAGGAGACATAGACGATACGCGACCAGAAAAAATCTGGGAATGCGCCGAGGCATTAATTTACAGGTTTCGTCTTGCGACAAGGGCTAAGGATTCACAACTTCTCTTATACCTCCGACCGTTCGCGGTCTTCTTCGCGTTTGGAAATTAGGTAGAAGCTTGCACGTTGTATTGGTTTTCTTAGCACGACGGTCCTTCGCCAAACTGTAAACAACCCAGCGGAGGGATCAATGAAAGAACATATCACAATAAACTGAAGCCGCCTAAAAGCAAAGCATTTATGCTTGAGCAAACTATTGATAACGGTTCCGATATTAGCCTCAAGGTCATGAAATAAGCGGAGCTTCATGGCGAGAACTCCCTTGTTCACGACTCCTGTATCTCAGCCTTGGAGAGTCGGAAGGTCTATTATTTGTATTGTACAAGACGACAGCAAGTCCTCATGATACCCGAAAGTATTTCCGAAGTGACTAGGCCGGTCGAATTAAACACAAAAAAGAGAGCCCTCCAACTAACCAATGGCCATGAGTACAGCTTCCTCAGTTTCGATGATCCGAGGAATGGCCTTCTCCGAGGAGAATATCGGACAACCCATGTCTAGGCTTGAGCTTACAGATTTCGCGGTCACGTCCAATCACGTCAATTACGAAAGCACCGAATCCGAGAATCTCTTCGGAAACGATAGCCTCTCCCGTCTTCTTTGGCAGCCTTTTAGCAGCCTGTCTGTTTCCTCTTTGAAGCCATAATAAAGATGGCTAACGCTATTTCCACGAGGCGGATCTTAGTTTCTGAATATTTTACTAATCCAGGTATACAAGCGGTAGTGGGCCGATGATACTTGGCGAAACTTCACCGGTCACGGAAATAACAAGGTAGAAACTTATCAACTGGCTAGCAAAGGAGTCAATTTGAAACGAAGACGGGAATGTTTTGAACGAGTACGAAAAGCTGGAAGACAAAACACTAAAGCATATGGTCTAACGCTAAGCAATAAAGCTTGACAAGTTGACGATTGGTTTATTCTCATTTCTGTGACTACTTCCTTGAACGAAAGAACTAAGCGGGGTACACACTTGTGTGTGAGACCAAACAGAAAACCAACGAAAAGCTCTGGAAAGCAAAGATCCTTCTGAGATTTCGTTGCCACTGTTACCGATAGTTCTATTCTGCGAAAATCGTCGTGTGGAAACTTGTCCGGTCATCGCCAAGTAACGATGGCCTATGAAATTAATAGGATTATCATAGTCGCTAGCTTGAGGTAGATCAGAAGGCGAGATCCTGACAACAATTTAAACAGTCGTAGCAAGAAAATAAGCCTCAAAAAACGAGGTGATCTCTACGCTTATACAGCCGATCAGTGACGAAGTGACCGCGGAATTCCTAACCAAGAAACTCCAGACGAGATCTACTACAAGGGGATTTACCGTTTGTGGTCTACTGGAATCGATATCAGTTTGTCCAAATCAAACCACACGATAGCCAATACAGTGAATTGTAGCCCACAAGATCCTATAAATCGAGAAATTGGACTGAACCTAAAAGGTTGCAGGCCCGATTCTGAATTTGCTAGAAACTCGAGGAACAACTACCGTCCAAGACTTGTCTCTCGGAAAACCCAAATTATAGGTAACGGAGGTTGGTCGACTGAGTCTGAGAAACTAATACCAGTGGAAACGATGGAAAACCCGCTAATGGGAAGTGCCCAAAGTAGCATGAGTCTCCGAAGTATTAGTCACCGATAGTAAAAATTTACAAACAGCAGGTCAACAACCTAAAAGTCTGAAAAAAGACTTCTTAGAGACAAGAGAAGCGGCTGGGTTCGCAACAACGCTTTTCTTCCACATCGCTCGCTCATTCATGAACTAAAAGTCACTGATAGATGTTTGAGATATCTGTAGCAGTAGAGTGGAACCCGAGATACAGTCTTTTGGCAGCTTTTATATCGAGCCCGATGGCAGTCGCACTCTGGTGAGAAATCACCGAAATGGACGCACCTGAGTCGACTAAAGCAGTCAAAGACCGCCCGTCTGTAGTCTTTAGAACTACAAGCGATAATTTGGACGTCTCCGCTACATTTCTGACTCGAGAAAATGTAGATACTCCTGAACAGTTTTCTCATTCCAGCTATCAGAATTGGTGGACTTAACAAGAAGCGCCCGATCTCCAGTGGGAGCCTGCAAATCTTCAGCCAACGAGGTGGAGAAGTATTTCGGCAGCCCAGCTGGTAGGCCAGACTTCTTGGTGGGTCCGGGCCAATTGCCTGTTCATCGACAAGTCGACGTGGGATGATTCCAGAAAAGAATCGAGAGACGTCGATCGAGAGATAAACGAAGTAGCTCGAAGTAAGACAGTCGTTAGAAGGCCGAAGAGATGAAAGAAAGCAGCAGATGGAGTCAAGATTAACTTGACCCCGACTGGCCGGGTTATTACCACGAAACGAGGTAAACAAATCTTGTGATAGGTCTAACGCTCGGTCATTGGTAACTTACGACGTAGTAACTATCTGATGATTCGATCATAACCCTGGCGACTAAACAATCTATCTAATTATCAAGAACTTTGAATATCAGCTCTCTCAGCGAGCTCCCTGTCTAGCCATTCTCCTGGTAAACTAGGTTAGCTGCCGTGACAGAAACCATCTCCTTATTCATAGATCATAACAACGGGCAATAAAATTTATTAACTGTAAGTTACGTTCAAGAAAGAAAGAGCGTTATCAGGATGAGGAAGATTAGAACTATATCCATCGCCAAGTCGATGTGGGGTGATTCCAGAATCCAAAGACATCGATTGAGAAGTAAATCAGAGTTGCTCAGAGGAAGACAATTGTCAGTGTACCAAATGTGGGTCTAGAAAGACTCTCATGACAGAGGGATCAGACTGGGTTGAATTGAATTCTACCCAATACCGGCCGGGTCATTACCACGAAGCGAGGTAAACAAATCTTTTGATAAGTCTGACGCTCGATCGTTAGCAAAGGTTCGGCGCGGTAACAAACTGACTCTTCAAACATGACTCTGGTTACGGAACAAATTATCTAGCCTCTAAGAACTCTGATTACTAGCTCTTTCCATGAGCTCCGAACAGCCTGTAACACCATTCCTCACGAGCTTCGGCTTTACAGCTTGGACAAGTAACTTCAGGCTTTCCACACGAGGTCTATAAAAATTCTAAATCTATTGTCCGGCTCCTTAGCTTCTTTTTCGGCCCTACCAGCGCTTATTCCAAGATAGCCCCACATGTTGTTTGCTTCTCAATGAAGACGCATGAGCGTTTTCTTCGAGAAACAACAGACTAGCGAGGAATCTTCTGCTTATCCCTCCTACAGCCGCTGAAAATCACCAAATGGCTTGGGTTTTCATCGGAGTAAAACGGAATAGCAACGAAAAAACGAGAGGCGAAAAAAAGGAAAAAAATTCGGCCAATACTAAGAGGCACGCAGAGGTTCCCAAAACCTTTGACAAAACTTCCAACTACTAAACTTCGTCACGGTCTAGCAATCGAAGCGTTCCGCCAGCGTATAATCCAACGAACCTGGATCATACAAGTCTCGGAAAGCACCACGAAATCACGCCTAACCGTGATACCAGAACCGGAGTTCCGGGTTTGTGAGGTCTATTCCGGTATTATTCAGCGAAGAAGACGTGATGACAATTCAAGCTTAAAGCGGATTCCGATCAAAGCGGATTCTGACAGAACATGTTCGTGACAGATGATCGGAAAGCATGAATTAATCATAAAACGACCACGTATTTCCCCTGAATGTTGTGCTTGTGGCTGATTTTGGCTTCTTAGAGCGACATTTCAGCTTCCAATCGTCTAGTGATAGGTTTCCGAGAGCACAAGAGACTGTAAGAATCAGTTCCTAGGACTGACTCCGAGGTGACTAACGAGTTAGGATTTCTGCGGAACGAAATTTTCGACCGAGAAAAGCCCAGACCATCAGCACCGGAATAAGAGCCTATGAAATTGAAAGCTTAACAGATTCTCCTATGACCGAATTTCCTACAATAGAGAGTAATCGATAGAGAGGAAACAAATTCGCTTGTAACCAGCAATACCAACGGAAGAGGAATTAATCGACTAACAAATCCCAATCTCAACACAGGCGACACCAATCTGAATAGACCTGGAATAACAGCACTGACACTAATTCTTTCGTTTCTTTGATCTGTCTTGAAAGTTCGTGGTAAGGTTCATGTTCGGAAATTTTTACGTATCTTTGTACCTTGTCTATAGGAAAATTGGGAAGTATTTCCAAAGACTAGAATCGAAAGGCCCTGATTAGTCACTATTACCATTCGGATTTTCGAAATTCGGAATGTTTCGAAAGATTCGCGAACCGTAAAAGCCACGCGACGTGACATCGTCAAGGATCTCGAAGCGGCACAAAGGACAACGAACATTAATCAGTTCTCCAGACTGACATTCACCAAATCACGCTATTTTTCTTTTCAGAAGAACAGCAGACTACCAGAACTACTCCCACTATCTCTCGACTTTTGCGGACGAACGAAATTCGTTCACAAAAGAGCGAGGTGACATGTGAAGAGAAGACTCACAAATACTCCGATTCCCGCATTCACAGTAGGTTGGAATGTGTTGTCAATGTGTTTCGGTTTGATTGAACGGAAGGGCTGGTAATCTGTGAATTCTTATAAGAATACAAGATCGCTCCAGGGGTACAGAGGATTCCGAGAATCCTCTGGTACTTCCTGTAATTCCGAGGGAAAATATGACTCCCGCCTCGAGATCACATCAATCAGACTTTCGAGGTTCCTAATTCAACTGAAGTTAACCGCTTCAGAAAAAGGTTGAGGAATTCTCGAAAATCCCAAATGTACTCATTTGAAACCAAGAACACGTCGAATCACTTCAGCAATAGCTCAGCCTACATTCTTCTCTTATCGGGGTAACAGAATTCCTGGAGCGTTGTCTTGAAAGCTTTAAAAAGATTCAAGAGCAACGCTCCGGGGGGCCAGAGGATTCCGAGGATCCTCTGGGCCCTATCCGTCACCTAAATCAGACCTTCCCGCACGAACCGAAGTGTCACGCAGCAAAGAGACCGAACCGAAAGATAGAAAAGACAAGGAGAGTAGCCGATATGAGGTCAACACGTCTACATGAATGCAGCCGATTAGAATCTGAGCTAAGCTCCACGTGGCACGCAGCGATGCGTGGTGACCGCAGCAGTTTCTATACCGGTTTGAGGGGATTACTCCTTCTCACATCCTCTTCAAGGTGAGCGTCAACACCGGAATCCTTTCTGGTAGAGGCTCGTCCGAGGTTAGCTCCCAAGCTCCAATCAAACCAACATGAACATGCGGATGTGTCAGAGAGAATCAGAAACGATTCCGATGGAATCGAAGATCGTTCCTGATAACAGCTCTGGCAAACCACACTAGCTGGCATCATCGAGATGAGAGCCGAACTGGCCGAAAATAACGACTCGAAATCATACCCGAAGTGAAGCTTCCAAGACTCCCATCTTAGAAAAACGACTACTCTCACTTCAGACACAACCTCTTATCGCTACCGGTTGTTGTTACGTAAAAACGTCGACTCGTAGCCTTGGCTCTAAGGTTTATTAAGATGTTCATTCGCTAGGCCTTTCGACTCGTTGAACCATTGATCGGTTCGGTGAATGCTAATAGATAAATCTTGTAGCCGCGACGTGAGAGATACGGTTATGCCCTACTCCTCCACCGTAACTCCACTGGACAAACATTACCCCATCAGACCAGCGAGGCTGTATCCGATAGGCCTCCCATATGACCTGAAGGATCATCCACTACCAACAGGTATACACCTCGAAGGCAGATGAAATGACACCAAGGTCGGAAGGAAACAGCGGGAAAATTCCCCTGAGTCCAGACTACAGAGCCACAGAGAAAGAGATCAGACATGAACGTTCAACCAAGGACGACTACAACACTTAAGCTACAAAGGCAAAGGGAAATGACCGAAGAGGTGCCCGCGGTCACGGTCTGTCTGGATCAAGTCTCCGAGGAGACCTGAAGGTAGACAAGTCGGCCGAAGGATCCTTCGGGGTAACTTTTCTCCGCTCGTCACTCACTTTTCACATTATTTAGAATTAGGAAAGACGCTGTCATAATCTGCCTGTATCCCGGGGAATGTAAACTGTAAAAGTCTACCCCACTCGCGAGCTCAATCCGGAGGAAGTAAACTGTAAAAGTCTAGTCCCAGCGGAAGGAGACGGTCCTTACGACATGACAACATGCTAAGCCTAACTCTTGCGAAATGTGAGCGAATCACCGAGGAAAGTACCACAACCAAAATATGTTATAAAGCCAAGGAACAGTCTACGCAACAACAATCTACCTAAACTAGAAAGGAGACCGAGCCGAAGCTCAAACCTGAAAGGGATGTCGTACTTTTATCCGAAAAAGTACGCAAAATATGATGATATGCTTATACTTTTGACCCGAGGTAACTGCGATGACTGAGAAATAAATTTCCCAGACCAAGCGCGGTCACTTCAAGTCAATTTCTAAGTTTCAGCTTGTTTCTGATTCCCAATGAAGCTTCCAAATTACCCATAGGTGCACTGACGTTTGACCGATCGGTGGACCAAAACTCACGTTCTAACCGCAATCCCCTGTGGTTCCCCTTGACGAACTTTTTAGGAAGCGTCTCGGTTATCCCAGCTGTGACCAAGCTTACGCCCGGCCCACTAGTGAACTACGGCTCGAATTAATTAAATTTTTGTTCAAAAATTTCCGTGAGTCAACGCCCCGTGGTTTGCTTTCGCAGGAGAGAAGTCATTCCGGTACGAATCCGACCCCTAAGGGTAGTGTGCCTTCGAGACACCAAGAAAGCGCCCTTCCTTCCTTCTCCCCCCCAACGAGACGCCAGGATATTAGAAAGATCAAGTATCTCATAAGAGAACAATTGTTGAGAATGCAGGAAACAAGAGAATCATCGGGTTAAACTCACTTCTCAAAGTGATAAGACTCGAGCGAATCGAGGTAACAGTCTGACGGCCTCTTTGGCTCCACGTGGCAGCTTCGGATCGGTAACGGCTTAGTCAGCGGGTGGAAAGAACACTTAACCCCGAGAGCTAATCTGTGCTTCTATACTAGAAGTCGACCTCAAAGTGCACATAAAACAAAGAGAAACGAAAGAGCTGTTTCCATAGCTCGACTTTTTCCTCAGCCGCTCCGAGCTATTTCTTCTCGGGCCACACACGATCTACGAGAGCACTGAATAAAGTGGGAGGAGGACTTTTTAGGTGCCAGCCTGCAGCTCAGAGACAACACGCGATCGTGGTGTGGGACCGAAAGTAATCTAGACGGGTAAACGGAAAGGAATTAGAGCGAACTAGGGTTTTTCTGAAAGAATGTCCCTCGCAAATAATGTCCGAGGTGACGTTCTTATACGGTTAAGTACTTCAGCTCTGTTTGCCGTCTCATGCCTAGCCATATGCCTGTATCCCGGGGAATGTAAACTGTAAAAGTCTACCCCACTCGCGAGCTCAAATTCCTGGGGATCTAATCCCTGCGAAAAAGAGACGGTCCTTACAACGGAAGGCAGGACGGCAAAATCACGAAGAAGGTACAAGACCAAGAACATCTCCCCAAACACCTAACGAGGTGATCTCTCGCCACCTCCAGTAGTTAGAATTAGGAAAGACGCTGTCATAGTCTGCCTGTATCCCGGGGAATGTAAACTATAAAAGTTTACCCCGCTCGCGAGCTCAATCCGGAGGAAATAAACAGTAAAGTCTAGTCCCAGCGAAAGGAGACGGTCCTTACGACATGACAACGTGCTAAGCCTAACTCTTACCGAAAATGGGCGAAAAATCGTGACTAACCTTCAGGGTAACAAAAGAGAAATAATCATTGCAATCATTGCCGATAAAAAATCGATAAAGCCATTCGAGGCCTAAACATCCGATCATCTCGAGAAAATAATATCACGAAAAATAATCATCCGATCGCAAAATATGACATCCGAAGTACTCAGCATAATTCCACTCGATAAATATCCAAATAGTATTCGATATACACGATAAAGAACCAAATCAAGCCAACGGTAGACATATGAGCACACGGTAGATATCAGAACCAGCGAATATCCAGCCAATGAAGCACGATAACCCTCCAAGGGTACCCCGAATCTCCGCCAAAATGTCGGATAATGTCGTAAAATTCCCTAGATTCTCTCTTTCGCTGAGCCGACTGAGAAGTCAGAAACCGTGGTAAGCTCGAATACATCACGAAGAGACGGCTGACTGGGTTCCCGAAGGAATCCGGTCGATGCACCAAATGTGGACGCCTCAGACTAATGTCTGGCCTAGTCAGTATAGGCTGGAGTAAGCGGAGAACACATGAGTCCCTTCTAGAACAAGGCCCAGCTCCAGAGGTGGTTCAGTAGGAGCTGGGGATGAGCGATGCAAACAAGATACACAGTTTAAGACAATTGACCCATTTATTAGGAAAAGCACGTCACCGAGGTGACTGCAGTAAAAACCTTGTAAACGGAATCAAACCTTTCAAAGTCGGACAGTTTTAGGGAGAAAAATGGGGAAAATAGGATCGAGGTCACTGCAGAGACTCGGAGAAAAGGGATTCTTCCCAAAAGAAGACCTTTTACAGCCGAGGTCACAGCAGAGACCAACGGAGTCCATTTTACAACATATTTTACGATAAACAACCAACAATTTAGGGTAAAAAACGGTGAAGATTGAATTAATTTAGGTGAGCGAGCGCAGCGAGGAAGTTCGGCATACGGTCGCAGTCGTTGAGCTGTGTCCATCGCGGCGTGACCAGTGCAGGAGGGCGCGACTGTTGCGGCAGACGGCGAGAGAGAGACGCAGTGGAGAGTGCAGACAACGAGCGGAATTATCTAAATTAATATTAAAAAGGGGAAATTACCCAATAAAACAGAATTTGAAAGAGAAAAGATAAATGAAAGGAAAACAACTAAATAAAGAAATAATAATAAATTAATAAATTTATTATTAAATGCATTTAAATAGGTGTTGACTGAAATGCTGTGAGAAGGCAGTAGCCGAGGTCACTGATCTTCTCAACACGTTATGAAAATTTAGATTTGAAAGTTAATGTGATTGTTTTTCAAGCGAGAAAGGAACAAAAAAATGGATATCAGAAAATTCGAATCAAATTTTTTAACAGCGAAAAAGTTTTATTCCTACGGTAGGAAAATTAACCGAAACTTTAAAACACCAAGTCATTTTTTTAACTGGAATTTGAAATGAGTATCGAAGCACTCGAAACAGCAATTTTACTGCTAAAACGTGCTCGGCGGCTCCTGAATCAAATTTCACAGTTTTTACTGACTTTACGAAATTTAACGGATTTTGAATTACGGATTCCGTAAAATAAAAATTTTACGCCCAGCCCTAACTGAAAATTCAATATCCAAAATATGGCGGAAATTCAAATTCAAATCATTGCGAACTCTGAATATTTCGGTTTTTTCGATCAGGCTTATTCGATACAGAAAACATGTCTGAATTTCTTATCAATATGCAAATTTTGAACAGAAAACCTGATTTTGAACAGAAAACCAAAAACAACCATTGCTTTCTAGCCCGCTAATCGCTCTTTTTTTTCTCACTTTTATTCATAGCTGTCCTCCTCCACCCCGAAATTCGAAGCCCGTATAGCTCAGTGGCAGAGCGTCTGTCTCGTAAACAGAAGGTCGGCGGTTCAATCCCGCCTGGGGGCAATTCGCTTTTTTTCATATTTTTTGTTGTAATTTGAGAGTCTGAACTCGTAATTTTGACAATTCCAATCTACTGTTTTTTCAGTGGAAATACAGCATGCATTCAACAATTCATAATGGCTCCGAACTGGACTCCAGGAACTCATGACTATGCCGAGTGGAAAAACACGTTTACTCATGGAGATTTGGACAAATATCAATGCGGAGGAGCAGTCTCTGTCCCTTATAGAAGATTCTATGCGTGTGGAAAAGTTGGGCAGAGAAGATAATTTTATTTATTACTTTACAGCAAATAAACTGATAAAACTAGCATTCTGCAGGTTCTGGCATTGGCGCCGGAGTTGTACTTTTTGATTTTTTGACACGTGACATTACAAACAAATATGAGTATTTTAGGAACATACAAAAGTAAACAAATAGTAATAAAAGTCCGAAATAACTGCTAAAAATCATGGGGTCCGGGCTTTGGGATCCAGTGCTATGTACAGCTTGGATGAGCACATGAAAAGCTGTGATTGTAAGACCCAGGGCTCTGAAAAAAAGAGAAAAATGGTTTCAAATCAGCCGAACCGTGCTGAAGGAGTGAGAAAATTAGAATTTGGGTTAGAGAAAACCTATATCACCAAGATGGAATTGAACCTGGGGCTTTCTGCTCCGTAGCCGCCATCTCTCTTACCTACTGCGCCTTTTTGCCTGCGCGTAATTTCACGCAGCAGCGCGGCGACAGGGTGGCTCAGTGGCTAACAAAGATGGCATTGGAACAGAAGGACACAGGTTCGATTCCACCTGCGGGATTTTTGTTTTTGCTAACTCACAAATTGAATTTCAAGCCATTTCCCCCACAAAAAACTTACACTACAAACAAAATGATCCTCAAAACCACATGACAAGTCACTAATTTCTTCGAACTGCTTCGATTTTCCTTATCCTTTTGCCATTGCCGAATTTGAACTTTATTGGAATTTCTAAGCGATCTTCTAGGCCTTGGGAATTTCCCCTCAAAAACCAGTCCATTGAATTTCTGCTTCCAAAACATTAATCGATCCAAAAATATCAAAATTGCCACAACTATCATCCAAGTTGGCAGGTAGAAACAGACATCCAGGCTTCCGGACCAACAATTATCACGGATTCCGACATAGATAAAAAGGACACCAATTCCGAGAAGAATGACATTTGTGACGAACATCACGGCTAAGAATTGGAGAAAATTGAGGAAGATTACTGATTTTTCCAACTTACTGTATCCGAAAAGAGTCTTCATTTTGCGAGTTTTGTTCTGAAAATATTTTCAAAAGATCGGATAAGAGTATGCCAGTTGTTGTATAAACAGGGGGTTTTTTCATTGAAAAATGCCGAAATTTGGACTGTTTTTTTCAAAAAGTCAATTTTTTCCAATCTTACTTGAATTTAAAAAACATAGACTACAAACTACAAAAAGTGTCAACTACAAACTACAAAAACTACAAAATTACACAAAACATCTTTTTTTCCTGAAAACTGAAAAAAAAAGTTCAAACATGATTTTTTTCTAAAAAATTACATCGGGATTCAAAGAAAAAAGACTTGAAATATACGAAAAAAATTTTTTTGAATACTTTGAAAATTTTCCGAAAAATCTCTCTGATAAACCTGAATTTTTTTGAGAATACTAAAAGTAGACTACAAACTACAAAAACTGCAAATTACATCAAAAAACTGAAAAAGCCATTATTAAGAATATTTTTCCACTCTTCTCAAAAAATTTCTACATTTTTTCCGAAAAAATCCGGGTAGACTACAAACTACAAAAACCAAATTTTGGACAAAAATAAGTCTAGAACATCAGTTTCGAAGGTTATTAAAAACATGTTTTTCAATTCTAAAAATAATAATTTTTGAAAAATATTTTGATATCAAAGGAGAACTTTCTTTTTTAATTTTCCAGAAAAAATTTTTATTTTTGATAAAAATTATTTTTTAAGTTTAGAAAATTGAAAAGAAAACCAACCTTGGCAAACTCGAGAGAACCTAACAGCAACGGATGTCTTCTTACAAAAGAACTAGTTTCCCAATAGACAATAAGATCAGAAGTCATCTCCTTTGTTTTCGATGTCTTCTTCTCCTCCATTTTTTGATGTTTTTATCAATTTTTTTGATTTTTTTTCTGTCTTTTTATCAGGGGACAGGTTGTGTTTTAACCCCTTTTAAGTGTTTTTGATATTGACAATTAGATAGAGAAAAATGTGATTTTTGAAACAAAAAAAAAAATATTTTTTATTCAAATTCTGTATACGCAATTTCTATACCATCTTCGGTTTTACAACAAAATTTGACAAGAATAAATTTCAAAAAAAGACCAAAATAAATTTTCAGGACCAGAAAACCTAAAGAAAATCCACAAATATATAAAGTTGGAGCTTCTGAAAACCCTCCAGATGACATGATGAAGTTGAAAGAAATTAAGACACCGGTGAAGGTTCTGGAAACTTTAGACTACAAACTACAAACTAATAAAAAAACTCACATTAAAACCACTCCAATCCTCATTGCAATTCCAAAAACCGCCCATCTTTCCTTATTTTTGCTCCAAATTTTCCAATAAATAATCTGTTCCAAAATTATATGCACAGCTACAGTAATCATCCAATACGGTACAAATGAATGAATCGATGCACCATGTTGAAGAATTTCACGGAGTCCAAAAAAGAGGAGAAGAATGGAATTGGAGATTAGACCGATGGTGGAGATCACTTGGCATACTGTAAGGAGGCTAGGGTTACGGTAGGATTACTGTGAGGTTACTGTAGGTTCACTGTATAACTACTATGGAATTACGGCGGTGATACAGTAGGATTACTGTATGGATACTGTAGAATTTCATTATTGTGAAAACTTACCAAAATGAATAGAATTCATAGTTTTTTAAAAAGAATCAAAACGAAAATCTCTCAATTTCATGGTTTTTTATTGTTTTTTTCTCTATTTCTTCCTCATAGTTATTATCTTTCATTTCTTCACTTTTAATAGTTCTATCTGATGATTCATTCAGAAATTTTATGAGGAATGCATTTTTTTTCAGTTTCTGATCTCCCAGTAACCTTACCGTAATTTCAGTAAACCTACAGTAACAGTACCGTAATTTTAGCAATCCTACAGTAATTCTACCGAAACCTTACTGATCCTACAGTACCCCTACCGTTATCTTGGGGATCCTACGGTAACCCTGACGTAATCTTAGTGATCATACAACAAACCTACCGTAATCTAAGTGATTTTCTAGTAACCTCACAGTAATCTCGGTTTTCCTACTGTAACCCCACCAGAATCATAATCATCTTAGAGTCATCTTACCAAGAACTTCGTGGTCCTACAGTAAACCTACTGCGACCGCAGCAATCCTAAGCTCTACTGTAATCTCAACGACCCTACAGTACCCTTACCGTAATTTTTCCGTACCTCAAGTCAGGCTTATGCGCCATTCTTTTTTTGGAAAACTTTTCAAAAAAAATTTTAATTTGATAAAAGAAAGTGATTCATCTTTTTTTTCTCACATAGGCTGAGGAATGATACGGATCCAAGAAAAAGTATATAAAACATTTTTGTAATTCATTTTTTCAAAAAATTTCGCTAAATCCTACTTTTTTTTAATTGAAAATGACAAATTTCTGTTATCAAAGTGAGTTTTATGTGATAAAAAATAATTTTTTAATCATATTTTTTTCAGTTTCTCTCGCCCTCACCAATATCTCCTTAGCACTCAATGTAGCCGGATACGTCTACTTTGGCGCTATGGATCTTTTTGAATTCAAACAAAATTATTATCATTTTCATCCGATTTCAATGCTACTGATAGCAATTTTTATCATAATTGAGAGGATTATGTTTTGGAAACAAGAAATTGCTCAGCTTAAATTCACAGGTGCCTGGTTCTACTTTTATCTGGCATGGAGAATTCTTCTGTTTGTTATGTGAGTTTTTTTTTGTGTAAAAAAAAATTTTCTTTTTTTTCAATTTTTTTATTTCAGAAGTCTTATTTGGACCTCCCTAATCTTCTTCATAATCCTTAGCTCAATTGGTGGAGGACCAGTTGGACACTTTTTTGCCGCTGCATTCAATTTAGGACTTTTAACTTTTCTTGTGTATTTTTGTGTATTTTTAAAGGCTATGGCAGTTTATTGTATTGGAAATTCATCGGAATTAGAAGAAATTAACCAGGAATTGATTATTTGATTTTGAAAATGATAAATAAATTTTTCGAAAATTTCGTACTCTTGAGCACGTTTTTCCCAATTTTAAGCACAATTTCAAAAATTCTTCTGGGTTTTTTTTCTTGAAAAGTTGTCACTTTTTTCTTCTAGAAACAGAAATCAAAAAATAGATCAAAAAACGAAAAATTTTCTCGGAATGTGAAACACATTTTGATCCTCCCCAACCCGGGCCGGTAAAAGTTTCACCGCCGGCCCGGACCGCGACAAGTCCGAAAACGCCTATTCTGAGGTGTTTTTACCGCCGGAAATCGAGAAAAACTTATTTTTTAATTTAAAATTTTTCTATTGTTTTTCTAGATTTTCAACCTACATTAGGTCGAGTAGAGGGCTGAAACGGTCATTTTTAATCGAAAAATGCGTTTTCCAGATAATTAAAGTCAAAAAATGACGCGACCATATGTTTTTATGTGAGAATAAAAAAAATTACAAAAAATGCATACGCTTGAAACAAAAAAAAAGTTTAAAAAATCAACTGAGTGCAGTGGGGCGCGGTTGGTCATCATTTTGCAAGAATAAGAGATTTAAAAAAATTTTTTTTTCTTAATTTGAGATTCATAATCAAAAAAAGTACAAGATTGTTGAATACATCAAAATACAGAATGAAACAAAAGTTTTGATGTGCAAAAAGCAATAAACGAGTAAAATGAAAGCAAGAAGCTGATCGCCCTCCTTGATGTCTTTAACAAAATCACACAGACCAAAAATTAAGCCTAGAAGGTAAACAAAAAGGAATGTAATAGAAATAGTTGCCACGCAGCCTCCAATTAGAATTCTTAAAGGCTAGTATACTTGTAATAATTCTATTTAGACTTACCCTAAAATGGCAGAAACTGCCCAAAAAACCCGAGAAAAGTAACCGTACCCGGTCAATTGAGCATGACAAACTCCGTGTGTCCAATACAATAATCTTTCAATTATAATAATGACAACTACTGGAACATCGTAATGTCCGTCTTCTTTAAATATCGACAACTTCAAGCACTTAATAAAAACTACAAGTGCCAACGTGAGATTAACAATTGTGTAGTAGGCTGAAATTGGGGCAAATTTACGAATCGAAAATGAATTATGAAAAAACTTACTATAATAAAGAATAGTTAGCATAATTTTTGTTGAATACTAAGTGTCTCGACAGTATCGAAAAGCATTTGTTGAAGCATTTATATAGTCTGTTTTGAATTGGCTCCGTGGAATTTCTCATTCTTATAGTCTCGTGATCTATTTCATAACCGCATTTTCTGAGGACATGCAACGTATAACTCGCCATGATATATTTTTAGAGTTCATTTTTCTCATTTCACTGGTTTCGACACACTAAAACTGCTCTACACCCGCATGATACTGATAAGACCGAAGAGTAAATAAATGAAACTGATTATGATAGCGAAAGGACTATTGTCAGAAACTTTACTGTTCTAACACACAAGTTTCGTCTGTCATGTCAGTATTTTGTGTCGTCAACCCTAGGCCCTGTCATAAAAATTCGATTTCAATGGAACCTTGAGAGCTCGATACAGAATTCGCTCCCGTTATTGCCCGAAAAGTTTTTGATTGAATCTCTGGCCAAGCTTAAGCCCCGCCCCGTCAACTGTCGGCCGCTAGATTTACTAACTTTTGAGAGTTTGTTGCCGGTTCAATTTCACACTGTTGGCGGCGTAGTGTAGTGGTGCTAAAAATTCTTTTGCTGAATTCAACATCCGAGTTCGATTCCTCGATGAGAAAAATGATTTTTTGGCTTTTTATTTTGAGTAGAATTTCACACAAAATTTTTGTGTTTAAAGTCTTTTTTGGAAAATTTTTGAATGAAATAGTTACATATGGTTCTAGTAAATTGAAAGTACATTTTTTGGGTTTTGCAATCAGATGAAAGCTTAATCCGATGCAAAATTTAAAAAAAAGAGATACAAACTGTGTAAGTGGAAAGTACAAACTACGAAAATCAACAAAAAAAAATGTTCAAGAATTAGCGAAAACAACGAAAAAGAAGAAAATCTATTGACAATCAAAGAATGTGATAAGGATAGGGATCACGCAACAAATTACATCAACATGTGAGAGAGTGTTTTCGGTTTCACTATATCTTTTCTTATCTATTCGATTATTGAAAATAAAGGTATTTTGTGGAAAATGACTGCTGTGGAACGAAGTGAAGACGTTTCTAGGACAAAGGCTTATTGTGAGTTTTGAAAAAATTTTCAAAAATTTTGGTTCAAATTTTTTTTTGAGATTCTAAAAATGATATTAGTGAAAAATTTTTAAATAAATTTTCTAATAAGTTTTTTTTTCATTTTCAGCAAATTTTAGCAGAAAAACGCCAAATTGCATCATTTTTTGACTATAATTATCTAGAAAAAAAAATGCATTTTTCGACTGAAAATGACAGCTTCAGCCCTCTTTTCCTCATAAATCTGGTTGAAAATTGAGAAAAAAAATTTTTTTTTCGATTCTCTGTGAAAAATATTTTAGAATAAGCGTTTTTGTTGCAAAAACGAAATTTTCACCAAAAAAAGTTCATTCGCTGAAAAGGGAAAAATAGTAATGAGTCCAATGGGGCGCGGTTGCTCATCATTTTGCAGAACTAATAAACTTTTCAAAAAAAAAAATTATTTATTTTTTTTCAGGTTTCCTAATCTTCTCCAACCTCTTCTACACCCTCATCCCCTTTTATTTCCTTATCATCTCCTCATTCACTATCACCAAATGCCCTGGAAACCATTTTCTCCCATTTTGGCTTGCTGGCGTGGCAGTTTTAATCATAATCGACAGAGTTTTATTCTGGAAAATTCTGAGCAATGAAGTGAAATTTGAGAAGACGTTCCCAAGGCCGGCAGATGGAAATTCTGATCAAATGAAGGCGTGGGAGAAGGACAGATCAAAAAGTTCTTCGAGAATTTTGATATTGTTGAAGACCAATTTGAGGATTGTGTTTTTCTTGTCGTAAGTTGTTTTTCTTGTACTTTGTAGTTTTTGTAATTTGTGTTTTGTAGTCTTCGAGATTTTAAATTCAACTCTAAATTCAAAAACTTTGTGGAAAATCCGAAAATTTTAAAAATCAAAAAAATTCGAATTTTTCAATTTTTCGAAAGTATGCAAGGAAAAAAGTTTTGAAAAAAAGGGAATTTTTATGTTTGCAAAAATTTTAATTTTAAAGATTTTCAAAAACTTGAAGAACTTGCTCAAATTTAGGATGGAAAAGCTCTAAAATTGTGCTGAAAATCCGTTTTTTTTTTTCACAAATTTCAGATAAATTGTTTTGTTTGGCTTTTTTGCCAACGAAAATTGAGAATTGCCAATTTTTCGCCGGAAACATTTTTGTAGTTTGTAGTTTTTCTAATACATATGCTCCATATTTTCAGCCTAATCTTCGGCCTCATTTGGAGTCACGAGCTACTTTTCAAAGATGAAAATCTATGCAAACCAGTTGTCGTCTTTTCCATTTTTGGATTCACTTTCATCGCTTTGTCTTGTTATTTGGTATCTTTTATTGGCACTTTTTTCATTTATTGTGTTAGTGTATTGTCCAAAATGGATAGACTGGCAAAAGCTTCTTTGAACAAAGTTTTGTAGTTTGTAGTATTGATTTTCTCTATAATTAATGAAAAAAATGTTGCTTTTCCTGATTTTTTGAATTTTTGATTGACAATTTTATTCAACAAATCAACTCATATATCCCCGCTTTCCACATGCATAGAGTCTTGTGAACGGATAAGCTTGTGATGTACACTGATATTTATCCAAATCACCATTTGCAAATGCTCCCTTCCATCCCGCAAACTCATTAGCTCCAGCGACAAAGTTCGGTGAGATGATGAATTGTTGAATGCAAGCAGTGCTCCCACTGAAAAAAATTACTATAGGAATACTGTTATTTGAGAAAAACTCACGGCCAGTTATTATTATCCGGCTCGCCAATTCCCCACTTCAATCCTGCAACTCCTGTGGTGTCCCCGTCTGTCCATTGGAAAGTGTTGTAAGGTCCACAACTTGGGCTTCGACAATTTGGAAGATTAGTGGCTCCTAGCCAAAGTCCGGCAACTTGGCCGCCCATTTGAACCAGTTTTTGGTAGGCTTCATTGGCAACTGTCATCCGTTCGTTGTCATTTTGGAAGCCGGTGAGGGTTGCTCCCTTGGCGGCGCACTGGTTTTGAGCATCTTGTTGGGAGAAGTAACCGTTTCGGACTTGTGAGTCACCGATCTGAAAATGGTAGGAGAACTGTGGGATTACTGTTGATCTAGTTACTCAAAATCAAATATGGATTACTGTGGGATTACTGTGGCAGTCACCAGATAACTGTAGCGTAACCAATTTGGAACCAATTTGGAACCAATTTGGAACCAATTTGAAACCAATTTGAAACCAATTTGGAATTAATTTGGAACAAATTTGGAACCAATTCGAAACCAATTCGGAACCAATTTGGAACCAATTTGGAACCAATTTGGAACCAATTTGGAACCAATTTGGAACCAATTTGGAACCAATTTAGAACCAATGTGGAACCAATTTGGATCCAATTTGAAAACAGTTTGGAACCAATTTGAAACCAATTTGGAACCAATTTGAAACTAATTTGGAACCAATTTGGAACCAGTTTGGAACCATTTTGGATCCAATTTGGAACCAATTTGAAACAAATTTGGAACCATTTTGGAACCAATTTGAAACCAATTTGGAACCAATTTGGAACCATTTTGGAATATATTTATACCCCTCAAAATTTTTTCACTGCACCCACCAAAATACACCATGGCCCATTAGGTCTCTGAAACTCAAGCCATCCATCATCGCAAGCCCTTCTTCTCACATCATTCTGAGGTCGTTGACGTCTTCTTTGTCCCCGACGTCTTCTATATTCCTCTGATGACCACGACGATGATGAATGGAAATGTTTCTTCTTTGGGTAACGTCTTCTTGGCCCAACGTGATTGTCATCTTCCTTGTCGAATTCAATGATTTTCACAATTTTTTTGACCTCTTCCTTGTCCTTTTTGGAATGAGCCAAAACTAGGGAAAATAGGCAGAGTAGGGAGAAAAAAAGGAACTTTTTCATGATAACTGACATTTTTTTTCCTAGTTTCGAGAGTTTTATTTGAACTTTTTTCAGATTCTCAGACATAAAATAATAAAAAATCGGAGTTTTGAAAAGAGAACTAAATAAAAGCTGCCAAACCCGGAAGAATTCATGAAAATCATGAAAAAGCTCATCTTTTGCTCTCTATTCTTCCTATTTTCTATAGCTTTGGCCCAATCCAAGAAAGGAGATGTCAAAAAAATTGTGAAAATAATCGAATTTGAAAAGGGAGGTCACGGCTCGTCGTGGTCTTCAGAAGAGTTCAGAAGACGTCGAAGACCAAAAAGTACAAGTACAAAACGTCCTCAGAATGATGTGAAAAAAGGAGCTTGTGATGATGGATGGATGGAGTTTCAGAGACCGAGTGGGCCGTGGTGTGTTTTGGTGAGTAAAGTGGCTTGGCTTTGAATAGGTTCCGAATTGGTCTCAAAATTGGTTCCAAATTGGTCCCAAATTGGTCCCAAATCGGTTCCAAATTGGTCCCAAATTTGTTTCAACCAGTTTCCAAATTGGTTCCAAGCTGGTTTCAATATGGTTTCAAATTGGTTTCACATTAGTTCCGAATTGGTTGCAAACTGGTTCCAAATTGATTCCAAATTGTTTCCAAATCGGTTCGAAATTCGTTCCAAATTTGTTTCAAATGTGTTCCAAATTGATTCCAAATTTGTTTCAAATTGGCTCCAAATTGGTTCCAAATTGGTTCCAAATTGTTACCAAATTGGTTCCAAATTGGTTTTAAATTGGTTTCAAATCGGTTCCAAACTGGTTCCAAATTGGTTTCAAATTGGTTCTAGATCGGTTCCAAATTGATTCCAAATTGGTTTCAAACTGGTTTCACATTGGTTCCAAATTGGTTTCAAATTAATTCTCAAATCTACAGTAATCCGAACCTTTCAATTTTCCAGGTCGATAACAACAAACAAGTCACCGACGGTCAACTCTCCTACTCCGCTGCTCAATCCCTTTGCCGTGAGCACGGTGCGGTGCTCACAGGCCTCCAAAATGCCAAGGAACGTATGAAAATCGCGGATGAAGCCCTCCGCCAAATCAAGTCCTACGGTCAAAAATTTGCGGGAGTTTGGCTCGGCGCAGAAGCTCTTCCCGATTGCAAGGTCAAAAGTTGTAATCCTCAAAAAACTTTCAAATGGACCGATGGACAAACCACTGGTGTCGAGGGCTTCAAATGGGGAAAATTCGAGCCGGATGACCTTGACTATGGAACTCCTTGTCTTCAAATGTTTGTTAGGAGCCCTGGAAATGATTTGCACCCTGGCGAGCCGACATGGTGGAAGGGTGTTTTTGAACATGGCGATTTGGACAAGTTCAAATGTGATGTCCCGACTAAACCCTTAACTCGTCTGTATGCTTGTGGAAAAGTTGGAAGAAAGTGAATTGATTTAAATAAAAATTTTCATTATTCGGAAAAAAAATTCTATATTAAAAAGCATTTACAACAGAAAATTCAACAAAATTCTCCTTGTCCAAAACAACTTCTAGTGATTTTTGTGAATTTTGAATCGGGAAATTCCACGTTTCAAGTTGTTGATTTCGGGTTGCAGGCGGTCCATACATAAGGTAGAAAACTTCCAAAAAGTCGAAAAATTGGAATTGAATACGGAAGAATTTAAAGTTTGGCGATGTGAGGAATGCCTGGAACACAAAATTAAAAAAAATGAATTAAAAAAATGTTTTTTGAGAACTTATTAAAGACTGCCGGTTACAAAACTTGCCAATTTTCCCAATTCGGATTACAAATTGGTTCCGGGCAGGTTTAAAATAGGCACCAAAATGGTTCTGTATTGGTTCCAAATTGGTTACAAATTGGTTCAAATTGGTTTCAAATAGGTTACAAATAGGTTTTTTCAAATTAAAACTTGCCGGTTTCATGAAAAATTGCCCATTTCACAAAAAAAATTTGCCGGTTTTGTAATAAAACTTGCCGGTTTCATAATAAAACCTGCCCAATTTTAGAAGAAAACTTGCCCATTTCATAATAAGACTTGCCGGTCAAGTTGCCCATTTAACAGTAAAAATTGCTTATTTTATGAACAAACTTGCCCATTTCATGACAAAACTTGTCTATTTCAAAAGAAAACTTGCCAGTTTTATAATAAAAATTGCCCATTTTATGGTAAATTTTGCCCATTTCATGATAAAACTTGCCCATTTCACAATTTGACTTGCCCATTTCAGAACCACTCACATGTTTCAACAGTATCAAATCACGGGATGGAATCCTCTCTCTTGAAACGTTCCCATGTTCAAAGTGACAGAAATAGTGCATCGATATAATTTCAAAATCGAAATATACTATTTCCAATCGTTTTGCCATTTTCCTTTGCCCCAATTCAACTATTTTATCGATTTCCAACCGATTTCTAGTTGGCGTCTCCATCGCATTCCAATTATTCAGACAAATCTCATGAACTTCTAGGAATTATGGAAGTACGTACCTTCATAATTTGGTCTTGGTCTACTGAAGTGATGGACAAACATTTAACTTACAGACTTTCAAGTTCCAGGAGATTCTGAAATTTTTCTGGAATTTCCGGAGCAACCACCATGAAACTATCGATTGTTTCCTTCTGGAAATCAAAAATCCTCTTGAAATCTTCCAAAAAATATTCGAAGTAATTCAAATTTTCGAGAAGTTTCTCCTTCTTTCCACAAGCTATCAAACATCCTTTTTCATGTTTTTGATACTCGATTCTTGATGATTTTTTAAATGCCAGATCATGCAGAACT
Organism: Caenorhabditis doughertyi; assembly: GCA_963572265.1. Lineage (NCBI taxonomy): Eukaryota > Metazoa > Nematoda > Chromadorea > Rhabditida > Rhabditidae > Caenorhabditis > Caenorhabditis doughertyi. The sequence goes on along the minus strand of OY751557.1, from coordinate 20,597,330 downwards.
ATCAAAATCTTGTTGGTTTTAATATGAATTTCAACAATTTCAATGTGAAATTCTGGCTTGGTTTGGGGGTCGTCTATGAGATGACGGAGGTCGTGGCACACTTTTCGGAGGGTTAGACTGGAAAAAATTTTGTTTCTTTGGCGGAAAATAAGATTTTTGGAATGAGATGGTTCTGGCGATTCAGAAAAGTATAATTAAGCCTAGGTTCTGGAAGTTTTGAGTTTTGGGGTTAGAGACGCAGAGTGTCTGTTTTCTCTGCGCTCTAACTTTTCAGATTTTTTGACAAGAGTTTTGATTTTCACACTTCGAGAATAAAAAAGTTCTGAAAAGTATAATCATATTAAGGACAATTTTGAAACTTCAAAAGTTAGAGCGCAGAGAAGCCAGACACCTTGCGTCTCTGACCTCGCAATTTCAAAATGATGAGAACTAGGGCTTTTTTATACTTTTCTGAACCCTCTTGATCAGCTAATTTCAAATTTTCATACTCCAAGAAGCGCAGTCTGAAAAACTTGGAAATTTCGAGGAAAACGGAATTTCGGAGCATCGTACTGAGAAAAATTCAGGCTGATTTAAAAAAAATTTCGAAAAAAAACTCACATAGATCGAAAATCCGATTCCTCCAATACTTTCGTCATCATTTTGTCCGGGAGCGACAAAAAATGCCGTTTCGAGTACCGCTTTTTCACAAAATCCGACATAATTTTTACTGAAAATAGTAGAAAGTGGAGACCGAAAAATTGAAAATGAATGCTAAAACCCGGAAAAAGCGGTCGAAACTGAAAAAATGATAAGATAAGATAAGATAAGAACTTTTTTCGTTAATTTTCAGATTTTTTCAATGAAAAAGTCAAAAAACCACGTGTTTATTGGAAAGTTGAGAAGTATTTCACAACGACCAGTAGAGAAAAAAAATGAGAAGGAGGTTTAGAGAAAAATGGGAAAATGTTTTGTTTGCTGAACAAATAAAAATGGAAATAGAAATGGAATAAGAAGATAAGACGCCATATTGAAACTTTGGAAAAAAATTATCAAAAATAAAGCATAGAACAGAGAAATTTGAAGATGAAGTAGGGTTAGAAAGGAAGTTTTAGGACATTTTCAGGATTTTTTCAGACTCTCTTTGACTAAATTTCAGACTGTTTTTAGACCACTTTTAACTTTTTAAAGCCTATTTTCCGTCATTTTTCAGACCTTTTTCAAATTTATATTTTTGACAATTTGGCCGTTTCAAAGTTTCTGAATACGAGGCCCTTTTTTCAACATTTCTAAGCAATTTTCATTTTTTCAGACATTTTCAGATAATTCGCACATGATTTTATGCGTTAAAGTCTTTTTTCTGTTATACTCCGTTTTTTTTTCAAAGGTGAAAAAACATGTCTTTCGATTTTCCGACCTTTGTCCCTTTCCAACTTTTTACATCCCATAAAAACAGGGAACTTCTTTCAGGAAGTTTCCCACACTTGATGTTCTTTTGGGCTTTAAAAGGCACCCAAAGTTCCTTTTCTCTCATTCTAAATCTCGAATCCACCATGAGACTTCTTCTGGTCCTTCTAGTTCTTCTCTCCTTGGTGGCTCTTGCCTCTACTCATCGTCACCATAAACACCATAAGCGCGGCCATTTCCAAAAACATCATCGCGGCCATCGTCATGGAGGCGTTAAGAAGATTGTCAAGGTGATTACTGTAGGTGGTGGACCAAAGAAGCAGTCATCGTCATCCTCGTCGTCTTCTGAAGAGACCGTAGATAATGGGCCAAGTGTGGGAGCAGAAAAACCAGATGCGGAAACAACAACTGAGAAAACAACTACTACCACAACAACGACTACAACGACCACAACCAGGCCCACCACAACCACGGAGCCAACGTGTCACGACGGATGGCTTTCGTTCGATAGGCCAGATGGGCTTTGGTGTGTTTATGTAAGTACCATAGGTGTCTTGGCATCCGGCATCCGGCACCCGGCATCCGGCATCCGGCATTCGGCATCCGGCATTCGGCATCCGGCATTCGGCATCCGGAATCCGGCATCCGACATCCGTCATCCGGCATCCGGCATCCGGCATCCGTCATCCGGCATCCGGCATCCGGTATCCGGAATCCGGTATCGGGCATCTGGCATCCGGCATCCGGCATCCGGCATCCGGCATCCGGCATCCGGCATCCGGTATCCGGTATCCGGTATCCGGCACCAGGTTTCCGGCTTCCGGCTTCCGGCACTCGGCTTCCGGCTCCTGGCTTTATAAGCATCAAGAGTCCATAGTTACCAAACAAACCCATACCAACCCACAACTTCCAGGTCGGCAACAAAGGACCAGAAAACTACCAACTCTCTCAACCAGAAGCTGAAAAAATTTGCGAGCAACACAACGCCAGACTCACCGGCTTAATGAACGACGACGAGCGTATGGAAATTGCAAACGAGGCTCTTCACCAGCTCGGAGAAGTCAACGTCGAAAATGGAGCGGTTTGGCTTGGAGCGAAGACCAAAGACTCGTGTAAAACCAAAAGTTGTGGACCAAAAAATACGTTCGATTGGACCGACGGACACTCTCAGGGGACTAGTGGATACAATAGTTGGGGAAAGAATGAGCCGGACAATGAGAACTATCCGTGAGTGTTTTCTTTTTAGTTGAGAACCAAACGTGGTTTTTTTTAGCGGAAATCATGCTTGCCTCCAAATAATTGTCATGACCCGTACCTTCATTCAATCCCCTCATGAGAAATGGTTGGACAACTTCAAACACGGCGATTTGGACAAATACAAGTGCGAGAACCCGGACAAAGTGCCAGCTACCAGATTGTTTGCTTGCGGAAAGAAAGCTGGTGTTCACTAAGAATGTTTTGGTTTTGAATAATAAATTTTTTGGAATGGAAAGTTGTTTTTTGAAATGGAAAAATACCAATTTTCATCCCCATTTTCATAGGGTTTTTTGGTTCTAGAGGGTTCAGATTTGCCGTCTTGTCCATTTTTCGAAACTTCTCAAACTGCACCAGAAAAACTTTGGTAAAAATAAAAATTTATTTAAAAAATTTTCAGAAAACACAAAAATTCAAATTGTCATTTTCTCTAGCTTGCTGAGCAGTCCTTCCTCATACTTTCTCTGGATTCCTTTCCATTGAATCCACATCATGTGACGGTTCTCGTCCAGACTGTACATGGCATTTTCAGAGATGAGTCTGAAAATAAAAAAAAATTATACTTTTGAAATTGAAAAATCAAAAAACTTACATTTTCTCGAACCGAAAACCAACCGGCAGCCGAAAAATGATGAAAAATTGTGCTCTTTTCAAAATCTTGCGACCAAAAATGCTATCTTCATCACACTTTCTCAATGCGATGAGAATGCTGAAAACGGTTCTTGTTAAAGAAAAAAGAAAGAAAAAAACATTTTGACCCCAAGCGGGTTCGAACCAAGGACCCATTGCCTACTAGATAGATCCCACTGCGCCACTGAGACATTATTTGAAAAATCTGTGTTTCGATAATATTGAAGGGATTTGAAGATTCTAGGAAATTTCAAGCGGTTTCAGGATAATTCCAAACAGTTTTTTGAAAAAAAAAGAAGAAACAAATACTTTGACCACCAAGGGGGTTTGAACCCGGGACCATCGGGCTACTAGCAAAATCCCACTGAGCCATCTAGACATTTTTTGAGAAATGATCATTTTTCACGGGTTTTAAGAGTTTTTAAGGGTATTCAAAAGGATCAGGACTAATTTTTGAAGTCTAAAACCTCCAATCCTTACCTGTTTACCAGATACTTCTTGGTAACCCTTGTTTCTTTTCTCTCCTTCAGGAACTCGGCAACCAACTGCTTCAGGTTCTGCTCTCTTTTCTTATCTTTAATTTTGTCATAGACAAAATCAATGACCTGGCTGATTAAACAGTTGCATTTTGTTGGGGAGTTCTGGGGAGCCATAGTGGTAGAAAAGTGTTGAAAAACTGAAAATAAGGATACCGTGTGGGAAAAACAGTGTTAAAAGAGGCGGAAAATGGTAGGGGAGGGTCAAAATGGGGAATAAACAGTTGGAAATTGGGTTGAAAGGACCGTAGGAGGGTTAATAAAGACCAAGGAAAAAACCAAAAGAAGACGCGAAACAGGAAAACAGAAGACGATCTGACGATGTGAATGGTGTAAGACGGTCCCAATGGCAGAATGAATGAGACAGAGAGGACGTGTACGCTCGATGACCCCAGATGTGGAGAAAAGATTCTGTAGCAGATTGGCGGGTTGTGCCGTTGTGCAGAGCGTCTTTGTCAGAATAAGAAACAGTATCTAGCGGTTTAGACGGACTATACACAGCAAGACTAATTATTGATCCGAAGAGTCACACACGGAAAAGAAGACTTGAAGAAATTTGTCTTCTGGGGATTGTGACGTCACTATGCAGAATACCTCAAGGAATACACAACATCAAAAAACGGCAGGGATTTGTGACGTCAATTTGGAGAACACAGCACAACATTATCTGACAACAAACTACAATTCTTAAAATTCTCAGTTAGCATATTAGCCTTCCGAAATAAGAAACAACCGAGCCCCATTGGACTTGTGAGTACTTGATTTTTTTTCACTTTCAGAAAAAAACAACAACTTCTACCGGGAGAATTTTTCGCTTTTTGCACAAAAATGTCATATCAAAGTTAGTTTTTGAGCGAAAATCAGAAAAAAAAATTTTTTTGAATTACACTTTTTTTTTGTTGGTTTTCTACATTTTCAACAATTTTCAAGATTTTTGCCGCAAAGAGGGCTGAAATTTTTTTTTCGGTTGACAAATGCTTTTTTTCTGGAAAATGGAAATGTATGTCTCCAAAAAGTTGTTTTTTCAAAAAAAAATTGGAATTTTTTTCAAAAAATGAACTGTCCACTAGGGCGCGGTTGTTGCTGATTTTGAAAGTAAGTTTTTGAGTGAAAACGTTTTCAAAAAAGTAATAATTTATTATTATCAAAATTATTAACATTTCCTTTGGCAAAAGGCACGAAAACAAAACAATTTTATAAAAAAAAATCATTATGGCGTAGCAGTTTGCGCCAGACAATCCAACAAGAATCGAACTTTTGTCATTGGCACCATATTATTACCAGCTGATCCTTGAGCTTCCGTGATTTTATTCATAGTTGCACCCCCAGTCTCAAGACCCAAATTAAGTAACTGGAGTTTGAAGATCTTCAAAAACTCGGCTAATCCAATGGAATCGGTGGATGGATCCATGGTAGAGGTTGCACTTTTAAGGAGGGTTTGTAGGCCTTGTTTGATGCCAGAACTGATGTCGGTGATGGGGATTTTCTGGAAAATTTTTGTTTTGGAAACAATTTTTATAGATTTTTTGGAATAATGAGCAACCGCGCTCCATTGGACTCACTGAACTTTTTGAAAGTTTTCCAGAAATTCTTAAAATTCTTGGTGTTTCGAAAAAACATTTTAAATTTTTGGGTCGTTTTTAATAGGGTCTCACCAATTTCAATAGAATTCCCTCATATTTTGTTCAAAATTTTGCCGAAATTGATTTAAATTTTTTCGAAATCCCGTTCTCAGTGTAAAAACTGTGCCGGTTTGCGTCATTTTTTGACTATAATTGTCTTTAAAAATGCATTTTTCTACTGAAAATGACAGTTTTAGCCCTCTCTGCGACTCAAATCTGGTCAAAAACCTAGAAAAATAGAAACGTTTTTCCACTAGTGTTCCGTCTTGCAAGACTTGTTGCTTGACAAACACAAGAATGGAAACAAGTCTCGTAAAAATTTTTGCAAGGCTCGTCTCGTCTTGTCTTGCATGATGATTGTTGTTTCTTGTTTTTGCAATTTCTTGTTTTCGTCTCGGATTGCAATTTCTCGTTCTTGCAATTTCTTGCAATTTCTTGTTCTTGCAACGTGATTGCAATTTCTTGTAATTCTTGCTTACAAGCGTGAGCTCTAGTATTTCTTATCTAACAAATCCACGTGGAAAAAAATTTTCAAAATTTTCAAAAAATTTTTTTCCAATTTTGATAAGAAATACTGGAGTTCACGCTTGTAAGCAAGAATTACAAGAAATTGCAATCACGTTGCAAGAACAATAAATTGCAAGAAATTGCAAGAACGAGAAATTGCAATCCGAGACAAAAACAAGAAATTGCAAGAACAAGAAATAACAATCATCATGCAAGACAAGACGAGACAATCCCGAGACAAGACAAGAGCAAGAAATAACGAGAATTGCAAGAAATGTCTTGCAAGACGGTACACTATTTTCCACTCAAAAAACTTTTTTTTCGATTTTTTGTTGAAGTACCAAGTCCGATGGAGCGCGGTTGCTGATTATTTTTAACCCTTATGAAAAACTCACAATTTCATGTTGTCCCGGCTTGCTCATCTCATTCCTTACTTCCCCAATGAGTTCATTCAAAACTGTTGATTCCAAAACCATAGCCAAATTGTGGACATAACTCAAAATGCTAAAGGCTGACATCGTTCCAGATTCAGAAGACGTTCCAGGTTCCTCTTTTTTGGATTCTGGAGGAGCCACAAAAACCGGCTCTTCCGGAATGAAACCGTGGAAAATAGTGGGCTTCATCTCGCGCACGGGTTCAAGAGGAGCCATGAAAACTGGTAGTGGAATTGAAAGCGGAGACACTGGGGGCGGGGCAACTGGGGGCGGGGCGATTGTGGGCGGGGCCATTGTGGGCGGAGCAAAAACTGTGTTAATCTCCATTATGTCCTCATCTTCAAATTGCATATCTTCTTGACTATTATCCTCATGGAGAAATGGAGAACTTTGGAAAGATGCTTGAAACGATGGCTTTTTGCCTTTCCAGTATTTGTGAACACCTTTTCTCTCGAAGATTCCATCGTGAGTCCGGAAATAGATGATACGATCAGCTTCGTCAACGCGAAGAGTTCCACGAGATTCCAGTCTGGGGAATAAAGAATTAGACGGAAAAAATTAAAGTCGAAAGTCGATTTTCTGGAAAACTCGATGTTTCAAAAACTAGAATTTTTGCTTTAAAAAAAAACTAGAAACTTTCCAGAAAAAAAATTTATTTTATTTTTTCCCGAAGTTTTGAAAAGCTCCCACTTTTCCTGATAGTTTGGCGGTAGGACGCTTCAGAACCGTATTCCTTATCAAAATTGTCCCTAACCAGAACTGCCTCGTATTAGAACCGTACCCCATTTCAGAAGTGTCTCATCTTACATGTATTACTTCCGAAGTGTCACCCCTAGAATCCATCGGGTCTAGGTGCAAAAGTTGGACCCCCCGAGGGGCAGAACTTTGGCGGAGTTCATTTTTTGAAAAGCGGCTTATTTCCAGATTTATTGATTTTTTTCAGATTCTCGGAAAATTTGGGTTTTTTGGCCGTAACTCGGTCAGTTTTGAAGATTTTTAGAAAGTTAAAAAACGAAAATGTAGAACAAAATGAGATCTTATTTTATGCTTAACAGACCGTTTGTGCCAAAACACGATAAAAGGACCAAAACGGACCACAAAGTGGAATCGAAAAAATAAACGTAGATTCGTTTTTTTCAAATTATTCCCATTCGATTAAGCGTGAAAAATGAAGCAGAACCTCACTTTTGCTTTTTCCAAGTTATTGTCATTTTCGAGGGATAAATTCGATTTTTTATCTGAAAATGACTTTTTTGGCTTAGATTAGGTGGATATAGTCCGTTTTTGATCGATCTAGGGGTTGTTATGGTCTGAAAATGTTGTTTTTGTGTTATTTACACAATGTTATACCGTTTCCCATCAAAATATTCAAGTTTTGAAAATTTAATTTTTTTCAAAAAAAAATTGGAAATTTTTTTCAACAAAATTTTCAAAATTTCAAAACTTGAATATTTTGATGGGAAACGGTATAACATTGTGTAAATAACACAAAAACAACATTTTCAGACCATAACACCCCCTAGATCCATCAAAAATGGACTATATCCACCTAATCTAAGCCAAAAAAGTCATTTTCAGATAAAAAATCGAATTTATCTCCCGAAAATGACAATAACTTGGAAAAAGCAAAAACGAGGTTCTGCCTCATTTTTCACGTTCAATCGAATGGGCATAATTTGAGAAAAACGAATCTACGTTTATTTTTTCGGTTCCACTTTGTGGTCCGTTTTGGTCCTTTTATCGTGTTTTGGCACAAACGGTCTGTTAAGCATAAAATAAGATCTCATTTTGTTCTACATTTTCGTTTTTTAACTTTCTAAAAATCTTCAAAATTGACCGAGTTACGGCCAAAAAACCCAAATTTTCCGAGAATCTGAAAAAAATCAATAAATCTGGAAATAAGCCGCTTTTCAAAAAATGAACTCCGCCAAAGTTCTTACCGTCGGGGGGTCTAACTTTTGCACCTAGACCCGATGGATTCTAGGGGTGACACTTCGGAAGTAATACATGTTAGAACCGTCCTATATCAGAACCATATCCCATATGAGAACTGTCCCTCATCATCACTGTCCCGTGTCAGAACTGTACCGCATCAGAACAAAAGTTTTGATTTTCACGTGGGAGTTTTGCTGTTCTCATAGGGGGCAGTTCCGGTAAGAAGCAGTTCTGATACGGAACGGTTCTTATATGGTCACAACTCTGAAACGGGACAGTGCTGATAAGAAACAGTTGTGGAACAAGAAGGTTCTGGAACGGCATCCCGCCGATAAGTTTTACAAATGATTTTTGTAGTTTGTGGTCTGTGTTTTTTTTTTCAAATGTGAAAATGTTGAAATTAGCCGGATTTATCTTGACGAATAGGACAACCTTCATATATGAGCTGAAAAATTAGTAGACTACAAACTACGGAATCCTAAATTTTCAAAAATTTCAAGATTTTCAGTTTTTCACCATTTTTTCTGGAAGTTGGTTTTGTAGTTTGTAGTCCTATTCAAATTTTTCGACCGAAATTTTTCCTAATTTTCATTATTTTTCAAAATCAAAAAAACTCAAAACTCACTCTCTTTTATACGCATCCGTAACTGGAACACTTAATAGGAAATTCATGTGAGTAATTTCATTAAAACTGAATCCATCGATAGAATTCCAATCCTTTAGTTTTTGCTTCATGCTGAAAGTAAATCAAATGACTACAAACTACATTGACTACAAACTACACAAACCAGTTATTCAGTGATGGTTGAGTCTTTGGGCATCCCGTTCTGGCCACAAATTCCTTGTGAAAATCAGTGAATGAGATAGGGGTTGGGTGGTTCCATTTATCTTCGACAAGATATTTGAAGCCTCTGACAGTCCAGGTTGCTTTTAACAGTGGTGAGTGTTGGGAGAGCATGACTGGAAAAATAATGGAATTGGGGAAAAAGTTTGAAAAATGAAAAGGAGGTGAACGAGCATTCCGAGAAATTGTGAGAAAGAGAAATCGCGATCCGAGACAAAAACGATTTTTTGGGAGAACGAGACAAGGCGAGACAAGGCGAGACCGAGACGAGACGATTGCGAGACAAAACGAGAATTGCGGGATTCGTCTCGCCGAACTGCGCACTAATATAGAAAAAGAAAAAAGTGACAAAAAATAGTTTATAGTGAATTTTTATGCAATTAAAGTGAAAAATTTTTTTCATAAAACATAATTTCCAGAAAATTCCTTAATTTTTTCGTGTTTGAAAGTTTTAGGCAAATATTAACCCTGCAAAATAATGAGCACCGCGCCCCACTAGACTCAATTTTAAAAAAAATTTTGATTTTTGGATTTTTTAAATTCTCATTAAATGAATTTCGTTGATGTTTTTTTTTGATTTTCACCAAAAAATTATGCCGGTTTGCGTCATTTTTCGACCGCAATCATTCGACTCAAAACGACAGCTTCAGCCCTCTCTTCAACGTAAATCGGGTTGAAACCCTAGAGAAATAAAAAAAGTTTCCACTTAAAAATTTTAACTTTTTTTCCGATTTTTGAGGAAAAACCACTTTAGAATAGGCGCTTTTAGTGCGAAAACCGGAAGAATTCATCACAAATAGTTCATTCGCTAAAAAACTCGAGTTCTGAGTCTAGTGGGGCGTAGTTGCTAATCATTCTGCATGGCTAATACTCATATCAATTTTCGAAGCATTTTTAATAGTATCCCACAATTTTTAAAAATTTTTTAACACATTTTGTCCAAAAAAGAATTAAAGAAATTGATGCAAATTCGAACTGGTTCAAATCGATTTCATCTTTTTTTTCTGTTTTTGATCTAATTAACGGTTGATTTGAAGTTAGATTAAATTTACGTATCAGTTTACATGAAAAAGGGAGGGATGCTAAGCTTAAACTAGTGAAGCAGAAGAAAGAAAAAAAGAGAATGAATAAAAAGAAGGAAATCGAGAGAAAAAAGAGAGGACAGCCTTCCACAAACACCCGCTCTGTCATACATACACAAATGTATAGGCCAGCGAGGCAAGGAAGGGGGGGGGGGGGGGCGCATTCATATTAAAAAGCGATGAAGGCAGTTAGAGACAAGGCGAAAAGGAGAGGGTTAGAGAAATAGAGGGAGACGAGAGGGTGGTTAGAGAAAAAGGGTAAAAAGGGAGAGAAGAGGTTATGAAATATGTACGTTTTCTATATACATAAATTGATGGAAAATTGGATTTTGTTAAAAATGTTTTGGGGGATGCGCTTACATTAAACTTTTTGAAAACTTTGCAATTTTCAATAGTTCTTTCTCTAATTTTATTTCAAAAATAGTTGGTGACTTATCTGAAATATGCGCTTCTTGCGGTTTTTCATACAAAAAAAAGAGAAATTGGATTGCAAATTTGCACATTTTTTGAAGGAACGTTCCGGTTAAGATAAACAGAAAAAATATCCAATCCTGCCTAAATTTCGGGACATTAAAAACTACAGTACTGTTTCAAGATGAAAAATTGCCGTTTTGAACCCATTTCTAGACAATAAGGGCAATTTCCTTACATTTTTCGCCATTTTCAACATTCAACCCACATTTTTTTCATCAATTTTCATTTAAAATTTTATTTAGAAAATCTGCAAAAAAGAATCGGATGAAACGGAATTGTGTATGTATGACGAATGGAAGAGAGACGGGCAATACATTCCAAAACATACAATGAAATGGAGGGGTTGGGCCAAGGGAAGAAGAGGACAGAGAGGGAATTTATGAGAAAAAGGAGGGAAAGAGGGCACAGAGGCAAGGGCTAGAGAAGAAAGAAAATGCATTTATGTAGCTGGGACAGATGGAAGGGTTAGGAGGAGGCCCGATTAAGAGACGGGAGGGGGGGGGGGGGGCAGAGAGGGAAGAGGTCAAATGAAGGGTAATGAAAAAGAGAGGAAGAAGACCTTTGTTTGGTCCCAAACGATTTCTGAATGAAAAAAGTGGAATGTTACAGAGAAAAATCGGAAAAAAAAGATACTTGATAAGGCATATGTACAAAAACCACGTTGAAGGAGGACTGAACTCAGGTTTTTTATTTCACATTCTGATGCAGTTTTTTTATTCTGATAGTTTTATTTCACTACGACTACACTCAGAAATCACTCTGAACGGATGAAAACGGCGTTTGAAGGCATGGCGGCGTACAGGTTCACGGCCTAGGAATTTGAAAGACAGCGCGCGCAGAGCGCACACTTGTCGGATCATAGGCCATGAACCTTGCCTCTTCCAAACGCCTTTTTCACCCGTTTATAGTAGTTTTTGAGTGTAGTCTTAGTGAAAGAGAATGATCAGAATAAAAAACTGCATCATAATTTAAAATAAAAAACCCAAGTTCAGTCCTCCTTTAGAAACAAACAACTCAAGCAATCACAGCTAACAAAATTGCTAGTCCATTTTGGACAACAGATGTTTCCACTTTTTGATCCTGAACTTCCAACTGTTTCAAATCGTCCTCAATCTGCTTTCGGAGATTGGCTACTTCGGGAGAGCGGACCATAATCAAACATCGATGCAAAAATTCCAAAAATTTGCGTAGACTCATAACTTCTACGTCGTCAGTTTTTGGTTTTTTGGCGTTTTCGACAGCTAAAAAGCGGACAGTCGGGAGATGAGAGGCGAAGTTTTTTGGGTTGACAATCTGAAAATAGGCAGCTATTGAAAAGTTGGACTTTCATTGTACAATAAATTACAACTTATCATAACTTTTAATCAATTTTTTCCTGTTTTCTCCCAACTTTTGATCAACTCCTTCCAGCCCTTCCCAACTACGATCAACCTTTTTCAACTTTCAACAACTTTTTCCAACTATTGATCAACTGTTTCCAACTTTTCTCAGCTTTTGATCAACTTCTTCCAACTTCGACCAACTTTTGATCAACTTTTTAAAACTTTTGACCAATTTTCTCCAACTTTTAATCAACTTCTTTCAATTAGCTCCAAATTTTGACCAAATACTTCAAACTTTCCCCACCCATCGTTAAACTTTTCCCAACTTTTGAACAACTTGTTTCCATTTTCTTCAAAGTTTAACCAGTTTTTCTCAACTTTAGATCAACTTTCAACAACTTTTCCCAACTTCTGATGAACTTCGACCAACTTCGACCAACATTTTATAAACGTTTTCTAACTTTTCCCAAACTTTGATCAACTTTTTCCAACTCTCCCCAATGTTCTATCAACTTTTTTCCAACTTCCCCTAACTTTTGATCCACTTTGTCCAACTTTCCTCAACTTTTGGTCAACTTCTTACAACTTACCCCAAAGTGTTACCAACTTTTCTAACGTTTCCCAACTTTTGATCAACTTTCCACAATTTTTTCCAACTTCCGAAATTGTTTTGTTAAAACTCACCGTCAACTGATCGTCGTACCTATGCATCGCTTGGACGATAGCATTCATTTCCAGGAAGATCGGTTCCAAAGAAAAAACAAATACCTCCATTTGCCGGAGCATCTCGAAAATCGTTGGAATTCTCGAGAACAACCTTTTGCCTTTTGTCATTTTCATTTGCTTTTGCTCTGGCTGGTGCTCTGGCTCCCCATCGGCAACTCTTCTCAAACTCGGAGCATTTTGCAAGCTGGAAAATATTAGTTCATGAGACCACATCTGTTCAGTTTTATGACGACTTACCTAGCATTCTGAGCTTGCCCATTTGCTCTGACAAGTTGTGGCTCTGGAGCCCGTGCAACTACAGTAGGCTCAACAGTATTTTGAGCTCTATGATACTCAGGAGCCTCTTGCTTAACTCCTCCACAATGAGCCTGCAGTAGCTCCCAATCCTCAGCTGATGGTTCATCTGCTGGCACAATGTTCTCGTTTTGTGGAGCCAGTTGGCGGTTTTGACTTGGTCTGAAAACATAGTTGTTACAACTTGTTTTGTTTTCTTATCAAAATGAGAAACCAAAAATATTAGTCCCTCCGAGGAAGCGAACACGGATGTTGAATATACCGGAAATTTTTTTACACCTCTACACTACGCTGCCAACGGTATATAATTGAACCGGCGGCGGCCGCGAAAGCTCTAAAATAAGTAAATCGATCGACCGACAGTTGACGGTTTAGTTTGGATCATAGATAGCACAGAGCTTCCCAAAGCGTCAATCAAAAGACGGGCATCGCGCTAAGATTCTATATTGATCTGTTAAAATTCTATCAAAACCGGACTTCTAAGGAAGGCCAGGGCCGTTCCGCGATCTTTTAGCCGGTCCGCATTTTTGCGTCACGGTGATCTTTCTCAAACCGCGACGTGAAACTGCGTCTAACTAGACGCAGTTAGTAAGTTAGTAAGGGACAAAAATTTTTCAATAACTTACGCTCCAATTACCAATGTTCCATCTGCCGAATTGAAGTATCGGAGTCTCCGGTGGTCCAACTCTAGAGTTCCAGCTCTTCTTATTCTGAAATGAACTTTTCATTTCATTCTCAAAAAAAACCTCAGAAACTTACTGCTTCTCCATTTCGTCGGGAACGTCTCTCCCAGTCAAAAAGAAGATCTGAGCTTTTTCAAGAACATCAAATTTAGAGAACCTGACCATTCTTCTCATCATGTGTGCAGATCTAGAATTTCATTCTTGGCTTTTAGAAAATGATTTTAGGAAAAAAATATACCCTAATTGAATCCTTCTGTGTAGAGCTCGGTCAGTCGTGTACTCCTTCAAAAGTGCTTGGAAGGTGCTCGGCTCCATTTGATTCGTTTTCTCCCGAAGGATCCAGTCGAAGAAATCGAAAAAAATCGATTCGTACTCGGTGGGCATTATTTTCTCGGTGTTTTCTCTAAAAGTTGGTGGTTTTAGTATGGGATAGATGTGAAATATTAAAGAGGTTTAGTAACGACAGATTCGCAGATAAAAGAATTATATGAAAGTTGGTATAGTACCAGACGGTTTTGTCTGAAATTCACAAACTTTTTTTTTGGAGTTAAATTAAAAAAAAGAATATCTGGCCCACTGAGGAATAGAACTCGGATGCGAAATTTACCGGTAATTTTTTTTACACCATTACACTACGCCGCCAACAGTGTGTAATTGAACCGGCGGCGGCAGCGGCAGCGACCTCTCAAAAATTAGTAAATCTAGCGGCCGACAGTTGACAGGGGGCGGGGCTTAGGCTTTTAGCAGAGATAGCACAGAGCTTCCGGGGAGGTAAGATTCTGTATTGACCGGTCGAAATCTGCCGAAATCGGGGTTTTAAGGTAGGGTCCAGGGTCCGCGACCAGAGTTGAACGGAAACAAGTTTCGGAAAGGCGTAAGGCGGAAAGAAAAATTTTGAGCGGAAAGCGGAAGGCGGAGTTTCGGAGATAAACCTTTTTTTGGTGAAAAGCATTTTGAAATTTTGCGAAATGTTGGCGAAATTCCGGAATTTTAGATGGAAAGCGGAAGGCGGAATGCGGGAAAAAAAGTTTTGGGCGGAAGGCAAAAACCGGAAGGCGGAAAGAAAAAAGTGGCGGAAAGCGGAAGGCGGAAGACGGAAGACGGAATTCCGCTCAACTCTGTCCGCGACACACTAACCAATATCAGTTCCGTAAAGATCAGTCCCTATCCGTATAAAGATAGTCTCAGCCTATAACAGTTCTAAACCGGGATAGTTTAAGTTTGTTCTTGTTTCGAAAAGGGAAAAAAATACCACAACATCGTCTGCACAAAATGGATTAATAATGGACAGTCGCTCGGCGAGAGGTCTTGCCAGATGGTTCGTATTTCCCGGGCAAATGGGTTAAGGCGAAATAGTACACCCAAGGAAGAGGGGTTAGAGAAATAAACGTTATGACGTGGCAAATGTCATTTTCCACTTGTCTGCCGTCTCTTCAGCACACCACGCTATATCATCTTCCCGCCAGACCATAACTGAATCCATTAAGGCTAGCTCACCTTCCTCCTCGTAAGACAATTGTCTGCCAAAAAATCAATTTTCCTCAATTTGAATTTTCCAACTAAGACCAAATCAATTCAACCCAATTCAGATTTGCCAGTTTTTATTGGAAATGTCAGTTTCAACTCCCAAAGCTATGCCCAAAAAAACTAGTGATCGTATCATCGAATTTTTCAAATGGATAATTGAAAACAAGTGGACTGCGGTCAATCCGAGTAGAATCTCAACACTCATTGACGAGTATACAACTGACGTCAAAACGTTAAATTGTCTGAGGAACAAGTGAGTTTTTTTTCAAATATCGTATCGTAGAACTTCTAATACAGCGGCACTTCTGATAGAACGGCACTATAAAGTTTACTTTAAAAAAATACACTGGATATCTCTTCTGAACAGAAAATATGTTGTAACTGTCGTCAAGTAGTGTATCGAATTACGCAATCAAGCCGACGCAAAGTCACACAGGCGGCTGGCTGCGGCTGGCCGGCGAAAGGCGCGGCTGACGGACTGTTTCGGCCGAATGGAAGCCTTAGTCTTTAATACCCCGGCATGCCTAATAAGCCGACATCAAATGTGCAAATTTGTCTAAAATATTCTGTTGCAGCATTACAATCTTTCTGCGTTCGTCTGAGTTCCTCGATGGGTATACTGATTTCGAAAAAGTCCACATTTCGTTTATGTTGGGCAGAGGTGTTACGGAAGAATTGGAAAATCTGTGAGTTGTTCATTTTTCGTATGTTTTTACCACACGTTTTTTCTTAGACTGAAAACAGTTGGATCGTTCCAGTTGGATGGAAAACGTCGGATCACACAATTCAAGTCATTTGATGAGACTTTTGAAAGAAATGGAACTCATTTTTGGAGGCGAAGGTTAGTTGGGTTTAGAGTACGGTCCAATTACACGGAGCAGGGACGAGCGGCAACGGTATGGTCGCGTTGCACGGCAGTTGCCGAATCGCCCGATTGCCAAAAATTTGACGTTGCCGCTTTGAATTTTTGAATGGAGCTTTGTGGAGTTCGCAGCTATCTATGCACCAAGTATAAGCCCAGCCGCATTGCGCCGGTCCAATTACACATCGTCCAATTACACATCGTAGTGTAGTGGTCGAAAAAAAGTTCCGGTAAATTCAGCATCCAAGTTCGATTCCTCTTTTTTCAGTAGCGTTTCTGGCCCCGGAATTGCCGACGACACTTTGGAGGATCAAAACGATCAAGACGAAACTTTGGCTGATCAAACTTTGGTTGATGTTGACGACAAGCCCCTAACTGAGCAACCTCAGAAAATTGAGCCACTCGTGGATCAAAAGCCGGACAGTTTTTATAATCCCAATATTCATCCAGAATATTTTGAACCGTATCAAGAGATCCTTGTGGAAGCTGCTAATCAAGATGTGCCAGTAGAAGGACCAGGAAACATTGAGATTGAGGCTCCGAATCTCCAATCGGGTAATGCGGATCAGAAGCAAAATAGAAAGTAAGTTGTAAAAAACTTACGAAAGAAGGGATTCAATTGTTGTCTTTTTTCAGGGCTGTGGTCAAACAAGAAGCTCCAGAAATTGATCAAAGCTCCATCATAGGACCGGAAACCAGAAATGAACCAATGGCCACTGACCAAACTTCTACAATTGGAATGGACTCACATTTGACAGGCCCAGTGAGCAAGTGAGTCCTTTTCAGAAAGATTCAGTTTTGAACCGAATTTCGCCTAACTGTTCCTTACCATAACCCTTCATCCCTACCGAAGGGACCATAACTTTATTCAAGTTTCAGTAGTGAAGGGACTAGATTGAGTGGTCCAAACGCAGAACGAACGAGATTGAGTAGTCCACGAGGAGATTGAGTGGGCTACGATGAGATTGAGTGGTCCAAACGAAAAATTTATTGCAGCACGAATAATAAACCTGAATATTGAGTGGTCTAAACACAGATTGAGTGGTCCAAACGCAAACAGTAAAAAGTCTATGAATCACATTTCAAAGTATAGGCTTAGGTTCGCGGGGCGCAGCGGTCTGATCTTAAGCTCAATAACTTTTTTTTGCTCGAGCTCAGCCTGAAAATTTTTATTTCAGCATGAAAGAAGTGAACAAAAAATTGGCGAAACTGTCTTTTCTACTGTGTAATTTCGAATCTCACCAGACCTTTAAAACTGAATTACAGTTCGAAAAATGTGATTCATAGATTTTTTAATGTTTGCGTTTGGACCACTCAATCTGTGTTTGGACCATTCGTTCTCCATTGGACCATTCGAACAGAGCCGAAAATTGTTTGAAACACATTGTGGTTCGGACCGGTCATTCACGGATTGGACCGGGCATTCTCGTAATGGACCGGTTATTCTCAGGTTGACGAGACTCATCTTTCCGATTGGACCTGTATTTCTGGACCGGTCATCTGTGTTTGGGCCGGTCATTCTCGGACTGAACCGGTCATTCTCGCTTTGGACCGGTATTGTTGAACAGAGTCAAATTTTCTGACCGCGTCAACTACTAAGAACACGATTTTTCCATATTTATTTGGGTTTTCCGGCTTTTCTCGACAGTTTTTAACAGACTTATAACTTTATTCCCTGATTTCCCATTCAATTTTTTAGCAAAAAGTCTCTTGGACCATAATGAGATTCATTAACTCTTCCTTGCTATGCGGGGTTTTTTTTTGAAAATCACAAAGATGCCCTCCCTTATGAAAATTATTCTCAAAATAGATCAGAACATTTCCAATAGAAGTGGTTTTTTCATTTGAAATTTTGTAACATTTTGTCACTTGACCTCTTTTTAATGCCTTACCTTCTAGGTGGTATACTGTTTCATAATTGAATGCGAATTTCTAATTAGCCAACTTCATACTCTCTCAATATTTTTTGAAGATTCAATACAATATTTTTTTCAATATAATTTTCCCTTCACTACTGAAACTTGAATAAAGTTATGGTCCCTTCGGTAGAGATGAAGGGTTATGGTAAGGAACAGTTATCAATCGAAATTTCAGTACTTATACTTTATGTGAAAAGTTGAAGAACTGACAGATATTAACAGTAAATTTCCTTAAAAAACGACATCAGGCCTACAGAGGCATGTCACACATATTACAAACTGATCCGATCGGTCTCATAATCGAAGTACTGGGTGCCTGGGGGGTACTCAACAAAAAACCGCTTAGATAATTAGGCTCCGCCCCCTTTCCGTTCTAGAACTTTCGATGGAAGTTGAAAAATTTACTTTTTTGTCTTTAGAGATATGGTCGAAATTCTTTCAGAAATGGATTCTCCGTAGCATTTTGAGCATTTTGGTATAATTTCAAATACCTACCTACTCGGCGTCAGGTTTGGAAATCCGAGTTTTTCGAGAAATGGTCAATTTTCGACAGTTTTTCGATTTTTTCGAAGGGTCTTAGTACTTGGTTATTCTGAGATAAGTTCATTATTTTGAAGTTCATTGGTCCCCCTAATACTATGCAAAAAATCTCGAAAAAAGCCGGTCACGTGTTTTGAGAAAACGCCGGTTGAATGTATTTTTCACCTAATTTCAACGTATCCCTATACATGATGAATATGGTCATAGTCACCAATTTCAATATAAATTTTGTCACATGTTGTCCTAACCATACCTAACTTAATCACAAATTTTCAGCTCATCTGAATCACTTCTGTAGGCGTGGCACCACTTCTAAAAAATGACTACTGATTCCTGAAGTCGAAAATTCAAAATTTTGAATTCCCACAATTTCTTATGGAATTTGTTTCCGAAAGTGCCAAAACGTCAGAAATGTTCATTTTATGAGAAAACAGAACCCTGACATGGTTATAAAAAATAAATTGCAATAACTATTCAACCTATCACTAGCTGACGAGGCATATTTTAAAGTTGTTAGTAGAAACATCGTTAGTAAAAGTTTTCAATCTTAGTTTTCTCATAAAATGAACATTTCTGACGTTTTGGCACTTTCGGGAACCAATTCCATAAGAAATTGTGGGAATTCAAAATTTTGAATCTTCGACGTCAGGAATCAGTAGTCATTTTTTAGAAGTGGTGCCACGCCTACAGAAGTGATTCAGATGAGCTGAAAATTTGTGATTAAGTTAGGTATGGTTAGGACAACATGTGACAAGATTTATATTGAAATTGGTGACTACGACCATTTTCATCGTGTATAGGATTACGTTGAAATTAGGTGAAAAAATACATTCAACCGGCGTTTTCTCAAAACACGTGACCGGCTTTTTTCGAGATTTTTTGCATAGTATTAGGGGGACCAATGAACTTCAAAATAATGAACTTATCTCAGAATAACCAAGTACTAAGACCCTTCGAAAAAATCGAAAAACTGTCGAAAATTGACCATTTTTCGAAAAACTCGGATTTCCAAACCTGACGCCGAGTAGGTAGGTATTTGAAATTATACCAAAATGCTCAAAATGCTACGGAGAATCCATTTCTGAAAGAATTTCGACCATATCTCTAAAGACAAAAAAGTAAATTTTTCAACTTCCATCGAAAGTTCTAGAACGGAAAGGGGGCGGAGCCTAATTATCTAAGCGGTTTTTTGTTGAGTACCCCCCAGGCACCCAGTACTTCGATTATGAGACCGATCGGATCAGTTTGTAATATGTGTGACATTGTATGGTTGCGCCATATGGACAAACACTGTTAAGTCTTTGGGACGAACCCTCCAATGCACCTCCATTTTTTCATTGCACCTCCTTATTTTCCATTACACCTCCATTTTTTCAAAACACCTCTATTTTTTTCTTTGCACCTCTATATTTTTTTTCGCACCTCCTTTTTTACAAAACACCTCCATTTTCCCAAAACACCTCCATTCTTTTTTTCGCACCTCTATTTTTCTTATGAACCTGGATTTTGGACTAGAGCCTTTTTTTCTTTATCTAAAACTGTTTTTATATGATTTTAGACAGCCCAGGGCAGTTTAAATCGACTTAAACGCGAAAGTCAGAAGGTGGCACAGTGAAATTTCGGTTGTAAACAGAGAGTCCCAAGTTCGATCCCACCTGGGGTCAAATTCTTTTTTTTTTTAATCAATCCATTTTCAGCCAGGAAACACCTCAAAAACGTCATTTGATTCACCATGAGCCAACTCGGCAACCGGAAAAGCCATCAACCAGCTTGAAAAGAGCAATAGACACTAATCAACCACTGGACAAAAGAGTCAAGCTTAACCCACTGTCAAGCTCAATAAAAGAGGCAGAAACGAGCCAAGGACCTGCTCCAAAGCCAAATAAGACACATAATTTGAAACTAGAACCAGAAGCAGAGAATCAGGTTCTTAACCCAACCACGGAGGGCTCCGAAGATGGCGGGTCAAAAACCATTGGCGCAGTCAAAATCCTACAAAACTTGAAAATTTTCTTAAGCGTGCTGCAACTCCCAAGTTTAGATGCTCTCAACGCTAAGATCCTTTCTGAGCTCCAAAACCCGGCTCGGCAAGATACAGTAAGTCAACTTTTTTGTTTAAAGGACCATAGACTAATTTCAGAATATTCTCGAAAAAGACTTCATGGAAGATGTCAGAAGCTCGTTAAGAATTGTGTACAGAGGAGCATCCAACCAATTCCCGGAGTCTAAACCAGATCTTTTGATCTACTCTGAAATTCTGAGAAGTTTTCTTTGGTTTTTTTTGACGATGGGAATTCAGGAAGAGAATGAGGCGGTGGTTCAATTGAAAAGCGAGATTGCAAAGAGTTCGGCAGATAAAGTGAGTTGGGTAGATCAAAATTAAAATTGGTTAAATTATAATTAATTTTCAGAAAATTCCAATCGAAAAAGTTATGTCATCATTGAACACCATTTTCGATGCCGCCACGCCTAATAACTGATTTTTTCTAACTTCAGTTTTTGATTTCAATTTTTCACTGATTTTTTTAATAAATAAATTGTTGAACAGTCTGAAGGATATTCTCTAGCGATCATCAACAGATGAAAAAGTTTCTGAGAATTGCATTTCGTGTCAGCTACAAAAATATCAGTTTTTCTATGCGGCAAATTTGCAAAGTTGCAAAACGCCCACATTTCGCCAGTGGGAGGAGCCTCGGGAAACTGCGGCGCAGTTAGCCGAGAATACAATTCTATAAAAGTGACGGTAAGGTTAGTTTGTTATAGTATACCGTCTCGCGAGCTTTGATGCTCGTCGAGCGCGAGAAATTTTGCGAGACTCTTTACAGTATTCAAGCGTCTCGTCTTTGGCCAGAAAATACTGTGAGTCACGCGATCAACAAGCATTCCGAGAAATTGCGATCCTTTACGAGAAATGAAAACTACGAGATATTGCGAGAACGAGAAATTACGATCCGGGACAAAACCTGTCTTTTGCGAAAACGAGACGAGACGATCATTTTGCAAGACAAGCCGAGACAAGCCCGAGACGAGACGATTGCGAGACAAAACGAGAGCTGCGAGAATTGTCTCGCTGGACTGCATACTAGTTTGTCGGTTGATTTAATGTTGGAATATTTACTATAAACTGATATAATCATCAATTGTACCGATAAATTACCCTCTCATCAATTTTTTATCGGTAACTCTTCGATAATTTTCAGGAGAAAAGTTTTGATGAGACACACTGTTTAAAACTCAAAACTTTGTATGAGATAGTTGCAGTCTCATAGAAATCAAGGAGCTTTTTTTGAATTCATTCAAGTTACCAAAAATGTTTTTCTGAAAATTCAATTAACATAAACCCTGATGTCTTTTCCTTTCTGCTCAACTTTCACCTGCACCTTTTTTCGACATTTTCTTTCACTCTGCTACTCAATAATGCCTCTTATTGATTTCTCCGTTCCTTCTTGGCTTATCAATTACTATCATATAATAGGATGTACATCATTAATTCTTAACTCTATCGGACTATATTTATTGATGTTTCAAAATAATAAATTAGATAAAATCAAGTATTATATGTTGGCTTATAAGGTAATTTGCGCATTAAAAATGGGGCGGAGCTTAGATACAAAATTTCAGATCGCTTGTTTTTTCACTGATGTCCATTTGACTCTTTTGGTGCAACCTGTTCCATTGTACCCATTACTTGCAGGGTTTACTGTAGGAATATTATCAGAATGGCTCGATATAACTACTCATTATCTGATTATGCTTGTCAACTTTCTTGTGATTCTTCAGTTAGAGCTTTTGAATCTTAGCTTTGAACATAAGCATCAGGTCATTGCCAAAGTTTTGAATGTTCATTTGATTCCCGACGTTTTGGTTAAATTTCTCTATGGTTTATGTGTTTTCTCCCTCGTTGTGTCCTCTGCGTGTTTTCAAGGGATTCATTTGGACAAAAAAAAGCACTGGGAGGTAATAAAAAAGGTAATTTGATAAGCGGATGTTGTGGACCTGAAAATTTTATTCGTTTTTGTCTTTTGACGCGATTTCCTAGCTCTTTTAGTTCTCGAGTTACAGCGCTTACAAAAATTGGAAGTGAGAGAAAGAGAGCGCAGAGAAACAAGAGTGTCTGTTTTCTCTGCACTCTCTTTTTTCATTTGCCTAACTTTAAAGCTCTGTATCTCGAGAATTAGAAGAGCTAGAAAAATGACACAAGAGACGAAATTGGATACAATTTTTTGTTCTTTAACCTGAAATTAAAAACTTCCGATAATTTTCAAAATCAATCTATCAGAATCATCCTCAACATCTGCACGATTTCCAATCCCTACCGTATCATTTTGATATTTACATCAATAATCCATGGTTTACCGTACTCCTGGTGCTCACAACTCTTGGCGGACTCACCCTTCTTTGCTCTTTCTTGCTCTTTATAATTGATATATTTCAAATGATGGGGAAATTGAAATTCAAAATCTCTGCCATTCGATACAAACAACACAAAGAAGCAATTCTGAGTCTTATGGTACAACTTGCAATGTCTTCTTTTTGCTTAGCACCTCCTTTCTGCCTTTGTATTATCATTTTTCTGGAATCTGACAATGCTCAAATGCTCACAGAGCTATGCATCTGTTGCTTTGCTATGCACTCGTCGGCGAATATGATTTCATTGATGATTTTCTTTCCGCCCTACCGGAAATACATTTTGGATCAGTTGAAGTTAGACAAAACAGACGGCTTGCGACAATAAGGGGTTTTTTTTTCAGAACTCCAAAAATGCAACGAATATTTGAAAAATCTCTCCAAAGCCGGACAATTGCTTTCACATAATCTTTCACATAATGAAATATCGGTCGTAAGCGGTTCAGAGTCTATTCTGATCATTTTCTTTCACTACGACTACACTCAAATATCGCTCCAAACGAGTGAAAAAGGCGTTTGAAACAAGCACAAAATACAGGTTGATGGCCTAGGATCCGACAAGTGTACGCCTCGCGCGCGCTTTTTTTTTTCAAATTCCTAGGCCGTGAACCTGTACGCGGCTATGCCTTCAAACGCCTTTTTCTACCGTTTAGAGTGGCTTTTGAGTGAAGTCGTAGTGAAAGAAATCAATCAGAATAAAAAACTGCATCAGAATTTGAAATAAAAAACCCGAGTTTAGCCCTTCTTTAATTCCATTTTTCATTTAAAAAAATGTGTGAAACTTCACATTTGAATCTCCGCTAAGTTGTGCCTTGAAAAAACAGGAACGAACAGACATAAGAGTTTATGCTAATTAGCTTTTCAGAAAACATGAGTAATGTGATTTTGAAGCACAGGTGAAAAAATTTCTTCAGAACTACATTCAGAACTCGTAATGATTTCCAGCCATTCAGGAAACATATCCACCGTTTTTGAGATTTTACAGATCAGGTTCCATTTGAAATTTGAAATTTCCATCAAAAAATTCCCATTTTTGAAAGTGGAACGATCATTTTGTGGATTGGAAAAAACGTGATTTTCAGTTTTTTTGAAAAATTATTTTTTTAGGTCACGTTTTGGAAAAATTAACTGTGCCATTTTTTTTCTGGACCAATTTGGGATGTTTTTCATGTTGACACCATTCCCGAATAATTGACCTAAAATAGCGTTTCCGTAAAATAACCAAGTGGAACGATGATTATGTGGAGCAGTGTAGTTCTGAAGAAATTTTTTCACCTGTGCTTCAAAATCACATTACTCATGTTTTCTGAAAAGCTAATTAGCATAAACTCTTATGTCTGTTCGTTCCTGTTTCGCTTTCACCTGCAGTTTTTTTCTTTTTTAAAAAAATTGTTTTTGATTTTTCATGAATAAATTTTTGGACAGTGTGAATATTGTCTTCTGGTAATCTTTGAGCACTTTTAAGTCAAGTGAGAAGTAAACTGCAGATCGAAGAGACGCAGACTATTCCCTTCAACAGACCACCATCTCTTCCACCCCGTCCAGCTCATTTGCCTGTATGCTGTGTGTGTGTGTGCCGATGCACCATGAAACCATCTAGTCCTTTTTTCACCATCTGTCGTCTCTTCAGGCGCGCACACTATTTCTTTCCCCTGAAGGCAATGAATGTGAGGGTGTGTAGAAGGTTCGACCACCATCCCACTACTCACATTCGACTCGCTCTTTCTCTTACTGCCCTTCTTTCTGGCTGTTTCTGACAGTTTTTACCCTTTCTTGCCTTTTCACATCGAAGATCGGCATTTGCGGATGTTTCAAAAATACGGTTTTTTTCCGAAGTTGACACCAAAAGGAATCGCTTTTTTTTGCCTCTAATCATGCAAACCAGAATCAACTTTCATCGGTTTTCGAAAAATATCAATGCATAAGTTTATCTTTTCATCTAAAATTTTCTCCGATGATACCCGTCTTTTTAAATTTTTGATTCAAACTCCAACAAAGCTCTGTTTCATCTATGCTCTAATCCTGAGCTTCGCCCTGTTAACTGTCGGCCGCTACATTAATTCATTTTAGAGAATTCGCTGCCGCCGCCGCTTTAATTACAGGGTGGCTTTTAAGTTTGGACAACAGCGAAATCGACTATATCTCAGCGAATAGGGTTGCCACTTAGCTGAAATTTGTCAGAAATTTTCTTCAATGTCTATAAATCAGTAATCAAGAAGAATTTTTGAAATTATGATATTTCGTTTGTGCTGGTGGGCAGAAGAAGTCAGTAGCAGCGAGGGGTGTAGGCACGCAGCTATCAGTTCAGTGTTTGGCTTCACAAACCGATCAGTTATTACTTATTGGACACCAAAATTGATTGAGATCTTGCAAATTATCTGGTCTCTAAGATCCCAAATTATGAAATTGATCGGATACGGCTTCAAGTCAAAATTAAAGAGTTTCGGCCTTGCGAAAAAACAACTACAAATAGCGATTTACTGCTTTTTTCGGACTTAAGGTTGCGGTGGACTGTTCGAACTTTTTATAACGTCTAAAATACTTTTTTCAACGTTGTTTACAACTGGGGTAACTAGATTTATTTCTCTGGATGTTATCCGTTTCAATCAAACGCCTCTCGTTCAATAACTTCATAAAACTTCACCACTAGATCTTATTATACTAGTGGGTAGAATACTTCTTTAATAGAATATATTTTTTCAAAAACTATTGCTTAAAAGTGCTCATGACCTCTCTAGAATAGGTTCTCATCGTTTTCAGAACATTACATGCCTATAATGGAGACTTGTTAAAGTTCAAAACGAAGTTGTCAAGAACTCGCTACATTGCGTGCCTTTTTGGATGTTTTCGATTTTAGAGTGCCCGATACAGACTGTTCTCCTAATTCTCAAAATTTTCCGATTGGACTCAAATTTTGTTTTCTAATTAATATCAATATATACTTTCGAAAAAATAAGTGACAGCCCATAAGAAAATTTTTGACGACCTTGGGATAGCGCTGAACTTTTGAAAAAGTGTTGTCCAAACTTAAAAGCCACCCTGTACACACTGTTCGCTGCGTAGTGTAGTGGTTTAAGGGAAACTTTGGATAAATTTAGCATCCGAGTTCAATTTCTCGGTTTATAGGATTAACTCATTTCTTCGATTTGGAACGACAAGAATTTCATGCCCTCTCGTTTCCCCTCTCGTCCCAAACTAAGTCAGCAGAAATCTCTTCTCTTTCACATGCGCCGTCCTTTCACCGCGGCCTCACGAAGCCCACCTTCCTCTTCCTCTCTTTTTTTCTCTTCCCTCTCTTTTTGGCCTTTTACTGTTAGCCGCACCTTGGTCCTCTCGTGCCATTCGGCGTCCGGCGACCCACCGCACCATTCTCCTTTGCAGCATTTTCCAATCTAACCATTCCCTTTCTATTTTCCAACTACCTGGCAATCTTTGAAATCAATACTGCCTCATTCCAGAAAAAGAGTCAACATAATGTCGGCCGATTATGTAACCGTTTGTTCTAAGTTTTTCCGTTGGATTCTTCGAAAGAAATCTGACTCTATGGAGCCCATCGGCTTCAAGGAACTTTCAAGCGAGTACACAACAAACGAAGTTCTCAAATCACACTTATTGCACTCGTATGTTTGTTTTCCTAGGAAAAAACTCATTAATTTTTTCAGATATTTAAAAATAAAGCACAAAATGGAAAAACTCGAAGGATTCACTGTCATTCAAAAAATTCATATTCTGTTCTTGATTGATAAAAGCCCTTGTAAACCATTTCTAATCCAGTAAGTGTTTAGAATTATGGTGATATATTTGAGATTCTTTTGTTTTTAGAATGAGGGAAGCTGGAAAATATCGATTGAGTAAACTGAAAAAGATTCAATGGTTTTGCTCGAAGGATGGGACTTTCAAATTAGAACGGTGCGTTTGCGAATAGTTGTTAAAAAATTGTAAATAGAAAGTTGTTTTATAGGCAAGAATTAGGACTTCCACCAAACATACTGAATGCTTCTCGATTTTTCCGTTTCATTGTCGATTTAAGATGGCACATTAAAACACCGACTAACACCACAAAACTCATTAAAGAATTTCTACGTCAGAAAAGCATAACTCGTAATTTCATAAAAAAGCAAGTTTTTTTTTCTGGGTTTTTCATTTTTTTTCAAAACAATTTCAGCGTTCACTCAATTTTGAACGAGGGCAATCTGATTGAAGAATTCTCGCTGTTTGAGAATATTCACATCTTTTTCCAATGCAGCCGACCAGTTAGTGAAGTCTTTGAGGAAAAGTAAGTTGAACATTCAAAGGAGGACTATAGTCACATTTTTTCATTTTCGTTGCCCAAAAATCGCGCGAGGCAGTTTTTCTCCTTATTTCTCGCATTTTTCATATGTTAAAAATTTGGGCGCATTTTGTGCGCTTCAGAGCGATTTTCGGGTATTTTCTTTATGTGCGATGGAATCAGCATAGAAAAAAGTTTTTATAGTCCTCCTTTAAAAGAAAACTGAACGGACATTTTCAGAATCAAAAAAGCTGGGAAATACACACTAGACAAAAACCGCCGTATCACTCATTTCAGTTCAAATGATGGCAGTTTCGAGCGAAAGTAAGTTGAGAAAATGAGAGAAAAGTTAGTTTATTGGGTACCATTCTCTGCTTTTCTTTAGAGACAAGTGGCGAAATACTGAACAAGAGCTGCAAGAAGAAGAGGATGATAGAGATGAGGAGCTGGAGGAAGAAATGCCAGATGACAGCGAACAAAGTAACATCAGAAAAGACTTGGAGCATGAAGAGTTGGATCCAGAGCCTATGGAAGATATGGATTTGGATTTTGAGCCGGAGCACAGAGAACCAACTATCCAATTTGAAAACCGACAAGAAATTGGTCATGGCCCTTTGGCGCCAGAGCCAATTTCAAATGAACTACTGGAGCCGGCTCAAAACGAACCGGATTTTATTCCGACTTTGTAAGTTCAAAAATTTTTAAGCTTCACAAATTTTTCCGAATGGACCAGCCACCGACAGGCTCAGCGAACAGGTTAGCCGCTTTTGGCGCATTTTTATTTTTTCGGACAGTTTTGAACCAAATTTTGTCCGAAAAAACCCGAAAACCCCATTAGAAATCTTGGAAACCTCGAAAAGCCAGTTTTTCTAAAACGCTTCTGAATGGCTCAGTGGGAATATTCGGTTGTGCACAGAAGGCCCCGGGTTCGATCCCAGCTGGGGTCAAGATTTTTTTCTTTTTCTAAAACTGTTATTATATGATTTTAAACAGCCCAGGGCAGTTTAATCGATTTACAATTAAACGCGAAAATCAAAAGGTGGTACACTGAAATTTCGGTTGTAAACAGAGAGTCCCAAGTCCGATCCCACCTGGGGTCAAATTCTTTTTTTTTTTTCTGATCAATTCATTTTCAGCCAGGAAACGAAACAAGAGCCAGAAATGAGCCAAGGACCTGCTCCAAAGCGAAATAAGACACATAATTTGAAACTAGAACCAGAATCAGAGAATCAGGTTCTTAACCCAACCACGGTGGCTCAAGAAGATGGTGGCTCAAGAACCATTGGCGCTGTCAAAATCCTACAAAACTTGAAAATTTTCTTAAGCGTGCTGCAACTCCCAAGTTTAGATGCTCTAAACGCTAAGGTCCTCTCCGAACTCCAAAACCCGGCTCGGCAAGCTACAGTAAGCCAGCTTTTTTGTTTAAAGGGATTAATTTCATTTTTTTTCCATAGATTAATTTCAGAATATTCTCGAAAAAGACTTCATGGAGGACGCAAAAAGCTCGTTAAGAATTGTGTACAGAGGGGCTTCAAGTCAGTTTCCGGAGTCGAAACCAGATCTTTTGATCTACTCAGAAATTCTGAGAAGTTTCCTCTGGTTTTTGTTGACAATGGGAATTCAGGAGGAAAATGAGACAGTGGTTCAATTGAAGAGCGAGATTGCAAAGAGTTCAGCAGATGTGAGTTGGGTAGATCAAAAAAAAAGTAGACCAAAAAATAATTGGTTCTAACTAATTTTCAGAAAGTTCCAATCGAGAAAGTTATGTCCTCATTAAACACCATTTTCGATGCCGCCACGCCTAATAACTGATTGTTTTTTCTTTCTAGTTCGAGTTTTTAATTTTAATTTTTCACTGATTTTTTTATAAATAAATTGTTGAACAGCCTAAGAGCTGTCCTTTGGCAATCATCATCTAATGAGACGGATGAAATCAGACGTGAAACAAAGTGTGGATTGAAGAGACGCGGACCAATACCTTCAAGCGACCACCATCTCTTCCACCCCGTCCAGATCAATTGCCTGTATGCTGTGTGTACACCATGTAACCATTTAGTCCTTTTTTCACCACCTGTCGTCTATTCAATCACTCACACTATTTCCTCTTTCTGAAGGCAATGAATGTGAGGGTGTGTAGAAGGTTTGACCACCATCCCACTACTCACATTCGACTCGCTCTTTCTCTTACTGCCCTTCTTTCTGGCTGTTTCTGACAGTTTTTACCCTTTCTTGCCTTTTCACATCGAAGATCGGTATTTGCGGATGTTTCAAAAATACGGTTTTTTTCCGAAGTTGACACCAAAAGGAATCGCTTTTTTTGCCTCTAATTATGCAAACCAGTATCGACTTTTATCGGTTCTCAAAAAAATCAACGACAAAGTTTATTTGACATCTTAGTGTAGTTTTCCGTTTGGCAGACATTATTTCGTGTGCCCGCGACCCTGGAACCTTCCCTAGAAGTGCGTTTTCTATGGGACCTAGATGCAGTATTCTTCCGCCATGATTTATGTCTTTTTTAGTTTTCGATTGGTGCTCTGGGAAGCTCTGTGCCATCTAAGCGCCAAGCTGACGCTTCACTCCGCCCAATGTCGGCTGCTAAATTTATCAATTTTTGAGAGTTTGCCGCCGCCGGTTCAGTTACACACCGTTGGTGCCGTAGTGTGGTGTGAAAAAAGTTTCGGTAAATTCAGCATCCTAGTTCAATTCCTCGGTTTATAGGCCTAACTCATTTCTTCAATTCGGAACGACGAGAACTTGTTGCCTTCTCGCTTGTTCCTCTCGTCCCAAACAAAGTCAGCAGAAATCTCTTCTCTCTCACATGCGCCGTCCATTCATCAAGGCCTCACGAAGCCCACCTTTCTCTTACTCTTTTTTTCTCTTCCCTCTCTTTTTGGCCTTTTACTGTCAGCTCCTCTCGTGTTCCTCTCGTGTTCCCCTCGGTCCCCTCGTGACATTCGGTGTTCGGCGACACACCGCACCATTCTCCTTCGCAATGTTTCCCAATCTCACCACTCCCTTTTTCTCGTTTCCTGATCGTCTTCTCTGGTCTACCTTTCATCACTATACTTTGCTCGTGAGAATCCTCATTACGACTTTATTCGCTTCTGAATATGTTAAACTTAGATCACCCGTTCATTTTTCCAACCTAATTCCAGGAAAAGAGTCAACAAAATGCCGGGCGAATATTTAACCGTTTATTCCGAGTTTTTCCGTTGGATTCTTCGAGAGACACAGAACAATTTGGAACCAATGGCCTTATATGAATTTTTGAAAAAGTATACAACAGATGAAACACTTCAATTGAAATTAAAGAACTTGTATGTTTGGTTTCCCAGAGAAAACAATCAAAATCTTTTTCGTTTTCAGTTCTTCGCACATGTTCAGCAGAATGCAAAAACTCGAAGGATTCACTGTTCTTCAAAAAGTCCAAATTCTGTTCTTAGTTAATAAAACCCCTTGTAAACCATTTCGGAACCAGTAAGTATTTAGAACCGTGGTAACAGATTTGATATTTTTTTGGTTCTAGAATGTGGAAAGCTGGAAAATTTAAACTGAACTGTCTGGGACAGATTCAATGGTTTCGATCGAAGGATGGCACCTTCAAATTAGAAAGGTGGGTTCGCGAGTAGTTGTTAAAAAATTTTTAAATAGAAAGTGTTTTTATAGGCAAGAAGAGCCATTCAGAACGTCTCTAAACCTACAAGGTGCTTCCCAATTCTTCCGTTTCGTTATCAGTAAAGGAAACTCTAGAATACCGACGAGCCTTAATAAAGCCATTCTAAGATTTTTGAGTAGGAGAAACAGGCCCAAGTATATAGAAGAAAGGCAAGTTCTTTGTTACTGGGTTATTCATAATTCAAAACAGTTTCAGCGTTTACTCCATTTTGAACGAAGGGAATTTGATTGAAGGATTCTCGCTGTTTGAGAGTGTTACAATCTTTTTCCTATGCAGCCGACCAATTAGTGAAGTCTTTGAGGAGAAGTAAGTTAAACCTTTGGGCAAAAATTTTCTGAAAAAAAAACATTTTCAGAATTAAAGAAGCTGGGAGATACACACTAGACAAAAACCGCCGGATCACCTATTTCCGTTCAAATGACGGCAGTTTCGAAAGAGAGTAAGTTGAGAACAAGAAAGAAAAGATACTTTTTTGTGCAACATTTTCGCGTTATTTCAGAGATATCTGGCGGAATAATGACCAAGAGCTGCAAGAAGGAGAGGATGATAAAGAGGAGGGGTTTGAGGACGAAATGCGAGATGACAGCGAGCAAAGTAACAACAGGCAAGATTTGGAGCATGAAGAGTTGGATCCAGAGCCTATGGAAGGTATGGAATCGGACCCAGCAAACGAATCAACAATTCAACGTGGTCAAGGTCGAAGCCAGAGAGACTGTGAGCTGGAAGCTTTTGAGCTGGAGCACAGAGAACCAACTATCCAACTTGTAAACCGACAAGAAAATGGTCAAGTTTATTTGGCGCCAGAGCCAATTTCAAATGAACCACTGGAGCCGGCTCAAATGGCTCAAAATGAACTAGAAGTCATGCCAGTATTGTAAGTTGAAATATTTCATAACTATTCCAATTTTTTCATTTCTAGTGTAAAACTCGCTGCGCCTAAGGACCATGTCGTCAAACAAGAGCTCCCGGAGGACCTGAATCAAATTTTAGTCAAGGAAGAATTTGAGGAGCAAGAAGTCAAGCCGACAAAAATTGAATCACCGACCGCAAAAAAGGTGTTAACTCTGGTTCGGAATATGATCTGGGCCATTAACTCTCCCACCCTGGAAGAACTTTTAGGAACAGTCCAGGAGGAGATGGAGAATCCTGAAAAGGAAAATGTGGTAAGCTTTTCGTTTAGTATAAAATGTTCAAAAGTTTAAACTGTAAAAAATCCCAATTTTTCAGAAGATCGCCATGGCCGACATCGAGTCCGCCGTCCTCTTGGCTCTAGGAAACATTTTCAAAAGCGCGTCGTCCACACTTTCACCGAATACAGAGCCATTTGAACTGAAGGACATCCTTATGATGTTCAAAATTCAACTATCAATGCTCGGACTGAAGCAAGAATGTCCAACTATTTTAAAAATCAGGGATTTCATCGAAAGTGCCGGAGACAAGGAAGTTACGATGACCAAAATCAAGTTCGCCCTTGATTGCATGGCTCAAACTGCAATTTAAATTTTTTTTTCATTTTTATCATTTTTTCCAATGTCCACTTTTTATTGCATAAACTGTTCGAATTTACTTGTCTTCTTCAATTTCTTATTGATTTTTCGTGATTTTCCGGTTTATATACCTTTTTTTCTCTACTTTTCTCTATTCCTCATTTTTCACCTAATCTACTGAAAATAAACTAGACCAACTAAAAACTAAACATCTAACTAAAATTTTCAGAATGAATTGTCCGGTGAAACGCACAAATCTGGAATGGACAAATGATGCTTATACTTTCCTCTGGGCACTAATCGAGGAGGACAGTTCGGAGAAAAACTTGGAAGATTTTGTATTTGGATTCATAAATGTGTACGAGATACCTATTGCAGTTGAAGATTTAGTGAAAAGGTAAAAGAGGTTTTTTTTGAAAGAAAGTTTTCCGAAAAATGAATTTTCAGCCTTAAAAGATTGATTTGTAAGTCGAAGGCATCGGAGACTGACTTTTGGAACAAAGTGCACTTTGCTTTTGTATTCCGGGTGGTAGTGAACAAAACGTTCCAAAAGGAGTGAGTTTTTTTTTGATGGGGGCAGTTAGAGTGGAGCTTTGCGCCTAAGCCCCGTCCACTACAAGAGAAGTACGGGGAACATCGCGAACTCCAATTATGATGGAAGCTTCCATCCGACTGAAATGAAGTTATTCAGCCGTCTGCACTATTTGGGTGAGCGCCATTGCGTACCCAGGCATATTGAATTGACGAGCAACCTCTTTTTTGACAGTATTTTGTATGTTTTAGCTCCATAAAGACAACTTTATCATCAAAGTCCATTAAAATATAATGAATTCTTTAGTTTCTAAACCTTCATTCGATCGAAAATGTTGCAAATGTCGTCAAATAGTGGGTCGAGACACGCAATCACGCCGACGCAAAGTTACACAGGCGGCTGGCTGCGGCAGGCTGAATTTTCCGCCGGATGGAAGCCTTAGTACAGGAATAATCGCGATCCCAAATTATGTCGGCTGCTTTATTTGAATTTTTTTAGAACGTTTGCGGTCGCCGCCGGTTCAATTATGTAACAGTCGCGACGTAGTGTTGTAACGACAAGAAATGACCGCTAAATTCTGCATCCGTGTGCGGTTCGTTAGTAGGCCAAGCTTCGTTCTATTTTTTTTTTGCTCAATGGAACATTTTCGGTTTTCAAAAAAGTTGGATTTTCACGCTAATAGGAAAAGTTCTTTCAAACTACTTTTTTTCAGAATAACCGGAACTTGGGCCAGACTAGTACTAGACGAAGACCGGAAAATTTTGAAACTTTCGGCTCCGAATGGCGGAATCATACGCAACTACACACCACCACTTGACAAACGGGAAGATCAAGAACCAGAAAATATGGAAATCGATCCGGAAGTAGAATCAAAACCTGATTTCAGCAATTTGAGAGTTCCCGATTTGGCTATTCCAGAAGAAGAAAATCAACTTGAAAATCAAGTTTTCTTCGGTTACGAAGTTTTGAATCATGTTTTTGAGTTGGCGAATAATCTCAACTCTCCGGATTGCAGCGAATTTTTGAAGGACGTTGAACGAGGAATGAAGAAGCCGGAGCTCAAAGACAAGGTGAGAACCTGGAAAAAATGAAAAAAATTTTGAATTTTTTTTCAGATCATTTATCAGACTCACATCACTGAGATTGTACAAAAACTTCTGGACAGTGTTGTCAAAAATTCCACTTTCACCACAGAATTCGAATTCGTCTCATTGAAATCGTTTTTGAGAAACTTGAAAATGCAACTGCTTGACTTCGAATTACCGAATGATTCTTCGATTTCACAGTTGCTCACACAAGCAGTCGATACTTATGATAAGAAATTGATAGTTCCAGTTAAAAAAGTGAGATTAGCTCTCGAAAATTTTGTTGATGAACTTTTTAGATAAACTGTTTTTTTTCGTTTTGTTGTTAATAAAAATGTTCTGTTATGTTGATTTTTTTTTGCAAAAATAAAGGTTATAGAGTAAAAAATGTGTTTTTTCTGCTAAATTTGATCTCTTGATCTTCCTAAAAATTGCAGAAATTTCCGATGAGACGGATGACGTGAGACGAGAAATAAAGTGTGGATTGAAGAGACGCAAACTAGACCCCTCCAACTGACTAACACCTTTTTCACTCCGTCCAGCTCAGTCGCCTGTATGCTGTGTGTGTGCAGATGCACCATGAAACCATCTAGTCCTTTTTTCACCACCTGTCGTCTCTTCAAGCACGCACACTATTCCCTCTCCGTGAAGGCAATGAATGTGAGGGTGTAGAGGGTTCGACCACCATCCAACTACTCTCTTTGGACTCGCTCTTTCTCTTACTGCCCTTCTTTCTGGCTAATTTTTACCTTTCCTCTTGCCTTTTCTTATCGAAAATCGGTGTTTACGAATATTTGAGATTTTTTTTTTTCAAAAACTGAGAAGTTGCTATTTTTGCTTCAGAGTGTCCAAACCAGAATTAACTTTCAGAGATTTTTGAAAAAAAATCTGTTCCATAGGTTATCTTACTATCTTAATGCAATTTTCTGTTTGTCTGTCAAGCTTTCCCCTGGAGCCTTTCCCAGTAGTCCGATTTTGATGGAGCCTTGGCATGTCGACACATAGTTTTATCGCGATGATGCCCGTCTTTTTCAATTTTTGGTTGGGGCTCTGATAAGCTCTGTGCCATCTAAGCGCCAAGCTGAAGCGCTCCCGTCAACTCTCAGCTGCTAGATTTACTAATTGTAGAGAGTTTGCTGCCGGCTCAATTACAAACCGTTGGCTGCGTAGCGTAATGGTGTAGAAAAATTTCTGGAAAATTCAGCCTCCGAGTTCGATTCCTCGGTTTAGAGACCTAACTCATTTCTTCAATTTGGATCGACGAGAACTTGTTGCCTTCTCGCTTGTTCCTCTCGTCCCAAACAAAGTCAGCAAAAATCTCTTCTCTCTCACATGCGCCGTCCTTCCGCCAAGGCCTCACGAAGCCCACCTCTCTCTTCCTCTCTTTTGTTTCTCTTCACTCTCTTTTTGGCATTTTACTGTTAGCCGCACCTTGTCCCCCTCGTGCGAGCCTGTGTCCGGCGACACACCACACCATTCTCCTTCGCAATATTTTCCAATCTCACCACACGTTTTATTTTCCAACTACCTGGGAATCTCGCTCGCCGGTAGCACAGTAGTAGTGCATCAGACATGTAATCTGAAGACCCGGGTTCGACTCCAGGCTGGTGACCTGATTTTTCGCATAAATCCTACCTTTCATTCATACTTGTATAAAACATTCTGAGTTGATTTCAACCAGAAATTCAAGAGACATGCTCAATATATTCTGAATTACATGGGAATCTTTGAAATGAATCCTGCCTCATTCCAGAAAAAGAGTCAAAATAATGTCGTTCGATTATTTGACCGCTTATTCCGAGTTTTTTCGTTGGATTCTTCGAGAGACACCGGAAAATGTGGAGCCAATGGCCTTTAATGAATTTTTGAAAAAGTATACAACAGATCGAGATCACCATAGAAGATTGATGTGTTCGTATGTATGGTTTCCTGCATAAAACAAATAAGTTCATTTTTGTTTTCAGTTCTTCGCACATGTTCAACAAAATGGACAAACTTGAAGGATTCACTGTTCTTCAAAAAATTCGCATTCTCTTCTTGATTAATAAAAGCCCTTGTAAACTGTTTCAGATCCAGTAAGTATTTAGAACTGTGGTGACATATCAGATAATTTTTGATTTAAGAATGAGGGAAGCTGGGGAATATCATTTGAACAGCCTGAAAAAGATTCAATGGTTTCGATCGACGGATGGCACCTTCAAATTAGAAAGGTGGGTTCACGATGAGCTGTTGAAAAATTGTAAATAGAAAGTGTTTTTATAGGCAAGAAGACGCATTGGGAATTCCACCAAATCTACAAAACGCTTCCCGATTTTTCCGTTATATTGTCGATATGAGATGGAGCGCTAAAATACCGACTAGTTCTGCAAATCTCATCAGAAGTTTTCTACTTATGAATCGCAGGCCCAAAAATTTCGTAAAAAGGTAAGTATTTTTTCTGGGTTTTTCATTTTTCAAAACAATTCCAGCGTTTACTCCATTTTGAAGAAAGAGAATCTGATTGAAGGATTCTCGCTGTTTGAGAATATTCACATCTTCTTCCTGTGCAGAAGACCAATTAATGAAGTCTTTGAGGAAAAGTGAGTTGAAAGTTTAGAGGTGGACTACAGTCACATTTTTTAAATTTTCGATTCTTGTTTATTTTTCTACTCTGATTCCATAAAGAAATTGTCCGAAAATCGCTTTGATGCGCAAAAATTGTGCCCGAAATCGCGCGTTACAGGTTGGCGGCCGCGGCCGTCTGGCCGACTATCCGACAAAGCGGGGCCGTTTTCTTTATATTTTTCGCCTTATTTTAATAATTGCACATGTTTTTGAAAGCGAAAAATGTAAAAAAAAGGGCCCCACGTTGTCGGGTTCTCTGCCAGACGAGCGCGACCGCCAACATGTAATGCACGATTTTGGGCGCAATTTGTGCGCGTCATTGCGATTTTTGAGCAATTTCTTTATTTGGAATGGAATCAGCATAAAAATGTGACTATAGTCCTTATTTAAAAAGAAAACTAAGCAAACATTTCTCAGAATCAAAGATGCTGGACAATACGAGCTGGATCGATGGCGCCGCATCATTTATTTCAGTTCAAATGATGGCAGCTTCGAAAGGAAGTAAGTTGAGAAAATGAGAGAAAAATTACTTTTTTGTGTACCATTCTCTGCTTTTCTTCAGAGACAAGTGGCGAAATACTGAACAAGAGCTGCCAGAAGGAGAGGATGATAGAGAGGAAGAGCTGGAGGATATGGATTTGGATGCAGAAAACGACATGACTAACATCAGACAAGACATGGAGAATGAATGATTGGATCCAGTGCCAATGGAAGATATGGATTTGGATTTTGAGCCGGAGCACAGAGAACCAACTATCCAATTTGACAACCGACAAGAAATTGGTCAAGGCCGTTTGGCGCCAGAGCCAATTTCAAATGAACCACTGGAGCCGGCTCAAACTGCTCAAAATGAACAGGAAGTCATGGCAGTCTTGTAAGTTCAAAAATTTCCAAATTATTCCAATTTTTTTATTTTAGTGTTAGCTTAGCAGAGCCTAAGGACCCTGCTGTCAAACAAGAACTTCCGGAAGACCTCAATCAAATTTTAGTCAAGGAAGAGGATGAGGAACAAGAAGTCAAGTCGACAAAAGTTGAATCCCCGACCGCAAAAAAGGTGTTAACTCTGGTTCGGAATATGATCTGGTCCATCAACTCTCCCACCCTGGAAGAACTTTTAGGAACTGTCCAAGAGGAGATGGAAAAACCTGAAAAAGAAAATGTGGTAGGCTTCCCGTTCAATACAACCTTGTCAAAATACGGACCGGGCATGGCCGGGCCGGTATTCGAAAGTGTCGGCCCGGGTTCAAAAATTTTGTGTTTTTTTCATCTTGCTTTTCCCGATTTTCAACCCAATTTCGAAACTTTTTCTTGGTCTTTTTTCTTGAAAATCCATCAAAACCTTCTTTTCAAAAATATAGGTCTAAAAGTAGAAAAAATCGCGAAAAAACCATTTTCAAAAAGAACATGTATTGCCTGAACCCCGGGCCGGACCGGTAAAAATTCCTCCGGCGGCCCGGCCCGTGATCAGTCTGGTTTAATAAAAGGGTCAAAAATTTAAGCTAAAAAATTGTCAATTTTTCAGAAGATCGCCATGGCCGACATTGAGTCCGCAGTCCTCTTGGCTCTAGGAAACATTTTCAAAAGCGCGTCGTCTACACTTCCACCGAACACGGAGCCATTTGAATTGGAGGACATCCTTATGATGTTCAAAATTCAACTGTCAATGCTCGGACTAGAGCAAGAATATCCTACTATCTTAAAAATCAGAGATTTGATCAAGAGTGCCGGAGACAAGGAAGTTACAATGACCAAAGTCAAGTTCGCCCTTGATTGCATGGCTCAAACTGCAATTTAATTTTTATCAATTTTCAATTTTTTTTTGCATAAAATTGTTCGAATTTACTTGTCTTCTTCATATTCTTATTGATTTTTCGTGATTATCCGATTTTATATACCTTTGTTCTCTGTTTTTCTCTTTTTCTCATTGTTTTTCATCCCAATTTCAGAATGAATCGTCCGGTGAAACGCACAAATATGGAATGGACAACTGATGCTTATTCCTTCCTCTGGGCACTAATCGCGGAGGACAGTTCGGAGAAAAACTTGGAAGATTTCGTATTTGGATTCATAAATGTGTACGAGATACCTATTGCAGTTGAAGATTTAGTGAAAAGGTAAACAAAAAAATTTTAAAGAAAGTTTTTCCAAAAAACTAATTTTCAGCCTTCAAAGATTGATTTGTAAGTCGAAGGCATCGGAGACTGACTTTTGGAATAAAGTCCACTTTGCTTTTGTGTTCCGGGTGGCAGTGAACAAAACGTTTCAGCAGGAGTGAGTTTTTTTTTGACGGGGGCAGTTAGAGTGGAGCTTTGCGTCTAAGCCCCGCCCACTACAAGATAAGTACGGGGATCATCGTGAATTCCAATAATGATGGAAGCTTCCATCCGACTGAAACGAAGTTATTCAGCCGTCTGCACTATTTCGGTGAGCGTCATTGCTTACCCAGGCATATTTAATTGACGAGCAACCTCTTTTTTGACAGTATTTTGTATGTTTTAGCTCCGTAAAGACAACTTTATCATCAAAGTCCATTAAAATATTATGAACTCTTCAATTTCTGTCGCGCCGCAGTGTAGTAGCGAAGAGAGGTGACCGCTAAAATCTATATCCGGGTTCGGTTCGTCAGTATGCCAAGCTTCGTTCTTTTTTGTTTGCTCAATGGAACATTTTCGGTTTTCAAAAAAGTTGGATTTTCACGCTAATAGGAAAAGTTCTTTCAAACAACTGTTTTTTTTTCAGAATAACCGGAACTTGGGCCAGACTAGTACTAGACGAAGACCGGAAAATTTTGAAACTTTCGGCTCCGAATGGCGGAATTATACGCAACTACACACCACCTCTTGACAATCTGAAAGATCAAGATCAATTTCCAGAAAACATGGAAATCGATCCGGAAGTAGAATCAAAACCTGATTTCAGCAATTTGAGAGTTCCCGATTTGGCTATTCCAGAAGAAGAAAATCAACTTGAAAATCAAGTTTTCTTCGGTTACGAAGTTTTGAATCATGTTTTTGAGTTGGCGAATAATCTCAACTCTCCGGATTGCAGCGAATTTTTGAAGGACGTTGAACGAGGAATGAAGAAGCCGGAGCTCAAAGACAAGGTGAGAACCTGGAAAAAATGAAAAACATTTTGAATTTTTTTTCAGATCATTTATCAGACTCACATCACTGAGATTGTACAAAAACTTCTGGACAGTGTTGTCAAAAATTCCACTTTCACCACAGAATTTGAATTCGTCTCATTGAAATCGTTTTTGAGAAACTTGAAAATGCAACTGCTTGACTTCGAATTACCGAATGTTTCTTCGATTTCACAGTTGCTCACACAAGCAGTCGATACTTATGATAAAAAATTGATAGTTCCAGTTAAGAAAGTAAGATTAGCTTTAGAAAATCTGGTTGATGAACTTTAATAATTAGAGTTGTTTTTTGTTGTTTTGTTGTTAATGAAAATGTTCTGTTATGTTGATTTTTTTTTTGCAAAAATGAAGACTAAAGTCAAAAATGTGTTTTTTTGCTGTATTTTGATCTCTTGATCTTTCCAAAAATTGTAGAAATTTATCTTGAAGCCCGAGAAAAATCATGGAAAAAAGTTAAGTTATGGACTGAAATTGTTTTATCATTTGTGGAAGAAATTTTTCTGCTATGATATCAGTTCAATATCTCAAAAGCGTCCAGAAAACCAAAAGTTTAACGATCGCGCTGCTAACCAAACCTCTCCACTCTGACTTCATCCTATGAGACGGATGACGTCAGACGAGAAATAAAGTGTGGATTGAAGAGACGCAGACTATCCCCTTTACCTGACGACCGTCCCTTTCAACCCGTCCATCTCAGTTGCCTGTATGCTGTGTGCGCGCAGATGCACCATGAAACCATCTAGTCGTTTTTTCACCGTCTGTCGTCTCTTCAGGCACGCACACTATTTCTTTCCCCTGAAGGCAATAAATGTTAGGGTGTAGAAGGTTGGACCACTATCCCACTACTCACATTCGACTCATTCCTTCGCGTATTGCCCTTTTTTCTTGCTGTTTTTGACAGATTATACTTTTTTTGCTTTATCTCATGAAAAATCGTTGTTTTCGGTAGATCTTTCAGTCTGACCTTTTTATTTTTTTCATTTTGTGATCGTTCGTCACTATTTTGCTCGTCAAAAACCTCATTCACTTAATACTGCATAATTTCAGAAAAAGAGTCAACATAATGCCGTTCGATTATTTTACTGCTCATTCCGAGTTTTTTCGTTGGATTCTTCGAGAGACACCGGAAAATTCGGAGCCAATGGCCTTAAATGAAATGTTGAAAAAGTATACAACAGATCGAGATCACTATAGAAGATTGATGATTTGGTATGTTTGGTTTCCTAGAGAAAACAAATAAGTTCATTTTTGTTTTCAGTTCATCGCAAATGCTGAGCAAAATGGACAAAATCGAAGGATTCACTGTTCTGCAGAAAATTCGCATTCTCTTTTTAATTAGTAAAAGCCCATGTCAAACATTTCGGATCCAGTAAGTATTTAGAAGTTTGATGACATATTTGAGAATTTTTTGGTTCTAGAATGAGGGAAGCTGGAGAATATAAAGTGAATAGACAGAAACTGATCCAATGGTTTTGCTCCAAGGATGGAACTTTAAAATTAGAACGGTGGGTTCACGAATAGTTGTTAAAAAATCGTAGATAGAAAGTGTTTTTGTAGGCAAGAAGAGCCGTTTAGAATGTCTCGAAACATACAAAGTGCTTCCCGATTCTTCCGTTTTATGGTCGACAAAAGATGGAACTATAGAATACCGACTAACTCTACACAACTCATCAAAGGCTTTCTACGTGAGAGAGCAAGGTCCAAAGGTTTAGTAACAAGGCAAGTATTTTTTTTTCTGGTTTTTTCATTTTTCAAAACAATTCCAGCGTTTATTTCATTTTGAACGAAGGGAATCTGATTGAAGGATTCTCGCTGCTTGAGAGTATTCACATCTTCTTCCTGAGCAGAAGACCAATTAGTGAAGCGTTTGAGGAAAAGTAAGTTGAACATTTGAAGGAGGACAATAGTCACATTTTTTTTTATTTTCGTTTCTTTATTATTTTTCTGTTCTGATTCCATTGCATATAAAGAATTCGCCCAAAAACCGCCCTGGAGCGCATAAATTGCGCACAAAACCGCCCGTGTCAGGTTGGCGGCCGCTTTTTTTGGGAGGTTTCTTCATCTGCAATGGAATCAGAACAGAAAAATAAAAAAAGAAACGAAAATAAAAAAAATGTAACTATAGTCCTTCTTTAAAAAAAAACTGAACGAACATTTTTAGAATCAAAGAAGCTGGTGAATACGAGTTGGACGGAAGACGTCGCATTATTTACTACCGTTCAAATGATGGAAGTTTCGAAAGACGGTTAGTTAGAGAAAAAATTGGCTTTTTTTACGCAACGTTTTTACTTTATTTCAGGGACATTTGGCGAAATAATGACCAAGATCAACCAGAAGAAGATGGTAGAGAGGAAGAGCTGGAGGATATGGATTTGAATGCCGGAAATGAAATGCTAGATGACAGTGACCAAATTAACATCAGACGAGATTTGGAGCATGAAGGGTTGGATCCAGAGCCAATGGAAGATATGGATTTGGATTTTGAGCCAGAGCCCAGAGAACCAACTATACAATTTGAAAACCAACATGAAAATTGTCAAGCCCGTTTGGCGCCAGAGCCAATTTCAAATGAACTACTGGAGCCGGCTCAAAACGGACCGGATGTCATCCCGACTTTGTAAGTTCGAAAGTTTTTGAGCTTTACAAATTTTTTCCATTTTTAGTGTAAACCTCGCTGAGCCTAAGGACCCTGCTGTTAAACAAGAGCTTCCAGAGGACCTCAATCATGTCAAGGAAGAAGTTGAGGAGCAAGAAGCCAAGCCAATTTTAGTTGAGCCACCATCAGCAATTCATCTTTTGACTCTCGTCCGAAACTTAATTTGGACTATCAATTCCCCGTTCTTGAACGATCTTTTGAGAAAAGTTGAAGTCAAAATGGCGAAACCTGGAACTGAGGATATTGTGAGTAAATTTGATTTGTTTCGAAGGTTTCGGGTTTTTGATCGTCGACGTAGATGGACTATCGGTCAATTCAATGCCCGAGTTCGGTTCATCGGTGGTCTTTTTTATTTAAATTCTACCACTATTCTTATCCAGAATAACTATCTGACGGTTTCTGTCGCTCCGCGGTCCATACGCCTAAATTTCACAAAAGTTATGTTAATTCTTCACCTAAAATAAAAAACCAAAAAGATTTGGCCCACCGAGCCTGGCGCTTAGCTTCCCAGAGCTCCAATCAAAAATCAAACAATTTTTTCCAGAAAATCCCATTCATCGACGTCGAGGCCGCAGCTCTACACGGTCTCGGCAGCCTCTTCAAGAGCGCCTCTGCCATGATCTCCCCAGACTGTGAGCCTGTGGATCTATCGCAAATATTATATTTGTTCAATCTGATGCTATCAATGGTTGAAATGCCTCAAGATTGCTCAGTTTTCACAAAAATCGAAGAGTTCATCAGAGAAGCCGATGATAAGAAAGTCAGTATGGAAAAAGTGGAATTCGCTATAGGATGTATGGTTCAAGCCGCCACGTTGAACTGATTCTCATAATAATTTTTTAACATTCCTGAATAAAATCGTGAATTTTCTTTTTCTTAAACTCTAATTTATCAATGATTATTCGTTCCTTTAACGATTACAAATATCTTTTTGTTTCACTTTATCTTTATTTTTTCTATTTGTTTCAATCTAAATTTCAGTATGACTCGTCCGGCTAAACGATCAAAAATTGACTGGACAATGGATGCTTATGACTTTATCTTGGAATTTATTAAAGATGATAACTCGGAGAAAAAGTTGGAGGACTACGTGCTCAGATTCAAAAATGCCAATGCTAATTTGTTGCCAGAAGAGAATCTTGAGCAAAGGTGAGCTTTAATTTTTTTTTAAACTTGATTTTTCAAAAAAAAATTTTTTCAGACTTCACAAATTCATATGTAATCCAGGACAATGGGACATTGATTTGTGGGAAAGAGCACATTTTGCTTTTGTTTTTCGACTGGAAGTAAGCAAAAAATTCAAGAATGAGTAAGGTTTTTTTAATCCCGAGAATTTCAAAAACTTGATTTTCAGAATAACAGGAGCGGAAGCAACGCTAAAATTGGACGAAGATCAAAAAATTATCAACCTTTTTGCTCCAAATTTCATAAGACACTATCGACCGATTCTCAAAGAGGTGCAAGATCACAGCGAAAATCAAGAAAATCAACAAATTGAATTTGAAAATGAGGAAGTCAAACCTTCACAAAAATTTACCAATGAGCGTACCGGTACGTTTTACAACAATTTACCAAATTTTCCGGTAAATTTTACAAATTTTACCGATGAATATCCTGATAAATTTCCCGATAAACTTCTTGGTAAATTTTACAAAAAATTACCGATAAACTTTCCGGTGAGTTTTACGAAAATACATCCAAAAATGTTCCGGTAAATTTCGAAAAGATTACCAATGAATGTTCCGGTTAATCTTTTTTCGGCAAATTTTACAAAAATGTTCCGAAAAGTTTCCCGGTAAATTTTACAAAAAAATACCGGTAAGAATTCGTTTTATTGCATGAAATTTCGATTTTTTTCTAACTTGTTTTGATTTTTAGATTATTACTATGGATCAAATCACGTGCGCGGTGCAAGAACTTCTGAAAAGTGTGGAAAAAAACTCCACCACGATTCGCTCTCCGAATTTGGATTTTATCAAATTGAGGGATTTGTTGAATCTTATTGTTTACCAACTTCTGAATCTCAGATTTCCACGTGGCTCCTCAATAACACAGTTATTAAC
This sequence comes from Caenorhabditis doughertyi, assembly GCA_963572265.1. Classification (NCBI taxonomy): domain Eukaryota; kingdom Metazoa; phylum Nematoda; class Chromadorea; order Rhabditida; family Rhabditidae; genus Caenorhabditis; species Caenorhabditis doughertyi. Next base: position 20,552,831 of record OY751557.1, on the reverse strand, counting down.
CGAAAGAATCAATACTTATAATAAGGAACTGATAATTCCAGTTAAGAAAGTCAGATTAGCTTTGGAAAATTTGGTTGATGAGCTTTTTGTTGTTTGTTGATGTTCTTGTTGTTTTTTGTTGTTGATTTTAACATGAAAGTTGTTTATATTTCTCAGAATTTTATCTCGAAGAAAAAGTTTAAAATTTAGGGCTGAAACCCCTATTTTTATTTTCTGGTAGGACTTCTTTTTGAAAATGGCAGAAGAAGCATGAGTCAGCTTCTTATGCAACCTTCTGTTGACCTCGCCCCCCCCCCCCCCTCTCTCCGATTATTTCATCTTTACCGCTTCTTCTTCAATCTTCTTTTTTTTTGCACGCAACCTCTCCAATGACGAGTCGTTCTCAGTATAAAATGTGCGCAAGACAGTACGATGAGCCTTTTTCTTCTTCCACTGTTCTCTCATTCCTCATTCTTTTTTCTCTTTCAGCTCTTTTTTCCTTGTTTCGCCCCTAACATTTTGTCCAAACTTGTAAAAAAGGATGTTACTTTACAAAGTCTTTTTTGTGCCTTCTAATAACAAAAAATTTTGACCGCAATACAAAAGTTTTGACCACTTGTTGACCCTAAAAAAAAAATGATAAAAACGTTGTACAATAGTAAGTCCGCATTGTGAAAAAGCAGGAGAAATTACAAGTTATCCGATTCATTTGAATATTGCAATAACTGCAGTTTTCGGAAATTTGAGTTTCCCCGTTTTTTAAAGGAGGGGGGACAGGAGTTTTTTGGGGAAAATTTTGGGGAATTAGTGTGCATTCTGTCGTATAATGGGGTGTATGCACTAATTTGTCTTCTATATTTTCAAGAAAAAACAAAAACCATTATGAAGCAGGGGTTCAAACTAGCACATTGGCTGGATTGGGTGCCAAGCACGTTACCGGTTGAGCCACAAAGGCAAAAACGTGGTCGCTCTTCGAGGGTCTATATAAACTTGCTTCTCTCGCCCACAGTCTAGGGAGCGTGATAATTAAAAACACGTATAATTTCTGATGTTCTGGTTTTCAAATATGAGTTCATAACAACTCGTTCTATCGATATGGAAAGTTCAAACGAATTTCATTTTTTTTCCTGCCTCCTTTAACGTTTGAACCACTTGAACTTGAATTCACGTTCAATATTGAAAACTCGAACTTTTCCCACTCTTTAAAGATCCCAGAATTTATCACCAATTAGGAACATTGGTTACGAGAGACGCAGACCTTCCCCTTCAACTGACGAACATCTCTTTCACCCCGTCCAGCTCATTCGCCTGTATGCTGTGTATGTGTGTGCAGATGCACCATGAAACCATCTAGTCCTTTTTTCACCGTCTGTCGTCTATTCAGACACGCACACTATTTCTTTACCCTGAACGCAATGGATGTGAGGGTGTAGAGGTGTTGACCACTATCCCACTACTCACATTCGACTCACTCTTTCTCTCACTGCTTTTCTCTCTGACGGTTTTTACCTTTTCTCTTGCCTTTTCTCATCGAAAATCGGTATTCGCGGATATTTGAAAAAAATTGTTTCTTTTTTTTGCCTTGTCTCATCGAAATCTATATTTTTGAATGTTTCAAAAAGAATTTTTTTAAAACAAAATCAATACCAAAAGGAATCGCTATTTTTGCCTCTAATAGAGTAAACCATTACACGCCGTTGGCTTAGTGTAGTGGTGTGAAAAATTTCCAGTATTTTCAGCAACCGAGATCGATTCCTAGGTGGGCCAACATTTTTTTGGTTTTAGTTTTTATTGTAAGTCGAATTTTTTAAAAATCGAGACGATGAGGCGAACAACAAAAACGTCGTTTAATGTCAAAAATGTTAGTCGAAAATCTGTTATCTTTCCTCTCTTACATCCTCTTGTGTTCTTTTTGGTCTTCTCGTGCCATTTGATGTCCGGCGACACACCGCACCATTCTCTTTTGCAATATTTCCCAATTTCACCATCCCCTTTTTCTCATGTTCATCACTATTTTGCTCGTCAAAGACCTCATTCACGACTTTATTCACTTCTGAATATGTTAAAATTAAACGACTCATTCTATTTTCCGAATACCTGAGAATCGTTAAAATTAATACTGCCTCATTCCAGAAAAAGAGTCAAAATAATGTCGACCGATCATGTAACCGTTTGTTCCGAGTTTTTCCGTTGGATCCTTCGAGAGAAATCTGACTTTATAGAGCCAATTGGCTTTAAGGAACTTTCAAGCGAGTACACAACAGACGAAATTCTCAAATCACACTTATGGAACTCGTATGTTTGTTCTCCAAGAAAAAAATTTATTAGTTTTTCCAGATATTCAAAAATAAGGAACAGAATGCACAAACTCGAAGGGTTCACCGTTTTTCAAAAAATCCACATGCTGTTCCTAATTGATAAAAGCCCTTGTAAACCGTTTCAGACTCAGTAAGTATTCAGAATTATGGTGACATATCAAATAATTTTTGGTTTAAGAATGAGAGAAGCTGGAGAATATCAATTGAATAGACTGAACCAGATTCAATGGTTTCGATCGACGGATGGCTCCTTCAAATTAGAAAGGTGGGTTCACGAATAGTTGTTAAGAAACTGTACATATTAGGTTGTCCCGAAAGTAATCTTCAAATTTTTTCAAATTTCAGTTTCTCATTTATTTTTAATCAAACTCTTTTCTGTGAGCTCCAACTTAAATTACTCGTTCCAGTCGATTATTTTAATCAAAACTTCAAAAATTCAGAACAACACTCGAGACAATGTCGACCAATTGTTTGACCGCCTTTTCCGAGTTTTTCCGTTGGATTCTTCGAGAGAAACCGGATAATGTGGAGCCATTTGCTTTTGGTGAACTTTTAAGAAAGTATACAGCAGATCGAAAACTCCACTCGAAACTGATGAGTTTGTAAGTTTGGTTGCCTAGAGAAAACATTTTAATTGTTTTCTCTAGGATTTCTCTATGATTGAAGTTAAATTTAAAAATTCATTTTCAGGTCTTCGTACATGCTGAGCAAAATGGACAAACTCGAAGGATTCACTGTTCTTCAAAAAATCCAAATTCTGTTTTTAATTAAGAAAAGCCCTTGTAAACCATTTCAGATCCAGTGAGTATTTAGAACTGTGGTAACAGATTTGAAATTTTTTTGGTTTTAGAATGAATGATGCTGGAGACTATCAATTGAATAGCCTGCAACAGATTCAATGGTTTCGATCGAAGGATGGGACTTTCAAACTAGAAAGGTGGGTTCACGAATAGTTGGAAAAAAGACTAGTTGTAGATTAAAAAATATCTTTTTAAAGATCCTTTATGTGTCCAAAGATGCAAAACGCCTTTCGATTCTTCCGCTATATTGTCAATCAAAGAGGGAACGCTAAAGTACCAACTACCACTACGAAGCTCATTGCAGCTTTTCTGCGTCACAGATGCAATCTCAAATAAGAAGGGCAAGTTTTTTTTTTTGCGTTTTCAGCTTGATACTATCGCTTTTTTTGATGTCAAATCTAGATATCTTTCATTCAAAACGTTGAGTGAATCGGACAATAGTTTTTTCGATTATTAAAAAAGGACTGAACTCGGGTGTTTTTCATTTCAAAAAAAATCACTCAAAAGGGGTGAAAAAGGCGTTTGAAAAAAAACAATACAGGTTGATGGCCTAGGATCCGACAAGTGTCCGCTTTGCGCGCGCTTTTTTTCAAAGTCCTAGGTCGTCAATCTGTACGCGGCCCTGCCTTCAAACGCCTTTTTCTACCGTTTAGAGTGATTTTTGAGTGTAGTCGTAGTGAAAAAAAATAATCGGAATAAAAAACTGTATCAGAATAATTTGAAAAAAAAACTCGAGTTCAGTCTTTCTTCAAAAAACCAAATAGTAATACAAACTTTCGGGTCAAAACAGTTAGCTTTTGAATGAATTAATTTTTTAATTTCAGTGTAATCTCCATTTTGGCAAAAGGGAACACGATTGAACAATTCACGTTGTACCAAAACATCCATATCTTCTTTTTGGCTAGCCGACCGATTAGCCAAGATTTCGAGGAAAAGTAAGTTAAAACTTCAAAACAGGGCTAAACTAACATCCTCTGATTATCAATATATTTTTCCTTCTTATTCCAATTTCATCATGAACACACTCAAAAATAATTCTAAATTAGTAACAACACGGCGTTTCAAAGCATGGCCGATTACAGATTGATGGCCTAGACTCCGACAAATTGTGCGTTTTTTTTTCAATTTCCTAGGCTATCAATCTGTACGCGGCCGTACCTTCAAACGTCGTTTTCTACCGTTTAAAGTGATTTTAAAGTGAAAATAGAAGAACAATGGAATTAAGAGGGAAAACAAGTATATATTGATGTCAAAAAAGTATAGGTTCAATCCCACTAGTGTACCGTCTCGCGAGCATTGATGCTCGTCAAGCACAAGAAATTTTGCGAGTCTTGCTTTCTTGTTCGCGAGTCTTGTCTCGTCTTGTCTCGCAAAAGGATCGTCTTGCCTCGTTCTCGCAAAAGATCGTTTTTGTCTTGTCTCGCAATTTCTCGTTCTCGCAATTTCTCGCAATTTTCATTTTTCGCAAAAGGATCGCAATTTCTCGGAATGCTCGTCGAGCACGTGAAATACAGTGTCGGCCAGGAGAAAAAGGTTTGAAAAAATGGTCACGGAGTTTTTTTTATCAAAAATAAAAATCCACGAAGAAACCCAATTATTTTTTATGAGAAAATTTTGGCCAGAAAATACTGTAGTTCACGTGCTCGACGAGCATTCCGAGAAATTGCGATCCTTTTGCGAGAAATGAAAATTGCGAGAAATTGCGAGAACGAAAAATTGCGAGACAAGACAAAAACGATGTTTTGCGAGAATGAGACAGAATGATCCTTCTGCGAGACAAGGCGAGACAAGCCCGAGGCGGGACGATTGCGAGACAAAACGAGAATTGCGAGAAAAGGCTCGCGAGACGGCACACTAAATCCCACTATAATACTGGTCGACCTGAACAAACATTTTCAGAATCAAAAATGCTGGAAATTACACACTGGACAAAAAACGCCGCATCATTCATTTCCGTTCGGCCGATGGCAGTTTTGAAAGAAAGTAAGTTGAGAACAAGAAAGAAAAGTTACTTTTTTGTGCAACAATTTTGCTCTATTTCAGAGATATCTGGCGGAATCATGAGCTGCAAGAAGGAGAGGAAGATAGAGAGGAGGAGATGGATTACGAAATGCCAGATGACAGCGAGCAAAGTAACATCAGGCAAGACTTGGAGCATGAAGAGTTGGATCCAGAGCCTATGGAAGGTATGGAATCGGACCCAGGAAACGAATCAACAATTCAACGTGATCAAGGTCGAAGCCAGAGAGACTTTGAGCTGGAAGATTTTGAGCCGGAGCACAGAGAACCAACTACCCAATTTGAAACCCGACAAGAAAATGGTCAAGTCTATTTGGCGCCAGAGTTAATTTCAAAAGAACCACTGGAGCCGGTTCAAAACGGACCGGATGTCATCCCGACTTTGTAAGTTCAAAAATTTTTAAGCTTTACAAATTTTTTATTTAAGTGTAAAACTCGCTGAGCCTAAGGATCCTGTCGTCAAACAAGAGCCCCCGGAGGACCTCAATGAAATTATTGTCAAGGAAGAGGTTGAGGAGCAAGAAGCCAAGCCAATTTTAATTGAGCCCCCGTCAGCAATTCATCTTTTGACTCTTATCCGAAACTTAATTTGGACCATCAATTCGCCGTCCTTGAACGATCTTCTGAGAAAAGTTGAAGTCAAAATGGCGAAACCTGGAATTGAAGATATTGTAAGTAAATTTGCTTTGTTACGAGGGTTTTGGGTTTTCTGATCGTCGACGTGGATTGACTATAGGTGGATTCATAACCCGAGCTCGGTTCATCGATGGCCCTTTTTTTTAATTCTTATTTTGAAAAAAGTTTTGTTAATTCTTCACTCAAAATGAAAAACCAAGAAAAATTTGGCCCACCGAGGAATTGAACTCGGGTGCTGAATTCACCGGAATTTTTTAACACCACTACACTACCGCCAAATGTGTGTCAATGATCAGCGGCGGCAGTAAACCCACTGAAGTTAGTAAATCTAGCAGCCGACAGTTGACGGGGCGAAGCTTTAGCTTCACGCTTGGATCCATCAAAAATTGAATAATTTTTTCAGAAAATCCCCTTCATTGACATCGAGGCCGCAGCTCTTCACGGCCTCGGAAACCTCTTCAAGAGCGCCTCCGACATGATCTCCCCGGACTCTGAGCCTGTGGAACTATCGCAAATTTTATATTTGTTCAATTTGATGCTATCAATGATCGAATTGCCTCCAAATAGCTCAGTTTTCACCAAAATCGAGGAGTTCATCAGAGGAGCCGGTGATAAGGTAGTCAGTATGGAAAAAGTGGAATTTGCCATAGGATGTATGGTTCAACCGGCCACGTTGAACTGAACTTCATAATAATTTTTGAACATTTTTGAATAAAACCGTGAATTTCGCTTCTCTCGAACCTTATTTTTCTAATCATCATTCGTTTCTTTAACGTTTACAAATATCTTTCTTTCTCATTTTACTTTTATTTTTTCTATTGGTTTCAATCTAAATTTCAGTATGACTCGTCCGGCTAAACGATTAAAAATTGACTGGACAATGGATGCTTTTGACTTTATTTTGGAATTTATCAAAGATGATAACTCGGAAAAAAAGTTGGAGGACTACGTGCTCAGATTCAAAAACGCAAATGCTAATTTGTTGCCAGATGAAAATCTTGGGCAAAGGTGAACTTTAATTTTTTTTTTTAAATATAATCTTTTAAAAAAAATTTTCAGACTTCACAAATTCATATGTAATCCAGGACAATGGGACATTGATTTGTGGGAAAGAGCACATTTTGCATTTGTTTTCCGACTGGAAGTGAGCAAAAAATTCAAGAATGAGTGAGTTTTTTTGAAATCAAATGCCGAGAATTTCAAAAAATTGATTTTCAGAATAACGGGAGCTGGAGCAACGCTAAAATTGGACGAAGATCAAAAAATTATAAAGCTTTTTGCTCCAAATTTCATAAGACACTATCGACCGATCCTCAAAAATGTAGAAAATAGAGAAGAAGATCAAGAAAATCACCAAATTGAATATGAAAATGAGGAGGTCAAACCAGATTTTGTGCTTTTGAGCGTTCCGGACTCGGCTAATCCGGAAGAAATTCTTATGGAAGATCGCGTTTTTTCTGGTTTTGAAGTTTTGAACCATGTTTACAAATTGGGGAATTTGTTCAAATTCCCGGAGTTCAGTGCATTTTTGAAAGATGTTGAGCAAGACATGGAAAAACCGGAAGCTAGGAATAAGGTGAGCAACTAGAGAACGTTGAAATTAGAGACAGTTAAATTTTCCGGTAAATTTCAAAAAATTTACCTATAAATATTTCGGTAAATTTCACAAAAAATTACCGATTTTTGCGGTAAATTTTACAAATTTTACCGATAAATTTCCTGATAGATTTCCCGATAAACTTTCCGGTAAATTTTACACAAGCGTACCGATAAATTTTCCGGTAAGTTTTACAAAAATTTACCGATGAAACTTCCCGATAAATTTTCCGGTAAATTTTACAAAACTTTTCCGAAAAGTTGTCCGGTAAGTTTTACAAAAACTTACCGATAAATGTAACGGCAAACTTAACAAAAATCAAACGATAAAATTTACCGATAAGTTTTCCGGTAAACTTTTCAAAATATACCGATAACTTTTCCGGTAAATTTTACGAATTTCAAAGCTTTGTTTTAGGGCCTGATTCTCAATTTTTAGCATGAATTTTCGAAATTCTTTTTCTTATTTATTAACATATTTTTAGATTATCACTATGGATCAAATCACGTGTGCGGTGCAAGAACTTCTGAAAAGTGTGGTAAAAAACTCCACGACGATTCGCTTTCCGAATTTGGATTTTATCAAATTGAGGGATTTGTTGAATCTAGTCATTTACCAACTTCTGAATCTCGGTTTTCCACGTGGCTCCTCAATCACACAGTTATTAACCGAAGGAATCAATACTTATGATAAGGAATTGATAGTTCCAGTTAAGAAAGTCAGATTAGCTTTGGAAAATTTGGTTGATGAGCTTTTTGTTGTTTGTTGATGTTCTTGTTGTTTTTTGTTGTCGATTTTAATATGAAAGTTGTTTGTTGGTTTTTTTGTTTCTTGAAAAATTTAATTTCGAAATATATCTGGAATTCAAAAAAGCTCTACCATTTTCTAGATCATCAAAAAACGTGCAGAAGTTTTGGCAGAATCTTTGATCAAAGAAAGCTTCGCAGTTTTCCATGCAGTTTTCCGAAATATATCTTTATTTTTCGGGAACCTTTCCCCAAAAATCAAAAGTTTAACGATCGCGCTGCTAAACATTACCTCTCCGATTCATTTTTATTGCAACTTTTCTCTTCTTTCACCCCTCGAACCCCTTTTAAACACCTGAACTATTTTCCTATTTCTGCTTTCATATCTTTAAAAAAATGAAACCTTTCCTACTGTTTCTTTTATTCGTCACAACTATCACCGCTATCATTACTGGTGGAAATGGTGGGTACGGTGGTGGTGGAGGTGGTCGATACTCCTCATCGTCTTCTTGGTCTTCTGAAGAGCATGGGCATCATCATGGACATCATCATGGAGGTAATGGTAGACCACCACACAGGCCACACCCTAGGCCACCAAGACCAAATCCAAGACCACCGGCAAGACCTCAATGTGAAAGCGGATGGATGAGGTTCGAAAGACCTAATGGAGTTTGGTGTATTAAGGTGAGTACGGTAGCATGGTACAGTAATTTGGAACAGTCAACTACAGTAATAAGATAACAGATACAGTAACTGATGGGGCCGGTTAATGTAATCGCACCGTCGAAAAAGATAGATTCAGCTAGATAATGTACCCAATTCCGTTACAGTATCCATAGGGTGAGTTTGTTGTTTTTGTAGTTTTCAAAGTTACTGTAGGTTGGTGCTGACCTACAGTAGCCGTATATTTTGCAAATCAATTACTGTAGCTTGATACAGTATTCTGGAACCGCTAGAAATGATCTTCAGATCAGTAGTATGGTAGGTAAACCAATGCAGTTAACAAGTACAGTAGCGTATTCGGTTAGCCAATGAGTTCTGTATTCCAGTACGGTGTTTTTTTTTCATTCAAAACAGTTTCTCTTAAGAGTTTTTAGGTACAGTACCCCCTTCTGAGTACAAAATATTAGTTTAGTACCTATACAGTAACCAGCTACCGTAACTGTACAGTAACCAACTACCGTAACTTGTTTGCTCAATAGTGAAAAGTTGAACTACGTTAGACAAAAGTATCATTGTGACTTACGGTATCTTTTATAAGAACAGTGCCCAACTACAGTAACCTTGTTGTAGCTACCGTAACAATTTTTAAGTTTTTTCTCGATTTTCCGTAGACGTTTTGAGATAGCTAAAGTATCTCATATGGATTTTTCCGTCAACATCTTCTCATTTTCAGGTCGGCAACACCGGTGTCACCAACGGGCATATGTCACAAGCCGCCGCTCAAACCCAATGCTCTCTCCTCGGAGCCACCCTTACCGGATTCCAAAATGAACATGAACGGATTACTGTAGCCAACGCAGCCCTTACTCAGGTCAGAGCCCTGGGCCGTACTATAGGAGGCCTTTGGCTGGGAGCCACCAACAATGCCGGTTGCAAAGTTGCCAGTTGTGGACCGTACAACACTTATAGATGGACAGATGGACATACGACTGGAGTTGCCGGGTTCAAATGGGGACATGGAGAACCAGATGGAATTAATTGGCCGTAAGTTATTGTCTGAAAGTCTAAAAATCTTGAAATTTCCAGAGGACCAACAATCTGCATTCAACAATTCATTCGTGCCCCGGAATGGCGTGCTGGGCCTCAGGATTATGCTGTTTGGGGCTCAACTTTTGCTCATGGAGACTTGGACAAGTTCCAGTGTGGTACCCCGGCTTCACCTGTTACTAGATTGTATGCGTGTGGAAAGCCGGCAGCTCGGCCAAGAGGATAATTAAAAATGTATTTGAATAAAATAAATTTTTACACCGTTTTGGAACAAATCTTGTTTTGTAAAATATAGTTTCGCCCCCAAAAAGCTTTCCGATCAAAACCGAAATGTTTTACGATCCAGCTGCAAACCGGAAGCCTTCATTTTTATTGCAACTTTTTACTTTTTCAACCGCTTGAACTCCTTTTAAACCGCCAAACTTTTTGATATTTGGTTTCATTCTTTCCAAAAATGAAGCCTTTCATCTTGTTCCTTCTATTTGCCACCACTATCACCGCCATCATTATTGGAGGTGATGGAGGAGGGTACGGTGGTGGTCGTGGAGGCAGCCGATTCTCCTCATCGTCTTCTGGTTCTTGGTCTTCTGAAGAGCATGGGCATCATCATGGGCATCACCATGGAGGCAATGGTAGACCCCATAGACCACATCCTAGGCCGCCAAGGCCAAATCCAAGACCACCGGCAAGACCCCAATGTGAAAGGGGATGGATGAGATTTGAAAGACCGAATGGAGTTTGGTGTGTTAAGGTGAGCTTTGTGAAGTGTCCCGGGACAATTAGCTACAGTAATCAGCTAACATGCACAGTAGTCAGGTACGGTAGTCATGTAGGTACAGCAATGCAGCGTTAGTTACAGTACCCCGAATAGCATCAAACTTTGACGGATTGATACCGTATTCTACATAATCTCAGCATCTTTGGATACTATAATCTTCTGAAATAGAAACCAAGCTAGGTACAGTATGATTCCGGGAACAAACCGTTTTCCCTACGCTAAAAATTTCGGTACCGTACCTTCTTAAAGTACAGTACCCTCTCAAAGTACAGTAACCCTCATTTCAGGTTGGCAACACCGGAGTCACCAACGGCTACATGTCACAAGCCGAAGCTCAAACCCAATGCTCCCTTCTCGGAGCCACCCTTACCGGCTACCAAACTGACCATGAAAGGATTACTGTAGCCAATGCAGCGCTTACTCAAGTCAGAGCCCTTGGACAAACTATAGGAGGTCTTTGGCTGGGAGCCACCAACAATGCCGGATGTAGAGTTGCCAGTTGTGGGCCCTACAACAGTTTTAGATGGACAGATGGACATACGACTGGAGTTGCCGGGTTCAAATGGGGACATGGAGAACCAGATGGATTGGATTGGGGGTGAATTGCTGGACTGGAATAAGCTCGAAAATTCTGAAACTTTCAGCCCATCAGCCTGCATTCAACAATTCATCCGCGCTCCAGAATGGCGTGCCGGACCTAATGATTGGGCCGTTTGGGGTCCTGCATTTGCTCATGGAGATTTGGACAAGTACCGTTGCGGTGTTCAAGCTAAGCCAGTCACCAGATTGTATGCGTGTGGAAAGCCGGCAGCTAGGCCGAGGGGATGAACTAATTGGAATTGGATTATTATGAAAATAAATGTATTCATAACCTTTGTTTTGTGGAATTTCCAATTTGTTAGAGATACTATTGGAATGATGAGGTTTGTGCAAAGGCCTCCTCCGGAAAATGCGAAATGCGGCCCGCTTTTTCCGCAAGGTACCCGCACGCAATTTTTGATCCTAAATTATGAATTTCACGTGTAGAATGATTATCAAAAATAGTTATTGGTGGAAAACAATTCTGTCACACGGCCGTCCGCGGCCTCGGTGGCCTGGCTATAAGTCGACCGCGGAAAAAGCTAAAGCTCAGAATTTTTTACTTGGAACCCTTTTTTACACTGTTTACCAGAGCCGCCAGGCCGCCGCAACATTCCATGGCAATGAGTCCCAATATCGTTCTGACCGCGGCCGATTTTGACAACCTTGGTGGAAAGTGAACAGCGTGCGTACCAGAGTTGCACGGAATTCCGACTTCCGACTTCCGGGTGTTTTTTCTCTTCCGTTTTCCGACTTCCGACTTCCGTCTAAGGAATTTTGATTCCGACCTCTGACTTCCGACTTCCGTTTTGAGACCAAATTTTAGATGGAAGTCAGAAGTTGTAAAATGGGAAAAAAATTTCGGAAACCAAAGTAAATTCAGTGAAATTAGTCAAAAAAACACAGGGAAGGCAGGTGAAACGATCAAAAATTTGAAAATTTTTGCAAATTTCGACAATTTTGGGAGATTTTCCACCTCCAACTTCCGAATTTCGCCGATTTTTTCACTTGCGACTTCCGAAGAATTAAGTTTCTGCATTTCTATATTAACAGTTCAAAATAAATTCATTTCCATGATAAACAAATTCCAATTCAATTATCCTCGTCGGCTAGCTGCCGGCTTTCCACACGCATACAATCTGGTAACAGGTGTAGCCGGAGTACCACACCGATACTTATCCAAGTCTCCATGAGCAAATGCAGGACCCCAAACAGCATGATCACGAATCTCAGGTTGCCATTCTGGAGCGCGAATGAACTGTTGAATGCAATGTGATGGGCCTCTGGAAAAAAGTGAACCAAATCTAATTTTCATATAGTCCAAGTTCAGTTAAACTCAGTCCAGATCTGGTCCGAGTCTATTACGAGTCTAGTCCGAATCCTAATTTTCATCCGGTCGTATTCAACGTCAAAACTAAGTTGGGCACTAGTCCCAAAAAATCCGATTCGTGTCTAAAACCAGGCTTGCCGGGCAGGCTCCCCGGACGTTACTGGTTGCCTCCATTCAAGCCCTTATCCAAATCCAAAATCCAAAAAACTTACGCCCAATCCACATTATCCGGTTCTCCATTTCCCCACTTGAACCCGGCAACTCCAGTCGTATGCCCATCTGTCCATCTGAAAGTGTTAGTTGGTCCACAACTGGTAGCTTTGCATCCGGCATTGTTGGTGGCTCCCAGCCAAAGACCTCCAATAGTTTGTCCAAGGGCTCTGACCTGTTTGAGTGCTTCGTTGGCCACAGTAATCCGTTCATTATTATTTTGGAATCCGGTAAGGGTGGCTCCGAGGAGAGAGCATTGGGTTTGAGCATCGGTTTGGGACATCAAGCCGTTGATGACTCCGGTGTTGCCGACCTGAAAATTTAGTCATTGGACTGGAAAAGGAAGTCTGGGCACTGTGAGAAGCGCACCTATTTCGAAGATGCACCACTAATCAAAGTTTTTATCCGGCTGAAACAAAGTTATTCGGCCACTAGCCGTTGGCTAGCCGCTTTAGCAGCTCTCGGCCGCGCCAGCAGGGCCAGCCGCCCCAGCCGCGTTTCTGATCATCTATTCGATCGAAATTTAGTAACTGTCGTAAAATAGTGTGTCGAGTTACGCAATCACGCCGACGCAAAGTCACACAGCTGGATGCGGTCGGCCGGTGTGATTCACGGAAGGCGCGGCCGGCTGTAAACCGAATGCACAGGTCCTTCGCGGACGTATCCGTTATGTGCTCGTTAGGTTTATTATGCGTAACGGATCCGTTACGTATGTTTCCCGAGCAAAACTGTCGCGAACGGACGGTAACGGACCCGTTACACATCAGAAATCTTATGAACACATAACGGATACGTCCGCGAAGGACCTGTGTGGAAGCCTCACCACTAATACAGGCTTTACCGTAATTTCTTAAGGCTCCAAAAGGCTCTATATACTTACCTTAACACACCATACTTCATTTGGTCTCTCGAATCTCAACCAGCCTCGTTCACACTCGCCTCTTGGTCTCGATGGTCCACCACCATTCCCTCCTCCGTGCCCACCACCGTGTCCACCCTCTTCAGATGAACAAGAATCGGACGAAGAGAATCGACCGGCTTCACCTCCTCCAATAAGAATTGTTGCAAATAATATGAGAAGCTTCATTCTTGGAAAGTTTGCAAACGAAGAACCAAGAGAACAAATAGGGGCTTATAAAGAGCGAGTTCGAGAAGTGAAAAAAACGGAAAAAGTTGCAATAAAAATAAAGCGGAAAAAGTTTTTCAGCGGGGTCGTTAAACCTTTTGATCTTTTGAACAATTTTTGGAGATAAAACTATGTATATTTCCTAACCCGCTTTTGAAATTTATTGAACTTACCGAGTTTATCAAAAAAAAATTGTCGATAAATTTATGAATACTTTATCGATAAATTATCAATGATTTATCGAAATGTAAAAGTTTTTATCGAAAATTTATCGAAATGTTAAATATTTTTCGGTAAGCACACAATGCGGAAAATGACAGCTGGAGCCTTATTTTCGACCTGAATCTGGTTGGAAACCTAGAAAAATAGAAAGTTTTCCCGAAAAAAAATTTTACGCTTTTTTTCGATTTTCGGTGAAAAAACTTTAGAATAGGCGCTTTCGATGCAAAAATCGCAAAATTCACCGAAAAAGTTCATTGACTGAATGTGGAAGAAATGCAAGTACTGAGTCCAATAGGGCGCGGTTGCTCATTATTTTTAAAGGCTAATAATTCGAAATAAAAAATTCCGAAATGTTGTGTTTTGGTCCTGTTCTTTCATCATTATGCAAAAAACGAGTGTGTTATTCTTTGGCCTCTTCACCTCTAATGAGCTATTTTTGCGGTTTTGTCCAAAAATGAATTTTTTTTTACTTTTTTCATTTTTCCCTGCTTTTTTTACTCAATTTTTTGAAGAATAAATGTATGTTGATCTCCAGAGAACCCCATTCAAACATTTATGTTCTTGATCCCTTGATATTTTTCTCAGAAGTATTTTTCAAATGCGGAATACAAAGCCTAACGTATTATTTCAAAAGAACTCCAAACCCCAGAATTAGCCGTAAATGTCTGAATACGTCAGTTTGATTTTTACTTCCATCCCTCCATTTTTTTTCGTTAAAAAAATTCTTTTTTTTTTGCTCCTAGCCTCATGACTTCCTCTATAGAAGAATATTACACAAAAAATTATTCAAAATGCAATATTTCTTATAATTTCTTGGCATCTTGGCAAGGGTTGGCTTATCCAACACATTCAATTCAAATAGTTGCCCTTCCAATTCAAATATTTACTTTTTATATAATGTGGAATTTCACTACACCGGCGATGAGAGCCATGAAATGGCCATTGCTGATTAATCATGCATGGTGAGTTGATTTTGAAAGAAATCTGGGTTCATTACGGCTTTACTGATCCCAAAATATAAGACAGTTCTCATCGGAGGAGAAGGGTCCCATGAGACTTTTTTTTCAACGGGATTTTTTTTGAAAAACTGAACTTTCTTCGGTGAAATCTCCGGTTTTCACAACAAAAAAGCATATTGTACGGCATTTTTTTCACCAAAAATACGATATAAAGTGAATTTCTAATTTTTCGACCCGACTTCAGTTGAAAAGACGGCTGAAACTGTCATTTTCAGCAGTGTGTGTAAACCGAACAGAATTTATCGAAGTTTTTACATTTTGAAAAATGATCAAAAATTTATATATAAAAACTTATTGAAAATTAATTGACAAATTTTCAATAAGTTTGCTAAACTTGATAAATTACAAACTGAAGTTTTCCTGGTACCTTTCCGGCTCCCACACCAAAAAATGCATTTTCTAAAGCACTTTTTGTCCAAAAATCTAGAAAAAAAGTGATTTTTGAGTGGAAAATTATCTATTTTCTACGTTTTTAACCAGATTTACAGTGGCGGGCAATGGTGAAGGTACCTTTGAACTTTTGTTAATAACTTTCTTCAAACGAGTCAGATGGGTTCGAAAACTTTGTTGGGGACTTCTGAGTAACCCTGGAGTACTCCCTGATGTTTTTTGAAAAAATTGGATTTTTACGAATTCTGAAGTTTTCCGATGAATTCTGAATTCTGAAAATCCAGAATAAAAACATTTTTTTGTATTATCAGAATTTTTTCCCAATGTGTCCAAAACATTGCTAGGGACCCAAATGATCAATTTTTGACGTTAGATCTAAAGTTGTTTTTGTGATTCCGACGTCAGAACTCCAGAAGTCCGAATGGTGTCCTTCACTTGGGACGTCATAACGTGGCTAAAAGTGATCGGATCGGGATAAAAAATGATTTCTATATAGAATTTAAGTCACTGAACGAATTGCAATTATTTTCGAAACTTTTGGGGAAAAATTTTTTTCGGCATTTTTTTTTCGGCATCAATCCTGTAGAAAACATGAAAAATAATTTTTTCCAAAACTTTCAAAACTGATCACATTTGGTTTAGTGACTTTAAATCTGTACAGAAATCCTTTTTTTATCCCGATCCGATCGCTTCTAGCCACGTTATGATGTCCCGAGTGAAGGATACCATTAGGACATCTGGAGTTCTGATGTCGGAATCACAAATATAACTTTCGATCTATCGTCAAAAACTATTCATTTGGGTCGCTAGCAGTGTTTTGGACACAAAAAGAAAAAATTCCGAAAGTCCGAAAAAATCTTTTTAATCTGGATTTTCAGAATTCAGAATTCGTCGGAAAACTTCAGAATTCGTAAAAATCCGATTTTTTCAAAAAACATCAGGGAGTACTCCGGGGTTACTCAGAAGTCCCCAACAAAATTTTCGAACCCATCTGACTCGTTTGAAGGAAGTTATTAACAAAAGTTCAAAGGTACCCTCACCATTGCTCGCCACTGTAGTTTGAAAATAAGGCTGGAACTGTAATTTTCAGTCGAAAAAAAACTTGAAGTTTTTTGGATGAAAACCGAAACTTTTTTCGAAAAATTTATTTGCTGAAAATGAAGAAACACAATTTTGCAAAAAATGATTGAGTTGAGTGGGGCGCGGTTGCTTCTCATTTTGCAAGGCTAATAGCGTCCTCATCCATCTAAAACAAAAACATCCCAACCTAAACTGTCCCATTCTAGCTGCACCATCTTCGACATCATAATATGCTCTTTGGCAACCCCATACTTTTTTTTCCAAAACACCGGATATCTAAGCCTGGGCTTATTCGCATACCTTGGAATGTCCCATATGACCCAATTAATAATCGGAATCCCATTTGGCCTACTTATGGCTGGATCGTATGTCTACATGTTTGAATCTCGAAGTAATATTCTTCCAATGAACCGATTCAGAATCAAAAGCTCATGGAAACGAGTTATTTATCATTTTTGGATCTTTTTGTGCAATTCTACTTTGCTCACAATGTTCTTAAGAACACCAAAAGATCAGGAAGCGGCGAAGCTGAAATCTTTGAATTTGGAGCCTTGCCCAACTCGAGAGTTTTTCACAAATGACGTTTTGATTGTGATGCCGGATATTTATGCTATAAGATTTACTCTCTTCCTTCATGCCCCTTTTCTACTGATCCATATTATTTGCCACACGGTAACCCACGTCGCCTCTACAGTATACCATTTGTACTATTGCTCCCGTAATTCTATATCACCGGAAACGCGGAAATATCAGAAGACGTTTTTCATGGCGATTTTTCTACAAACCACTATCCCATTATCATTGGGAATTATTATTCTAGTTTTAGTGATATCAGCTGGAATTATGGGGGGGCTTACTCAAAAAATTATGAACTTGATAATTATCATTTTTGCATGCCATGGATTTCTAGAAAGTGCCACTATACTTTTCATTCATCGCTCATATCGGGATGCAGTTTATAGGATCATTTGGGGCGCAAACAGGCAATTTGAGGTGAGCTTTATTATTTGAAATTATCGAAAATATTAAATTTAGGTTCAAAGACCATCTAGTGGGAAATGGACAACGTCGGCGCCGGTTACTGTAGTTATACCGTAATTCATTGTATGTGAAGATTGCTACCGTCAAACCCTATTACATAGGCATGCCGCTATATTGTTTAAAGTTCCTGCCAGAGTACCAATTTATGTGCCGGTCAATTAGAGGCACCAGTCTATTAGAGGTGCCGGAGTATTAGAGATTTCACGATATCTGGATGTCACTCAAAACAGTTCCGAGAAGAAACAGATTCGAAAACTGTTTCGAATAACACAAAAGTAGGTTTCCGACCCGAAAAATTCAAAAAATCCAGAAAAAAAAAACGATTTTCAAAAAAAAAATTTTGTCCACGTGGAGTACAGAAAATATTTTTTTTTCGAACGACTAAAAAAATTTTTCTTTTCGTTTTGAGCTTAGATATTTTAGGAGTGTTTTTTCCCACCTCTAAGGAGTTTTTTAAGCAAAAGTTGATTTTTATTAGGTTGTTCGGTTGAAAATGTCGTTTTTTTTCGCCAGTTTTTGGGAGGGCATATCTCCGCGGAAGCAAAACATTTTCTCACAAACTAAAAACCGTTAAAACCGTCATATACGTGGCTCAAATAAACGATGCAGTCCAAGAACCGAAACTAAAAATCCGAAGGAAAAATTGGCATTAAATAAAAAAAGACGGAATTTTTATTGTTGTGTTTGATGGAGCACTGCTCTGCGAGAAAGGAGACTAGGGCTTCAGAAATTTTCCAGTAGAGAGTTAGTTCATCGGGCCACTTAAAAATAAAAACCGCATTCTGAAAAAAACCCGTTGCTGAATTTCCGCATTCAAAATGCGAGCGGTACTCCAAAATCAACGGTAAATTTTTTGTACTGGGAGCCTTCAAATCGTTTTCAGCTCTTTCTTTCTTGTTCAAATGGAGCTTAAGCGCATGGAATAAGTACTCTGAGGGGCCAAATACTGATTTTTGAGCAAATCCTCAGTTTCGGTTTCATTTCCGCTCTGCCAGAGGACACTCAACGAAAAAACTTTCGATGGACTTTTTTCATTAGAAAAAGGCGCTAGACGAAATTCAGTTTGTGTATCAATACGTATGACTTCCTAGTACTAAACAATCGTAAAAAGACCTAATCTCCGTAGTTGTTTCGCGGAAATATGGCCAGAATAAAAAAGTACCCAAAAACAGTGCAACTTCAATGATCAATTAATCTCGAATGAAATGCCTCGGAATTAGTTGAGTTACTGGGATATTTTATGTTGATAGTGGTCTACAAAATAAAATAAAATTCTCAAAAATTCGAGCATTTAGAAAAAAGTTATGAAGTCTTGAAAAAAAACGACATTTTCAACCGAACAACCTAATACTTGAATCCCGCCCCCCCCCCCCCTTTAACGAGTCATACCCGACTCATTTACCTATATACTGAATTTTAGTCCTAATATGAGCTTTCTCAAAAAATTGGCTTTTGGGAATCATCGAATGAACAAAAATGATATAAACCTGACGTGTTTTATTTTTTGAATTGTTCAAATTTTGTTGCCGAATCGAGAAATGCCTGTTTCATTTTTCAGTTTTTCACGGACATCAATGACCCTATTATGAAAAAAAAATTGGCTAAATTTCACCTGCTTTTTTTCTTCTTTCATTCTCCTCATTTGTGCCTCACGCCATCCAATTTTCATGACCTCTTCATTAGCCGAATTTTACTCTACCAATTATTCGAAATGTAATCTAACCTATAGTTTTTTGGCTTCATGGCAAGGATTGGCATATCCAAGTCATATAATTCAAGTATTTGCACTTCCAATTCAAATACTCACTTTTTATATAATATGGAAAAAGACGCCGATTAATATGAAAATGATGAAATGGCCATTGTTGATTAATCATGCTTGGTAAGTAGATTTCGACTTTATTTTAGAAAACAAAACAACGATCGTTTCTAAAAAATCGAAAACAATTAATTGTTAGGGCAAGGTCGGAACATACAGGAAAGATTTCAAAAAAGTGGTTTCTTATTAACTAGAGGAGTGTTTGACGTGACCCATTAAAAATGGGCTGAAAGTTTGTCCGTAAGGTATATCGACCCCATCTGAATGGGTCAGTTTGGTCTGTTCGGCAGTTCAAAGCACACTTTGTTAGAATCCTATCAGCTGCCTATGACTTCAAAACCGATTTTCAGTGCTGTTATGCACCCAAAGATCTTTCGAACAAAGTTTGAACCGTGTTTATCTATCAATTCCGAAAAGTTTGAAAACTTTCTTCGAGTAAAAAAAATTTGGTCGAAATTTTTTTTACAACTTCAGAATAGTCTACAAGGTCGAACAATCGGCAAATTTTGAAAACATTTTTTGAAAAGAAAATAAGGTTCTTGCTTGAGACGAGGTTACAGAATGAACAAGACTGTTGGGGTGGACCAAGCTGAATGGACCAAGCTGAATTTAGAACTTAATTCAGCCTGTTCCGAATAGTAAGTTCGCAAACTTTCAGCCCATTCTAAGTGGGTTTCGTCAAACCCTTCCCTAGAAAGGTCAGTCTCGATCAGTTTCAAACTGCCCCACTTCCAGTTGCTGCCTGTGTGACGTCCTTATCTGCGTCTTCTCCACACCATACGTCTTTTTTTATAATGTTGCTGGCATGGGAGTTGGCTTATTGAGCTGGCTTGGAGTCCCCAATATCCTCCAAATCGCACTGGGAGTCGAGTCGGCTTCATTATTGTTGTGCTCGTTTCTCTTTGTATTTGAAACGAGAAGCAGCTTGATTGAGCTGAACAAATTCCGAATTCAGAAGAAATGGATCAGAGTTATGTATCATATTTCGGTGCATACCGTTTTTTCGTTTTCTTCATTGCTTCTTCTCAAAATACCAGAAGATCAAGAAGCTGCAAAACTGGAATCTTTGAAAATCCATCCGTGCCCTACTATTGAATACTTTCGTAACAATGTCATTGTTATGTCGATCGACCCAGATTTTGTGATTTTTATAAAATGGATTATTTTCCCGGCACTTCTTGTTTTTTTCCTTTCCAATATCATGTTTCATATGGCTTGTACTGTTTATCATTTATATATTTATCCAGCAAAATCAACTTCGATTGCGACACAAAAAAGTCAACGCAACTTTTTTATTGGTATTGTTTCTCAGACACTGACCCCTATATACCTAATTCTGCCAGTCCTTTGTATTGTAATGTGGGATCAAATTAATTATAATGTGACCCAGGAAATGATAAATATGGCGGTCGTTACACTAGGATTACATGGAATTGTGGAGAGCTTTGTGGTGCTTTTGGTGCATCGACCATATCGGGTGGCTGTTCAGAACTTGATTCCGGGAAACAAAAGTTAGTATGGTTTTTGTAGTATTTGCAGTTTATTTTTTTTCAGAAATCGGCAATGTTCATCAGTCGAGAATTCGTTAGGTCCTGTTTGATATATCAATGATAACTTTTCTTTTTTCAAAGGAGGAGTGAAATAACTTTTTTTATTATGAATTCTTGTAGATTAGTTAAAACAGAATCAGATTCTTATTGTCTGAAATCACGGAAACTTCTCTAAAAACCATTCAATTGCGTGGCCTGGCATAAAATTACTTTCGGTGGCCGTGTTCACTCGGACTACACAGGCAGGTTGAAGAGAAACCGTGTAGTTCTCGAGGACAAATGCCGACGGTTTTCTCTTTCTTCCTTTATTTTTTTTGCCGCTTTTCGACAGTTTTTTGTCTTTTTTTTTCAAGTTTTTCTTCTTTAAACCTAAAATAAAGGTCGGAAAAAAAATGAAGAAAGAAAGAGAAAACAATCGGCAGTTGTCTTCGAGAACTACACGGTTTCTCTTCCACCTGCCCGTGTAGTCCGAGTGGACTCGGCCACCGAAAGTAAATCTATGCCAGATGACCCAATTTTACGGTTTTTAGAAAAGTTTCCCTGATTTCAGACAATAAGAATCTGATTCTGTTTTAACTAATCTACAAGAATTCGAAATAAATTTTCACTCCTCCTTTAAACAGTTTCTCATATCCCAGTTCCAACATGAACTCATAATTTTTTGCGCAATAATTTATTTTTTTCTTGATTTTCAAAATAATATTTTTTTCAAAGATTACAGATCAGACTAATCACTTCAGATTCATAAATATCATTTCTGACCTAATGATCTATGAATTCAATTTTTCTCATAATTCACCTGCTCCCCGAGAAAAACATTTAAGTTTACATATGTTTTCTTTCTCTTGAAAAACTACCGCGAAATCCCTATTTCCCCAAGCATACCGCTCTATTTTTTAAAGTATCTGCCGGTGTATTAGAGGTGTTATTCTATTATAGGTTACCGCTTTATTTTTGAATCTTTTTTTCGGATTTCCGTTTTGTTCTAGTTACAAACATAATCCAATTGTTTCCATTTCTTATTTAAATACCTAATACTGGAAAAAAATGATACAGCTGATTTTTTTTTGTCTTTTAAATGTCGGGCAGAAACAACAATGACCGTAGTTTGAGAGTCGGAAAATGAACCAAATTTCTTTCAAATTTTATTCAGAGAACGTGTCTTAGAACTATCTTTTTACTAATTTTGATTTCTGGTTCTAAAAATTTCTAGAAATTTTCAAAACATGTTTTTTTTTCTGAAAATACAAAATTTTTCATCCCAGTTGACGAATAGTCCACACGTGTTTCCCGATTTCAAAATTTCAAAAAAAATTAAAATTTTATGCAAAAATCACCTGGTTTAGCACATCACGCCCAAAAAAATCTATCTTTTCAGGATTTTAGTCGAAAAAAAAATTATTTTTTGAAAAAATTTCAAACCTGTTTTTTTTTTCGAATTCTCGATTTTCCCGGAAGTCTGCCTTTTTTAAACTAGGAAACCTCTGATTCATTTTCCAATTTTCCATAGACATGTCCGCATTATGCAAAAAAAAGTTGGCTCAATTTCACCTGCCCTTTTTTTCTTTATTTTCCTCATTTAGTGAGTCTCACGCCATCCGATTTTTATGACCTCTTTATTAGCTGAATATTACTCTACAAATTATTCAAAATGTAATTTGACCTACAGTTTTTTGGCTTCATGGCAAGGATTGGCTTATCCAAGTCATATAATTCAAGCGTTTGCACTTCCAATTCAAATAATCACTTTTTATATAATATGGAAAAAGACACCGATTAATATGAAAATGATGAAATGGCCATTGTTAATTAATCATGCTTGGTGAGTATGAATTTTAGAATTTTTGGGCAAGTTTTTGATAGAGAACAAAATTGAAACTAAATCCGATAACCACGAAATTCCATGAACCGTCGGCGCCTGCAGACTCTCTAAAATTAATAAATCTAGCCGCCGACAATTGACGGGAGCGGGACCGAGGCTTCGAGCATAGATAGCACAGAGCTTACGGACTTTCAGGAAATGCTCAAGGGGTTCGCAACGCACAGACATACTGACAGACAGACGGAAGAACTTTAGCAGAATACATTAAAATACAAATTCCAATGAATTTCAGTTGCTGCTTGTGTGACGTCCTTATCTGCGTCTTCTCCACACCATATGTCTTCTTTTATAATGTCGCTGGAATGGGAGTAGGCTTACTAAGCTGGCTTGGGGTCCCAAATATTCTTCAGATGGTACTGGGAATCGAGTCAGCATCATTATTGTTAAGCTCGTTTCTTTACGTGTTTGAAACGAGAAGCAGCTTAATCGAGCTAAACAAATTTCGAATTCAGAAAGCATGGGTCAAAGTTATGTATCATTTTTTGGTACACTCCGTTTTTTCTTTTTCTTCGTTGCTTCTGCTTAAAATACCAGAAAATCAAGAAGCTGCAAAACTGGAATCTTTGAAAATCCATCCGTGTCCTACTGTAGAATATTTTCGGAGCGATGTCATTGTCATGTCGATTGACCCAGACTTTGTGATTTTTATTAAATGGATTTTTTTCCCAGCATTTATTATTTATTTTCTTTGCAATATCATGTTTCATATGAGTTGTACCGTATATCATTTGTATATTTATCCAGCGAAATCGACGTCGATTGCGACACAAAAAAGTCAACGCAACTTTTTTATTGGTATTGTATCTCAGACACTGACCCCTATATACCTGGTTCTGGCTGTGCTTTATATCGTAGTATGGGATCAAATCAATCATAATGTGACCCAGGCAATGATAAATACAGTGGTCCTTTTACTAGGATTACATGGAATTGTGGAGAGCTTCGTGGTGCTCTTGGTGCATCGACCATATCGAATAGCTGTTCGGAATTTGGTGTCGGGAAACAAAAGTTCGTTTGGGTTTTGTAGTTTATGTAGTTCATTTTGTTTTAGAAATCGGCAATGTTCACCATGTACGGCCAAGTCGGGAATTAGTTAGGTCATGGCAGGAATCTCCATCAAAATGTGTTGCGTGATTAAAAGTTTTTTTTCAAATATTTTTCAAATAAACGATAACCCAATTTTAGCTCAGATTGACAAGAACAATCTTTTTCCAAATTATCAATTTCGCTAATTTTCAGACTTGTGATTTCTCGGCCCACTTCGAAATTTTTCAAAAAGTTTCCTAGATTTTTCCAAAAAGCTATACAAAACTAATAAAAAAAACATGTATTTTTCAAAAAAAAAAGTGGATAGATTCCGAAACTCCCGGCCCGCGACAAGTAAGCTAGTTTTCAATTTTTTTTGCTAATTTTTAAGAAAGATTTGATTCATTTTTCATTTTATGTAACTGACATTCGGGTCTCATCATCATAGCATAAATCAAAAGCTTTATATCTTTCAACCCCCCCCCCCCCCCCCCCTCCTCTCTATTCCTCTGAAACTTAATCTTTGACATTTATGATAACATTTCACCTGCCAGAAAAAACCTTCTGGTAATCAGATTTTGCTCATTTTTCGCAATTTTTTTTTATCTCCATGTCTCTAGCAGAATATTACTTTACGAATTATTCAAAATGTAATTTGACCTACAGTTTTTTGGCTTCATGGCAAGGATTGGCTTATCCCAGTCATATAATTCAAGTATTTGCACTTCCAATTCAAATAATTACTTTTTATATAATTTGGAAAAAGACACCGATTAATATGAAAATGATGAAATGGCCATTATTGATTAATCATGCTTGGTGGGTTGAAGAGTAGGCTGAAAAGGTTAGAAGATTCTGGAAAAGGCTAAAATTGTATTAGAAGAACATGTTCTTATTTTGCTCCAAGTAGCGATTTAGGTCTCTTATATTACATGGGCTCTTCTAATAAAGAGGGCTCTTTTATTCATCCGAGCCGGACATTAGGGTGAACAATGAATATAACTTCTGCAAAATTGATCATTTTTCATCGAAAAACGCATGTATCTTAATTTTTTTTGCCCTCAAAAACTTCGAATATTTGAAAAATTGTACCGAATGTTTTAATTTCAGCTGCTCCTGGCTAGACTTTGTCATCTGCTCTCTTTGCACTCCATACCTATTTTACTACAATTTTGCGTATTTTGGAGTCGGCCTATTCCACTGGTTAGGCCTGTCCAACATGTTTCAATTAGTTTTTACTTATGGTTTCTTGCTCCTCATGGCTAGCTCTTATCTATATTTATATGAATCTCGAAGCAGTTGTCTTCAAATGAACAGATTCAGAATCCGAAGAAACTGGATAAGAATTTCATATCATTTGGGGATATATTTGGCAAATGGGTCAGTTGCCCTATTGGTATTTCAATCTCCGGCAGACCAAGAGACTGCAAAATTAGAATCGTTGAAAATTTATCCATGTCCGGCTGAAGAGTTTTTTCAAATGGACATTTATATTATTACGAACAGTCCCGATTTGAGGAAAATAATTTTTTACATTATAGGGCCACTAGCCCTTCTAAACATCGCTTTTCACATTTTATTCCATGTTTTTTGTACTATCTATTATCTTTATGTAGTCCCCACAAAAACAATTTCGCCGGAAACACGGAAAAATCAGCAAAAGTTTTTTATTGGAATTATTTCTCAAACTATCATCCCGTTATTTTTGATGCTTTTCCTGCTTTTTGGAATAGTTTTGGGAGAATTTTCTGGAAGTTTGAGTCAAGAATTTGTGAATTTTACAATGATTATGTGGGCTTGTCACGGAATCGTGGAAAGTTTGGCAGTGGTTTTGGTGCATAGATCATATCGGAGATCAGTTTGGAGCATTGTTTCAGGAAAGAAGACTCGAGGTTTGTAATTTGTTGTTCTTGTAGTTTTTGTAGTCTCTGGAGTTAGTGAAGTGTTCTGTGAACACAGTTTCAAGTCTCCAAATACAGTAGTCCAGTAATGTACCCATAAAATTAAAGTAATCTAGTACGGTAACTTTTACCTCTTCATTCTTCTAAACACAGTATCCTCTCTAGCTACAGTAATCAATACCGTACTCATGAATAGCTACAGTACCTCTCAATTTTCATCAAAATGTTTTCGATTTTCAGAGATCAGTGGTACCCGTAAAACCGGGCCAGTTCACAAAATGTATCGGTCCGGCTAACTTGTTTATTTTTTTAATAAACTGTTTTTGAAATCCAATTATACTTTTTGTTTTTAGTAATTTATATAGAAAAAAAAAAGAATTTCTTTTAAGTGGAAAAAAAATGAAAGAAACAAAAAAAAATAGATAGAAAAAAAATAAGATTAAAAGTGAAAGATTAAGACTGCCTCTTCGAGCGTCGCGATCACCAGTGTTCACAAAAAAGTCAAGCTGGTCGGATGGGTCCCATAAGAAATACCAAGGGTATATCAGGTGGCCTGATTACAAAAATCGAGTTTTCATCTGGCTCCGCCCATCCATTAGGCCACGCCCCTTGAAGACTTCAAAAACCTAACTTTTTTCCCGAATGAGATAGGATCGAAATCTCACCGTACATTAGTTACTGGTACATATTGAAGGTTTTTCATGCAAAATATAAAACTTTGAAGTCCCGTCTTCATAGAAAAAAAATCGATTTTCCTCAAAAATGTTGACTTTTTTTTGAAAAAACAAAAATTGTGGAGCCGCCATCAGAGATAACACAAAATTTTATTTCATAAAAATGTTCTCCACAAAATTTGGCTTCGGGCAGTCTACCTCCTGACCGGAATTACTTTCCCCATAGAGCCTTTCTGAGCGTTTGAACATCAGATGTTTCTATATCTCAAATATGACTTTTTGTTATATTTTCGTTTTTTGGGCTCTAAACACCTTGGTTACTGTTTTTATATTAAAATATGACTTCAACACACATTTTCGACTTTATTCCTCGACATCCGAACGATGTTATCCTCTGTAATAGAGGCTTACCCCGAAATGGGGACGTGGGTGAAGGTCTCTCAGTATTTCGTTAATAGCTCACCTGAAAGGAGTCTAATCGCTCTGAAAATTTTTTTGGAGGCTTTTGATGTTACTAGAAGTTGTTCCTAATGTTTTTTGAAAAAATATTGACTTTGGAATTTTGAAGATTTTCGATGAATTCGGAACCCCAGAACCTAGTATAAAAAAATTTTCTTGTGTTTTCAGATTTTTGTTCCATTGCCTCCAAAACACTGCCAGGGACTCGAAAAAACATTTTTCGACATTAGGACGGGAAGTCCTGTCCAGATTCTGACCTAATTTTTGAATTGCAGAACTTCATATGTTCTAGTAGGGACCTACACTTGTGGCATCAAAACTTGACTTGGAGTAACCGGATCGAGATGAAAAACAGTTTTGGTTCATGTTTTGAGTTGAAAAGCATGTAGCAGTCAGTTTTGAGAAGTTTTGAACAAAATTATTTCCGCGACATATTTTCAAGATTTTGATTTCACGATAACTTGGTAGAAATCGAAAACAATAAGCTCGAAAAATTTCTGAGCTCGCAGAATCCTTGTATGAACTGCAAACATGTTTCTAACCACCTTTTGTACCCAATTTGATCACTCCAAGTCAAGTTTTGATGCCTCAAGTGTAGGTCCCTACTAGAACATATGAAGTTCTGCAATTCAAAAATTAGGTCAGAATCTGGACAGGACTTCCCGTCCTAATGTCG
This sequence comes from Caenorhabditis doughertyi, assembly GCA_963572265.1. Taxonomy (NCBI): domain Eukaryota; kingdom Metazoa; phylum Nematoda; class Chromadorea; order Rhabditida; family Rhabditidae; genus Caenorhabditis; species Caenorhabditis doughertyi. The sequence continues at coordinate 20,525,264 of OY751557.1, read as the reverse complement.
AAAAATGTTTTTTCGAGCTCCTGGCAGTGTTTTGGAGGCAATGGAACAAAAATCTGAAAACACAAGAAAATTTTTTTATACTAGGTTCTGGGGTTCCGAATTCATCGAAAATCTTCAAAATTCCAAAATCAATATTTTTTCAAAAAACATTAGGAACAACTTCTAGTAACATCAAAAGCCTCCAAAAAAATTTTCAGAGCGATTAGACTCCTTTCAGGTGAGCTATTAACGAAATACTGAGAGACCTTCACCCACGTCCCCATTTCGGGGTAAGCCTCTATTACAGAGGATAACATCGTTCGGATGTCGAGGAATAAAGTCGAAAATGTGTGTTGAAATCATATTTTAATATAAAAACAGTAACCAAGGTGTTTAGAGCCCAAAAAACGAAAATATAACAAAAAGTCATATTTGAGATATAGAAACATCTGATGTTCAAACGCTCAGAAAGGCTCTATGGGGAAAGTAATTCCGGTCAGGAGGTAGACTGCCCAAAGCCAAATTTTGTGGAGAACATTTTTATGAAATAAAATTTTGTGTTATCTCTGATGGCGGCTCCACAATTTTTGTTTTTTCAAAAAAAAGTCAACATTTTTGAGGAAAATCGATTTTTTTTCTATGAAGACGGGACTTCAAAGTTTTATATTTTGCATGAAAAACCTTCAATATGTACCAGTAACTAATGTACGGTGAGATTTCGATCCTATCTCATTCGGGAAAAAAGTTAGGTTTTTGACGTCTTCAAGGGGGCGTGGCCTAATGGATGGGCGGAGCCAGATGAAAACTCGATTTTTGTAATCAGGCCACCCGATATACCCTTGGTATGTCTTATGGGACACATCCGACCAGCTTGACTTTTTTGTGAACACCCCCAATAGGCCTGTGATCGGAAATCTCGAATAACTTGTCTTAAAAATTATCAATCAAAAATTAAAATTTAAAAAATTTGAAAATTAAAAAAAAACAACACTTTCTTGATAAATTGTTTCCCGTGCTAGATATAAATATTGAACAAAAGTGCAAGCCACGTGATATTGAAAAAAAACTTCGCATCAGATTAATCACTCTGATCCAATAAACATAATCACTCAGCTCGTGATCTATGAACCTATCACCTGCTCCCTGAGCAAGCGTTTTATTCTAATTAACTTTGCACATGTTTTTCACTTGAAACCTGAAAAGACCCTCTCGTTTTATTCAATAATTTTTTTTTGATCTCCATGTCTCTAGCCAAATATTACTCCACAAATTATTCAAAATGTAATTTAAGCTACAGTTTTTTGGCTTCATGGCAAGGATTGGCTTACCCAAGTCATATAATTCAAGTATTTGCACTTCCAATTCAAATACTCACTTTTTATATAATATGGAAAAAGACACCAATTAATATGAAAATGATGAAATGGCCATTGTTAATTAATCATGCTTGGTGGGTTGAGTTGATTTTGAAAAACGATCACAAGTTTCTTGAAAGTGAAACAAAAATTAGATTTTTATTGAGAAAGAGTCAGATTTCTCCAAATATACTTATTCGAACAAACAATCGAGTTTCGCAAAAAAGTTAAATGTTTCACCAAACAAGTTTTGTCCTTTTCTTGATATAAAATGTTCTGGTAGATTATTTAATACAGAATCAGATTCTTTTTGTCTGAAAGCACAAAAACTACTCCGAAAAACGTAAAATTGCTTTGCCTGGCATAGGATTTCGATGGCCGAGTCCACTCAGACTACACGGGCAATGTGGAAGAGAAACCGTGTAGTTTTCGAGGATAACTTCGATTTTTCCTCGTCCTTCCTCTATTTTTTTGCCACTTTTCGAGGGCTTCTTTTTATTGTTTTCAGTTTTTTCCCTCTTTAAACCTAGAAAAACTAGACCAGAAGTTCGAAAAGCGACAAAAAAATAAAGATAAAAAGAGAAAAAGTTGACTACAAGGTTTCTCTGTCACCTGCACATGAAGTCTGAGTGTACTCGGCCATCGAAAGTAATTCTATGCCAGGCGATGCAATTTCATGTTTTTCTGAGTAGTTTTAGTGATTTCCGACAATGAGAATCTAACTTTGTTTCACATAATGTGCCGCGGCGGCGGCAAACTCTCAAAAATGGAGAAATCTAGTAGCCGACAATTGACAAGGGCGGGAGCTTAGGCTCGTAGCATAGACAGCACAGAGCCCGGAGCTTAATTGAAAAAAAAAGAATTGGAAAAAAACAAGCATCATCGCGAGGAAAGTTCTGTGTCGATCTGTCTAGGACCCATAAAAATCAGGCTTCTAGGAAAAGTTCCAGGGTCGGCGACAGGTAGAAATTTCGACAAACAGACGGAATTCCGTATTGTACTAGAAAAAAAACCGAGCACGTCCATGAATTCGATATAAAATTGGCGACGAAATCTCGTAAAAAAATGAGCTTATAAGAAACTTCCTTGAAAAAGTTCAAAACAGAATTTTTAAAAAGTCGAATTCATCTTTCCGAAATTTTCCAGTTGCTGCTGGTTCGACTTTGTTATTTGCACTTTATCCACTCCCTACGTCTTTTTTCTCAATATCGCTATCCTCGGTGTTGGTCTTCTCAGTTGGATAGGCGTCCCTAACACTCTCCAATTGGTGATTGGCATTGAATCAGGCTTCATCATGGCCGCCTCTTATATATATTTGTTTGAAACGAGAAGCAGTTCACTTCAGATGAACAAATTCAAAATTCAGAAAACGTGGGCCAGATTTCTATACCATGTTTTGATTCATTCATTAAACTGTATTTTCTTATTGTTATTATGGTTTATACCTGAAAATCAAGAAGCGGCAAAACTGGAATCTTTGAAAAACCACCCTTGCCCGACTCCGGAATTCTTTGAAAATAATATACTGATCATTGTGGCAGACTCGAAACATATTTTCTATGTGAAATGGGTTATTGGCCCAATAGTCCTCTTTAATATCACTCTCAACGCGTTATTTCATGTAATTTGCACTGTTTATCATCTATATTTTACTTCGGGAAAGTCAATCTCGATGGAAACCAGGAAAAATCAACAAAAATTTTTTGTCGGAATCGTTTTCCAAACTGTTATCCCTCTTTTTTTATTACTATCGCTAGCTGTATCCGCTGTTTTTGAAGAATTCACTGCGAGTTCTTCTCAAGCTATTACCAATTTTAATGGTATTTTATTTGCACTACATGGAATTGTGGAGAGTCTCGCAGTGCTTTTAGTGCATCGATCTTATCGGAGAGCTGTTTGGAAAATGTTACCAGAGAGGAAGGCGAGAGGTTTGTGTGATTTCTAGGGTTTAGGCTCTTGACGGTCGAAAATTGTTTTTCAATGTTTTACTATTTAGAATAATTTTTTCCAGCAGTCAACGACGTCCACGTACAGCGAAAAGCATAGTCGGGAAACCTCAATTTTATTGTTATCAATTCTTTCAGATCGATTTTTAATCATTTTTTTTTACGAGTTCTACCGTTTTCTGTATTTTTTTTTGCCCAATTTTCGAATGAAATGATGAGTTGGGATCTGGTCTTTTCTGAAATACTATCGATTCATTTTTTTTGATAAACACTAAATTTATGAGTTACAAAAACTACAAACCACACAAATTTACTTTCAAAAAAAAAAAAACAAGACCGTTCTCGGAGTTCAGCCTCGACCGCATGGTTTTTTCTTCAGCTTTTTTCACAATGTTCGAACCAGGGCTGGAAAATTGTTTTCAACTCCACCAAATCGTTTAAAGGACGACTGAAGTCAGAAATTTTTTTCATTTTTTCTGAATAATTTTGCGATGCTGAATTCAACTAAACACGTGAAAACTGCCAAAAATATCTCTAAACGGCACAAAACCGTGTCAAAAAACAAAGCGATTGATTCTGATGGAAGAGTTTTCTTTTCCGCTGTGTACTTCTCTCGGACAATTGGTTTCTTGACGTGTACTCCTCTCGGACAATCGAGTTCTTCAAAAGATCACTTTCTGATTGTTTTTTGATTGAAAATGCTACAATCTTCATGGATCTTGCTCCAGATAACAGAAAAACAAGGAAAATTATAGATTATTGTACAAAAAACCATCAGAAAGTGATCTTTTGAGAAACTCGATTGTCCGAGAGGAGTACACATCAAGAAACTAATTGTCCGAGAGAAGTACACAGTGGGAAAGAAAAATCTTCCCTCAGAATCAATCGCTTTGTTTTTTGACACGGTTTTGTGCCGTTTAGAGAGATTTTTGGCAGTTTTCACGAGTTTAGTTGAATTCAGCATCGCAAAATGATTCAGAAGAAATGAAAAAAATTTCTGACTTCAGTCCTCCTTTAAACAAATATTGTTTGAAAAAATAATCCAAACATTCAAACATATTCAATCAGCATTTTCAAGCTCCAAATTGGCGAAAAATTATTAGAAAATGCGTTTGAATTCAGTGTTCTTAACTATAAATTCTTTCCAGAACGAGTCGGCACTCTCAATGCCTCATGTAACTTGCCTCTGTTTATTACCCATAGTTTGCTTTGGGAAAGTCAACTCGAAAAAACCAAACAGAAGTTTTTTGTCGCAGTTGCTGTTTCTTCAAATGCTCTTCACAAGCGATTACCAGTTTTAATGGTAGTTCAATTGCACTTCATGGAATTGTGATAATACTTGTGCATTTGGTGCACCGCTCTTATCGGACAGTGGTTTGGAAGATGTCAGGGAGACCAAGAGGTTTTTTTTAAATAGTGTTCAGTTTTTGGGCAGTCAAAGCTATGTTTTCAGTAGTCTACGATGTCCTCTTATAGAAAATATCATAACTATGAAATTCCTGCTGGAAAGCGGGGCGGTCAGAGGCAGGCAGGGCCGGGGCTTTCAAATTTCTCACCACGATATGGCATTAGGGGTTTTCAAAAAGTGAATACTAGACCGTCCGAATGCTTAAAATGGGCATAAAAATCCCTGTGAACATTTTGGCGTTTTCCGTTTTTGGCCCCGCCTCCTCCCTGCCCGCCCCGGCCCGCCCGGTACGCCGGCGAAAAATGGAAAAAAAGAAAGTCGTGATATCTCAACTTTAATGACTTTTTTAATTGCTTCTGGGAAACGTTCTATCGATTCTTTCGTTTTTTACCCGGCCTTAACCAAAAGCCGCATAAACTTCCGGAAAGAGGTATGTTAATTTCGCATACCACATTTTTTGTTAAAGTTCACACTCCGAAACTATCACCTGCCTTGAAATTCATTTTTTTTTCTATTTTTCAGTCAAATAATACATTTCCTACTTCTCTTCTTCCTAGTATAGAGCAAGGTGAAATTTTCAATAAGTCCAACTTTGCTGCTTCTTGATCTTGTCGTACTCATAATTCATTTTTGGACGCTTGCATTGAGCGAAGTTCCTCACCCACATACTTTCCCTTTTCTATAAACTCCACCTGTTTGTCTATATTGTGCATTTAACTCTGCTTAGTCTTTACACTTGTTTCCTTGTTTCCTTTTTCTCTTTATTTGAATGTCGCTAGCCGAGTATTACTCTACAAATTATTCAAAATGTAATCTAACCTACAGTTTTTTGGCCTCATGGCAAGGATTGGCTTATCCAAGTCATATACTTCAAGTGTTTTCACTTCCAGTTCAAATACTCACTTTTTATATAATATGGAAAAAAACACCGATTAATATGAAAATGATGAAATGGCCATTATTGATTAATCACGCATGGTGAGTAGATTTAGGCTCTATTCTGGAATCGCCGTACCGAATAAAAATAAAGATCCTTAAAAAATTGACTTGCAAAAAAAATATGAATGATCTTGGCGGAAAAATCGAAGAACCAAAAAAAAACCTTTTTTTCGGACGGTTTTTTTCCATGATTTGGGACGGCGATTCTCAAACAGAACCTATACTTCTTTAAGAATTTTCAAACAAAAAATCCGAAAGTTGAAAAACTGAGAAGAGAAAATCATGTATTTTCCAGGTGTTGCTGGTTCGATTTTCTCGTCTGCACACTAGCGACTCCGTACATCTTCTATCACAACTTGGCGTTTCTTGGTGTTGGAGTATTCGGCTGGCTTAAAGTGTCGAACACATTCCAAGTTGTGGTAGGATTCGAATCTGCAATTCTTGCTGCCGGCTGTTATCTTTACGTCTTTGAAACACGAAGTAGCTCCCTTCACATGAATCGATTCAGAATTCAGAAAACATGGGCGAGAATTCTGTACCATGTGGTGATAAACTTAGTGGGCAGTTGCTTTTTGCTAATATTTTTGTATATTCCAAAAGACCAAGAAGCTGCGAAGCTAGATTCTCTGAGAATCTGGCCTTGTCCGACTGTAGAATTTTTTCGCAACGACGTCCTGGTGGCTCTCACCGACCCTCTTCAAATACGTCTTTTGAGATTAGCATATGGTCCTGCCCTGGTCTCAAATGCTCTTCTGCACTGGTTATTTCATATATTTTGCACGGTGTACTATTTATATATTGCTCCAGTGAGGACGATTTCTATAGAAACCAGAAAATCTCAGCAGAGGTTTTTTGTCGCAATTGTGCTGCAGACACTGATCCCTTCTTTGATATTGGGAACGCTTTTATTAGCTGTGTTGATTGATGAAATTACGTTGAGTTTGACACAAGAGAGGATGAACTTTATCATGATATTGTTTGCCTTTCATGGGCTTGTGGAGAGCCTTGCCGTTCTTTTGGTGCATCGACCATATCGAGAAGCTGTTTGGAAGATGATTATGAGGAAGCCAAAAGGTAAGTGGTAGATTTTTTGGTTCTGTACGGTATATGTGAACCTAAAATATTTATGTGAACCCAAAAATAATTATGTGGTCCCACCTTTGATAAATTATAGTACATTCTTTTTGGACTCTAAAAGTTATGTCTTTTTCATTTTTGATTATTATGTCCTAGAAATCTTAGTTCTTTAAACTTTTTCAATTTTTAGAGAAAAGCTTAGGCATTGAGATGCTATGGTTTTGAGATACTTATTTCAGAGTTATAAAGAGAGCCTCTTTCAAAATTAGACTAAAAAACAAATGCCTAAGCCTTTTTTTGATTCGAACTGTGAAAATTTCTTACTCAAAACAAAAATTGAAAAAGTTTAGAAAACTAATATTTCTAGGACATAGAAATCAAAAAGTTAAAAAGTCATATCTTTTAGAGTCCAAAATGTACTATAATTTATAAAAGATGGGTCCACATAATTATTTTTATGTCCACATAATTCTTGATTTGTCCAAATTTACCGAACATAGCCGATTCTTTAGTATCTTCAGTCACGTTAATCCGTTCAGGTGTTACCGACGTTCATCGTGATAAAACTATTGGAAACATGAACGGATCAAACTAATATCAATAGGAATTGTTATTCTCCTGGTTGCCGCGCCCGAAGGCGCTCAGCGGGTCACTTAGATGGCTCAGTGGCTAACGGGGACGTCTTTAAATACAATGAGTGAAGTTCGACTCTTTTTGAAGTTAACTTATTTTAGCTAACCAATTTTCTGACATATTTAGAAATAAGCACTTGCGTTTCGAAGTTTTGGAAAAATATTTATGAGGAAATTGGAATAGAATTATCAGTTGGATTGCAGGTGTTTATGAGCCGGCTTTATTCGATGATTTCCTTCTGTAATAAATTTTGTGATGACATTGAAACTTTCTATTGTTTTACAACATACCCGTTTGTCTTGACAACATTTTGCAAACAGCTCTTCGATACGGTCGATGCACCAAGAGCACTGTGAAACTCTCCAAAATTCCATGAAGTCCAAAAAGAATAATAGTAAAATTCACCACGGATTGAGTCATAAAATGTGTGATTTCATCCATGACTATTGCCAAAGTGATAGCCATCAATAACAAGAAAGGGGAGAGAGTTTGCAACACAATTGCCACAAAAAAATTCTTTTGTAATTTTTGAGTTTCCATAGAAATTGATTTCGCAGGAGCAATGTATAAATAGTAGACAGTGCAACAGACATGGAAAAGGATATTGAAGAGAGCATTCGATACAATTGCGGGACCATAGACTGTTCTAAGTAGATGTATTTGAAATGGGTCGGTTATACAGACAAGAACGTCGTGGCGAAAGAATTCTGCAGTAGGACAAGGCTCAATTTTCAAAGAATCCAACTTCGCAGCTTTTTGGTCTTGTGGTACTTGGAGCAGTAATAGTAAGATAGAGTTGCTTATAAGAAAAGCCGTCCCATAGTATGAAACTCTGACCCACTTCTTTTTGATCCTGAACTTGTTATCACGAAGGAAACTACTTCTGGTCTCAAACACGTAGAGATAGGAGCCAATTACAAAGATTGATGACTCTATTCCTGTTATCACTTGAAATAAGTTTGGCACTTCAAGCCATCCTAATATCCCGACACTAAGAAACGCAACGTTATGGAAGAAGAGGTAAGGAGTCGATAATGAGCAGACCAGGAAATCGAACCAGCAACAACTAGAAAACAAGTGTTTTGAAAACTACGAAGGACACTTTGGTGGCTTACCAAGCATGATTAATTAGCAATGGCCATTTCATCATTTTCATATTAATCGGTGTCTTTTTCCATATTATATAAAAAGTGAGTATTTGAATTGGAAGTGCAAAGACTTGAATTATATGACTTGGGTAAGCCAATCCTTGCCATGAAGCCAAAAAACTGCAGCTTAGATTACATTTTGAATAATTTGTAGAGTAATACTCAGCTAGAGACATTCAAATGAAGAGGAAAAACGAAACAAGTATAGAGACTAAGCAAGGTTGAATGCCTGATATAGACAAACAGGTGGAGTTCAAAAAAACGGGAAAGTGTGTGGGTGAGGAATTTGTCTTAACCAAAGGCGACTAGAAAAAAAAAGACCGCAGGCAAAACCGAGCCAGCGACCTTTTTAGCAAGAAGCGCACGCACCGCCAGTGCGCCACACTGCTATTTTTATACGCAATCGTTGCGGACGTTTATAAAAAAACAGTTTCGACCATATTAACAGTGAACTTTGGATCTATCACTTCAGACAAAAAACTCAATTTTTGAACTTTTTGACGATTTTTGTAGTACTGAATGGGGGCGGAGCCTGATAATCTAAACTGTTTTTTGTTCGGACCATCCCAGTTACCCACCATACCAAATATCAAATCGATCGGATAGGTTTCACCGATGTGTGACACAGTGTGGTCCCTCCTGTGAGAAAGCCACTGTTAACTTCCGCGAACAAAGACAACATCCTGTTTATTTATCATACCACATATTTCGACAAAGTTCACCTTTTCAGACAATCACCTGTCTTGAACTTCATGTGTCAGTTTTTAGTTTTCACTCAAAGCGCACACTTCTTTTCTTTCCTCTTCATTTGAATGTCTCTAGCTGAGTATTACTCTACGAACTATTCAAAATGCAATATAAGCTATAGTTTCTTAGCTTCAAAAGAAGGACTGGCTTATCCAAATCATATAATTCAAATGTTTTCCCTTCCAATTCAAATACTCACTTTTTATATAATATGGAAAAAGACACCAATTAACATGAAAATGATGAAATGGCCATTGTTAATTAATCATGCTTGGTGAGTTTTGTTTTAGAATAAACTTTCATGAAAATCTAAAAGCTGTGTAAGGCTTGCCTATAGGGTTCCCATGGCGATCGTGCAAAGAACGGGACTGCTCCGAGGGCGACCGGCTCGCCCGCTCGCCTGTCCGCCCGCTCACTCTTTATTCGTATTTGTCGTGAGAACAGCCGTTCACTCGAGTTTTTTTTTCAGGTTCAAAACTTATGGAAAAACATTGATAGAAACATATTCTCCCCTTCTTTTTTTCTTAAAAAATCTCAAAATTTCATTTAGAAAAAATTATCTTCTGAAATATTGAGCTGACTATTTTTGAAAAAATCATCACTATTTTTTCATTATTCATTCAAAAATACTGGAAAAGTTGTATTATCCCGCTCGTATGTCCAAAGAGACAGGTTCGAGCAAGTAACAGTGGGCGGGCGGGTGGCTCGCCCGAAGCAAGAAGGCGATTCGAGGGTGGGCGAAACACGCGTGGGAACCCTACTTACCTAAAAAGACCATAATCCAAAATTATCGAAGTAAAATGAAAAACACACGATTTGTCCCAAAGTTTCATTTTTTATCAAAAAGAAATTCAGCCGGAAGGATGAAGCTTGAGAACTACTCAAAACAGATTTGACGCAGGACATGCTTCTGAAGGGATTCAAACGGCCCCGTCCGGTCGATCAGAGTTGGCGGGGGATCAAAACGTTTCGGAATAAATTTTTTTCTTTATTTCAAATTTTTCCAGCTGCTGCATCTTCGATTTCCTCTGCTGCTCCTTAGCGACCTCATACTTTGCCATCAAAAACGCTGCATTTCTTGGTGTCGGATTATTCGGATGGTTGAAAATATCGAACACATTTCAATTATTATTAGGACTATGGTCGGCAATTCTGGTAATTGGCTCTTATCTATACGTCTTTGAATCAAGAAGTAGTTTCCTTCAAGATAACAAATTCAGAATGAAGAAAATGTGGATCATAATTACCTATCACGGAACGATGCATTTAATGAGCAGCGCTTTCTTACTCGTTTTTCTCAAAGCATCAGAAAATCAAGAGAAAGCAAAACTGGATTCTCTAAAAAACGGACCTTGTCCTTCTCTGGAATTCTTCTGCAACGATATTCTGGTAGACAGACCGTTCTCAAATACTCCTGTATAAATTAGTCCTCGGGCCCGCAGTGATGTTGAATTTTGCTTTTAATATTCTGTTTCATGTATGTTGCACTATCTACTGCTTATATATTGATCCATCGCAATCAGTTTCCATGGAAACCCGTCGACTTCAGCAAAGATTTTTTGCCGCAATTGTATTGCAGACACTTATTCCTTCTTCATTACTTGGATCTCTTCTTTTTGGTGTCATTATAGACGAAATCACGAATATTTTAATTCAAGATTTCGTGAATCTTGATATGATTTTGTTTGCATTTCAAGGTATTGTGGAGAGTTTCGCGGTGATCTTGGTGCATCAACCGTATAGGAAAGCTTTTTTGGAGATGACGAGAAGAAGAAGGACAGGAGGTTTGTAGCCCCTGGATTCCAAATGGACTGGAGGCAACAGTCAAAAAACCAAAAAATTTTTAAAAATTTAAAAACTTTATTTCAAAAAAAAAGGTTCAACTTTTGCCTCTAGTCCAGTTGGAATAGCTATTACTCAATTTTTTGCCGTTTCAGAAGTGAGCGATTCTTGCCTTGTGAAAGCAAGTCGGAAAATTGAGAGATCCAATCAAATCGTATCAGAAATTTCAGTGATTAATTGAACCTATTTTTTTCTTTATTATTGAAACAGCATTGCAATAAAATTCCATGGACAAATCGCTCAATCCTTAACACAAACTCTCTGGAATCGCTCAATGTCGAGTTCATACCTTTTCTGCTCCTGGAGCTGTAGTACAAAAAGAGCCAAAAAATGAAGTTTTCAGACCGGTCTGAAAAACGTTTTCCCGACGTTTTCGGAAAAGTAGACTACAAATTTGAGTATAAAAACTTCTGAAAACGATTTATAAGAGTACCTGTAGTGCTAATTTTTTGATATCGGACGGTTTTTGGACGGGTTTTTTTTGTTCCTGATAATTTTACGTTTGACCCGCTAAAACGGACAACGGAATCGAGTTGTTTCTCACTCAAAAATACGTCGATTCCATCTAAAAAAAAAATTGGAGAGTACATCTTTTGAAATAAATCCACTTCATGCATTTTCAGAACCTACCCCCTCCATTTAGAAAAATGTCATTGTCTCAGATTCGTACAAAAATTTTGTGGGATGTTCCCTATCCAAATGTGCCTCGGTCACCAATTTTCAATTTCTAGAATTTACGTTTGTAGCCGTGGAACCGCGTCAAAAAATCGATAACTCGACTCTGGGTCAAAAAAGCCAAAAATTCTGAAACCCTTTTTTGGTTGGAATTCATTGAATTTGTGTTCAATAAGTCCGAAATAGTAAATTCAGGCAAAACGCTTCATTTAGGCGTGAGGCGTAGCTCAACTACGTGATAAGAGGGAACTATAATAACTTGTGAAAGGAAAGGTGGTGTGTCGAACTAAGAATAGACGTAGTCTAGAATCAAGGTGTACCATTAACTGAAGGGTATTAAATAACACGAAAACATATCTTTTGACGACATTAAAAGTTGCAGAATCATCTGCTTCGAGCTTTATGCGTCAGTCCTTGTTTTTAGTCAAAACAACCACATATTCTTTTCTATTAGGTTGGCCGGAAAGTTTTTGTGCATTTTTGATTTTTCTCCCATTTGAGCATGGCAAGGAGCATTGACAAAAGGGTAACTGCAAAAGATATATGAAGAGTCAAAACACCTTTTAGTGAAATCCAGACCCTTTGCTCGCCCCTCTCCTGTTAACACTAGGCTCGGGTTCCAAAGGCTTTCAAAAGGCTCTGACTTTTTCATAAATTTCTCTCTTCTTATTATCCAATAATACTTGTCTTATGGCGGGTTTTATGAAGGACACTGATCCTTACAAAACCCATAACAGACATAAATTTGTTCAGTTGAAAAATTTTGAGGAATCGATAAAAAAGCAAAAATTACTATTCCGCCATAGTGATAGCTATAGATAGAGGATCGATTCCATTCTTTTGGTGGAATGTCATAAGCAACAGTACCTACCTATAGCAGCATTAAAACCTTCCAAAACAATCTTAGAGGAAAGAAAACTTTTAGTCATGAACACTATACCAAATTTTCCACATTTTTCCTACCTCAAAACGACCTCATGTTGCGAAAGTCATGAATTATCTCGAGACTAAGTTTAAGTAGATTGTTCTTCTTTGGCCTTTGAACTCACTGAATAGTGGCTTTTCTTCATTAAATTTTTCTCCACACATGATCTACGTCTAAAGGAGCAAGGGGTCCGAACTCACCCTACAGTCGAAAAATTGACCACTTTATGTTTCCAGTTCTAGCCACTCGCGTTTTGAAAGAGGGAACCCCTAATTTTCGATATCAAACAGTAGTCTTACTAGTTCAAAAATAAACAATAAATCAGAACCTGGGAATGTTTTTTGTTTGAATAAAATCAAATTCAAAATTGCACAGAAACTTTCCGGCCAACCTAATACCTCTTCCTGATATGTCTTTAGATGAATATTATTCCACAAATTATACAAAATGTAATCTGAGCTACAGTTTTTTGGCTTCCTGGCAAGGATTGGCTTATCCAAGTCATATAATTCAAGGGTTTTCACTTCCAATACAAATACTCACTTTTTATATAATATGGAAAAAGACACCGATTAATATGAAAATGATGAAATGGCCATTGTTGATTAATCATGCTTGGTGAGTGCGAATCTAGAGATAACCCATAATAAGTTTTGAAAAAAGTTCACTTTGGATCATAACTTTTATATTTTAACAATTTCCAAACGCCCTTGTACAATGAGCAAAAGGCTCTGTTCCAGAATATGGGTTCTTTGATTTCTGGGGGTCCCAAAAAATTTCCAAGGGTCCTATGAAAACCCCAGTGCCCCATACCATCCATGAAAAAAGTGAGAGGTCCTATGGAATTGCCAGAGGTCCAATGGAGGCGAAAAGGGTCCCATAAAAATAGTCAATTGTTATAATGATGCCTTATGAAAGTTTACTGATCAATACTAACTAGGGACTTCCTCAAACACTCCGTTCGATATTGGGCTGAAACTTGGTTCGTATACCTTATCGACCACGCTGATTCCGTTTCTGAAGTCAAAATCTGCTTAAGTTGTTTTTATCTGATGGTTTACTAGATAATTTTTTGAAAATCTCCAGTTTTCACGATTTTCCATTGCTCCTGGAGTCTCAAGATAGTGTCGAAATAGCTACTCGAACATTCCCAATAGTATGGCAACACTTTTGGAACTTATTTGAAAATTTTTTTTTGGACCCAGAAAAAATTCCCAAGTGCCATGTGTTCACCAAAAATTCCAAGCCAAAAAAAAAATTTTTTTTTGAGAAACGTTGTTTCATGATTGGGAACTGTCTTGGCTCTAGCATGTACTTTTGCATCATTTTGGATGATGACTTCTTGGGTATCGAACCCACAGCCTTCCCTGTTGCGCCACCAAACCACATTTATCGTTGAGACGGGAGGCCTATGTATAAAAATGCGGCTGAACGTTTGACTAGGAAAGCCTGCGAAAGTTCGAAAAAATCCGAGGAAATGAAATAGGCCTTTAGCAGATTTTGACTTTTGAAATGGATTCAGCATGGTCGATATAGTATGGGCACCAATTTTCAGCTCGTTATCGAACGGAGTGTTTGAGGAAGTCCCTAGTAAGAAAACTTGTGTTCAAAGCTGAATGTGTATTGGTACCAGTTTCTTTTTTGAAGTCATGGGGCAGCGAGTTGTCTTGGTCAGAGATCCTCGCCAAGGACTCGAAACATATCAATAACGAGAAAAAGAATCAGCGATTCCAACCGATAAATCTTTTAACAATTGGCTGATGGGACCCCTGTCGCCTGCATGGGAACCCCGCAAAAAGCATGAGACCCCTGGCAATTCCATGGGACGGAACAGTGCCGGAAGTTTATATTTTTTCAGTTGTTGCCTGTTCGACGTAATGATCTGCACACTAGCGACTCCATACGTTTTTTTTTCCATAACGTTGCTTTTCTTGGGGTCGGACTATTTGGATGGTTGAAAATCCCAAACATGTATCAATTACTAATAGGAATCGAATCAGCAATTCTTGTAGCTGGCTCTTATCTCTATGTCTTCGAAACTAGGAGTAGTTCTCTTTATGCAAACAAATTCAGAATACAGAAGACATGGGCCAGATGTACATATCACGGCGCTGTACATATTATGAACAGCTCTTTCTTGCTATTAGCACTTCAAGTACCACAGGATCAAGAGGCTGCAAAGTTGGATTCCTTAAAAATCGAACCTTGTCCTACTGTAGAATATTTTCGCAATGAAATCCTTGTGACTATGACTGACCCTTTCCGGATACGTCTTTTTAAATTAGTCTATGGTCCTACAGTGGTATTAAACGCTTTTTTCAATATTTTATTTCATGTTGTTTGTACTGTTTACTATCTATATATCGCCCCTGTTAAATCGATTTCCGCGGGAACTCGAAAAGCTCAGCAGAGATTTTTCGTTGCAATTATATTGCAAACATTGATCCCTTTTTCATTGTTGGCAACGCTTCTTTTGGCAGTGATTGTGGACGAAATCACACAAAGCATGCCTCAAGACACTGTTAATTTTTTCATGATACTAATTGCATTTCATGGAATTGTGGAGAGTTTTGCAGTGCTTTTGGTGCATCGACCATATCGAAAAGCGTTTTCGGAGATGATAATGAAAAAGAAGTCAAGAGGTTAGCGGAGTTCATAGTTTTGCTCTTTTTTAAATTCGTTAAAACTCACTTTTAATTCCAGAAACCAGCGAAGTTCCTCGTATGCTAGCAGTTCGAAAATTGGACGGGTCGAACTAATTTTTCTGCTCGACCTAATGAATTTCTTTCTGTCTCGAAATTACTCGGGTGTTGCTGCCAACTTCTGGGAGAACGTTTGGCGGCTTCTGTATGAAAAATAAGGTCATTGCGGTTTACCAGCAAAGTTTAGGCCTCTTTTGAGCCGAAGTTGATTTATTTTTCGCTTCTTGGCGATCTTTGAGCGATCTTTTGCGCATTTTATTTCTACACAAATATTAGTCCGGGGAAGGTTTGACAACTTTCGAAAGGACTTCAAGCGGTTTCCGACAAAATCGCAAGCGAAATCGCTCAATTCTCGCTTAGAAGCTGGCTGTAGCCCCATGAGTCTCCGTTGTGTGCTCATAAAGTTTCTCATGCGTAATGGATCCGTTACGGATGTTTCCCGAGCAAAACTCTCGCGAACGGACGGTAACGGACGCGTTACACATCAGAAATATTATGAACACAGAACGGATACGTCCGCGAAGGACCTGTGAAAGCCAATACGAGCATTTTTCTTTCGCGTCATCGATCCCAATTTACATTCGAAAAATCCTCATTTTTCAACAAAGTTCAAATTTTGAGTAGCAGGATCACCTGCCTCGCTTATCATGCGTCGACTTTCAATTTTTAGTCAAAGTATGCATATACTTCCTCATTTCCACTTTTTGACCTGCTCATGGCATTCAAGTTTGATTAGTCCCGGGTTTTTTCTTATATATAATGTCTTTATCTGAATATTACTCTACAAATTATTCAAAATGCAATCTTACCTACAGTTTTCTGGCTTCATGGCAAGGATTGGCTTATCCAAGTCATATAATTCAAGTATTTGCACTTCCAATTCAAATACTCACTTTTTATATAATATGGAAAAAGACACCGATTAATATGAAAATGATGAAATGGCCATTATTGATTAATCATGCGTGGTGAGTTGGCATGTGTCCTTAACTTTGTGATGAGACCCGGTCCATTGTGAAAAAAATTTAGAAAGCTATCTAAAAAACCAAAAAAAATCGTGATACTATGTTAAAAATTTTCCTGTTTTTTTTTAGTTGCTGCTGGTTCGATTTCATCTTCTGCACACTAGTGACTCCGTACCTCTTCTTCCATAACCTTGCATTCCTTGGTGTCGGGCTATTAAGCTGGTTGAAAGTCTCGAACTTATTTCAAATAATGATAGAATTTCAATCTGGATTCTTACTTGTAGGCTCCTATATCTATGTATTTGAGACAAGAAGTAATTCTCTTGATGAGAACAAATTCAGAATGCGAAAAACGCGGTCAAGAATAGCGTATCACGGAATAGTTCACCTTTTGAGCAGCTCTTCTTTATTGTTCGCACTACAAGTACCTCAAGACCAAGAAGCAGCAAAATTGGACTTTTTAAAAATTTCACCTTGTCCTACTGTAGAATTCTTTCCTTATGACATTCTTGTTGGATTTACTGACCCTTTTTTGATACTTCTGGCCAGATTAAATATTGGGCCAGCATTGATTTCAAATATCCTTTTCAATATTCTATTCCATATTTGTTGCACTGTCTACTATTTATACATAGCTCCAGCAAAATCGATTTCCGCGGAAACCCGAAAGTCTCAGCAGAGATTTTTCGTCGCAATTGTATTGCAAACTCTTATCCCTTCCTCTTTGTTGGTGATTGTTTTTCTGGAACTGGTTATTGATTTATTTACTCAGAGTATGACTCAAGATTTAGCTAACCAGTCGGTCATCGGCGCTCCGCGCCTCCTACCGCCTGGCTTCACTTTTTTTTAGAAATGAAAAAACTGTGAAAAAAAAAACACACACACACAGAATCTTTGTGGTAATAATAGTAAAGATGTTATCATGATACAGAGTCCACATTTTTCGATAAAGTTCAATATTCTAATACCAGAATCACCTGTTTTGAACTCTATAAGCCAGTTTTAGTTCTTAGCCGGAAGCATACACTTCCTTCTTCTTTTGTCGTTTTGATCATGTTTTTGCCTGAATATTACTTTACAAATTATTTAAAATGTAATCTGAGCTACAGTTTTGTGGCTTCCTGGCAAGGATTGGCTTTTCCAATTCATATAATTCAAGTGTTTGCACTTCCAATTCAAATACTCACTTTTTATATAATATGGAGAAAGTCTGGTATGCACACAAGCGACTCCATACTTTTTTACCTGTCCGAGAGTAGTACACAGTGGAAATAAAAACTCTTTATCATTGTTTTTTGTTGTGCCGTTTGGACAGATTTTTATCAGTTTTCATGAGATTATTCAAATCTAACTTTGCAAAATGATTCAGAAAACATGGAAAAAATTTCTGACTTCAGTCCTCCTTTAAAGTCGGAAAACCAAGGCGACCCCGATTAGTTCAAAGGAGAAAAGGTGTGGTCGAGATGAGTCGAACAGATAATAAAAAACACGGAGAAAGTCGGAAACGATCAAAAAGGTATGAAGGCGAGGATGTCTAAGAAACAAAAAAAAGGAATAACTGAGCGAAAAAAGTTATAGACATGTGGAAGCTTTCATTTTCTTATTCCTTTCTCTCCAAATATTTTTTCACTAATGTCCCAGACTTCAAATTCGCACCAAAGGAAACGTCTTGACCTTCAAGAAATACGAGGAATAGCTATAATTTCAGTACTTGTATACCATTTTGTTCCATCATTATTTCCAAATGGCTATGTTGGTGTGGATCAGTAAGTGTTACCTTTCTTCTTTTAGAGTATAAAAATTTTCATAGATTTTTTGTATTATCTGGATTCCTTATGTGTATGCTACTTCGGAATTCATCATCATCCTTATCTCTACCCCAATACATATTAAATTTCTACATTAGAAGGTTAAAAAGAATTTTGCCTGCTTATTTTCTGATGATATTTCTCTCAATGATTGCTGTTCTCACAATATTCCCATTAACATCAATCGAGACTAATGTGGAATCAGGGAAAAAAGCGTTGATTTTCATGTCGACTACAGATGGTGATGACTACTTTACGATGGTATGCTTTATTAAAAGAAAAGAGAAATCGCTTTTTTTTCAATTCCGAATTATGGTAGATTATTTGAAACCGAATCATGTTCTTATTGTCTGAAATTACGGAAACTACTCCAAAAACCAAAAAATTGCGTCTCCTGGCATATAATTCTTTTCGGTGGCCGAGTCCACTCGGACTACACGAGCCGGTGGAAGAGAAACCGTGTAGCTCTCGAGGACAACCACCGATTTTTTTCTCTTTCGTTATTTATTTGTTTTTTTGCCACTTTTCGACGGGTTTTTTCTTTTTTTTTCAAGTGTTTTTTTTTTGAACCGAAAAAACAAGTCAGAAGGTCGAAAAGCGGCAAAGAATGAAGGAAGAAAAAACAAAAATTGGCCAGTTGTCCTCGAGAACTACACGGTTTCTCTTCCACGTGCCCGTGTAGTCCGAGTGGATTCGGCCACCGAAAGTAATTCTATGCCAGGCGACGCAATTTCATGGTTTTTGGAGTGTTTTTCATGACTTCAGACAATAAGAATCTGATTCTGTTTTGAATAATCTACCATGATTCGGAATGAAAAAAGTGATTTCACTCCTCCTTTAAAGCTCTCAATCGCCATCAATGTCTTCACACACACATGGTCACTATCAGTTGAAGTTCAGTTTTATCTCTTTATTCCGTTTATTTTTCTGTTCGGTTCAAAATTTTTTAGAGAAAAACTTGAAATTCTCTACTACATTTTCTTAGGTTAGTTTTTTTTTTGCCGTTTGATTTCTATTTTTTTGAAACTTCAGGACTTTCATCTTATATTTACTCAATTTTCTTCTGCACAGAGTCTGAAGCGTTTAATAGTGTTTTAGCAAGATTTTGGCAGTTCTCAGTCGGTTTGTTGTTCAGCCATTCAAAATAATGAGCGACCGCGCCTCACTGGACTCAGTACCGGAATTTTACCTACTCTCAAGAGGTTGATACTGTAATTTTCAGTCGAAAAATTACGCAAATTTCAAAAAAGTTTCAAAAAATGAACTGAGTCCAGTAGGGCGCGGTTGCTCATCATTTTGCAAGGCCAATATATTCTCTCGACCAAACTGAGCTTCTTTATTTTCTAGGAATGATCGCTTTTTTGATAACTGACATGAAACAAAATGACGAGTTACCTGCTGGAAAAAATAATCTCAAAGAGACACCATATTTGAACTATTTTTTATTGGCACTCAACGTTTTTGGATCGTTTTGGGTACTCGAACTTCCCGCACATGTTTTGCGACCATTTATAACAATTTTGACTGGTTTCCTGATAATGAATCCACCGACAAATATGAAAAGTACTTTAAATTCTAAATTTTTGGTGTATTCTGGAGAAGTTTCATACAGTTTATATTTGATTCACTGGCCGATTTATGCGTTTTGGAAGCTCATGTTGAGCCAAGGGAACTCATGGAATCTCGAGTTGATAGTCGCTTTGGGAGTTTCAATTGTGCTGGCGGTTATCAGTTATGAATTTTATGAAAAGTAAGTCAGTGGACATAAATAAAGCCACTATCAGATTTTTATGGAATTCCGGTTTCCGGATTCCATATTCCGGATTCCGTATTCCGGTTCCCGGATTCCGGATTCCGGATTTCGGATTCCGGATTCCGTATACCGTATTCCGGATTAACGATTCCGAATTCCGCACTCCGGTTTCCGGATTGAGGATTCCGTGTTTCGTATTCCGGATTCCGGATTGAGTATTCCGTGTTTCGTATTCCGGATTCCGGAATGAGGATTCCGTGTTTCGTATTCCCGATTCCGGATTCCGGATTCCGGATTCCGGATTCCGTATTCCGGATTCCATATTCCGGATTCCGTATTCCGGATTCCGAATTCCTGACTCCGGATTCCGGATTCCGGATTCCGGATTCCGGATTCCGGGTTCCGGATTCCGGATTTCGGATTCCGGATTGAAAAGTAAGTCAGTGGACATAAGTAAAGCCACTATCAGATTTTTATGGAATTCCGGTTTCCGGATTCCATATTCCGGATTCCGTATTCCGGTTCCCGGATTCCGGATTCCGGATTTCGGATTCCGGATTCCGTATACCGTATTCCGGATTAACGATTCCGAATTCCGCACTCCGGTTTCCGGATTGAGGATTCCGTGTTTCGTATTCCGGATTCCGGATTGAGTATTCCGTGTTTCGTATTCCGGATTCCGGAATGAGGATTCCGTGTTTCGTATTCCCGATTCCGGATTCCGGATTCCGGATTCCGTATTCCGGATTCCATATTCCGGATTCCGTATTCCGGATTCCGAATTCCTGATTCCGGATTCCGGATTCCGGATTCCGGATTCCGGATTCCGGGTTCCGGATTCCGGATTTCGGATTCCGGATTGCGTATTCCGTATTCCGGATTCCGGATTCCGTATTCCGGATTCCGGATTGCGTATTCCGGATTCCGGATTCCAGAATTCGAATTCCGAACTCCGAATCCCGTATTCCGGATTCCGTATTCCGTATTCCGTATACTATGTTACAGATGGTATCTGAAACAGTCAAACATCATTGTTTTCATCGTTTGTTGTATATTGTTCGCACATAATGCTTTGACATTTTACAAAAATAGTATTCGACCGGACGCGACACAATTTTACGGTTTGAACAAATCGGAAATCGTTTCATTTGGTAGTTTCAGTAATTGTTTGTCAATTCCAAATGTTTTACTTTCAGAGAGAGCCGCACAATTGAACAATGAGTGGTCGATGAACGATTTTGCATTTTTAAGAAACCCCACTTGTGAATATGATAATGACGATGGATATGCTTGGGGGTTTTGTAGGCACAAGGTGAGAACTAACATGAAACCCGTATTAGCGCATTGATGCCCCTTTAATAGAAGTGCCCCTCTAATAGTGGTGCTCTCAGAAGAGCGATTTGAAAATAGTGGTGTCCCTCAGTTCGGAGTGCCCCTTCAATAGCATTTTGAACATGAGTCCTCCTTCAAATTTTTGATTTGCTGACTATACTGTCCCTCTAGTAGTAGTGCCCCTCTTATAGTAGTGCCCTCCAAATGAAGAACTTGAAAAATAGTGCTGCATGCCCCACTAATACAGGTTTTACAGCATTTCCAGTCGAAAATGTTCTGCCACCATCATTTTTTTCACTTTTTCAGGGGCTCAGCAATGATACCCGACAAATCAAAATTATGATAATTGGAAACAGTTTGGCGGCTAACAACGCCAGAATCGTCTTTGATGAATGCGGACAGTACGCAAAAAATCTTGTTTTATATTCTCTCGGAAGTACAGTGGCGAGCATGGGTGAGTGTACCTTTGAACTTTCGTTAATAACTCGCTTCAAACCATTCGGATGGTTCTAAAAAATTTTTTGGGGACTCTTGAGTAACCCTGGAGTACCTCCAGATGTTTTTTGAAAAAATCGGATTTTCACGAATTCTGAAGTTTTTCGACGAATTCTGAATTCTGAAAATCCAGATTAAAAAGATTTTTTTGGACTTTCCGAATTTTTTCTTTTTGTTCCCAAAACACTGCTAGGGATACAAATAAACAATTTTTGGCGTTAGATCGCAAGTTGATTTAGTGATTCCGACGTCAGAACTCCAGAAGTCCGAATGTTGATATTCAGTCGGGACATCATAAAGTGGCTAAAAGTGATCGGATCGAGATAAAAAATGATTCCTATATAGATTTGGAGCCACTTAACTATTTGAGATTAGTTTTGAAAGTTTTGGAAAAAATTATTTTCTGCCATTTTTCCAAGTTTTCATGAAATCAAAAATCCTGACGTCGGAATCACTAAATCAACTTGCGATCTAACGCCAAAAATTGTTTATTTGTATCCCTAGCAGTGTTTTGGGAACAAAAAGAAAAAATTCGGAAAGTCCAAAAAAATCTTTTTAATCTGGATTTTCAGAATTCAGAATTCGTCGAAAAACTTCAGAATTCGTGAAAATCCGATTTTTTCAAAAAACATCTGGGTGTAGTCCGAAAGGAGTCCCGAAAAAAATTTACAGACCAATCTAAATCGTTTGAAGAGAGTTATTAACGAAAGTTCAAAGGTACACTCACCCATGCTCGCCACTGTATGTGAACTCTACTTTCGTGCTCATTTTTCGATATTTTTTAGGTTGTGAGCCACTCTATACAAGTGCCAATTTGTTCAAAAAGATATGTGGCCCAAATACGGAAATTTTTGAACAGAGTGTGGAAAAAGAGAAACCGGATTACTTGTTCATTTTTTCAAAGTTTTCTCCTGAGTATTTTTGTGTTTTTGACAGATATTTTTGTAGATTCTTCGAGATAGGAGATGTGCCGTTAGACATGAAAAACATTCACAATGATCCGATTCTGAAGACTATGAACATTAAAATCAAGAAATTGTCAGCTTCAGTGAAACATGAAATATTTATAATGCAACAGATTCCAAGAATTAATCGTCTTTTTATCTCAAAAATAGTAGATGCGGTGAGGGCAAAACAGAATTTGACTCAGTTTGACGTGAGTTTGTGGGCTTTTAAAGGAGGACTATAGTCACATTTTTTATTGTCATTCCTTGTTTATTTTTTTATGCTGATTCCATTGTTCATGAAGAAATTGCTCAAAAATTGCACTGAAGCGCACGAATTTCGCCCGAAATCGCGAATTACAGGTTGGCGGCCGCGGCCGTCTGGCTGAGAATTTCACAGCGCGGGACAGGTTTTTTTTAATCATGCCTTCAATTCACATGTTTTTGTGAAGAAACATCAATCTTCTTCTATTTTAGCATGCAAAACGTATGAAAAAAAGGGAAACATGTGGAATTCTCGGCCACACGGTAGCGGCCGCCAACCTGTAAAGCGCGGTTTCGTGGCGCTTTTCGTGCTCTGAAGAGCGACTTTTGGGTAAATTCGTCATGAAAAAATAAACAAGAAGCGGAAAGAAAAAATGTAGCTATAGTCCTCCTTCAAATTTGATGAAACTCCTGGTTCTTCAGAAAATTCTAACCGGAAAAGAGCCCACAATTGCTGATATCCGCTACAATGTGATGATGTCTAAATGTCCCAAATGTCAACTATTGGATTATAAATCAAAATTCTTCAACGAAACAACCGGAACTTGGCGGTTTTATGACGAAGAGAACAGTGGACTGACGTATATTACAGAAGGACAACATTTGAGTCCGCATGGTCTGGAATTGATTCGACCGATAATAAGAAATGTTTGTGAACAGATTGGTGAAAAATAAACTGTTCTCTTATTTAGCACAAATTTTTTGTAGCATCAGCAACTTCATTCTCACAACTTAATACTGGTAGTTTGAAAATTATGATCGGTTACAAGGAAAAATGAATAGTAGCTCAAGTAGTCTGAGCCTTTTTTCGAAAAAACGA
This sequence comes from Caenorhabditis doughertyi, assembly GCA_963572265.1. Lineage (NCBI taxonomy): Eukaryota > Metazoa > Nematoda > Chromadorea > Rhabditida > Rhabditidae > Caenorhabditis > Caenorhabditis doughertyi. The sequence continues at coordinate 20,501,507 of OY751557.1, read as the reverse complement.
AATCGAACATTTTTTGAGAATCAGCCTCAAAAATGAAGCCTATAACGAAATTTAAGGCGATTCAATTGTCGATTCTCGGTTTCGAGGGTGCAAAGTTAGTATTTTTGTCAATTTCCGAAAATTCTTAAGCGGAACCAAATGTAACGTCTCTTGTTGAGAGAAAGAAGAGAGATAACGGACAGAATTCCTGTGTTTTTATTAGTGAAGATAACAAGTGTTAAAACAAACAAATGCAAGTTTTAACGACTTCCTTTTGCAACATAAATGACCATACCTCTTTGTTGTATTTGATTAGATAAGTACATTAAAAACCATTTTCAGCTTTCTGAAAGTGCTGAATTATAATTTTTCAGAATGTTTCTGATATTTTTCGCTACATGAGTTTTTTTTTTCTAAACATGAGAGCCACGCCAGGCTCAGTCGGGGTCGGAAAACGGAAATTCCAGTTTCTTCGATTTTCCGACTTTTTTTGGATAACTTTTCCGACAGAAAATTTTCCGTAATACAAATACGAAAAATTGGAAAAGAAAATTGGCCAATTTTGATTGAGCTTATCCTTCCATCAAACGATTTTTGACAAATTTCGCGAGTTTTCAGTTCAAAATCTTGCCTTCAGTAAATTTTAAAACAGAAATTCTCAATTTGCTCATTCACAACTTGAGCCTTTAATGAATGAGCAAGTTTTGAAGTATTTCACCAATTTTCTGATTTTTGGAATTTTTCCGGAAAAATTTGTTCTGGAAAAAGTTTCGGAAATCCGATTTACCGAAATATCTTTTTGGATAATTATTTATTTTTTCGATTTTTCGCCAAATTTCTCCGACCAAGCCTGGTCCCCGCCCTTCACGTTTTGGCTGGTTTATAGTATTTGAACTGGAATCAACGGGTTCCTTAGATCAAAGATCTATGTTTTAAAAAACACTATTAGAATACCGTATGATTTCTTCATCACTCGTCTTTTCCATTATTTATTTTCACAAACTTAACTACAGGATGAACGGAAAGTACCGGATTATCATTGCTGTTTGCCTTTTTGCCGTTTTAATTTGGATAACACGATTTTTCAATGTGATAAGCGGTGTTGAGACTGTAGATATTATTTTTGGATCCGACTGTAATTGTATTTCTTCCAAATCTGGGGAGACCTACAACTTTTGTTATTTAAATGGGACCAAGTTTGACTGCTCTTTTGTTGAAACTTTGGAAAATTTGAGTGAGTAACTGTTAAATGTTCATCAAAAAAAAAAATTAAGAGAAGCTTTAGATCTAATTGGTGAGACAAGAAGTTCTTCAATATCAGTGGCCGACTCTATTCGAGACGAGGAGAAGGTTGTATTTGTGTCCGCCGCATCTGACGATCATTTCAACGTCTCTATGAAGTCTTTGGAGTCTCTTCGAAAGTTTTATCCCCATCATAAATTTGTTCTATTTGGCTTAAACTTGGATTTAAATCTAGTGAAAAAGCTTCCAGCTGATCCACACCTCGATTTCCGTCCATTTGATGCTAGTTCCTATCCAGAGTTTGTAACTAACTGGCGAGGATATCATTTCAAAGGCTTGGTCATGGCCGAAGCTGTGAAGGAGTTTCCTATAGTATTTTGGATTGACGCAAATGTGCACATCAGAAAACCAGGAATGGTTCAGAAAGTGTTCAAGGAATATTCTGAGAATTCAAACTATGCTCCAATAGTCTCATTCAAGGGCACTACTCATAGTAATTTCGCTGTTCTTCATTTGGGTGAGTTTTCTAGTAAATTTACAACGCAAACGCATCGATGGCGGCGTAGTGTAGAGGTATAGGACATTTCCTGTAAATTCAGAATCCGGGTTGGGCTCCTCGGTAGGTTGAATGTTTTTGGTCTCAGAATCTTTTTTCGGTGTGCCAGATAGTTCTGGTTATTTTTATTTCAAGTAGAAAAAGCACCAAATTTTTGTGAAATCCGAGTGGTTAAGGCGCGGGGCGTCGGATAACTGCCTGGTTCGATCAATATGCAGATAATTTTGCAGATCTACTAAACTATTTCCCAGCAGCCTCAATGAAACAGATGAAAACGGAAATGCAAGTTGGTACAACTCTATTATATGTTGCAAGAACCGAATACGTCATGGACGTGGTTAAGTGGTAAGCCCATTCTTCTTTTAGTTGATGAAAATAACATTTTTTTAGGTGGGCGCTATGCTCTCTAACCAAGGAATGCAGTAATCCAGAAGGAGCTCAACAGCCTTGCCATTTTAAAAGAAACTCATATACAACCTTTGCCAATTGCTTCAGGTGAGTTTTATGTCAACATCATGAATATCTATTCAAACGTTTTCAGGTATGATCAATCAATTTTGAACATACTTCTTCTCAATGATTATCAAAGTTATCATAAGTATTACATGCAGAAGTTGGCAGACACTTTCCTGCGCATAAATTAAACTGTTTTTTCTATTGTTTATTGTTTTGTTCTCAATTTTTTTGTTTCTATATTCTATTTCTGATGGCGTCGGGTTTTCATTTTTAGGCTTGAAGTGAAGGAAGGCAACTTGAATTGTGTATTATGAATTTTGTACTAAAAATACCGTAAAAACTGAATTAGTAGTGTCAAAGGGGCACTACTAACACAATTTTCAAGGTAATGGAAATCTCTCTCTCTCTCTGAAAAAACGATCAAAAAATTTTTCTCAAAAAAAAAACTAGATAACACGTGGAAGTTGCAGTTTGCCCTGCATAGTTTGTATGTCTGAAAAATAGTATTTTTTCAAAGTTTTGTGGAATTAGATTTCTGTAATTGAAATTCCATAAAAAAGCTACAAAAATCGTATCAAACCACACAGAACAACGTCCTCGGTAAATGGCTTGGATGGCCTATGAATTTCTTTAGGAACAGAAACAAACTGCACAGCTATTTTCCGCTGCGAACCAAACTTCTCCACTTCATTTTTATTGCAGCTTTTTTTTCACCCCTCAACCCCCCGCTCTTCCCCCCCCCCCCCTTTTAAACACCCGAACCTTTTTCTTATTTTTGGTTTGAACTCTTCCGAAAATGAAGCCGCTTATATTATTCCTTCTATTTGCCACCACTATCACCGCTATCATCATTGGAGAAAATGGAGGATATGGAGGTGGTGGAGGCAGCCGAGTCTCATCTTCTGCTTCTTGGTCTTCTGAAGAGCATGGTCATCATGGACATCATCATGGAGGTAATGGTAGACCCCATGGTCCGCCGGCAAGGCCTCAATGTGAAAGAGGATGGATGAGATTTGAAAGGCCTAATGGAGTTTGGTGTATTAAGGTAAGTACGGTAGCATGGTACAGTAATCTGGAACAGTCAACTGAAGTAATAAAAAAACAGATACAGTAACGAAACAGTTAGTTTTCAGGTACAGTAATGGTACAGTACACTTTGTGAGTACAGAATACTAGTACTCTACTCATAGTTTTTTTAAAGGCACACGTAGGTGCAGTAACCAGCTACCGTAACTTCAATAGATAGAAGTAGAAATACGTTAGACAAAATTTGCCTCCAGTATTTTACTACAGTTGCCTTATTGAGCTAGCTACAGTATCTCATCCCGCATTCTCTCTTTTTGAGCTCTTACACTCAACACCATCTCATTTCCAGGTCGGAAACACCGGTGTCACCAACGGGCAAATGTCTCAAGGCGAGGCTCAAACCCAATGCTCCCTTCTCGGAGCCACCCTTACCGGCTACCAAAACGACCATGAACGAATTACTGTAGCCAATGCAGCTCTTACCCAGGTCAGAGCCCTCAGCCATACTATAGGAGGTCTTTGGTTAGGAGCCACCAACAATGACGGATGTAAAGTAGCCAGTTGTGGACCATACAACACTTTTAGATGGACAGATGGGCACACTACTGGAGTCGCTGGGTTCAAATGGGGACGTGGAGAACCGGATGGACGTAATAGGCCGTGAGTTGAGAGATAGAAAAAGTCTGAAAATCCTTGAAATTTTCAGAGGCCCAACAGCCTGCATTCAACAATTCATTCGTGCCCCAGAATGGCGTGCTGGGCCTCAAGATTATCCCCCTTGGGCCACCCATTTTGCTCATGGAGATTTGGACAAGTTCCAGTGTGGTGCCCCGGCTGCACCTGTTACCAGACTGTATGCGTGTGGAAAGCCAGCAGCTAGGCCAAGAGGATAATTAAAAAATATTTTAAATAAAAAATTTTACACTGTTTTGGAACAGATAATTTCTTGGAAAATATAGTTTCACGTCCAGAAAACTTTTCGATCAAAACCGAAAAGTTTAACGACCCCGCTGCGGACCCTCCCGCTTCTTTTTTTATTGCAACTTTTCACATTTTTCAGGGGGACACTATCATTAGAAAGGCACTTCTATTAGGGGCTCTAAATCTATCCTTGAAAACATGTTTGAATATTTTTTTTCAAAAAAAAAATCAATGCAAAACAAGAGATAATTTGGAAGAAGATTTATTTCTACAACTCGAATTTTCCGCATTTCTTCAACGTCTCCGCGGGAAATTTCTCCAATTCTCGTCGATATCTTTTGAAAGCCCTGAAACCCAAGGCATAACTTTCTGGAACAAAAAAGTTTTTTTGTTCACTTACCTCTCTTTCTCATAAATTTGTTGATGATAGGCAACCGCTTGCGAGAATACCGTATCCTTTGTTTTGACACCTTCTTGAACACTAAAAACGTGAGATAAGACGTGGAAGTTGTAGTTTGCCCGGCATAGTTTGTATGTCTGAAAAATAAATAAAAAATTTTTGAAACTAGGTTCCAAAAGTTGGAATTCCATGAAAAAAACGATAAATATTGCTTTGAACCACACAGAACAGTGTCGTCAAAGACGTGATTTACATTTGTTGGCCTAGAAACTTCCGGTGACCGAACTTGCAAAAACGCGCCTTTTTGACATTTTTGAGATTTTTTGAAAGAAAATAACCAAAAATGATAAGATAAATGCTAAAAAACCAAAAAATCAGAAAAAAGTCATTTTCGAAAGTTCGACCAGCAGAGGTTTACTAGGCCATCAACAGCAGCAGATGTCCGTCAAAAATAGAAAAAACAGAACGCTATTTTCTGTAGTTTGACGTGATATCTATGGTTTTATTTCAAAAATGTTGGAACTAAAAAAAAATTTACCATAGACATAACGTCTTTGATTCGAGATGGGATATAGTCTGAACCATACAGAGCGTTTCGATGGACAATCGGTTGCGGTTCCCAGTTGGGGCTTCTGGAAGTTCAGTTTTTTATTCGAATCATGAATTTCAGTAGGACCATACGCAAATTCAATAGGCCACGAAGAAATTTCCAGACCGTTCCTGGATTTTTCAAACCAATACGGTAAATTTTTGATTTGATGTCCATTGAAGTAAAAATTTATATGGAACTCCTGTGTTTTGTTTTCCATCATTGAAATTTCCAGATTATTTGAATTCCTTGGGATTACGGTACCCTTCACACTCTCAAACCGTCTCACCAATAAAACATTTTTGTTACTATCAGTGATCATTTGATTGGCGATTTTCTTGATTTTCAGAGCCATTCTTTCGCTCGGGATCATATCACCGTCCATTATAAAATGCAATTTGGATTTTGCACCTTTTCGAGCAATATTTCTCATGAGACTGTATGGATAGAGAAAGAATGAACTTTTGATGGAAATTTTGTTCTCCAGAAATTCCGAACAGGTGAGGTTTGATTCCCGAATCGATACTTCCCGACAGTAGGATTGTTGTAAAGACTTCCGGTAGGCGAAATGTACAGTAACCTTCTGATTAAACTCCGTATTACATCTGTGGAGGTCAGCAAGATATTCTAAAAACTTCTGAGAATCTCTATCAACAAATACTGCCACTGATATGGGACCATCCCATAGTTTCGGAAGATTTTCCAGATGTGAAAGCATGTCAGAAGTAGCATGGGTGGTTATAGAGACAGGTTCAAGGCCATCCGGGAGGCGGAATCTGAAAATGGAGGCTTTTAAATTTACCGATAAATTGTTCGTCAAAACTATCGGTAAGTTTTTAGGTAAAGTACCAGTAAATTTTTTGAAAAAGTTTCCGGTCAATTTGTCGAAAAAGTTTTTTTCTGGTGAACCTATTATACAGGGCGCTTGGCATAGTTTCGGAGCATCGTTGGTCCTTTTTTCTAAAAATTCTGCACTAAATAGCCACTGAACTTAAAAATTTACCGTAACGTTTTTGGAAATTTACCAATGAAATCTTTATATAATTTTTTGGTGAACGTACCGGTTAATTTGCAAGAAACTAACCGGTTTTTTGAAATTTTACTTGTAATTTTTTTGACAAGTTTACCGGTAATCTTACTGAAAAATTATACAAAAATTTCATCGGTGAATTTCCGGTGAATGTTCCGGTAAATTTCAGAGTTCAGTAACTATTTAGTGCAAAATTTAAAGAAAAAAAGATTAACGATACTCTGAAATTACGCTTAGTAGATTTACCGGGATAACACCAGTAAATTTACCAAACTTTGACCGATAGATTTACCGGTGATTTTTTGGCTTATTAATTTTTGCCCGGTAAATTTGCCGATTCTCAACATAAAACAGAAATTTTTCAACTTACGACTCTGTGGCTATCAAAAAATCATAGCTGATACAATATTGATCATCCATTGCATTCAATGGAAAATTTTCCGTCAACCCCAGAAAATGCCCGATACGCTCCGCACTGTCGGCCTGAACGAACTATCAAACGCCGAATATTCGCTTGTAAATACCACTTACAAGATTAAAATTCGACAAAAAACCAATTAAAATTATACCAAAACATAGTAGGGAAGATATAATAAGTAATTTTAAAATCATAGCCAAAGAAGGAAAATTTGCAACATTTTCCAGTAATGAACGGCATTTTATGTTTGATTTTTTTTTGAAGTTTTAAAACTTAATAATCTCGAAACAATAGAACTGGAAATTGAAATCATAAAGACTTTTTTCTTCATTGAATATACAATCGTTTTTTTTTTCTTTGAACATCAAATAAATTCTGAATACGTTTATCTCATCTTTCCATCAGGATCTCGAAAGTGTATGAAGTTGCCGAAAACATCAACAAAGACAGTTGGGAGTGGCAAGATTGTTGTTTTGAAAGAAAGTAGTTTAATGGGAAACTCCGGTCGAAATCGAATATTGATATCACTGTAGTTACTTTTTTTGAAAGATTGTAAATTGAGTACTTACAGGGCATGGCAACAAAACGGTGAAGTAAAACTCACGAAATACAGTTGTAAACCAATCACACACGAAAATCTTCACGCTTTCTCGCAGTTTTCGGATACAACTCATCTTCCAAATAGAATTTTTCATCTGCTCGGAAAACCAGAATTAATTCATGCTCTCATTGTCAGATAAATTTCTCCCTTTTGTGTATATCAGTTGATGTTTGATAACTGTTTGAGAAAGCATGTGGTTGTGTCCTTTCAAAATAAAAAAAATAATATAATTTTTTGGGAAGGGGGACAAGTGTGGTCGAGAATGTTTCTTATCTTCATGAAATCTTATTATGGCTAGTTCAAAAACGATCCAAAACGTTGTCGGAAATGTTTCATTCGCGTCTAGCCTGATCTTTTCCATTTTGAAGTACTCAATTCATTGACACTTTTAGGAATGACACAAGTACCAAGCTCCCCTAATTCAAAGCGGCTTGACCTTCAAGGGATTAGAGGTATTGCTATTATATCAGTGATAGGATTTCATTTTTTACCATCAATATTTCCGAATGGTTACATAGGTGTTGATCAGTAAGTGTCTTTTCTTAAGGGCATTCGGTCAAATTTTACTCACAGATTCTTTGTATTGTCCGGATTTTTGATGTGCATGTTGCTTCGAAAATCATCATCAACATCAACGTTTTCACTATTTCAATATGTTTTCAATTTTTACATCAGAAGATTAAAACGGATTCTACCAGCATACTTTTTGATAATTCTATCCGCGATGATTGCGATTTTCACCATTTTCCCATTAACATCAATTGATACTAATGTGAAATCTGGTAAAAAAGCTTTGGTTTTTATGTCGAATCGTCCTGAAACGACAAGTGAGAATTACTTTTCTATGGTCGGTTGGAATTGAAAAAAAAAGTCGTGAGAAGTACATTTTTATAGCTTTCCATGGCAATTGATGTTTTCACTCACACTTGGTCACTGTCTGTGGAAGTGAAGTTTTATGTGATAGCTCCTTTTTTGTACTTAATCGGTGCTAAGTATATTTTTGGAGGTGATTTTGAAATCCCTTATTATTTCATCGTTGGTAAGTCTTTTGTTTTTCTGAAAACCGAAAGTTCAAAATTTTTAGGTGCAATATCATACATGTATTCTTTGTTATTTTTATCTGAACATGCTGCTTTCAATAGTGTCCCCGGAAGGGTTTGGCAGTTTTCGGTTGGTGAGTTTCCGTGGCTTCGCGCCCAATCGCTTAGACTCTTTGAAAGTTCTGATAATGTTTTTCGGAAAATAGAAGAAAACCGAAAATCCAGAACCATTTGAACCACTGAGGGACCGAACTCGGATGCTGAACACGCCAGAAATTTTTTCTTTGCCGCTAACGGTGTGTAATTGAATAGGCGGCGGCAGCAAGTTCTCTAAAATTGTTAGTGGGGTTAGGCTTGGAGCCTAGATAGCAGAGAGCTTCCTAAAGCTCCAATTAAAAACTAAAAAAAAAGGGAAAAAATCGCGGTGAAATTCTGTTGACCTGTCAAAGTCCCATCAGAATCAGAGTCCTAAGGAAGGCTTCATGGTCGGCGACATTAATAAAAGATGATGAACGTTTTAGGTATGATTGCTTACTCGATTTCGGATTCGAAAATCTTCAGTGGAAATAGCAGAGAAATGTACCTGGTACTAGAGGGAGAAGAGTCATCAACTGAAGAGGAAATGGCGATAAAATATTTTCAAGAAGAATCTTCTCCATCGGCCTATATTCACGTTTTCTTACTGGCTTTTATTACTTTTGGATCCATTTTTCCGACACCGTTTCCCTCTTTCATTCTCAGACCACTTTTAACAGTTTTGACGGGGGCCTTGATGATAGCTCCGTCCAAGCATACTGGGCATTTTCTGGAATCTCGACTTTTGACCTATATTGGAGATGTCTCATACAGCCTGTACCTTATTCATTGGCCAATTTACGCATACTGGAAGTTGGAATTGAGTCAGGAAAAAATTTGGAATTGGGAATTAGCAATTGCTTTCGGGGTAGCTGTAATACTGGCAATTATCAGTTATGAATTTTATGAAAAGTGGGTGCCGGTGCAAAAATATTACGTTATAATTATCATTTTTAATAGATGGTATCTGAAACAATCCAATCAACTTATCTTCATCATTTGCTCAGCACTATTTCTTCTCAATATTGTAGTTTTTCACGAAGAATATATTCAAAATTTTATTTCTCCCTTTCCGGAAAACCCAAACAGGCTTGATGGGTTAAACGAGTCAGAAATAGTGTCGTTTGGTAATTCCTAATTTTTTGTTTTGAACGTGTTCTTTTTTACCAGACAAAGCAGAGAGGTTGAACAAAAAATGGTCTAAATATGATTTGAAGTATTTATCAGTTCCGTCTTGTAAATATGAGCAGGACAGCCGATGGGGGACTTGCAGGACGAAGGTTACATTGAAATGAGAGCTTTTTTTGCAAAATTTCTCGTTTTAGGGACTCAATAACAAAACAACCGCCGGAAAGTTCAAAATTATGCTGATCGGGAACAGTTGGGCGGCCAATCATGGTACAATTCTTTATCAAGAATGCAAAAACAAGGCTCATAGTATGGTTCAATATGTCCTATCAGGTATATCAATCACCAGTTAACGGGATTTCTTTTGATAACTAACTTTTCAGCTTGTGATCCACTACAGGATAGTTATCGCTACTGTAAAGGAGCAGTGGACAAGTTTGAAAACGAAGTGGCAAAAGAAAAACCGGATTACCTATTCATTATCGCCAGGTAAATATCGCATTTTCAGTAACCTGAAATTCTGAAACCTTCCAGATTTGTGAACGATGAAGACGCCATGCCAGCTAATGTGACAAAGCTTGAGGATGACCCTACTTTTCAAACGATGAAAATAAATGCTGAAAAATTGTCAATTTTAGTGAAACATAAAATATTTATAATGCAACAAATTCCAAAAGGGAATTTTAAATTGTTTCCTTTGATCGTGAAAAACTTGAAGGAGCACAAGAACTTGGTGGCATTTGACGTGAGTTAATGTACTTGTAACATCTCTATGTCCACATATACTTATAGAAATCTCTCATTATGTTGGACTCAAAAATGACTCGACTACGCTATGAAAAACTGGCCTCCGAATGTTCAAAGTGTGAACTTTTTGATTACCAACCACAATTTTTCAACGAGACGACACAAACGTGGCGGTTTTATGATGAGAGAAATCATGGACTGTCATATGTCACGCAAGGAATTCATTTGAGTTTTCATGGACTTGAATTAATAAGGCCGGTTATTCGGGGTGTTTGTGAACGTATTGGATTGTAATAAACGATTTATTGAATTGAAATCCGTTTAAAAATCATTAAGATAAACAACATCACATTGTGTTTTTGAGAAATTAAAAATAAAAAAACATAATTATGGGAAACTTGACAAACAGCTCGTTTGCCTCTTAACAACGAATCTACCTGCAAGGTATCACAGCGTAGTGTCAGAGCGTCGTTGCTCAATCTTAGGACATGTAATACTCAATCATTCTCATATATAAAACGCTTGTGTGGTTTGTCTGTCCGTTTATCAGGATGTTCTCAGCGTGGATATCAACCCGTGAACTGACTGAGGAACAAAATACTCTCCGAACAAGTCATCATTTAAAAACCTCGCACTTTAAAGGTCAGCGAAATCAGCCCTATGGAGCGGCGTAGCCGTGACCAGTAAAAAAAGTGAGAAGCGAAGCGACGAACAGTATACTCCAGCATGTCGAAGCGCCGCTAGCGCGACAATCAGGCTGGTACAAACACAAAAAATACCGCAAAGTGATACTTTCTTTTTGATATGGCACGATATGAAAATTAATAATTGCAGGTCATGTTTATTAGAAAGAATAAATTCAAGCGGAATAACAACTATGCATATGGTTTAAGGAAGCTGACTGGTCCAAATAACGACCCAAGCCAGGCAGACCCGGTCCGGTGGACAAGTTTTCCGGCCCTGCACAAGTTTGAAACTTTTAAAATTTTGTGCACGTTTTTCCCAATTTCAAGCTCAATTAAACTTTTTCTGTGTTTTTTTTTTCGAAAACCGGTAAAAAAAATTTTTTGAAATTACACGGCTGTGCATTGTTTAGTCGATTAAACAATAATCTTTTTGTTGAGCGATCATTCAATTAATAAACTTATCTCTCTTCTATCAAAAAATCGCCTCACGGTAAGATTCACAACCTGTACATACCCTAAAACGTTTCCGGATTTCTCTGTTTGTTTTTTTAAATTATCATTTGTTTCTTTAAGATACATTAGCCATAAAGAGATCTAATGAAGATTAGGAACCACACCTCTCCCTTCCAAATCTATTCCGTGTTCTCCATCCTCTTCTCCAATGGCACTCCCACGAATCGGCGCTATAACTTCTATCCTAAATGTGATTCTGATTGTTTTTTTGGTATTTTTAAAAGTTGTAAGTGAAGGACTACAAGTTTACTGTCACATTTCTCAGAAAGTTTTAGGTAACTTTCATGGAATCTATGGAGAAAATCACCATTAAAAAAAGTATAACAATGGAATCCCTTGATTCTGGATATTGCGTTGGATATAATTTATTTGAAGCATCAGAAAAGTGATTTTCAAAGTTTTTGGAGCCTCTGCGATCATTTTTTCAGGTTCCGCGACTCTATGAATTTTGAACCTGTCTCACTTATCACTCACACTAGTCCACACCTAATTGGAACATTGAAAAACAATATGAGGAAATGGAATGGGCCTATTTCTCTGGCAATTTTCGTTGATATTCAAACTAGAAATGTATTGGACTATTTAGTAAATCTTTATAAGTGTGATAAAGATTTCAGAAGAAAGGTAAGTTAGGTTATTAGGTTTTTGAAATGATGAGCAACCGCGCTCCACTGTACTCGCCGGAAAAACGCCTCACTCACACGGGTGCCCAGCGAGAGTACGAAAGCGCGCTCTAATCATAAAAACGTTCAATACTCAGTTTCGCCCCATTTCCCTAAAAGTTCGGTTGAAAAAAGTCGGTCAAATTTGAGGTACGCAGCGAAATTGTCAATTTATCATTAGAGCGCGCTTTCCTACCCTCGCTAAGAGCTCTTGTGACGTTTATTTGCTTCGTTTTTTGACTGTGATTATTTGAAAAATGCATTTTCCCACTGAAATTTGATATCCCGGAAAAGACATGCGCCTTTAAGCTTGGGTCAGTTTACGGGGTAAAAACACGGGGTAAAAACACGGGGTTAAATTTTCATATTTTCTCCCATTTTGCATTTGTTATAAACCATCAGAATAAGTACACAATTCATAAAAAATCGAAAATAACGTTGGTTAGTTTGTCCCGTATATCGACCGCGTATTTCTACCCCGTAAATCGACCCCGTATATCTACCCCGTAAAACGACCCCGTATATCTACCCCGTCAATCGACCCAAGCTTGAAGGGGGTCGATTTACGTGATAAAAAGGAGCATGTATGGCTCATAAAAGGCCCATAAGTACTGAGTCCAATGGGGCGCGGTTGCTCTTCATTTCGAAACCCTGATGGATCTTTTCAAATCCACATTTCCAGGTGTCGGTGCATATCGTCTTCAAGAAAGCAGCATTCCAAAAATCATGTCCACTTCTTCATCTTCCTAATACTAAGAAGTCTTGTAGGAAGTTTCACTTTTACAAAAGATCACTTGAAATTCAAATTATCAAGCCATTTGCAATTTATCCAGAGGGTCTTATGAGAAATGTAGCTAGGAAAGGAGCAAGCTCAAATCTTCATTTTATTTTGGATGGGGATTTGATTATGGATTATGGACTGGACTTGAAAATTGGTACGGTAGCAAATCAAATCATCAGTGGAAAATCGCAAAGTGTGTTATTGGTGAGAACCCAAGATAATGTTAATGGTACAGTAATCCAAAAGATTTCAAACGATTCGGACTGGTCAAAGTGAGTTTTAGACTAAAAACTACAAAAAGTTCTTATTTTACAGAAATTCTGGTTGGGAGTTTGAACCGATTTTTCATCAAAACTATCCGTATGGTCCAGAATACTTGGCTTCAATGGACGATAAAAGAGCGATGGTAAATTTTTTTCACCACACACAGGTTGCCTGCGAGGGTAGAAAGGCGCGCTCTAATGCTAAATTGATGATTTCGCTTTTTTTTCAACCGAATTTTTAGGGAAATAGTACATAACTGAGTATTAAACTTTTTTAGCATTGAGGCGCGCTTTCCTAACCATGCAGGGAACCTGTGTGCTACCGTCGGCACTCGAATCCTTTTATTTTATAGATGTACAAACTATGCCGTGCTAACTACACTTTCCACGTTCTACCCGATGTCTCGAACGTCCAGAAAAAATCCGAAGAAGATTTATCAAATTTTTCCCCCGCTGCCAACAACTATCAGTTGTTGTACGTAAAGGATAAGTAAGTTTTTATAAATTTTATGATTGAAAACATTGTCTGTCTCCAGAGCACTCAATAAATTCCGCTTGGAAATGAATGAAATCTATCCGGAGACGTTGGAGAAATGTGGTGAATTTGGTTTATAAAATGATTTTCGGGTTTTGTTTCAAGAATTTTTTTGGAGATGTATGTATAATAAAGACTTTTTCTGAACTTTGTCATTTGGAATTTTGTTTTTCATTTTCGGTTTTTTTGTAACTTTTGTCGAACTTCGGAAGATGGATCGGAAGGATAGATCTTATCGGAGATAAGTCTTTTGAAAACTTGCAGTTCGTTTTTGTACAAATCAACCAAACGTTTTGGTAAAACCTCTAATAGACCGGCACACCTTAAAAATTAAAAAAAAAATAGAAAAAAGGTCCGATTTCAGTTTCCAATTTACTGAAAAACAATTATAGCTTGCATGCTCAAAGGGAAAAAGTCAATCTTACAATGGTATCGGCTAGAATTCTTCAAAAGATTTTTGGTTTTTTTTTGAAAAATCCAAAGAAAAGATTAGGAAAATGGAGGGACAACCCCACATGAAACACCAGTTCTGGTAAACCGGCAGACACTCTGGTAAACTGCAGATACAGCAAACCACAGAGCGGCATGCGGGTGTAATAGAGTTTTTATGGTATGTCTAAATAGTTCTGAATTCTCCGTCAAATTTTCACCAGATTCTTGTACATTCTGCTCACCCTGATGTGTATAAGATCAACAAGTGTTCAGACAAGAAAAAAATCGGCCGATATAAATTGAAAAGATGGCTACCGGAAACTGGAAAAAAGATCGAAGAAGTGCAATAAAATTCGGCAAAAAAAAGTGTCCGTCCAAAATGTTTTCGCTTGTTTTCCTTGAGTACGTCCTCATTATTTTGGTCAGAATGACCACATACCGGCAGTCTGTTTCCCCTATTGCGATCATTCTGTCTTTTGCCACTATGTTTTATTTCTTAAAGTCACAGGCTAATTCTGTAAGTAATAGCCTTGTAAGATGAGAATGAAGTTCCATTTTTTTCAGAATAATATGGTATATCAAAAAAGATATAAACGGGAAACCAGTTATCTCAGTGTGAATGAATCTGCATATTTCTCTCAAACCGCACATAGTGATGACGACTTAGGTTGCTATTGTAAATCAGAAATATCTGATGAATATTATAACTTTTGCTACGTGGATCCAAAAAATCAGACTAATATAGGGAAGAAATTTGATTGTGTCCACGTGAAGACTTTGGAAGAATTAGGTAGGCTTTTGGCTCTTTTTGGTTTTCCGGGTTTCAAGCCTTGTTCGGGTCCTGGTCCCGACATCCTGGTCCCGACAGCCCAACATGGGTCCTAAAGTCTCAACACAGGTACGAGCGACACGATACGGGTCCCGACAGATAGACCCGGGATGGACCCTGGAGACCTGAGTTGAGCCTTTGGGGCCGGGAAAACCAAAAAGACCCTGTTTTTTTTTCTTTTTTTAAACGTAAAATTAAATATTAATTCAGATATTCTTTCCCCGCCGGACCTAAAATTTGCCAAGAACGATAACTCCATTGTCTTTGTATCAACTGCCACCGATGACCAATACTACAATAGCAGGATATCCTTTGAAGCTATTCGCAAACTTTATCCGAACCAAAAGTACATCTTGTATGGCCTTGGAATGTCCGACAAGTATATCAAAAAGCATCCCAAAAATGATATCAACTTTGAATTTCGGCAATTCATTTTTTCCCAGTATCCGAACTATGTTAAAGAGTGGGTGCGATCCAAACCTATCATCATGGCAAAAGCCCTGAGAGCATTACCAAATTTTTGGTGGATTGGTTCTGATATAAAGTCAGTCGAGGCAAAATTTGTGAGAAAATTCATTGACGGAACTAAGAACACTCGTTCTAGAGCAGAGTTTTCGCCAACCACATCATTTTATGACGACTTTCATAGTATAAACTTTGTCCCGAGTAATATTTTTTATTTTATACACAATTTTGTTTCTTATTTTTATAGGTTTGTACTTTCCCATAAGCTCCATACCATTGCTCAAACAAATTTCGGCCGATCTGATTCATGTTGTTAGAACAAAGAAAACACTTGAAATCCTGAAATGGTACGTACTGTGTGCTCTTCAGGAAAAGTGCATGGACTCGAAAGTGGGATCAAAATAGTGAAAATAATTTTTATTATTTGATTTATAAAATCAAAATTTGTTCAAAACTGAATGAAATTCAAAAAAAAAATTTGTGAAAAACGTACACTTTAAAGAGATCATAACTTTCTACAAACATCTTTAATAACAGGTCTTATCCGTTCTAATCCATGAGGTGTCAAATGAATCATTCCGTTGAAATATGCTAGTCCACTATTCTCTTCGTTGTAAAATCTCCATGTTTTTGTGGTTTTATTGAGAAAATATGGTCCATAGTCGAAAAGTTCACATTTTGAGCATTCGGCTGCCAGTTTCTCATAACGTTGACGTGCCATGTTTCCACGGTCCGCGGTTAGACATTTCTGAAATTATTCATAGACGTTCCAAATTTTTTTAAGTCTAAAAAAAATCTGACACCAGTCTAAAAAATGTTTTTCGGGGAAATCTGAAAAACCGTAAAACTAATGAAATTAATCAAAAAGTTTAGTTCCCTTTGAGAAATAGTTCTAAAAGTGACCAAATTGACTGTTGTTTATGATTTATACGGTATTGGCTTGGAATTTTTTCAATTTTTTTTTGTATTGTGGTGAATTAGCTGTGTTTTTTTTAATAGAATGGATCAAAGTTTACTCTAGAAAACCATTACCCTCATTCTTAAAAAAATTTTTCAGTCCAAAGATTTGACCCCTTTCCGAAACCGGATCAGGCCGGGCCGGTAGGAGTTCGTCCATTTGGCCCGGCCTCAGGTCAAAGCTAAAAATCAAGTAGTCCTCTACAGAAAAATTTTTTCGAGAAAGTCGAAAAAAAGAAACGGAAAGCGGATTAACCGCTTTCCGATTTCAAACAAGCTCTGGCTTCGACATGGTGCATCTCCATTTAGCATTTTTTTAAATCCCACTTTTTCGATTAACAATTCCAGAACTTACATCGAATTGTACCAAATGATCATTTTCTTTCACATGTTTTGGCATTGAACCTCCACACGCATTGTATCGTCCAACTTTCCTAGCAATTTGATGCATCATAAAGATCTTATACTTTACAGATTTCACAAGAATGTCCAATTGTTTTTTCATACTTCTATAGGTCGGATCATCATCAAGACTGGTGACGTTGGGAGGCATTGGGCCGCCAAGGTCCACAAATCTGAGAAAAAATCATTAAAAAGTGGTAAAAATTGGTTTGGAGACACACCTGGAGACAAGGAACAGATAATCAGGTTGTTCTTTTTCGACTCTTTTTGAGAAATAGTCGGTTCCAAGATAGCATTTTGGGTACAGAGGTTCACAAGCTGCAAGAAAAAATCAAATTTGCATCAGGTGATATTCCGTAAGATTGGCCTTGCGAATGAATGAGCGATCGCGCCCTTCTGGACACAGTACTTGAATTTTACAGCTAATGAAATTTTTCCAAAAATTTTCCGGTTTTTGCACCGAAAGTTTTAAAGTATATTTCACGGTCAAAACGATCAAAAACAGGGGCTAAAACTGTTATTTTCAGTCGAAAAATCATTTTTTTTCTTGAGATGAGTATACTTGTCAAAGCCTCCTAAATCGATGTTGCAGGCTCGCTCGGAAAATTTTGGGAAAATTGAAAAAATCGATTTTTTCCGACTTTTTTTCCCGTAAAACCAAATAATTTGTGTTTTTTTAATGAAAATCGGAGATTTCTCCGGAAAAAATCTTTCGCTGAAACTAGGGTTTCATTCGAGAGGCGATTCGCCCGCGGCAGCCCCCGTTTTTAGCTGAAAATGAAGAGAATGAAAAATTAAAAAAACTCGACCGAGTCCCGTGGGGCGCGGTTGCTCATTAGTTTGCAAAGCTAACTAGAACCTACATGCCACGGATTGCTGTATGATACTATGAGCCTGATGAGCACATTCCTGATAGAAAAGTTGAGCATGGTTGGCCGCATAACTGTTCCCAATCAGCATCAATTTGTATTTTCCGTTTACGGTGTCCAAGCCCTGAAAATACCGTGAAATGCAAAAAAAAAATTCCGAGAAAAGTTTTCAATAGATTATGAGAAATTGGTCTGGAAAATCCGCTAAACAATGCTAGCGTAATTTTGGAGCATCGTTGCTCGTTATTTTTTTAAAACTCCTTTTGCTGAAAATTTAAAGGATTTCTTGCGAAAAATTCATCGGAACGTTTCCCAAAAAGTTTTTACAGTATTCTACCGTAAATTTCTAGTAAATTTCTACAAATTGCTACAGCAAAAACCTACAGTATGCTTACAGACTCCCATTATTCCATAACTGTCTTCGTATTCGCAAGAGGGAGCATACAGATCACGTAAATCATGAATTGACCATTGCAAATTTAATTTTTCCGCTTTTTCTAAAAAAAAATTTGGAATTTTGAGAAACAACACTGCCAATTTGTTACCGTAAGACACGATTTCACCTTCTGTTAATCCATCTAATCTGGTGGAAAACGGGGGAGGTGAAATCCAATCTTTGATTTCGTCTTGGAACAACAATCCACAATTGAGTAAAACTAAAGCCAAGCTCAGGAAGAAGATGAACACATCTGATTTTGTCAGGTACCATCTGTAAAAGTTTAGAATAAAACTAACTACAGTATTAGCCTTCCGAATCTAGGAGCAACCGCGCCCACTCGACGTTTTTTTCCACTTTCAGCGAGTGAGCTTTTCCGGCGAGTTTTTTCTGTTTTTGCACAAAATGGCTTATTCTAAAGTATTTTTTCAACAAGAATCGAAAAAAAGTGCATTTTCGAGTGGAAAATTTTTTTCTGATTTTCCAGGTTTTCAACCAGATTTAGGTCGAAGAAAAGGCTGAAACTTTTATATACAGTCGAAAAATCCGCTTTTCAGATGATTATAATCAAAAAAAAATGGTACTGTTCTAAAATCACGGTCCCATCCAAGAAATCACAGTCCCAGAAAAAAATCATGGTCCCAAAAAGAAAATCACGGTCCCAATTTTAAAATAACGGTCCCGGATTTAAAATCACGGTCCCAATTTTGAAATGACGGTCCCAAAAAAAAAATCACTGAGACTTCACTGAATCACTGAGAATAAAATCACTGAGTGGAAAGTATTTTTTCGGACCGTGATTCTATTTTTGGGACCGTCATTTTAAAATTGGGACCGTGATTTTAAATCTGGGACCGTGATTTTAAATCCGGGACCGTGAATTTAATATTGGGACCGTGATTTTATTTTTGGGACCGTGATTTTTTTCTGGGACCGTGATTATTCGTATGGGACCGTGATTTTAGAAAAGTACCAAAAAAATGACGTTCTTAGCCGTTTTTCTGTGTAAATCGAAAACATCTGAAAAAATGCATTCGCTGAAAATGCAGAAAAAAGTTTGAAAAAGTTATCTAATAGTGAGTCGTACGAAAATCAGAATTGTTCAAACTTCGTTTTGGAAAATCAGAAAATCGAAATTTTCCGACATTTTTCTCGTGAAATTGGATATCCGTTAATTTTTTTGAGCAAAAGGATTCTGAAATTTCGGAACAAATTAGAAAATTAAGGAAATTCATAAAAAACTAGAGTTGTTTTCTAGGATTTTTGCAATTATTGTTCCTGAAAAGTATCAAAGTTTTTTAAAATTCGTTAAATTCGACAAAGCTCAAAATCTAGTTTTTTTTTCTATTCTGATTCTCCGAACTAGAAAAAATCTTCCGTCGAAAATTATCCGACGGGAGAATTTTTTGGAAACTTTTCTCGGGAAACCGGCATATCCAAAATGTAGCAAATGTTCATTTCCGATTTTCCAAACTAAAAAAATCGGAAAGTTTTCCGAAGGACGATTTTTTTGTGGAAAATCAGAAAATCGGTAAATTATCCCAAAATTTTTCTAAAAGTGAATAGGATTGTCCGTTTTCCGATTTTGAGCAAAGCTGGTCCAGTGGGGCGCGGCTGCTCATATTTTCAGAAGCCTAGTAGACAAATCAAACAAGGCAAACTAACTTCTCGAATATTTCATAACAAAAAATGGCCAATAAAACCGACAATCCCAACGCCATAAAAAGTTCTGAATTCCAAGTTTCTTTCTTGCTCAATGCCAATTTCCAATATGAATAAATAGGCCAATGAATCAGATAAAGACTATATGAAATATCTCCAAAATATGTCAAAATTCTTGATTCCGATATAAAATTTTTCGGCTCTGGATCAGAATCATATGATGGTAGAACCATTGTAATTCCGGTAAGAATTGTGATAAACGGCCGGAAAATCGACTCCGGTAGTGTATCTGATGGGTAGAGTCCGGCAATGATTAGAAAAATCGGGAAATAGTACATCCATTTTTTCTGCGCTTTTTGTTTTGGCTCTTCTTCACATAATAATTGGTAGTTTTCCACGTTATTGGGGGAAGCAAAATCCATCAGGAGATAAGCTATTACTCCTGAAAAAAAAACGACATATGAAACGTCAGATAAGTTTAGGACACCCTTAATTTTAAGCTTTCAGGCAAAACTAAAAAAGATATTGAAAATCTGTAAATCCCATGCAATTTCAAGTACAAAATAACTACCCGGGGCGCAGTTTTTTCATGTTCCGATCCTATTTCGTACTTCAGAAGCACTAAACGTTCATTTTTTTCAGCCGCGCAATGATTTTTCCATGACTTTTTCGAATGTTTTTACACTTAAAAATGGATTATCCTTACTTTTTTAAATGCGTCATTAGAATTCCGAGCCATACCTGACAAAAATCTCCAAAAATCAAAATCTCATCTCTCGCCTAATTTACGATTTTTGAAGTCTTTGAATCTGAATGTTTGATGGTTGATATATTTTTCAACTCTCTTTTTTTCGATTGTGAATTTTCAGTAAAATTTGTATGATTTCAAGTATCAGAAGCTGATTTTCATTTCAAAATCAATCAATTGATCTCTATTATAACGGCCCCTTGGAACAAAGCGGCCGGCCATAGCAGGTTTTACGGTAAGTGAAATCGAAACTTTGACAAGGGTAGATGTTTGTCCGATATGGTCGGAATCTTGATGAAGCATCCGGAAAAAGTGAAAAAAAAAAGATTTCGAAGTATTGAAACTTTGCAAAAATCATGGATCATGTTTAGAGCGTCCTAAACTTATTGGCCGGGAAAAAAATGCGACATTTTGGTACTGTGGGTGCATCGAAAGTGGTAGGATACCAAAAATTTGCGCACTGGGGTTATTTTGCATTTAGAATTAAATGGCATTTACAGTTCCTTCATAAATTTCTATAATTTGGCTGAACACCAAAAACCGAGCGGGGTCCTAAACCTATTGGACGCAGTATAGCACAAAAATGCAGCAAACTGACCAACTGAAAATTGCCAACTCCGGGCGAAGACACTATAAAACTCCATCTCCACGTTGCAGAACAATTTCGAGAAAAGCAACGAGAGGAAACCTGAAAAAGTTTCAAACAACAAAAATTTAACATAATTTCGTGTAAACCGTACCCAAAACCATATGATAGAGTATCTCCATGTCTTGAGATTTGGATAATTTGGCTCCAATTAGGTAGACAAATGGAATCAACGCATAAAATTGAACTTCGACGGAAAGGGACCAGGTGTGCGTGAAAATATCAGTGGATCTGGCTAACTAAAAAGGATTCTTGAAGTTTTATTTTTCAATATTTTTGAATCAGTGTGCCTTACCGGTAAATTTCTGTTTAATTTACCGGAAGTTTTATCAGAGAAAGTTTCGAAAAATTTTCCGTTAATTTTCGATTCATTTTTGGTAAATTTTTCGATAATTTTTCGGTAAATTTTCCCATATTTTTTCGGTATGTTTCCCGATAATTTATCGAAAAGTAATTGAAAAATTTACCGGTAAATTTTCCCATAATTTTTCAAGAAATTCCCGGTTTATTTCAAGATAATTTTCTGGTTAATTTTACAATAGAATTCCGGCAAGTTTTTCGATTAGATCCCGGTGAATTTCCCAATTATTTCCCGGTAAATTTTTCAATATTTTGTCGAAACACCGGGTAAGGCATTCTCCGGTAAGGCGCACTGTTTTGAACTTACCATAGAAAAATAGGTACCATATTGTAGCCCGTTTTGATTTGTTTGGAAAATCATTGCTCTTCCTCCCGATATCACACTTGTATCCCATGCCTTGTATGGAAATTTGCAGAACATTGCTACAAGTGATGCGAAAATCAATAAGTAGTACAATGGAATGATTCGTTTCAGTCTCCGGACATAAAAGTTTATGATCCATTTGAAAATTGATGAGAACTGTGGACTTTGATAAGATTTCCGGAGTAACATGCACATCATGAAGCCAGATAAAACGAAGAATCTGGAATAAAAACAGGGGTAAAATGAATTAGTGATTTTTTGGTTTTGTTATTGACACTGTTCTAAAAACACGGTCCCTTCCAGAAAAAAACATGGTCTTGAAAAAAATTGATCGTCACAGTTTTGGAATAGCGGTCTTAATTTCAAAATAACCGCCTTTATTATAAATTCATAATCCCAATCTTAAAATACCGGGTACAAATATAAATACGGTCCTAATTTTGAAATAACGGTTCCAGTTTCAAACAATAGCCCCTATTTCAAAATCACAGTCCCGATTTGAAAAAAACAATACTAATTTTGAAAACGGTCCCAATTTCAAAATAACGACCCCTGTTTTGGAACAGCGGTCCAGATGGTAAAATTACGGTTCCAGTTTCAGATAGCGGTCCTAATTTTGAACTTGCGGTCCTTATATTTAAATAACGGTCACATATTTGAAAAGCGGTCCTAACTTGAAAAAAAAACGGAAAATATGAAAATAGGTCAAAAATGAACTATACGCCACAGAATAGTAGTTATTTCCAAAAGCATAAGGACACTGATAGTGAGAGAAATTTCAATTATTTTTTTATTCTGATATTTTTTCAGTTGGAACCGTGTTTTCAAAACAGTGCCTCACAACTTAGACAACTTAGCTAGTAACTTACTGATCAACGCCAATATATCCATTCGGAAACAATTTTGGAAAGAAATGAAATCCCAACACAGAAATTATAGCAATACCACGAATCCCCTGCAAATCCTGTCGTTTTTGCTTCTTGGGAACCCCATTGCTTGCTTCGTTCTTCTCCATGATTCGGAAGAATTTTCAACCTCCCATTTTCTCTTTTATATGCGCAAAGTTTCACCGATCTATCGGGCTGCACTTTCGGAACTAAATTTTTGATACAGAACGTTTTTCCGTCGGAGATAAACATCTAACGCAGCGAAACACGGGAACGAATTTTCAACGCTCGGAGATAAAAACCTGAGACATCCTGAGAGAAATTTTTGGAATTAGATCGCATCTTGATTTTTGGATTCTTCGGGATGGCCAGATTTGAAAGTGGTGGCATGAAGCTACGTTTAGCTCTCTAAAATATATAGGGACGGCTTTTTAACGAAGGAGTGGAATTACTTTTTTTTTTCAACTCCGCGTTCTGGTTGAATATTTCCAACGGAATCAGATTTTTATTGTCTGAATTATTGTCTGTTTGCGTCGCCTGGCATAGAATTACTTTCGGTGGCCGAGTCCACTCGGACTACACGGGGAGGTGGAAGAGAAACCTCGAGGACAACCTCCGATTTTTACCCTTTTTTCTTTTTTTTGCAGCTTTTTGACGGTTTTTTCTATTTTTATCACTGTCTTTTCTATTTTAACCTAAAAAACTGTTCAGAAAGGTTGAAAAACGGCAAAAAAAATATAGAAAGAAAAAGGAAGAGTCGGCGGTTGTTCTCGAAAACTACACGGTTTCTCTTCCACCTGTCCGTGTAGTCCGAGTGGACTCGGCCACCGAAAGTAATTCTATGCCAGGCGACGCAATTTTATGGTTTTTGAAGTATTTTCCGTGATTTCAGACAATAAAAATCTGTTTCGAATAATCTACCAGAATTCAGAATAAAAAATTTGATTTCACTATTGTTTGAGACCACAGAGTTGAAAATTTTTTTTTAAATATCGAAAAAAATTTCAAAAAATTAATTGTGTTTTTAGTATTTGTAACTGGCAAAAAATTGCTCAGTTTATGCTCACACAAAATGTCTGAATTATTGTTTTTAATGATGACGTCACAGTTACTTAGGGATATGATTTTTTTTTGGAAATACTTAACCTAGATAGTGCTCCCGATAATAATTCGGATTGGAACTCCTTTTCTTGAAAATCATTTTTTTAGTACAGTTCATTTTTTCGTCGGAAAAAACTACCATAGCTAACACGGGAGCGATTTTTCGACATTCGGAGATAAAGATTTGAGACGGTAGAAATTGTGAAATCTAGATCGCATCTCGATTTCTGGATCCTTTGGGATGACTAGATTTGAAAGATGGGTCAAGACTTTATGAAGGGGAAGTACCGTAAAAACTGTATTAGTACTGTCCCTTTAATAGAAGTGTGCCTCTAATAGTGGTGCCCTCTAGAAGAGCAGTTTGAAAAGTAGTGGTGCATGCACTACTAATTCAGTTTTTACGGTATCTCGTTTGCTGCTGATTGTTCTTCCGGGGTTCCACACCTGTAGGTAAACTGTTTTCATAAAACATACCACCAAGTCCCATGTTAAGGCGTCATTCTAATATAGGGGCCGTTCTAATAGAGGGACCGCCAAATTTCTCACTATTTCTGTTAAGGGGCCACTCTATTACAGGTTTCACGATATTTTACCTATACTCACATTATATTCATATTACTCATCTTAACTCATTTTACTCATCACCCAAAAAATTAATTGGCACCGGAACAAATTCCGTATTTTGTACTCTCTGGGCCTCCTCTCCATTTCAAGCCTAGCTGGATCGAAGTGAGAAAAGATTGCAGTCGGAGATGAAAACAAATGAAAATCGAACAATGGAAATTTGTCGGCATTGTCTATTTCGTCTGGCCATCAGATTTTTCTGATTGTTGGTCACTTCTTATTACTCGATGTTATTTCTCTCATGGCGGGTTTTATGAAGGACATTGTCCTTTACGAAATCCATAAGAGATATAAAGTTGCTCAGTTGAAAAATTTTGAGATATAGATAGAAGAACAAAAATGACTATTCCCTCCATAGTGATAGCTATAGAAATAGGATCGATTCCAATCTTCTGTTGGAATGTCACAAGCAACAGTACCTACCTATAGCAGCATTAAAACCTTCCAGAACAATCTTGGAGGAGTGAAAAATTTTGGTCGTGAACACCATCTCAAATTGTCCACCTTTTTCCTACCTCAAAACTGACCTCATATGACGAAAGTCATGAAATATCTTTTGACTAACTTATAGTGGATTGTTCTTATTTGACTTTTAAACTCTCCAAATAGTGGCTTTTCTTCATTTGATTTTTCTCGAAATATGATCTACGTCTAAAGCAACAAGGGATCCAAACTCACCCTACAGTCGGAAAATAGACCACTTTCTGTTTCCAATTCTAGACACTCGAGTTTTGAAAGAGGGAACCCCTAATTTTGGATATCAAATAGCAGTCTTACTAGTTCAAAAACAAACAATAAATCAGAACCTGGGAATGTTTCTTGTTTGAATAAAATCAAAACCAAAAGTTCACAAAAACTTTCCGACCACCCTAATAAAAAAAAGATGAACAGACTAGTGAGACTAGTGCACAAATCCTAAAAATCACCGAAAGAAATTCTGATGTGGTTTCTTTTAATAAATGTGTTCTAATATCTTCTATTAACTAGAAAATCACAAAAACAGGAAATTCTATGATTGATTTTTAAAGATACGCGCATTTCAATTTTTCAAAGGCCTCTACGACAAAACTGAAAATCCTAAAAATGAGAAAATGAAATTCTGATGTGGTTTCTTTTAATAAATGTGTTCTAATATCTTCTATTAACTAGAAAATCACAAAAACAGGAAATTCTATGATTGATTTTTAAAGATACGCGCATTTCAATACTTCAAGGGCCTCTACGACAAAACTGAAAATCCTAAAAATGAGAAAATGAAATTCTGATGTGGTTTCTTTTAATAAATGTGTTCTAATACCTTCTATTAAATAGAAAATCACAAAAACAGGAAATTCTATGATTGATTTTTAAAGATACGCGCATTTCAATACTTCAAGGGCCTCTACGACAAAACTGAAAATCCTAAAAATGAGAAAATGAAATTCTGATGTGGTTTCTTTTAATAAATGTGTTCTAATACCTTCTATTAAATAGAAAATCACAAAAACAGGAAATTCTATGATTGATTTTTAAAGATACGCGCATTTCAATACTTCAAGGGCCTCTACGACAAAACTGAAAATCGCACTAGTTTTATGAGAGATTCGGGAAAAAAACGAATTTTTTCCGTTTGTTGGGAATCACAGTTTGAAAAAAAAAACCTTCGATTATGTACATAATCAGCACGTAATAACAAAGGAGGCAATTCAATCAAAGGGGTGAATGTATTTTTCGGAGGCCCGCCGTGGGAGGAATTGTTTTAAAGAGGCGATACTGGAAAAAAATCAATAATAATACAGGTTCTACGGTATTCATTAGATCAAAACCTGTTAGAAACTGAGTGAATTGAAAAAAATTGAGAATTCTTCTTTCGGCCGCGCCTTACCGCCTGGACTTTCTCGAAATTTTTTTGTTAATTTTCAACGTAAAATGAAAAACCAAAAATGTTTGATCCATCGAGGAATCGGACTCGAATGCTGAATTCACCAGAATTTTTTTTGCGCAACCACACTACGCGGCCAGTGGTGTGCTATTGAACCGATAGCGGCAACAAACTCCCTATGATTAGTAAATCTAGCGGCCGACAGTTGATGGGGTGGGGCTAATGCGTGGATAACACAGAGTTTCTCAGAGCTCCAATCGGAAATTGAAAAAGCGGCCTTCATCGCAATAAAATTCTGTATCGAACTGTCAAGGTCCCATGAAAATCCGACTTTTAGGAACGGCTCCAGGGTCGGCGACTCACAAGCATACTGACAAACAGACGGAAAAAACTTTATTTGAATATCAAAATACTTAAATGAGATCATAAAACTTTATAGTTTTCTACAAACATCTCTAATCACAGGTCTTATTCGTTCTAATCCATGAAATGTGAAATGAATCATTTCATTGAAATATGCAAGTCCACTATTTGCTTCGTCGTAAAATCTCCATGTGTGAGTGGTTTGGTTGAAAAAGTAGGGTTTGTAGTCGAAAAGTTCACATTTTGAACATTCGGATGCCAGTTTCTCATAACGAAGGCGTGCCATGTAGCCACTATTTGCAGTTAGGCATTTCTGAAATTTGATATAGTCGTGGTTTTTCAATCAATAATATTAATCAATTGCAAAAACCTGAGTTTAAAAGCGCAGACTGTCCTTAGGTCCCCCCACGCTTACAGTTCTTTTGAACGGAAAGTTACTGTAGCCGTGGCAAGACCTGTTAGACATTCATCTTTGCGTCTTTAAACAGCCAGGCTTTTGCAAATAATTCAACAACTACAAAACTAACATCATACTGCGCCAAATCCTTTTTTTCCAACACATGTTTTGCCATTGAGCTTCCACACGCTTCCAAATGATATCCTTTCTTGGCTTTGGCTATTGGATGCATCATAAAGACCTTATATTTCACAGATTTCACAAGAGTGTCCAATTGGTTTTTCATCTTTCTGTAGATTGGATCATCATCAAGAGTGGTTATGTTGGGAGACATTGGCTCACCCATTGGACCGAATCTGAAAGAAAATCATGAAGTTGCACTAGGGTTGGTCGTTTTCATAAAGTTTGGGAGTTTGACGATCCGAAAATTTTTCCGAAAAAAATCTCGTTAAATTTCGGGAAATTGGAGAAAAAAATTGTTTCCATCAACTTTGCCCCCTGTCAAATATTCAGGACGTCAAAAACAGATTTCAGGAGTTGGAAATTCTAATTTTGCATTTTCTGGCAAATAAAGTCGAATATTTTTCCAAAGGTCAGAAATTTTTTTTTCAGGAAACTCAGCCGGAAAATTGGCCGGTCCGAATTTTTTCGGTCGGTTTTCGGAAATTTTCAAATAAAAAAATTTTTCGTTTTGCCGATTTTTTTCCGGTTTTCACTCCGATTTTTTGCCCAGAGCCATGCTTTGCAGGGGTTAAAACTTCCTGAAATTTTTTCCTTTTTTTTCAGTACTGTTGAAAAAATAAAGTTTGGGCAAGGAATTTTCAACTTGGCACCGAGCCAACGACCGCCCCCTGAAAACGCAACTGCGGCGCACAACTTTTGCAAGTTTCCCGCACGCAGTTTTGTTTCTAGATTTTCGCTATTTTTGATGAAAATAAGTACAAATATCCAATTTCTTTTAGTCATTTCACGTTGTGTATAGGTGTAGGATTCATCTGTGTTAGCAAAAAAGCTGAAATCTGTACTCTTTTCATAGAAAACAGCAAAAATCTAGAAACAAAACTGCGGGATAGTTGCTAAAATTGCGCGCCGCAGTTGCGTTTTCCGGGGGCGGTCGTTGGCCCGGTGCCAAGTTGAAAATTCCTTACCCAAACTTCATTTTTTTGACAGTATTGGAAATACCTCTTTTTGAATAACAAAAAACGTGAAAAAATGACAAAAAAATGTCAGAGTTTTTCGGAAAACTTCCCAAAATTTCCCGGCCAGTTTTTGGAAAACTACCGAAAAACATTACGTATTGCCGATTTTTCCCTGTTTCTTTTTCCAATTTTTTTCCCAAAGCCGAGTTAATCCAACACACCTAGAAACAATGAACAGATAATCGGGTTGTTCTTTCTGGACTCTTTTTGTAAAATAGCCTTTGCCAAGATAGCATCGATTCCACAGAGGTTCACAAGCTGCAAAAAACAAATCAACGGACTATCTTATAATACGCTAGAACCTACATGCCACTGATTGTTGTATGATACTATTAGCCTGATGAGCACATTCCTGATAGAAAAGTTGGGCGTGGTTAGCCGCATAACTGTTCCCAATCAGCATCAATTTGTATTTGCCGTTTATGGTGTCCAAGCCCTGAAAATACAGTGAATGTAACAAAAAAATTTTCAGAAAATTTTTTGAAAAATCGGCTGAACAATACCCTGAAAATACAGTGAATTTAACAAAAAAAAAAGGTTTAAGAAAATTTTCTTATAATTTTACGGGTTATCAGAAAATTTTTCAAAAAAACCGCTAAACAATGCGCACCAGCGTAATTTCGGAGCATCGTTGCTCGATGGTTTTTTTGTACTCCGCGCCGAAAATTACTGGGAAAGCTTGAACGTTTTGATGAAAAATTGAGAAGTTTTACACTATTTTACAGTAAATTCTTAGTAAATTCCGACAAATTGCTACAGTAAAAACCTACAGTATGTTTACAGACTCCCATTATTCCATAACTGTCTTCATATTGGCAGGAGGGAGCTTTCAGGTCGCGTAAGTCATGAATTGACCATTCCAAGTTCAATTTCTCTGCTTTCTCTGGAAAAAATGGGAACATGTTGTGAAAATTTCATGAGTTCTATAATCTATAATACTCTATAATACAACAACACCTCTAATAGAGGAGCCCTGCAACCTGTGCAATTTCAACGAAAAAACAGAACAATAGAAGAGCATGCTCTCCTGATACAGTTTTTTCTATAGTTGAAAAAAAATGAAAATTTTTACCATAAGACACGATTTCGCCCTCTTGTAACCCATCTAATCTGGTGGAAAACGGGGGCGGCGCTATCCAATTTTTGAGTTCGTCTTGGAACAACAATCCATAATTGAGTAGAACTAAAGCCAAGCTAAGGAAGAAGATGAACGCATCGGATTTTGTCAGGTACCATCTGTAAAAGCCGAAATATGAATATAGTAATAACCTTGCTAATTATGTGCTACCCCACATTAGAACTATCAGCACCCGCCGGCGCGGAAACTTTCACCAGAAAGTCAGTATTTTTTTTCATGTGAAAATAAAAAATGTGGTAAGATTTTTCTAAAAGTTTTGGTAAAACTTTGGAAAATTTTTCAAAATTTTTCTTGGAAAAAATATTTTTTTTTCACATTTTAGGAAAAAATTTTCACTGAGACCCTAGGCACTTTTTCGTCACTCGATAGAAATTTTATTTTTCTTGCAATTTTTAGATATAAGAAAAAAGATCAATCTCCTGATGGAAACTACAGCGCCAGCGGTTCTAAAACGGGCAGTTCTAATTTGGGTCAGACTTAATGCGAAATAACACCGCAAGAACGAGGAGCAACCGCGCCCCACTGAACTTAGTACTTGATTTTTTCAAAATTCAACGAATGATTTTTTTTCGGTGACCTATAAGGTTTTCGCACTGAAGTCGCCCATTTTTAAGTATTTTTTCACTCAAAATCAAAAACAAAATTTGAGTGGAAAATTATTATATTTTTCAAGGTTTTGAACCAGATTCAGGCCAAAAATAGAGCTGAAACTGTCACTTTCCTGAATTTCGAAAGGGCATTTTTTTCTGTGAAACTGCAAAAAAGTTCTGAATCTGAATTTCTGAAAACGAAAAACACCTCTTTTCAACTTTCAAATCCACTGAGTTCAATGGGGCGCGTTTGCTCTTCATACTGCAAGGCTAAGGCAAACTAACTTCTCAAACATTTCATAACACAAAATTGCCAATAAAATCGATAATCCCAGAGCCATAAACAGTTCTGAATTCCACGTTTCTTTTTTGCTCAATTCCAATTTCCAATATGAACAAACAGACCAATGGATTAGATAAAGACTATATGAAATGTCTCCAAAATATGTCAAAATTCTCGATTCCGATATCAAATTTTTCGGCTCTGGATCAGTATCAAATGATGGTAACATCATTGTAATCCCGGTTAGAATTGTGATAAACGGCCGAAAAATTGCCTCCGGCAGATGATCGGATGGGTAGAGTCCGGCAATGATCAGAAAAATCGGGAAAAAGTATATCCATTTTTTCTGCGCTTTCGGTTCTGGCTCTTCTTCACATAATAATTGGTAGTCTCCTGCGTTATTGGACGAATAGAATTCCATAATGAGATAAGCTAATACTCCTGAAAAAAACACGACGTGGCACAAAAAATGTAATGAACTGACCAACTGAAAATTGCCAAGTTCGGGCGAAAACACTATAAAATACCATGTCCTTGGAGCAGAAAAATTTTGAGTAACACAATGAAATTAAACCTGAAAAAAGTCAAAGAACAATATAATTATTATGAGTTTGCGGTGTAGAATTGCGATCGGATCAGAACGAGGGTATGCCGAATCAGAACTATCCCGCTTCAGAACTGTCCCTTAGTAGAACTGTCCTGTATCAGAACTGCCCCTAATTGAAACTGTATCCCGCATCAGCACTATAATTTCACGTGAAGTAGTTTTAAGGAACAGTTCTGATGCGGGTATGGTTCTGACAGAGCAGTTCTGATAAGAGACTGTTCTGATGGAAGACTCGGTTTTGGAACGGCATATCCCCATCAAAGAACTACGCCGAATCAGAACTCTGAACGGCGGCCGGTGAGTTTTCGATTTTCAGGTCGGTCATTTTTCTAATGTTTTATGTTTTGATAAAAAACAGCTCGACTGAAAACATTTTCTATTGAGTGGTATAAATTGTACCTTGGGTTTCTACAAAACATTTTTGTCAAAAAAACCAAAAAAAATTTAATTTTTCCTCGTTTTCGCAAAGTGTTTCACAGTAATCCTGGGCAAAATTTATACCATTCGATAGAGAATTTTTTCCTCTACAAGTTTTTTTTTTGGAAACATGACCTTTCGGAAAAATGATCGATCCAGAGCAGAGTGCCTTACCGGTAAAATTACGTTGAGTTTTCCGAAAATTTTCCAAAAAATTTACCGGAAATTTTTCATTTTTTTTAGGAGCTGTTTGGCGCGAAATTTAAAAAAACAACAAGCAACGATGCTCCAAAATTACGGCAAGGCTCATTGTTTAGCAGCTTTCAAAACCGGAAATTTATCGGAAAAATGCAAAACTTTTATCAGAAAATTTAATTTTTTTTGTGGTGATTTTTTTCTGGTAATCGACGAAGCCCTAACTGTACGTACCAACAACCACATGGTAGAGCAACTCCATCTTCTCATGTGCTTTAAATAATGTGGCTCCAATCAGGTAGACAAATGGTATCAGAGCATAAAATTGAACTTCGACGGAAAGAGACCAGGTATGGGTGAAAATATCAGATGATTTAGCCAACTAGAAAAGGATTATTGACCTCTTCATCCATATTTTTCAGTACTTACCATAGAAAAGTAGTTCGCATATTGTGGTCCATTCTGATTTGTTTGAAAAATCATTGCTTTCCTTCCCGAATACATACTTGTATCCCATACTTTATATGGAAATATGGAAAACATTGCCAGAAGAGATACAAAAATCATCAGGAAATACAAGGGAACTATTCGTTTCAGTCTCCGGATATAAAAGTTGAAAATCCATTGAAAAGTTGATGAAAACTGTGGACTCTGATAAGATTTTTGGAGTAACATACACATCATGAAGCCAGATAAAACAAAAAATCTGAAAAAAACAAGCTTTGATTTTGTATTTCTTGGGTTTACTTTTTTGCAAGTGTCCCCTCATTATTCCGACGGGATCGAGGGAAACATTTTGACCCCCCCCCCCCCCTTGACTACTTTCCAGTCACACTGGACTTTTAGGTCTGAAGTGGCATATTTGTAACATCCTAACAACCAAGACATGCCGCTGGTCGCATTTGACTCCGCCCCCCCCCCCCCCCCCCCCTGCCTACTGTTATCCCGTAGAGAAAGCAAGTTTCTGTGAGACGTAACGATGAAATTCAAACGGGAAAAAACACCGTTTTGAGTATTTTTCAATACATTTTTTCAGAGAAAAAGGGTGAAGGCACGTGAAAATATACAAAGAATACCACAAAAATCGCAAGAAA
This sequence comes from Caenorhabditis doughertyi, assembly GCA_963572265.1. Taxonomy (NCBI): domain Eukaryota; kingdom Metazoa; phylum Nematoda; class Chromadorea; order Rhabditida; family Rhabditidae; genus Caenorhabditis; species Caenorhabditis doughertyi. The sequence continues at coordinate 20,468,933 of OY751557.1, read as the reverse complement.
TCTATTGAAAGAAAAATGTTGACCCCATACCTGAGGTTTTTTTTTCACTTTTTCTAGTTTCTTTATAATTTTTCAATTATCCCACTTTTTGAAAAAATGTTTTTGAAAATACTCAAAATAGTATTCTTATTCGATTCACGTTCAGTTTTCATTGTTACGTCTTACAAAAAAACCAAATTATCTCTACAGGATTACTGTAGGGGGGGGGGGGGGGGGGGGGGCGGAGCCAGATATTCATAGGTGCCAAGAGAGGGAGGCTAAGTGAAAAAAAAGAGTAAAAAACTTTCATGCCTCTAACTTTTTGAAAAGCTTTGAAATTGAACGAGATACAATCAGAACACAAGAAAAACGATGCGAACTTTGCCGTTTTTCCGTGCAAAATCGTCAAAAATCTCTCCAAACGTGGTACTTGCTTTCGGTATTATTCGTTTTTAATGTAGTGTCACCCAGTACGACACTCCTCCGGGGACCCATATTGAATAAACTTACTTCCTACTGTAATTTATTTTTTCAATTCGAAGCCGCGAAACTATTTTTAGGCAGTTTTCGTGCGCAAACTATATATTTTCATTCCAAAAATCGAGTTTTGTTTTTCTCGATTTTTGGATTTTTGGAATGAAAATATATAGTTTGCGCACGAAAACTGCCTAAAAATAGTTTCGCGGCTTCCAATTAAAAAATAAATTACAGTAGGAAGTAAACTTATTCAATATGGGTCCCCGGCGGAGTGTCGTACTGGGTGACACAACATTAAAAACGAATAATGGTTGAAATATTTCCCATAAACAGTTTCTCGAAACTTTTTCAAAAAACCGTTCAGGAGAGTTTGAAACGTATTTTATTTCTAAGCTTACAGTCATCTTGAACAAAAAAATGTTTCTAACTTTTTGCACAGTACTGTAAGAAACAGAGTTGAGAACCGTCATGACCGGCCCCTCGCTCTCCGACAAGTGGTCCAGGTGGCCAAACCGGGCCAGGCCCGGACTCCCTTAACCCTGGTAGAAAACAACTTGCTAGTAACTTACTGATCAACGCCAATATATCCATTTGGAAACAATTTTGGGAAGAAATGAAATCCCAACACAGAAATTATAGCAATACCACGAATGCCTTGCAAATCCTGTCGTTTTTGCTTTTTGGGAACCCCATTGCTTGCTTCGTTCTTCTCCATGATTTGGAAGAATTTTCAACACCCATTTTCTCTTTTATACGCGCAAAAGTCCACCGATCTCTTGGCTGGACTTTTGGAATTGAAGTTTTGGGTACAGAAAGGGGATAAAAATCTAACGATACAAAACACGGGAACGAATTTTCACTATTCGGAGATAAAAACCTGAGTGCAGAAAATTTTTTGTATTTCGATTAGATCTCTAGTTTGGATGCTTCAGAAAATGAAAAAAATTTAAAAGATCTGTTCAAATTTTTTTTTGAAACGGCACTGTTCTGAAATCACGATCCCATGCAAAAATCCAGGGTCCCAAAAATAGAATTAATGAAAAAAAAACGAAACCGTGATGCCCAAAATAAAATCACAGTTCAAAAAAAAAACTTTTTCATAATAAGTTTTAATATCAAATTTTTCAAGCCTTTATGGGGTTAGTTTGCAAGCTAATTTTTCCGACCATGATTTTATTTTTGGGATTGCGATTTGAATTTTGGGGTCTACCTGTAGACGTCACCTTTCTGGACTGTAAAATAGATTTCATTATTTTTTTCAGTTTGATGACGTTATGAAGATTTGGAGACGTTTTTTGGAAATATTTTACTTATAGGTGTATACCAAGTGCAAGAAGTCACGTTCTTTGAGATAGTTCATTTGAAATCACCTACCCTCCATTTTGAGTGTAGCTTGATCGAAGACAATTTCTGTCGGAGATGAGAATCAAGCAATGAAAGACTCAGCGTGTCAGCGTCGTCTTCTCTGGCTGGACACAAAATTTCTGGTCATTGGCATTTTGGAAGGTTATGTTCAGGACTTCATAACTTGAATTTTTGAAAAAAAAACACCTAAAAATGTTGAAAGATTCTTTGTGAACATTAGACTTCGTCCAGACTTGTCAAAGTCCGGGCCGATGAAAATTTCTCCAGCCAGGGTTTGAAAATTTTTGAATTTTGAAGCAAGTTTTTCCCGATTTTCAGCCCTATTTCGATACTTTTCCTCGGTCTTACTACTCAAAAATAGAGAATTTCTTCCCTGAAAACATAGGCCAAAAAACTAGAAAAAACCGCGAAAAAAATGTTCCAAAAAAAACTTGAAGAAAACATGTTTTTCCCTGAACCCCTGGCCGGCCGGGCCGGTAGAAATTTCTCGGCCGTGAGTAGTCTGATTTTGTCAAATATGAACATAATAAGCAGAATACGGAGAAAAAACTCCCCGACTTTTTTTGTCGAAAGTACATCCAGGAAAAACGGGGACTAGTAATGTTTCGCTCCTTTTCCAAATTTACTTGAAATCCTACTTTCAAAAAATAAAAAAAAAATCTTCTCGGAAATTTTCGAATAGTTGGCAAAAAAAACGAAAAAAAATGACATGATCCTAACGGTTGGTCAACCCTGTTTCCTTCCGCCCACTGCAAAAAACCACTGAGCCATTCGGACTCCCTTTTAAAACATGTAGGTTTTTATTATTTTGATGGGTTTTCTGAAATTTTGTGTGGGATTTCAAATGTTTTCGAAAAGAAAAAAATATTTTGATCTCGGTGGGGGTCGACCCTGGGACCTTCCGCTTACAGACAAAAATCCACTGAGCCATTCGGACAATTTTCAAAACATTTAGTTTTTGAGTATTTTGTTCATTTTTGAAAGATTTTTATTTATAAAATTCTGAGAATTAATAAAAAATGGAACTCCACTCAACCAATTCTCGATTTTGTTATCTATGTCTACGGATCAAATCGAGAAATTTTCTAAATTTACCAAAAAAGTACCCAGAAATCCAGTCCCGATTGGTAAAAAAATTGCATTTTCCAAAAATGTAGTGAATTTTCAATCCAAAAAAGTTGTATATAAAATGCCTTGGGAATTCCATCGAAGATATAAATGAAATGGTGAAATTTAAACTTTCTCAATTGATTCTCACATCTTCAGTAATATTTTCCTTGACTTTATTGGTTTTGATAGGGGTAAGAAAAATAATTTTGCTTGATGAATGTTTTATTTTTTGTTTTTTTTAAGAGAAAAGAAGATTCAACTAGGCCCTATTCAATTTTCGATGTTTTTCATAAAAGAAAAGAAGGAGTGGTCCACACCAAACTTCATGAAAATCAATATTGCATTGGATATAACTTTTTGGAGGCTAAGGAATCGTAAGTTTGATATTTCAGAGGGCTGCGTTCAGTATGATCAGTATTGATAGAATTTTGAAAAAATGTATCGATAAATGTTTGAGAATTATCGTTAAATTTTTGAAAAAAAAAACTGGTAAAATCGAATGTTTTGGTAAAAATCGATTTTATTTTTTAGCATTGACTTACCGGTAAAAATTCGTTACATCCATCGAAAAATTTCATAAATTCACAAAATTTTTTTCCGAAAAATTTCCGGTAAATTTCACGAAAAAGATTCGGTAAATTTTCCAGAAATAAGTTTTTTCCAGTAGCTTTCCGGCGCGAAACTTTAAAAAATTTAGCAACGATGCTCCAAAATTTACGCTAGTGCACATTGTTTAGCAGATTTTCCAAAAAGTCTACATAAATTTTTCCGAAAAGTTTACTGAAACTTGCCGGTAAATTTATAGTTTCTTCGGTAAATTTTCCGGATGAAAAATTCTGAAATTTTCAGATTCCGCTTATCCGATGGCCTGGAACCAATCACCCTGGCCACTCATGCCACTTCAGATATGCTGAAAACCTTAGAAAATATGCCTGGAATGTGGGATGGCCCCATTTCAGTCGGAATTCATTTGGATATTCAAACCAGTAACGCTTTGGAGTACCTTTCTAATGTGCATAGATGTGTAGAGGATTTTGGGAAAAAAGTGGGCGGAGCCTTCAGAATTTTTTGAACTTTTTGAAAATGGCTCTTTTGTTGCAGATGACAATTCATTTTGCGTTTCGAATTTCCGCATTTCAAACTTCTTGTCCTACCGTAACCATACCAGAATCACGATTATCTTGTGAGGAATTTTTGAGGGATCGTAAGATTTTTTTTGGAAAATTTTCCATTTTTCAAAAAAAAATCCGATTTTTCCAGAAGAATATCTCCGAAAACAAGTCTCCGCCCCTTTCCTACTGTACCCGTGTAGTCTGATGAGAAATGTGGCTCGATGGGGAGCCAAATCAGACCTACATTTTGTGATGGATGGTGATATGATTATCAGTGAAGGGATGCCTTTGAGAGTCAAAAAAATTGCCAATAAAATGATAAATGGATATTCGAAAAATGTTTTGTTGGTGAGAAGATTCGAGAACGCGAATGGTACAGTAATCCCGAAAAGTTTCCCGCAGCTGGAGGAGTCTTTGAGGAATAATCAGTGGGTTATTAGCTATGCAAAATAAAAAGCGATCGCGCTCCATCAGACTTTTCCGGTAAATTTTGCGGTTTTCGCTAGAAAACACCCGATCCTGAGGTATATTCTTACCAAGAATTAAAACAATTGAAATTTTGAGTGTGAAATGTTTTTTTTAGGTTTTCTGCCAGATTTAGGCCGAAAATATGACTGAAACTGTGATTTTCAGTCAAAAAATGACGCAAATAGGCATTTTTTCGGTGAAAATCTGAAGTATCTTCGAAAATTATTTTGGAAATGATAAAAAACCAAAAAATATAATTAGTCCGATGGGGCGCGTTTGCTCATTATTCTGCAGAGCTAATAAAATTTTGTAGTCTTTGTAGTCACAAATTTCAGCACATTTGAATTTCACCACAAATTCTTCTTCCGTGGCCATAAAATCGATAATTTGCCGTATTGGCTCGCCACATCTTCCAGCACTCCTGAAGTGATTTCCTGGCAGATACCGTATGGGTGAGTACTGTATGCGCCTTTAACCCAAAAAAAATTACGAAAATTTTCTAGAAAATCATACTGGGAACCTCAACCGATTCTTCACAGAAATGATCCATATAATGCGGATTATTTTCCGGCAAGGTTCAAAAATGTTCAATCTTTGGTATTTTCAAAAAAAAAATTTTTTTCGCAAAAAAAAATTGTTTAGATCTACAAATTATGCCGTGCTAACTACTCTTTCCACTTATTATCCCATGTTTTTGATGTTCATGAAGGCATCAAATTAGGGGACACCACATATTCTACAGCGGTGGCCAATCATCAAAAATTATACGCTAGAGATATAGCACGGCGTCGATATAACGAAGAAATGAATCGATTGTACCCAGAGACGTTGGAAAAGTGTGGAGAATTTGAGTTGTGAAAAAAAAACGAACTTCATAAATCTAAGAATTTTTTCCGTTCTATTCTGTTCTTTTTCGTGTCAATCTCCGACAAGATCTCCCACATTGAGGTCTTCGGAAATCAAAGTGATTGTTCTCGTATTCGATTTTTCTTCTGATCTAAAGTATCGGATTCCATAATGTCATAAATATTGAGCTGGAACACTTAAAACCTCGTCCCATCCTTTTTAAAATTTAGAAATTTTTCATAGATTTTTCAGAAGTAGCAACCCCAGTTCCTAAAGTGTTGGCTTCCGGTTATTTCGAAATCAAAGAAAAATAATGAAATGTGTGACTAGAGTATACACAATTTTTTTTCGGGAAAATTATATATGTTAGTTCATCTTTGAAACGTGCATGGAATACGGAAGATCAAACTTGTTCTTGCAAGTTTAGGCCTGATCTATGCCTTCACGTTTGCGATTAGAATATATGTAAAAAAAATTTGAAAAAAAAAGAAGTGATTTGAAAAGAAACAAAAATACTCTGAATACGGCAATTTAGCAAATCAATATGACCCGTGAAGAATCGATGAATCTAAATAATATCAGACTCGATTTTGCAAAAAAAGTTGATAAGTTGATATTTTTTCAACTTTTTGAAGACATATTGTTTGGGATTAGTCAATTTTCAAATGACATTTTACATTCTGGAAGCTCTTCTTGTCAGTGTTCCAGAGGACGCCTTTCAGTGGACTACAAACTACAAACTTCAGTCAACTACAGTAACCCAAACTTCATCGCACACTTCTTGTCATGCGCCCAATTTTCCAAAAACAATTCTGCAAACTAGAGTAAACTTTGCTATATCACACACGTTTCAAAGATGACCAAATATGTAATTTAGTCGTTTCTCAAAAATCGAAAAATTGAAAAACCGAAATTTTGCATACATTGCTTCTCCATAATCTGAAAATGGACTATAAAAACACTACCCCTCCAGAGCATTCTTTGTTTATAGAGGACTACGTAGACTCTGAATTCAATAAATTCCTGTACAGTTTCAGTCAATATTTGGAGATTTTTTGTGTTCTTATCAATATTTTTCATTTCATGGTGCTTCTTCAAAAATCACTTCGGCAAAACTCAGTATTCATTTTAATGGCTGAAATTTGCATTTTTGATATCATTTATTTATTTCATGACCTGATGAGATTCATAGGTCTATTTGAAATAGATGAGAACTATGGATCCGGAGTTTGCCTTCGAGAGGATTTAGATGCCGTTTATCCTTTGACCGAAATTCAGTTGATAATTGCTGAATTGGCCCGACGAATGGCAATTTGGCTTGCTATTTTGATGGCATTTATACGAACCGTATCAATATTATTCCCAACGAGCAATCTGGTTCAAAAGTATACAAGTCCTGGTTATATTTTTATGTATTCATTCATTTTGTTTGTGTTCTGGTTTGTTCGTCAGACTTGGCCATTGTTGTTTATAGGGAGGTATTGGTTGCCGGATAATTTCAACGAAGAGTGAGTCCAAACTAGTCGGGTGTTGAGGACAGGGGCCTTTGAGTAGTAGTTCAAGCTTGTCGGCTCCTTGGCGCACTTCAATTTCTCGAAAATGTTTGTGAGGTGAAGGTTGGACAGCTTTTGAGTGAGGCTTCTATTCGGTCAAAAATTTAGCCGGCCACGCCGTCCGTCGACCGGCCGCATCCAGCTGCGTGTGCCACATTGCGTCTGCGTGAATACGTAGTCTACCTGCTATTTGACGACAGTTTTGATCAAATTAATGTTTAGAAACTAAAGAATTCATGACATTTAACGCAATCACGCTCACGCAATCAATGCAGACGGCTGGCGCGACTGAATCGGCTAACAAACGACTGGCATCCAAAAAATCCTAGACCGCTAAACTTTTTTCCCAAAAATTTTCATCAACGCCGAAGTCTGCAAGAAAAAAAAGAGGTTGAAAAGGCTTCTGCGAAGTTTTGCCAAAGCTTATGCGTAACCTGAGCAAGGCTTTAACAGATCAAGCTAAAGCTAGGATAGTTCCTATGGGTGTGAAGATCAGGCACGGCTAAGTCGAGCTATTTTCAGAATGTGCGGCGACCTCCCACCAGAGTTCGACATGCGCGATCCAGTTTTTGTTTACGCTATTCCTGCAAACACTGGTTTCCCATTCGATGAGTTTGCCAGTTCTACAGAATGGATAATCAAACTTATAACTATAGTTTGTTATGCGTCCTTGACTGTTACAATGTTGGTGAAACTGAGATATATTCATCAAAAAAGGAGACAGATGAATTCTCAAAATACTCAAGGGGACCATAACACGACTATTTTGATTATAGCCATGACTTTGGCATTTTTGACTTCCGAAGGATCTACAGCAATTATAAATATTCTCGCCAATAACACAGGACTTCGAGATACGCAATGGCTAATTGAGGGATTGTGAGTACTGTAGTTTTGTTTTTCGAAGATTTTCAAACTTTTTTCAGGCAAACCGAAACTGCAACTCATATTGCAAGAGTTTTGAGAGCTTCGAATTCGTTGTCCCACGTTATTATTTGTTATTTCATCTCTTCTCAATATCGGGATACTGTAAAAAAGATTATTTGCAAAGGGAAAATTGATAATATTATTTTGGTGGAGTCAACAAGCACATCGAATCCTAAAAATCATCCATAAATGTTTTTATTCAACTTTCAATGTGAGGAAAATTGATATTTGAATAAAATTTTCATTTTTAATTATCAAATTATCATATTAATTGGGAAAACCTAATCGAGTTGTTCAAAAAAGTTCACACTTTTTCTCCGGATTCATTGGTGATCCAACTGGACAGTTGAAAGCTTCCGCAAACGATTTCATATTGGAAAACGCTCCATTGACACGGAAACTATGTGTTGGATGAACCTCTTTAAGTTGTGCCTCCAAGGTATCAGTTGGCCGACCAGAGCACCAATTCTGAAAAAAAGTTGGCTGAAAACTAACGTTTTTTTTTGTAGCTCACCAAAGCCGATATACGGAAAAACAGTTTGTCCAAGTTGTAATTTTCAAATCCAACAATACTGGGTTCTTTTGACATATCTGAATTTTTATAAGAATTCCAGGCCATGTTAGTTCCAATATTATCAGCCGCCATTTCGGCAAGTGTAGTTGTTCCGTTTAACTGAAGAATCACAGTTGATTAATGTGAATTTGAATGTATGAAACATCTAAAATAGTTCAAAAGGTCTCAAAATAGTCCGACTCACCTTCCTTCCAAAATGTGGATCATCATAACTATTATATTGGTCCACGAGACATTGTGCCCTTTTCTCATACTCCACCGAATCTTGCGAACTCCACCAATCCTCATCTTGTCCGGTTCCGTTTGCTTTCCTACCTTCCGGATCAAAACCATGCCCAATTTCATGTCCAATCACATTACCAACACCCGCAATCATTGCATATTTTGGATAGGATGAATCATAAACATCTAGTAGTGGGATAAAGACGACTGAAAAAAATATGTGTTTTTTTTTTCGACAAAAGTTTGAGTCTCTGTGAGAATTACGTGGTTCAGCCAAAATACGTGGACCAGCCACACACTTCAAGTACTGTACTTGGGTTTTTTAAATTTTAAAATCTGACGTAGTTTTTGATTCTGATTATTTTCTTTCACTACGACTATACTCAACAATCACTCTAAACGGGCGAGAAAGGCGTTTGAAAGAAGCACGCAATACAGGTAGGATCCGACAAGTGTGCGCCTTGCGCGCATTTTTTTCTAATTCCTAGGCCATCAACATGTACGCGGCCATGTCTTCAAACGCAGTTTTCTACGGTTTAGAGTGATTTTTGAGTGTAGTCGTAGTGGAAAAAAAATGATCAGAATAAACAACTGCATCAGGATTTTAAATAAAAAAAACCCGAGTTCAGTCCTCCTTTAAGTTTTGCTCATACTGCGCTTCGTAACCAACGTTCATTTACAAGTTGAAAAATTTGCAAATTGTTGAAAAGTCAACAATTGCATCACTTACTCAATCCATTTCTGTGTTTATAATAAACGGCGTTTCCAGTCAAAACTTTGTAATCGGAAATGCGGAGGGACCCAGTAAGGTAGTCGAATGTCTGGTCCATTTGTAATTTCATGATTTTTGAAGAAGTTGTGAAGAAAGAGTCATCGGGGGATAGTTTCAGCTGAAATTTAGGTAATTTTTCAAATCTTCACACTACAATCTACAGACTACAAACTACAAACTCATACCGATTCAAAAGTCTTATCCAAGGCTCCTGGTTCTTCCATCTCATCTGGATACCCGACCAATTTCTCAATCATTTCCACTTTTTCGATTGCGCTTTTCTTAGTATTTTCATGAAGCCACGTAGATTTTTGAATTATATCGATAAAACTTATTATCATGTTATCAGCCATCTCTGAGCCCATTTTCAAGTTTTCCTTGTTAAAATGATTTCTGACAAAGACTCGAAGAGCGGCGAGTGGTAGCTTTTCTTGAACGAGCTGAAAAATTACAATTGCAACATTGATGAAAAATTATTTAGGTTACTTTTTCACAATCGTTCTTGTTGTTTTCTTCGATAATTTGAGCGAGCGCATGGAACATTATGAAATTGGCGATGGTCCTTTTTAGAGTTGTTGTAAGCACTTTTTCGAAATTCTGGAATTTGCAAGTTAGGAGAAAATGCTCAATTTTCAAAATTTCTAAACAGAAAACCACAGAACTTACTCCTGTTATTTGACCCTCTGGAAGCTTTTCCACGACAGTTACAAGATGACTCTTGATTTTGTCCCACGCCTCCTCTTTATTTTCAGACCTTATAAAAGTTTTCAAAATTCTTTTGTAATCGAGGCTAGGTACTTGTTGTTGATGAGCGTCAAAGTCACCAAATTGAAAGTTCTGGAAATTAGATTAATTTTTATTTAAATGTTTTGAAAAAGTTCTCGAACCTCTTCAGGGAGAAACCCTTCACGGATATTGTTCAAAAATTCAAAAAATTGTTTGATGTCCTCACTAATCAAGGCTTGATCCGGCTGGATTCCAGAAGACTGAAGAATATTTACGATGTTCTGAAACTATTTTTTGTTGCTGTCAGTATTTTCAAACAAACCGTTTCCAACTGGCTTTCCGAAGAGTTTTCGTACGGACTTACAAACCCAACATATAGATCCTTCTGATTGTATTTCATGTAAATTAATCCGAGTTTAGTGAAACCGTATTCGGCGAATTTGATCAACATATCATTCAGATCGAATTTGGATTCATCCCAATTTCTATCCAGAATAGGCCACCCTCCGAAACTTTGCATCATTTGGACCACTTCTTTCCATTGGGCATTTATCAGAAGACTTCTTCGCTGAAATGAATCATTTCCGGGAAAATCAAAATGCGGAAAAGGCACAAATGATTTGAACCATATTTTTGCATAAAATTTTTAGGGAGCAGGGCCTTTATGAATATTAGAGTAGTGGGACTAATCTATTCTGCCATAAATTTCATGGACAATTCGACGGGATCGACAATAACCCGACTCAAATTTGGATTTGTGGTCTCAAATTTTGCGGGACCGCTTCCAATGGAATTTTCTTTAGGATAAATAATTCTTTGAAGAAAAAATTTTTCAAATTTTCCGAAAAGAAATATTTCATAAAGGGGGGACTCTAATTTTTTTTTTACAGAAAATTGCATGTAGCAGAAAAGAGCCCGTCAAGTTTTCAGTAGCTCTCAGGACGATGACGTCACATGGACTTGGCGCTATCTTTTTTTGGAATACTTTACTCTTGGGTACACGCTATCGGTCAATCATTTGAATCGAGATAATTTTTTGTTTTTGTGCCAGTGCAAGTCTCGATTTTAAAGATAAAGCCTCTTAAATGGTAATGTTTGCTATGGAACATATTTTTGGCCATCATACAGTTTTTTAGTTTTAAACTCAAAAATTAAGCCCTTTTTTTATCGATTCAAAGTTCCTGAGAAACTCACTTCCGAATGATGAAATTCCTGACACTTTTGATACAATAAATGCATCGCATTTTCCGAAATAGAAGTGGTTGGCTCTTTTTTGTGCAGGAATTCTAAAAACAATCTGTGAAAATGCTGTTAGACCCCTGGGAACTTACCATTAATCAATAGACTCAATATTGGCACTTTGCTACTAATGACAGCTATATTCGCAATGTTGTGTTCATTGAACTTTCCGCATGAGAACTTGTAGAAATCTTTACATGGATCGACAGAAGGGTCTTGGTAGTTGTGCTGAAAATTTGTTTATGAAAGTTGGTCTGCAAAAACAAAATAGTGATAACAAACCAATTGATAAGCCAATTGAATACACTCAGGAGTTTCACAAACATTTCGGGTCTTTTGGGTTACTGTAGTCTGGTGTTTTGTAGGTGGAACCTTGGAAAACGTCGGAGCCGGGGGTGCCAGCGGCTCAGCTTGAATAACAATTGGAGTTTTCCCCTGGAACCTCTGAAGAACCATCATGGTGATAAGAGCAATCACCAGAAGGAGCAGGAAGAGTATGCAGGTTATCAGATGCCGCTTTTCAGTCATTTTTCTGGAAAGTTTCATCGATTTTTTTGATTTTTCAAAAAGGAAACTTACTTGGACGGAAAACTTACAGCGAAAAGCAAGTATTGATTTTTTTTTCCTGAAAAATTTTGACCATGGCCTTAGTGAGTTCAAGGGTCAGGGCATGTCAAAAAAAATTTAATTTTTTAAATTTTTTTATTAAAATTGAACATCAAAGTTGACAAAAAAAAAGAAGTTTCAGACTACTGTAGTGCCGTGCTCCACATCAATAACATTGCTCATCCTTCGTTTTCTCCAACAACATAGATATTTCCGAACCACTTGTTGATACTGATCCGACATAAAATAACAGACAAAAATATGAGAAATTGAGTTCAAAAATCGGAATAATAAGAGCAAACTTGGCATTAGGACTTTTGCTTTTCTAAAAATTCAAAATTTTTAAATTTCAAAAATAATTAGCTAAAAGACGCCATAGAACTTACAAAAACCAATCGGGAAGGTCTAAAACAGACCAATCTTCCCAAAATTCCGCAATTGAAGCCATTGTCTCTGTGACCATAAAAATGAAAGACATCACAAAAATTAGCTTTGTTGTACTCCAGAATACAGTATCCTCAACTAAAGAAGAGCTCATCGATTGACGGCGTCTTCTTTTCATTACTGCTCTAACTTGGAGGAATAATAAAATAGTTAAAGACGTATAAGAAATCATTCCCATTATTCTGACATGAATATCAAATTGATTGAGAAAACTTCGAGAAAATGAGAGACTTGCAGGGATGGCAAAGGCATATTGTTGTTTGATAGTGAAAATGTCTGGAGGGCAGCTGAAAAGGGAACTTTTTATATTTAAATTTGGAAAGCAAATTAGATGTTATTAGTAAACTAACAATAGAAAATACCGGTAGATGAATCTTGAAATTGGTAAATGTACCGAAAAACTTTCCGGTAAATATAACTTGAAATCTGTAGATGTTATCAGTGATTTTGTCAAACAACTTCTCGGTAAATAGATCTTAAAATTGATGAATTCACTAAAAAACCTAAGGAAACGATGTTTTCGAAATTTATAAATTTACCGAAATGCTATTGGTTAATCTATTTTGAATTTAACAAAAATCAGTAAATGTTATCGGTATAATTATCAAAAAACTAACCAGTAAATTTATCTTAAAATCAATACATTTACTGAAAAACTTAGTTTTCAGAAAAAAAACGATCAATACACCAGAAAACTTATTGGTAAATTTATCCTAAAGTCGATAAATTCTCAAAAAAAAACAGGGTAAATTTTTAATCAAAACGGTAATTATGGTAATTGTACCGAAAAGCATATCGGCAAATTGAGCAGGAAACTTTATCGGTAAATTTTTCGGAAAATTTACCGGTATATTTATTAAAAAATTGGTAAAGATACCATTAAAAATATTGGTAGGTTTTCAAATTGGTAAATGTTATCGATATTTTATATCCATATAAAAACTTACCGGGAAATAAACCTGAATATTAAAAAATTCACCGTAAAACTGACCGGTAATTTTATTTTTAAATCAATAAATTCACCAAAAAATTTACCGAGAAAACATTTTCCAACATAGTTTTTTTAGAAACTAAGCAACGACGCTTCGAAATTCGGTAAATTTTCTTATCGTAAATTGTTCGATAATTTATCAAAACTCACTCCTCATTAGCATTATCCGGTAACCATAAAATCCTCGTAAAAAACATCAACTCGAAATTTCCATACAACAACCAAAAAATAGTAATCCCCAAAACCATCCAAACTGCATTTCTAGCATAATTCAGTTTAACCACAAAACTTTTCATCGGGAATTTAATGGAAATACATCGAATAAATACTTGTAAAATGGCGAGCCATGTCATAAGACGTCCACAAAGTCCTTGAACTTGTTGTGGGATTTTGAAAAATGGGTCAAATGCTCGAAAATCTTCTCGGAGACATGAACTAAAAGTATATCCTCTTTTCTGGATCCATCCTCGAATTTCAGCAATTTCATGAATTCCAATAATTGAATTTACAATATCACTGATAGCAATTCCAATCATAACAATATAAATTCCAGAACTTCTCAAATCCTTATGGAATAGAAAAAATAAATGAAAAATATTAACGAAAAAAACGGCAAAAGTCATATAAGTATTACTTTTTTTGACATAATTATTGATATTTTCAAGGGTATCCCATAAATCGATGATTGGGGATTCAGTGGAAATTGGATCCAATTCCCAATCATAATATTCTTCGGTTGTTGTAATCATTTTCTAGAACCAAAACGTGATTATTTCAAAAAATGAGCCAAAAATGGTCAGAATTCACTTGGAAACCCATAATAGAGAAATGTGGTTTGTGGCCAATAACAATGAAGGGCTATATTTATTTTGCGGTTTTTAATCTCAATTATTTAGGCTCAAAAGGTTATACACAAATTAAAAATGTCGTTTGGTAGTGGAAAATACTCAAAATTTTTGACAAAACCAATCTGAAAAAACGAAACAGAAAGAAAAAACCATTGAAGTTCGATGAAACTGAGACAAAATGCGAATTAAATTATGAACAAACGGAGAATTGAACGAGAACAACAAAAGTAGCCTCAAATATACAAAAAAAATTATTAGGAAGTCACCAAAAATCGGTAGAAATACAGAATTTGAAGGCTCAATTATCACTAGTTCTTGCGTTAGATGAATCAAAGACCATAACTACCTAAAAAAAAATTAAAATGACAAAAAATCAAAAAAAAAACTACCCACATTCTCTCTCTTCCTTCCACATCTTATCAGCGTATGTACAGTATTTCGATACTGTGAGGACAAAAAATAACAAATAATCGCATGAGACGTCGAGTTCAAAATTTTCAAGTTTAGTATCATACTCATAGCAGAGTCGTAGCCGCTGAAACTCCTTTTGTATTTTGTAGTTTTTGTAGTCTCACTCACAGAAAGCCAAAAATGTACATATATTCTCCATTATTAATTCGATACAATACAAGCACACCAAAACTTTCGGATAGCAAATATAACAAGGTCATCAAAATGATTAGACCAGTTGTGCTATTCTCATTTGGTTGGTTTTGAAACTGCCTTCTTTTTTTCATTATCAAGTGTAATTTGATAATCATTATAAAGGCAGAGAAAAAGTATAGGATTATTGAAATAATTTTGATCGGCAAGCTCGTAGCATTGAGGAAATCTTCATATGGATATCCGTATTCTACGGGCAACGCGAAAACGTATATTGGCTGGCTGTATTCCATAGGGAATTCTGCGCAGAATCTAAATCGAAAAAATTCCGTCAAATTTATTGCAAAAGTTTACCGGAAAATTTTTCGATGAAGTTTCCGGAAAATTTCCAAGTTTTTGCAGTAGCTTTTTAATATATAAACCACAGAGCAACGATGCTCCGAAATTACGTTGAGGCCCATTATTTAGCGGGTTTTTCAAAAGCTTTCCGATAAACCGGAAAATTATTGGAAAATTTTCCAAACTTTTTCGAAAAACTGGCCGAAGATTTACAGCAAAGGTGTCCTTAATTTTTCATTCACTTGTTCCCGGTATGTTTTTCCGGTGAATTTAAATATAATTTTTCGAAACACCGAAAATCAAAAATCTCGGAAACTTTGCTCGGAAATTTTTGCCAATTTTCCGGTCTCCCACTCCCAAACGTTTTTTTTTAAACAAACTTACTCTGCATTTAGGTTATCTGGCAGCCAATAAGGGCGCAAAAAAATCCACCGCCAACAATAAAAAATGGTCCAAAAACAAAAAACAAGGCTCACACCCAACAATATTGTTTTTCGTTTTCCCAAAACTTCCACCCAATTTTTCGAGGCAAAAGTTATAGTTATTGATCGAATAACTGCCATCAATGTACCAAGCCAAACGAAAACTTGTCCACTAATTAGGCCAACAACTCTCCATGTGTTCAAAGGTATGTAAAATGGAAACAAGTCCAATCGAAGACAAATTCCAGAAATAAAATCAAATTCAAATAATTGTTCTTGTTGTGACCTATGATGAAGATAATAAATAATTTCAAAAATACATATTGCTGCCATCAAGTTATAAATTGCGATTTGTCGGAGAGGAGATCTCATTAGAATTATAAAGTGAAAAAAATTGAGAAAAATACAAAAAATATCGAGAAAATTGCTGACCGAAAGAAAAAACGATTGCACTTTTGAATAAAAAGATACTTTTAGAGGATATATTATTGTGGTGTTAGGCTCTTCGCCAGATAAAATCAACCAGTCATAGTCTTCAGTGTCACTCATTTTTTTAAAAAAAATCGAAACGCTGCTCTAACACTTTTATTTTGATTGAAAATAATAAAAGAATGTAGTTTGGAGAAAAAAATTTTGTTTTATTTATCACTTTTTTTTCCCTAAATATCAAGATTAAAAATCGCGAAATAAGTATAGGCCATTATTGTTATTGACCACAAATTACATGTCTCTTATAGGGACTTCGAGTGAATTTTGATCATTTTCAGCTCATTTTTAAAAAAAGGTTTTAGAAAATGACTACAACTACAAAAGAATATTATGATTGGAAAATGCATCCAATATCCACTGAAATCCCATTTTTGAACATTTTCTAGTGCAATAGTCGCGTGTTACACACCGATAACATTGCTAATAATCAGAGCATGCCGATCAAAATTGTTTCGATAATTCTATACTTTTTCTCTGCTCTTATAATGATTATAAAATTGCATTTGATAATGAAAAAAAAGGCGGGAAATTCAAATTCAACAGAATGAAAATAGTACAACTGGTTTGATCATTTTAATGACTTTATCATTTTTGTTCTCCGAAAGTTTTGGTGTGAATGTATTATATCAAATTAATAATGGAGAATATTTTTATATTTCTGGCTTTCTGTGAGTGAGACTACAAAAACTACAAAAACTGAGGGGTCTGGCCGCTCTCTCCAAAGTGTGAACTATTTCGACAAGATGGGCGAAGTTGACATTAGAGCAAATATGCAGACCAGAGTTGCACGGTAATCCGACTTCCGACATTCGCCTGTTTTTTACTTCCGTCTTTCGACTTTCGACTTTCGACTTCCGACTTCCGTTTTGAGAACAAATATTAGACGGAAGTCGGAAGTTTTAGTATGAAGAAAAATTACCGAAGTTTGAGGCAAATCATGTGAAAATTGAGCTCAAAACCGCATTAAAATTAGGTGAAACTGTCGAAAATTCAAATTTTTTTTCTAATTCTTGGCAGTTATGTGGTTTTCCGCACTTCAAACTTCCTACTTTCGACTTCCGACTTTCGTCTAGGGGATTTTTACTTCCGTGCAACTCTGATGCAGACGCTTGCGTTGACTATATTCGGAATCACTTTCTAGGACCAAAACGTGATTTTTTGAAAAAATTAGGTAAAAATGATCAAAATTCACTTGGAAACCCATAATAGAGAAATGTGATTTGTGGCCAATAACAGTGAAGGGCTATACTTATTTTGCGGTTTTTAATCATGATATTTTGGGGGAAAAAGTGATAAATAAAATAATGTTTTATTCCAAACTACATTCTCTTATTATTTTCAATCAAAATACAAGCCAAAAAGCCACATTATTCTTATCGATTTCTCTTTTTTTTGCTCTAAAAAATGAGTGACTCCGAAGAATATGACTGGTTGATTATACCTGGTGATGTGCCTAACACCACAATAATATATCCAGAAGCCTCTTTTCATTCAAAAGTTGAAATGTTTTTTCTCTCGGTCAGTAATTTTTTCGATATTTTTTGTATTTTTCTCAATTTTCTTCACTTTATAATTCTAATGAGATCACCTCTCCGGCAAATTGCAATTTATAATTTGATGGCAGCGATTTGCATTTTTGAAATTATTTATTATCTTCATCATAGGTCACAACAAGAAAATTTTTTTGAATTTGATTTTACTTCTGGAATTTGTCTTCGATTGGACTTGTTTCCATTTTACATACCTTTGAACACATGGAGAGTTGTTGGCCTAATTAGTGGACAAGTTTTCGTTTGGCTTGGTATATTAATGGCAATTATTCGATCAATAACTATAATTTTTGCCTCGAAAAACTGGGTGGAAGTTTTGGGAAAACGAAAAACAATATTGTTGGGTGCGAGCCTTGTTTTTTGTTTCTGGACCATTTTTTATTGTTGGCGATGGATTTTTTTGCGTCCTTATTGGTTGCCAGATAATCTGAATGCGGAGTACGTTTGTAAAAGGGGTTAGGAAATGCTTAAAACTTTTACAATTTTCTCATTAATCTGAAGAACAAATACATAGGAAAATTAATGGTTGATGTAAGAGTTCTATGAACCAGAGGGTCATGGACGCTCTGCGCCTCGTACCACTTGGCTTTACAAATTTTTTTGCGGGGGGGGGGGGGGGGGGGGGTTAAATATATTCCTGTGTATGTCTCTCTCACCAATGGAAATTTTAAAAAAAGTTTTCTGAAAATGGTGACCTTCATCTTCTTGAAACAGCTTTCGTAGAAAAAAAACAAGAAAAAACCGGCAAACGGATGTATTCCGAGAACCGGCGGGTTTTCGGGAGAAAAATTCCGAGCCGGTAATTTTTTCGATTATTTTTCATCGGCGACCTCGACACTTTTTGCTTCAAAAAATTTCGAAAAATTCAGGCGCGAAGCCTGACCCTAGAACCTTTTCTAGAAGTCGGATTTTTTTGGTACCTTGACAGGTCGGTGCAAAGTTTTACCGCGATAATGCCCTGCTTTTTAATTTTTTGGTCGGAGCCCTGGAAAGCTCTGTGCTTTTTATGCTTCAAGTCAAAGCCCCGCTCCCCTCATCTGTCGGCTGCTACCGCCTCTGTTTTAATTACACACCGTTGGCGGCGTAGTTGAGTGTGTGAAAAACAGGTAAATTCAGAACCAAAATTCCATTCTTCCGTGGGCTAAATATCTCTGGTTTTTCAATTTGAGTAGAGAATGAACAAAACTTTTGTGAAATTCAGGGGGTTGAGGCGTAGTATGCCGGAAACCGTCTGGCATAGTATCTACCATCATTTGTGTGTTCAGATTATGCGCAGAATTAACGGACTACAATCAGCCGATATACGTATTTGCGTTGCCCGTAGAATACGGATTTCCATATGAAGATTTCCTCAATGCAACCAACTTACCAATCAAGATAACTTCAATAGTTCTATACTTTTTCTCTGCTCTTATAATGATCATCAAATTGCATTTGATAATGAAAAAAAGGCGGGAAATTCAAATTCAACAGAATGAGAATAGCACAACTGGTTTGATCATTTTGATGACTTTATCATTTTTGATATCCGAAAGTTTTGGTGTGTCTGTATTGTATCAAATTAATAATGGAGAATATTGGTATATTTTTGGATTCCTGTGAGTGAGACTACAAAAACTACAAAATACAAAAGGAGTTTCAGCGGCTACGACTCTGCAATGAGTATGATACTAAACTTGAGAATTTTGAACTCGACGTCTCATGCAATTATTTGTTATTTTTTGTCCTCACAGTATCGGAATACTGTACATACGCTGATAAGATGTGGGAAAAAGAAAGAGAACGTGGGTACTAACTTTTTTGATTTTTTGAATATTTTTGATTTTTTTAGGTAATTATGGTCTCTGATTCATCTAGCACAAGAAATATCGATAATTGAGACTTTTCTGAGCTTTTCACCAATTTTTTATCATTTCCTATCAAATATTAGAATCTTTGTAAGCGATTTTTGTTGATTTCCAATACTTTTAAAAATTTTTGACATTTTTCACCCATTTTGTCTATTTTGTCAGTTAATTCCACTTTTTGCCTTTCTTTGCCCTACTTATGTTTTTTTATTTCAAACATTTTCAATTAAAATTTATTTTTAAAAATGTCTACCCCGACCTTGACCCTCGACCCTTGAACTCACAGAGGCCATGGTCAAAACTTTCTCGGGAAAAAAAAATCAATACTTGCTTTTCGCTGTAAGTTTTCCGTCCAAGTAAGTTTTCTTCAATCATCGAAATAATCGATGAAATTTTTCAGAAAATGGCTGAAAAGCAGCATCTGATAACGTGCATACTCTTCCTGCTCCTTCTGGTGATTGCGCTTATCACCATGTTGGTTCTTCAGAGATTCCAGGGGAAAACCCCAATTGTTTTTCAAGCTGAGCCTCTGGCACTTCCGGCTCCGATGTTTTTCAAGGTTCCACCTACAAAACCCCGGACTACAGTAACCCAAAAGACCCGAAATGTCTGTGAAACCCCCGAGTGTATTCAATTGGCTTATCAATTGGTTTGTTATCACTTTTTTGTCTTTGCAGACCAACTTTAATAACCAAATTTTCAGCACAACTACCAAGACCCATCTGTAGATCCATGTCAAGATTTCTACAAATTCTCATGTGGAAAATACAATGAGCACACCACTCTGGAAGGAGCGATCCTTAGTAGTAAAGTTAAGATTATTCAACAATTGGTCACTGGTAGGTTGAAAGGATCTTATAGCAATTTCATAGGTTTTATTTTTGAAGAATTCCTTCATAAGAACAAGCCAACAACTTCTCGGTCAGAGAACGCGATGCATTTATTATACAAAAAGTGTCAGGATTTTCATTCTCCTAGCCAGACTGTAAGTCATTGGCTGAGCAGAATATTCGTTTCCAATGTTCTCTACTGATTTCAGCAACAAGATCATCTGACAATTAAAAAATGGAAAGAAGTGGTCCAAGTGATTCAAAGTTTTGGACCATGGCCTATTCTGGATAGAAATTGGGATGAATCCAAATTCAATTTGAATGATATGTTGGTCAAAATCGCAGAATATGGATTCACCAATTTCGGTTTTTTCTCCATTCTTAACAAGCAGGTTCTGATTGTTGGCCCAATTCCAAATCCGTTTTTGAGAAGCGTTTTCAAGCAGGTCATTCGAAAAATACTGGTTTTTGAAAAAAAAAATAGTTTTCAGAATGTTCCGATCATTCTTATAAACGCTGGAATTAAACCGGATCAAGCCTTGATGAGTGTGGACTTGAAAAACTTCGAAGAGCTTCAGGAGACATTTGGACAGGTTTGGAAAAAGTTTCGAAAATACAAACTACAGTGTGATTGCAGGTAACTCAAAAAGATAAACTAGAACAAAGCGACTTCGCCACCATGCAAAACCAGACACCAAGTATTGATTTTGAACGGATTCTCAAAACTTTTATAAAGTCTGAAAATAAAAATGATAAGTGGAGTAAAATCAAAGGCAAAATTCTCTTTGGCGTGGAAATACTTCCAAGTGGTCAAAGAACAGGAGTAAGTCAAAATAGCCAGTGAGCTTTAGGCTTCTGAAAAATTTCACAATTTTCAGCTCATTGAAAAACTTCTGACAACAACTCCCAAAAGAACCATCGCCAACTTCGTCCTATTCCATGTGCTCAATAAAATGATCGATATGAACAGTGTGAAAGATTGTGAAAATGTGAGATTGACTTTTATTTTTCCTCAAATGTTTCAGTAATGCTATTACAGCTGGTCCATAAAACTCTCCCACTGGCCTCCCTCCGAGTTTATGTCCGGAATCATTTTAACAAGAAAAACTTGAAAATGGCAACGGAAATGGTTGATGATATGAAACAAAGTTTTATTGAAATCATTCAAAATTCCAAGTGGCTTAATGAGAAGACGAAGGGAAATGCGATTGAAAAAGTGGAAATGATCGAGAAATTGGTTGGGTATCCAGAGGAGATGGAGGAGCACGGGGCGTTGGATAAAACTTTTGAATTGGTGAGAGTTTGAGTTGTTAAAAAAATTTCGGGCTGCCGAGGAACCGAACTCGAGTGTTAGATTTACCGGTTTACGTTGTAGGCCACTACACCACGGCGCGTCATAACAAGTAGGTTAGAGGGCGGTCGGCACAAGACCAGACGGTTTCAGGCGTTTTCCCAAAAATGAGTAAATATAGCAGCCGACAGTTGACGGGTCCGAGGCTTAAGCTTGGTGCATAGAAAACACAGAGCTTCCTAGAGCTTCAATCGAAAAATTAAAAAGACGGGCATCATCGAGAGGAAATTCTGTATCAACCTTGTCTTAATTCCAGCTAAAACTCTCTCCTGACGACTCCCTCTTCACAATTACCTCAAAAATTATGAAATTCAAAATAGAGGAGGCTTTTGAATACATTGCTGGAGCACTTCGTCTTGCTGAAAATGAGGCTTTGGATGGGAACGCCTCCTATTTGAAGCCCAGAAATTCATTAAGTATGTTTTCAAAAAACTTGAATAGAACCATATCTCGGTTTTCAGCCGTTTACATTCCATTACTCGATGTTTATGATGCGTCGTATCCAAAATATGCGACGATTGCGGGTGTTGGTAATGTAATTGGACATGAGATTGGACATGGATTTGATCCGGATGGGAGGAATTTGAATGGAACAGGACAAGATGAGGATTGGTGGACCTTGGAAGATTCGCTGGTGTATGATAAAAGGGCACAGTGTTTGGTAGATCAATATAATAATTATGATGATCCACATTTTGGTAGAAAGGTGAGTTGAAGAAGGGTGTTCCGACAGTTATCAGTAATTTTTAGTTAAACGGAACAACTACACTTAACGAAATGGCAGCTGATAATATTGGTAGTAATATGGCCTGGAACTCTTATGAAAGTTCAGATATGTCAAGAGAACCCAGTATCATCGGATTCGAAGATTACAACCTCGACAAACTGTTTTTCCGTATATCCGCTTTGGTAAGCTATAGAAAACACCTTGAAACTGCAGCTCAATTCATTTCAGAACTGGTGCTCTCGTCGTCCAACTCATACATTAGGAGAACAGCTTCAAAGACGTCATCCGACGCATAGCTTCCGTATCAATGGAGCGGTTGCTAATATGAAATCGTTTGCGGAAGCCTTCAATTGTCCAGTTGGATCGCCAATGAATCCGGAGAAAAAGTGTAAACTTTTTTGAACAACTCAATTAAATTTTTTCAAACTAATGTAATAGAAATTGATATAATAATTTTCTGATGAATAATTATAATTTGAGATTTTGTTGTGAATCTGCAGAAAAAGAGTTCGTAGATCAAACATTTGGCTAAACTTTGGTAGTGCAACAAACATTCATTTAATCATATACCACGCTCACATGCTTTTCCGAAATTCCGTCTGAAAAAATTTCACTTGCATTCTTTTCTGATTTACAAACTTCTATCAAAATGAACAAAGATGGTACTAAGGACTATAAGTGATGAGGATCTAGAACATCTAGACCGAACAAGCTCATTCATATTTATTTTCTTGAACTCCGCCTTTAAAAATTTGAATACATTCTTCGAAATTCTTTGTGTCTTTCTAAATTTTGTGCACCTTACTATTCTACTACAAAAAACATTGAGATCCAATCCAGTTTATATTATAATGATTGCTGTCGCTGTTTTTGAAATAATCTATTTCCTACAACTATCTATTCCAAGAATTTATCCAATTGAATTTCGAAAACATTATGGCATTTGTTTAAAACACCCATTGTGGGGAGTCGATCCGTATCGAACTGCTTGGAATTTAGTTCAGAACATATGCAGAAGAATGTTCGTATGGCTTATGGTCCAGTTGGCCCTGATCCGAACATTATCGATTAGTTTTCCAATGCAAGATTGGTTGACTAAACCATTGACAACTATTATTTGTTCAGTGACTATATTCTTGTTTTGGTTAGGACTTCATCATTGGCCACTATTAGTATATGCGAGGTTTTATTGGCAGCCAGCTATATTGAGATATAAGTAAGTCAGGTTTTTAATGGGAGCTTTTTTTCAATTATCAATTAAGACCTATTTTTTTCTTAATGCTTCCATTTTGCATTATGAATTTGCTTAAAAAATAATTCTAAACGATTCAAAACGGCGTTTGGAGCGTAGCAAAGTACTGATTGGCAAGGCTGTCAAAATCGGCCGCGGTCAAACTTTTGGTAGACAATGTGAAGAAGGGCTCCTAGTGAAAAATTCAGACCTTTAGCCTTTTCCGCGGCCGACTTATAGCCAGGCCGCCAAGGCCACGGCCGCCCGTGTAACAGCATTGCTGCTTGGTGGCCTAGAACCCGACAAAGTGGGTTCAAAGGGTTCTTTTGAAGAGCCGAAAAATACAAAAATAAACTTAAGATTCAAATTTCTCGATTCTTAGTTGGTAAAATTTTTCAAAATTTCGTGATAAGTATCGCTTTTGATGCTCAACTTAATCTCAAGAAAATCACAAAAATTCAACACGTTTGAATTTTTCGACTCCGATTTGGAGCACATTTTTGACTATTCAACGTGCTCCAAATTTTTTCGTGCAACGAACAAAAAGTTGGAACACATTTTTGTTTACAATTTTGTTTTTTGACTTTTGAAAAACCTTGAAAATTGGGCTAGATATGGTTAAAAAACTAATATTGAAAAAATCGATAAGTCGATAATATTAACTTGGCGAACTTTTGACGGGGGTTGATTTTCCCTCCCCGGGGCCTAATCTTCGAAAAATTGGGTTTATTCACCTGATTTTGCAGCGATTGTGTAGATTGGCCTGTCGAAATGGGTACTCAAGATCAGGTCTACATTCTCGCAATCCCCTTCGAATACGGAATTGAATATGATAAACTTTTGGCTCAATACGAAGGAACTATCAGAATTATCACATTCACAGTGTATATTTTTCTTATTCTGATATTAATTATCAAATTAAAACTGATAAATCGAAAGCGGCAAAGAATGAATATAAATAGTCCATCTGATAATACTACATGGTTCATTATAGTTATGACTATCACTTTTCTAATAGCTGAAGGTTCTGCAGCCGGTGTATCTTTTTTCAAAAATTCCGTTTATTATATGGATTCGCTTGGTGACTCTTATTACATTTTATTTGGTTATGTGTAAGTTTCAAACAGCTTTTTAATATTTTTTCGAAAGATTTTTGCTTTAGAACATTGGAAACAGTCGAAGGTATTACTAAAAGTTTGAGGGTTTTCAATTCGGCATCGCATGCTGTCATTTGCTATTTTATGTCGTCACAGTACCGGGATACTGTACAAAAAATGATGTGTTGTTCGTGTGGAAAGAAAAAAGGAAGAGTAGGGAAATTAAATTTTTTTGCTAAAAATATTTTTTTAAATTTCAGGTTACTGTAGTGCAAGTAACAATTTCAACTGACAGGGATGATCGGGAAAGACAAAATGCAAGGAATTCAAATCCTCTCTGAAAGTTTGAATAAATTTTAACATAACCTACAGTAACCCATAGTTATCGTACAGTAATTTCTAGATTCTGTACAGCTTACAGTATGCTCTGACGTCACTTAAGCTACCTTTATCCATTAAGGAAGTGACTTGAAGTTGCAGTGCTTTTTCTGTTATTAGCCGTACAAAATGAGGAGCAACCGCGCCCCACTGAACTCAGTGCTCGAATTTCCCCACTTTTAGCGATTTACCTTTTTTGGTGAATTTTCTTGTTTTTGCAACAAAAACTTCTATCCTAAGGTATTTTTTTAGCGAAAAAATCGAAAAAAAGCGATAACTTTGGTTGGAAAATGTCGCAGGGCTACAACTGGCATGCTTTTGGGATGATTATGATTAAAAAAATGTCGCAAACAGGCGTTTTTTTCTGGGAAAATCGAAAAAATCTTTGAAAAAAAAAGTTTCTGGAACTAAAAAAAATTTTGGAAAAAACAAGACAACTGAGTCCGGTGGGGCGCGATTGCGCATTATTTCGGAGAGCTAATACTTTTGCTATATTTTTATCCATTGTTACCGTAACCCATCTTAAAATGATCAAAAGTATAACAAATCTTTGGTTGCTTCTTCGAAATAAATATAAAAATTACAAGATTAAACAGAAATTGAAGGTTTCGAAATTTCAAAATGATATACACAAAATTCGCAAAATTTCTTATTAAAATACTTTCATCAGACTCCATATTTTTCTCTCAAAAAGTTTTCATCTTTCAACAATCATTCTTTCACTATTTTCGATGAAACTCCTAGTTTTGTACTCATTTTTTCCAATTTTTATATCGATTACAAGGCTTGAAGATGACCTACAGAATGTCTACAGTAACGATCCAAAATTCGATCCAAAATGTTTTAATTACACGGAATTGACCTCTGAAACTATGAAATTTTTTCCGAAAAAGTGTGAAACGGTGTACGGTAGCATTGTTATCAATAATAATACAGATCTGGCAATTTATGAAATTGAGGAAATGTTCAAAAATTTAAAATTTTTATATGGAGGAATTCGAATAGACAATTCAAGTCTTATAAATTTATCATTTATTCCAAAAGGAGGTTTTGAGTTTCATTGTGAAAAATGTAAGTTTTGTGGGGGGGGGAGCTACAAAGACTACAAAAACTCAAAATTTTTCAGATGGGTTTTTCATCCAGAACAACCCACAGTTAATTGATGTCAATTCTTTACAAAAAGTCAAATTTATGTTTGGTAAAAACTATGAAGAGTGTGACGTCATTATAGAGAATAATGCAAAATTGAATGCCGAGAAAATATGTGAAGGAAAAGCAACACGAAACTTGATGAATCTTTCAGTTAGAGGCAATTTGAAAGACTGCGGTGAGTTTTGTAGTCATTGTAGTCATTGTAGTCTTTGTAGTTATTGTAGTCTTTGTAGTTATTGTAGGCTTTTTAAGTTATTGTAGTTTATGTAGTCTTTGCAGCCTTTGTAGTCTTTGTAGCCTTTGTAGGTTCTGTAGACTTTGTAGTCTTCGTAATCTTTGCAGCCTTTGTAGCCTTTGTAGCCTTTGTAACTTTTGTAGTTTGTGTAGTCTTCGTAGTCTTACAGCCTTGTAGTCTTTGTAGTTTTGTAGTCTCTGTAGTTTTTGTAGTCTTTTTAGTCTTTGTAGTCCTTGTAGCATCCCAATTTTCGAAATTCTAGGATGCCAAGGCAGCTTCACACCTTCTGAATCCATCAGCCAATTCAAAAACTTTGAAGACATCTATCATGGCTTAACACTATCCAATATCAGTTCTTCTGAAGATTTATCAGCACTCTCTAACATCAAAACCATCAGAGGAGTTTTGAATATTCAGAACACCGATTTTCAAAACTTGTCTTTTCTGGAAAATTTTCAATTATTCATATTCAATGCAGATCGTGATAAGATTTTGATAAATATTCAAAACAACTCGAAAATGACGAGGTTGGCTTTACCAAAATTTGGCGTAAGTAGAACTACAAAAACTACAAAATATTCATTTTAGTTTTCCAGAAGATTCGAAACGCCCGATACAGCAAACTTCAAGCCAAAGTAATCAATTTTAACATTGAAAACCTGCATCCAGACTTTTGCCTGACTTGGGGCGAACTATCAACTTTACTAGATTATCACATACAGTTTTTAAACTTGCATGCGAAACTTTGTGAAGAATACACACTAGATCCTATGTTATGCCAGTTCAAAAATATGGCAGAGCTACCGTATGATTGTTGGAAATTGATAGGAGACGTGATAATTGAGAGTGGTGATGAAGATAAGATTCGCAAATTATATGCACCTTATCAGTTGTATGGATCACTAGAAACTCGCAATACCAATTTGACGGATATCGAGTTTTTAAGATTTCGTTACATCGTTTCACTGGATGGTGAGCCTAACTTTTTTTTATTTTTATTTAGTGCGCGTCCTTTCCATGCTCATTTTTTTAAGCATTGTGAGATTGAACTCGGATGCTGAGTTTACCGGAATTTTACACCACTACACTACGCCACCAACAGTGTGTAATTTAACAGGCGGCAGGTGAAAACTCTCTGATATCAGAAAATCAGGCTGCCGGCAGTTGACGGGGGCGGGGCTTAGGCTGGGAGCACAGATAGCACAGAAAAAAGCTATATACCGTTAAGGGTACCTAAGTATCAGAGTTGCACGGAGTTTCGACTTCCGACTTTGGAATTCCGACTTCCGACTTCCGGCTTTTTTTCACTTCCGACTTCCGACTTCCGTTTTGAGAACAAATATTAGACGGAAACTTTTTGACGTAAACGGACTTCGACGTAAATTCAGAGAAAACTAAGCTTAGAAACACCTGAAAAGTAGGTAAAGCTACGGAAAATTCGAAAATTCTCCCAATTTTCGACAGTTTTGTGACTTCCGTCTAAGAAATTTTCACTTCCGTGCAACTCTTCGACGTAGCCTCTAAATATTATTGTAATTTTGCTTTTTTTCAGAAAAACGACCTGTAATTCAGATAATCGGCAATAAGAACTTGAAAAATCCAGAGATGATATTCAGACCGGTTAGTTGAGACTACAAAGGACACAATTTTTCGTTAATCTTGACATCCAATTTTTCAGAACATTTACACCAATGGACCAAGTGTGGCTGTTATTCAAGACAACCACCCAGATATTTTCGAGTCGAGTAATGGGACCTGCAACCTTTTCAAAGTATCTCCCAAAGATAAGACTGAATACATCGGGTCGTTGAATTACACCGGAGGGGATTGTGGTAAAAAAATTTTTTTCGAAGTTTAAAAAAAAATCTTGAACTTTAGGCCATCGAGTTGAAATGACGTCATCGGTTGGTGCTCGGATCGGTGCTACGATATTGATTTTGTTATCAGTTTTGTTAATTTTATGATGTTTTTTGAGCGAAAAAAAAACGAAAATAGTTAAAATGAATTTGTAACTTTTCTGCGTCCCCGAGTAGTATTCCGATCCGCTGAAACAGTAATCTCGCGAACCTGAAAATAATCATCAAAAACGTTTCGGACAATAAACCAAAATTCCTTACTTTTTTCTTCCCTTTCTCTTCTTTTTTCTTCCTGGCCTTACAAGTGCAACACATCATTTTATGTACAGTATCCCGGTATTGTGTCGACATAAAATAGCAAATGACAGCATGAGATGCCGAGTTGACCACACGGAGGGTTCTAACGAAACCTTCTGCGTCGTACCAAGTTCTGAAATAAATTTTTTTTTTTGAAATTTCAAATTTTGGGCCTTACACATATCCAAAAACTATATATTCGCCATTAGTAGAATCCTGATAATTCTCGAAAAGCGCCAAACCAGCTGCAGCGCCCTCCGATATCAAGAAAGTGATAGTCATAAGTATAATGAGCCACGTGGTATTATCCGATGGAGCATTTTTGTTCATTTTTTGCCGTTTTCGACTTATCAGCTTCAATTTGATGGTTAGTATCAGGATAAGAAAAGTATAAACGGTTAGAGTGATAATTCGGATAATTCCTTCGGTTTCTTTGAGAAATTCAGTGTAATGTGGTCCATATTGCTTGGGAAGGGCAAAAATAGAAGCGTTTATGGGTTGCCGAAGGATGTGGAGAGTTGTTTTGCAGTCACTGGAAAAACAAAACCCATCGGAAAATCACCGGAAAAAAAATGTTTCGAACATGTCTGAACGGTTTTTAGGAGACAAAAACCAGATGGTTTCCGGCGCTTCACGCCTCTTGAACTCCACTAATATTTTGTTCATTCTTCACATGATTGGAAAAACCAAAAGTATTTGGCTCATCAAGGAATCTAACACGCATTCTAAATTTCCCGGAATTTTTTTTTATACCCCTACAATACGCCGCCACTGGTGTGTGATTGAACCGGGAGCACTTAGGATTTAAGGGCTTAGGATTCGAGCATGGGTAGTACAGAGATTCTTCTAAAAAAAACTACTTATAGGAAAGACTAAAGCCAGCGACACGCTGTTTGCACGGTGATATAGATTGAGAGGTATTTAGTCTGATCTTTAAGGTTTTTATAAGTCTACGCTCAAGCTTACCTTGCTTCCATATTATCCGGCAACCAATAGAAACTTGCAAAAAACAATGGCCAATCATGGAACAGCAACCAAAATAAGAATATGACCACTGAACAAATAATAGTTGTCAACGGTTTAGTCAACCAATCACTCATCGGAAAACTAATCGATAATGTTCGGATTAAGGCCAACTGGACCATAAGCCATACAAACATTCTTCGGGTCAACGTCTCCACGAGATCCCATGCAGTTTTAATAGGATCTATTGAAAATAACTGCGGACGGAGACATTCTCCATAGATATTTGTAAAGTCGATCGGGTGAATTCGATCGATTAGAATTTGAATGAAGAAAATGTCTTCGAAAATAGCGATTCCCATCATTATAATATAAACTGGGTTGGTCCGTAATGATTTTCGAAGGAGAATAGCAAGATGGACACAGTTCAGGAGGATACAGAAAACTTCGAAAAAGTAATTGAAGTATCTGAGAAACGAGTTAAGGTAATCAAATAAGAATGAGTTTAGGCGGTCTTGAAATTCAAGTTCTTCATCGGATATCACCATGATTAGGGCTGTCAAAAATGAATTCTGTGTTCAGGAAATAATGATGAATTATATGAAAGATGAAGGCGGGAGTTATATAACTTTTATGAGAAACCTATAATCAAATGATGTCTTGATTTTGAAGAACTCAACAGAACAAACTATAATATGATGTATTGGAATTTATTCAAGATTCAAAAAATCATACGATTACCTCAAAAATTATGATGATAACTAAGGGAAAGTTGTCAAAAAATAAACTCAAAAAATGAGGAAAAATTCAATATGAGTTTGTCGTTTTTCTCTTCCTCGGAGTATTCCGATCCGTTGAAATAGTGCCTTGGACTACAGTAACCTTCAAAAAACATTATGTTTTGGATTGCGATAAAAATTATTTTCCTTACTGTTTCCTTTTCTTTCCGGCTCTTACAAGAACAACACATCATTTTATGTACAGTATCCCTATATTGTGATGACATGAAATAGCAAATTACAGCATGAGATGCCGAATTGAGCACTCTCAAGGTGATGGTGAACTTTTCTATCGCATTATCGTCCCTAAAATTTTTCCTAACAAAAAGTTGAAGCTTGACCACTCACCAGTATCCAAATAGTAGACCTTCGCCATTGTCCTCTTTCCAAAACGCTAGCCCGGCCGCTGCGCCCTCCGCAATTAGAAATGTGACAGTCATTACTATTATAAACCACGTAGTGTTATCAGACGGACTATTCATTTTCATCTTTTGCCGTTTTCGATTCATCAGTTCTAATTTGACCACCAAAATCAGTACCAGAAGAATATAGACAGTGAATGTGACAACTCGAGTGATACCTTCGATTTCTTCGAGAAATGTGGAATAGTGAGGTTTGTATCGCACGGGAATAGCGAAGATAGAGACATTTCGTTCATTTATACTCAGTTCAACGAGTGGACAATTCCTGTAAGAGCAAGGTGTATAAGTTGAACAGAATGATTATCCAAGCTTGTCAAAATTTCAAACAAGGCAGTATCCGGCGGTTATGAGGACCCAAAATAATTATGAGGACCCAAAAATAACTATGAGGACTCAAAAATAGTTATCTGGACCCATTTTTAAAAAAAAGTTTACTCTATAACTCTATAACGGAGGAACAGAGCTCCTAAGCCTTTCTTGAGTTATAACAAGGTTAATAATAAATGCACTTTTGTTTTTCAACCATGGGTCCACATGAATATTTTTGGGTCCACATAATTCTTCATTGGTCAACATATACCGTACAGAGCCAAAAAATTTTTAACACAATTATCCGTTAGTTTGTGAATTATTCAATTTTCAGCGTGATGCAGTTAATTTTTTCCCTGGCGAAACATGGAGGTTCAACATTTTTTGATAAGCGAGCGCCGCGATGTTCTAAAAGTAAAACATTAATCTCACCTATTCATCAAATTATCCGGCAACCAATAGAACCTTCCGTACACCAATGGCCAATCATGAAACAACAACCAAAATAAGAATATACTTACTGAACATGTAATAGTTAGCAATGGTTTAGTCAACCAATCACTCATCGGAAAACTAATCGATAATGTTCGGATTAGGGCCAATTGTACCATAAGCCATACAAACATTCTTCTGGTTATGGACTCTATCAGGTTATACGTTGTTTCCAGTGGGTTTAACGCATATAGTTGATTCCGTAAGCACACTCCATAGATTGGAAACAAGATTCCGAAAAAACTACGGTGAAATTGTTGAAGGAAATAAATGATTTCAAACATGGCCACGCCCATCATGATCACATAAACTGCATTGGTTCGTAATGGTTTTTGTAGGAGAATAGCAAGATGTGCACAGTTTAGAAGAATACAAAACACTTGGGACACTTTGTACAAATTATTGAAAAACGTATTTAAATAATGATAAAGAGGAGAATCCAATCGATCTAGAAAATTGAGTCGCTCATCGGTTATTCCTTCTCGAACCATTGAAAGAAATAATATGATTCAAAATTTTCTGTCGTATGCTAGAGGAAAAATGATGTATTCTGAGGTGCAGTATTCATAATTATAGGGTGGATAGATGTTTGAAAATTTAAAAATTTAAATTTTAATATGATGTGGTATAATGTGAAGAAATGAGTTAAGATGATCGAAAAAGGACGACTGTAGGCGATTTTGAAATTTATGCTTTTCATCGGTTATCTTCATTTTGAAGCGGCGATAGCTTGAAATCGCAAAAAGAAAGTGCGGGTTTGGAATGAAAAGAAGTAGGAGTAGTCATAGGCCTCATACCTACCTCTTAGGCTTCCACCCGGCTGAAGTTATTCGTCTGCATTAGTTGAGTGAGCGTGAATGCGTACTTATTATCATCATCGACCATTAAAATATCATGAATTCATTAGTTTTTGAACATTGACTTGGTTGAAAACTTTGCAAATGTCGTCAAGTAGTGAGTCGAGTTACGCAATCACGCTGACGCCAAGTCTCACAGGCTGCTGGCTGCGGCCGGCTGGCGGACGGCGCGGCTGACGGACGGCGCGACCGGCTGAATTTTCGGCCGAATGGATGCCTTATCTCCCTCGGTTGGCTACATGGCATTAGAAGATGAAAAACTAGAAATAAATGAAATCTTCAGTATGAGATGTGAAAGTTTATTTGAGATTTCGAAAATCATTTGACAAATTCAAAAGGTGATGTCAACTAAACTGCAGTGTCCCAGGTAAAATCAACAAAAATTAAATTTGGACCTCCATCACAACGGCAGGCCTGTATATTAGAGGTTTTACAGGCACCAAAATTAGGACCAAACGAAAAATTCAATAGGAACTCTTTGCCGTCTTCTTGTCCCCCTTGTCTCGATCAGTTGAAACTGTGACATTAACTACACTAATCTGGAAAAAAAGTTTTTTTTTTTCAACAAAGAACATATTGCCAATTCCCACCATTTCATTCGTTTTTTTCTTCCAACATGAGCAACACATCATTTTATGTACAGTTTCCCTGTATTGCGATGACATAAAATAACAAATTACAGCATGAGATGCCGAATTGAGCACTCGCAGGCTTCTAATCAAACTTTCAGCTTCTGAGGTGCGCCTTGAAAAAATACGGTATCATTTTTTCAGACATTCAATACTTACAGATATCCCAATATCACCGTTTCTGTATCCCAATAATTTCGCGGAGCCACAAATATTGCTGACAAAGCTGCAGCGGCTTCAGCGACGAATAATGTGATAGTCATTATGATAATTAGCCACGTGGTATTATCAGATGGACTATTCATATTCATTTTTTGCCGCTTTCGATTTATCAACTTCAATTTGATAATGTATCAAGATAAGAAGAATATACACAGAGAATGTGATAATTCTGATAATTCCCTCGGTTTCTATGAGAAATTCTGTGTAATGGGTTTCGTATTTTTTCGGGATGGCGAATAAATAGGCGTCAACTTTTTGATCAAATATATAGAGATCTTTGTAGCAATAGCTGAAAAAAAAGGTGGCGTGTCAGAGAGGTTTTTGGTTCTTTATGGGTTGATTGGCCCCGAAAAATTAGACTGGTCCCAAAAATAAATGGTCCCATAAAAAAGAGTTTGCTCCCAGAAAATAAGGATGGTCCTATCAAAAAGAGACCACCTCCAAAATAATAAGGACGGTCTCATAAAAAAGACTGGTCCCATAAAAAAGGATGATCCCAAAAAAAGATTGGTCCTAAGAAGATTGGTCCCAAGAACCAACCTTCTGTCTTATTGGGACCAGTTTTTGGACCAATCAACCCATAAGTTTTTTTGGGACCAGGATAATTGGGATCAGCGTTGGGACCAGTTTTTTCAAGACCAGGTTTTTCGGGGGATCAGACTTTGGGACCAAAAAAGGTGGCGTGTCAAAAGGGGTTTTTGGCTTTTTATGGGTTGAATGGTCCAAAAAATTAGACGGGTCCCGAAAAAGGGACTGTTTTTCGGGACCAGCTTTTCGTCAAAACTTACTGATCCGCCATATGATGCGGGTGCCAGAAGAATCTTCCGTACACCAATGGCCAATCATGAAACAACAACCAAAATAAGAAAATTGCGACTGAACAAATAATAGTTGTCAGTGGTTTAGTCAACCAATCTTGCATCGGAAAACTTATCGATAATGTTCGGATTAGGGCCAATTGTACCATAAGCCATACAAACATTCTTCTGGTTAAAGTGTCGACAAGATTATAAGCCAATCTCACCGGATCCATTGGGTATAGTTCTGGCCGGAGACACGTTCCATATGAAAGAGCGAACTCAAATGGGAACAGACGATTTGCAAGAATTAGAAGGAAATATGCAACTTCTAAAATGGCAATTCCCATCATTATGATATAAACTGGGTTGGTCCGCAATGATTTTTGGAGGAGAATCGCGAAATGGACAAGATTTAAAAAGATGCAGAATAGCTCAAAAAAGTAGTTGAAATAAGTCAGAAAAGTGTTGAGAATAACGAAAAATGAGGAGTGCTTTTTGTCATGTTTTACAAGATCCTCGTCGGATATCACTTTCCCAATCATTTTTGGTGAAAAAGAAATGAAAAGTTTTCGAAATGTATAGGAGGAATAAAGTATGATGTAAGGCAAGAAGCCGAGTCTAAAATTATGTGATATTTAGACATTTTTTGGAAACAAAGTATATGGCATGTGGTTTGTAGTCTGCTCAAGTAGTGGGGTGAACCAAGATAACCTGAATAAAACACGTTGGCTCTGTTGTGGTTGAGCGGTCCCGAGAAATGGTCCGTATAAACATTTAATGGTCGTTTTAGAAATTGAACGGTCCCCTAAGAAGTTGGTTGGTCTATTAAAAATTCAATGATCTCTCAAAAAAACAAATGGTCCCATTGAAATTTGGATGGCCTCTGATCGTGCAACAAAGTTTGCTTAGAAATCTAATGATCCGTTTAAAATTCAGTGTGGGCCCATGAGAATATTAGTTTTCAAGACAAGAATCAAAAGTCTAAGTGGAACATTGCATTTCTAGAAGGACCTTTATATTTTCAAGAGGACCGATAGATTTTTCATGGGACCTTTCAATTTCAAAATAATCATTCAATCTCTGAGCGGACATTGTAACACCTTTCGGGACCATCCAACTTCCGAGCGGATCG
This sequence comes from Caenorhabditis doughertyi, assembly GCA_963572265.1. Lineage (NCBI taxonomy): Eukaryota > Metazoa > Nematoda > Chromadorea > Rhabditida > Rhabditidae > Caenorhabditis > Caenorhabditis doughertyi. The sequence goes on along the minus strand of OY751557.1, from coordinate 20,433,665 downwards.
TTCAATTTTTCAAGGGGCCATTCATTTTTCAGGGGACCATTAAATTTTTGAAGGGACCTTTCAATCTCATGGGGACCGCTTAATTTCCCATGGACCGCTCAACTAAAACAGAGTCAAAACGTTTGTCCCAAACGAAATCCTTCGAAATCTTACTTTACTCTTTTTTTTCTTCCACGGACAACCCAACATTTTATGTACAGTATCCCTGTATTGTGAAGACAAAAAGTAGCATATTAAAGAATGAGACGCCGAGTTGAGAACTCGCAGACCTCGCGCAAGATTTTCAACATTGTTATCCATCCTTCAAAAATGAGATGTATGATATTGACTACAAACTACAAAACTTACGAGGAGTGCCCAAAAAGGAAATATGTTCCTCTCAAAGTTGTATTCGTATAAAAATCAAAAAAGAAGATAGCAGCCGAAGAAAGTTCGGAGAGCAAAAAAGTGATGGTCATGGCTATAATCAACCACGTGGCATTATCAGATGGAGCATTCGAATTCATTTTTTGCCGCTTTCGATTTATCAGTTTCAGTTTGATAATTAATATCAGTACGAGAACAGTGTACACTGCTATTGTAATAGTTCGAATTGTTCCTTCTAAATCTTGAACTTTCTGATCGTAGGCAAGGCCATATTTTGCAGGAATGGCAAAGACCCAAACCGGATCGGCAGCGTGTTTTTCGGGTGGATAGTTTTTGCATGTTCTGGAACAAAGGAAGATGTCTGATTTTTATAGAGGGAGGACAGATCAATATAAAATTTGCCCTCGATGATGCCCTTTTTTGATTGGAGCTCTGGGAAGCTTCAGGTACCATAGGCACAAAACCTAAGCTCAGTCCCCTTACACGCTGAGCATAATGATCTGCAAAACTCGGCAAGTGTCGGCTGCTGCGTTGAAAGATTACGTCGGAAACCGTCTTTTACTATTCTAATGCACAAGTATCTGTCAGTATTTTGTGTGCTGCCGACCTTGGAGCCTACCGTCAAGTGTCGGCTGCTAGATTTACTCTTTTCAGAGTTCGCTGCAGCCGCCGGTTCAATTACACACCGGTGGCGGGGTACTGTAGTGATGTGAAAAAATTTCGTCCGAGTTTGATTCCTCGGTGTGCCGATTATTTTTGGTTTTTTTAAAATATTATTTTCAGATTGAACAAAACTTTTGCCCAAGTGATTGAGGCGTGGAGCGGAGGAAAATCAAGATTTTCAAAACAAAGTCTTACTCTTTTTGCAACGTGTCCGGCTTCCAATAGGCCCTCAGCAGCACCATTGGCCAATAGTGCAGCCCAGACCAAAATAACAAAATTGCCACGGAACAAGCCACGGTTGTCAAAGGCTTTGTGATCCAATCACTCGTCGGAAAACTAATCGATAATGTTCGGATCAATGCCAATTGTACCATAAGCCATACAAACATCCTTCTAGACAAGGTAGAAACAATCCTCCAAATTGTCGGAAATGGTTGAATCAGCCACAAATCCAGTGAGAAACACATTTGGTGATAGGTGACGCAATCAAAAGTGATGATTCTCTCCGACAAAAGTAGACCGAAGAAAATTATTTCGAAGATGGCGATTTCAATCATTATGAAGAACGTTGAATTGGATCGAAGAGGTTTTTGTAAGAGGACAATCAAATGGAAAAAATTGGAAATTATACAAAATATTTCTAATGATTCATATACAGTTGGGAGGTAATTCTCAAGAAATTCAAGTTTTGGAAGAATGATTCGGTCTTCATCTTTGATTTCCATTAAAAAAAATACTGGAAATAGTTGGAAAAATGGACGTGAGTTGATGAGAATGATATGATTGGATGTTAGTCTTGTGAAAAAATTGTTTATGAAAATTTGATATCGAAATTTGCATGAGCTGAACCTGCTATCATGATATCATAAAGTTATTTTAATGTGTACTTTTGGACGATCACGCTAGATATTTTTTTCCAAATTTTTCGAACATAAAAATCACGTATAATAATAAACTTGAAATCAAGGTATACATTTTTTTTTCCCGACGAAAAAAATGATCCCTACACTTATACACAATGTGAAAAATTCACAAAAAATGTGAAATTCGTAAAATAAAAGAAAAAAGCAAACCAAAAAAGCAAAAATCTAAAAACAAAACTGCGTGCGGGAGAGTTGAAAAATTGCGCGCATTTCCAGAGGGAGGTCGTTAGCTCGGTGCCAACTTCGAAAATCCTTGCCCAAAATTTGTTTTCTGAAAAAATTTTTGGTGACAATTCGTCAAATTTACCGGTTATTCACCAATTTATCGGAAAACTTTTCGGTGAATCCGCTAGACATGACGCACTTACGTAATTTTCGGGGTGTCATTGAAATGGGCTCATTCAAGTGAAAAATTAAGAGAAAAACAAATTGAAACTTATAAATGTTAAAAGGAACACGAAAAATTCTCAAAATCACTATGAATTTTTCGACTTTTGTAAAGAATTGTCAGGCTTCTCTCGATCAGTTGTAACTGTGACGTAGACTACGCTATACCTTTGTGATATTTATCTGTAAAACTCGCTGAACCCATGATGTTCTGATTTTGAATAAATTGTCAAAACAAAATACATGATGATGTATTGAGGTTTATTCAGGATACAAATAATCGTTTGTGAAACACACAAAAGATGATATTTATTTTTTGATGCATATTCATTAGTAGTTTAATTTCAAAATGAGCATTCCAATTAACATTTCTAAATGTTGTCCCACAAACATCATGTCATAACACTTGTCGTACTGAACTTTGAACTACTGTGATTCGTTGAAATAGTGGCCAGTACCAAGGTAACCTGGAAAAAAGTGTATCCTTCAAAAAAAAAAGTTCAAAAACTCACTTTACTCTTCTTTTTCTTCCATGGACAACCTAACATTTTATGTACCGTATCCCGATATTGTGTGGACATAAAATAGCAAATAATAGCATGCGATGCCGAATTGAGCACTCTCATACATCTCGCCAAGTCTTCGGCTGAATTGTCTGACCTACAAAATGAAAAATATGAACTGGAACATTTGTATAACCTACGTATTTGCAAACAGGAGATACGTCCCTGTGTAAGTCGTTGGGGAATAAAAATCGAAAAAGAAAACAGCCGCCGCCGAAAGCTCTGAGAGCAAGAAAGTGATGGTCATAGCTATAATCAGCCACGTAGTATTATCCGAGGGACCTTTCATATTCATTTTCTGTCGTTTTCGATTTATCAGCTTCAATTTGGTAATCAATATCAGTGCAAGAAAAGTGTAGACAACTATAGTAATAGTACGGATTCTTCCTTCTTGCTTTTCAATTTCATTATTATAGAAAATGGCATATTTAGCCGGTATGGCAAAAACCCACACCGGATCAGCTGCGTGTTTCTCAGGAGGAAAGGATTTGCAACGTCTGAAAGAAAATTGTTGAATAGTAGAAAACAAAGTTGAGAGCGGAACTCCGCTTTCCGCTTTCCGCTTTCCGTTTTCCGCTTTCTGCTTTCCGCTTTCCGCTTTCCGCTTTCCGCTTTCCGCTTTCCGCTTTCCGCTTTCCGCTTTCCGCTTTCCGCTTTCCGCTTTCCGCTTTCCGCTTTCCGCTTTCCGCTTTCCGCTTTCCGCTTTCTGCTTTCCGCTTTCCGCTTTCCGCTTTCCGCTTTCCGCTTTCCGCTTTCCGCTTTTCGCTTTCCGCTCTCCGCTTTCCGCTTTCTGCCTTCCGCTTTCCGCTTTTCACTTTCCGCTTTTCACTTTCTACAGTTTTAACAACTTCAGTACAAGCTTACACATTATCCAACGTGTCCGGCTTCCAATAAGCCCTAACCAGTGTCATTGGCCAATAATGAAGTCCTGACCAAAACAACAACATGGCCAAAGAACAAAATATAGTGGTCGAAGGCTTCGTGATCCAATCACTCATTGGAAAACTAATCGATAATGTACGGATTAGGGCAAGCTGGACCATGAGCCATACAAACATTCTTCTTGACAGCGTAGAAACGATTTTCCAAATTGTTGGAAACGGCTCAATCAAGAACAATGTAGTTGGGAAACACACTTGGTTATAGGTAGCCATATCAAAATCGAAAATCCTCATGGCGAGAAGTTGAGTGAAAAATATGATTTCAAAAATGGCGATTTCAATCATTATGAAAAAAGTTGAATTGGATCGAAGTGATTTTTGCAAGAGAATCAATAAATGGAGAACGTTGGAAATGACACAGAATATTTCTAATGATTCATATACAGTTGGAAGATAATCGTTGAGAAATGCAAGTTTTGGAAGAAGAATTCGCTTTTCATATTCAATATTGACGGGATCCATTGAAACTGGAAATGATTAAAAAAATGGGATTTGGGTTGGCAAGAATGGAGGTAAGATTAAACGAGAAAATGGGAGGGGGAGGGGTCTGAGTTGATCGTGGGAGGCAAATTGTTATTTGGTGATTAGTTTTGCGATGGTGCGGAGACGTGTCCAATCATTTTGAGAGTTAGTAATGTTTTGAAAATTATGAAATGTTTTGAAAATGGTAGGTGCTGATATGTGCCTGGTGTCTATAGTTAGCGGTTGATAATTGTGATATTCAAATATTTGTCATCTGAGGATAAAATAATTTAGTATGATGTCTATGTTTATTTGAAACGATGTGTCAAATGATCATAGCAGAAATGTTATCAAGGTTTGGTTAAAGCTGGTTGAAATGGACTTCTTCAGGTAAAAAAATGAGAAAAAAAATAGGTTGAAACTTGTTATTAAGAGCAACAATCTCTAAGAACGAGACTTTTTGCATTAGGCCTTGGCACAAAAACAAAAACTTATTTTGATTCAAATGATTGATTGATAGTATGTACTCATAGGTAACGTATTTCCAAAAAAAGATGTTTGGAGTTCACAATCTAGTCACAATGAATTTTCCCATTACTTGTCGAAGGATTTGCCAGATTGAACTCCGATTCGGATTAAAAAAATTTTCATTTTTTTCCAAAAATAAATTCTCATAAGGGGGGACCCTTATGTGTTTTTCGGAAAATCGCTTATAGCAAAAAACAGTCCTCGAAATTCGATATGGTCCAAGAGACTTTTTTGTAGGAAATTTCAAGGGAAATCAGAAAAAATATTTTCTAACTACCCGAACTGTGGAAAATTTTTGAGAAAAATCAAAAAAACGGTAAATTGTTTCTGAAAAACATGTTTCCAGTAGTTAAAGCTGGCTGGAAATTGTTGTGCATGTGCCCTAAACTTGCTAAATGACCTCCCAAAAATTTGAAAAAGTTATCTCGAAGTTGAAAAAAAATGCACTTTTCGGACTGAAAATCCGTATTTCAGCTTTATCTCAGGGTGATGACGTCACATGGACTTGGTGGTATCTTTTTTGGAAACACTTTACCTATGAGTACATACTATCAATCAATCATTTGAATCAAAATAAGTTTTGGTTTTTGTGCCAGTGGAAGTCTCCACCTGAGAGATAGTTCCTCTTAAATCGTTTGATTTTCGAAAAAAGTCAATAACCAGCAATATATGTCCCAGTTTTTCGTCGGTAGTCACTGTTGCCTTTGATGGATTCTGTAAAAAAAAAAGCAGAATTTGAAAAAAAAATTATTCTTACCTTCACCAGAAACAAGAGCCTGGACTACTGACTTTTGTTGATCCACGATTGTGAAGTTTTGTTTGTACTGCTCAATGAGCACATCTCTCAAGACGTCTGGCATTCCTTTCTCCGTCTCCGTGAGCTCTGATTCACTATGGAATCTTGGTGCATCAATTGCCTCCTTGACTGTCTCGTTGAATAGAAGAGTTCGAATCACAGTTTGCGCTGTAGAAGAAATGATGGAAGAACCTCCGGATGCTCCAACTGCCATTTCAACTTTGCTCATATTTTTGTTCACGATAATGATAGGGCTCATTGAGCTCATCGGTCTTTTTTCAGATTGAATTAGGTTGGAGTCATTCATCTTGGGGTTAGAGAAGGTGTCCATTTGATTATTCCAGATGATCCCCAAGGTGGGCGAAGCAACCATAGACCCGAAGCTGAAATTTTGAAAAATGATGGAACTACTGTAAAACTTGTATTACTGGTGAATGCACCACAAACTTTCAACTCCATCGAGGGGGGGGGGGGGGGGGGGGGGGCACAACTGTTAAAATGAAACTGCTAATAGAGGGTCATTGTTTCGAAAAATGATAAAAAAAACTGATGTAATTATACGTTTTTCTCGATTTCCATCGAATTTTTCAAGTACCCGACTGCTTTCAGTGGGTGGCACTTCTATTAGAGGGGGACACTCCTCCTATCGAAGAAACGCCACTAATACAGGTATGACGGTAACTGTTCATATATCTTACATGTTATTGAGAGAAGAAGTGCAAGAGACAGCGTTTCCTTTAGAATCAATTATGGATACGTGTGTTGATTCGTGATCATTTAACTGAAAATCCGCAGTTTGTATTCTGATAGAAATGAAAAAAAAAACTTGCATGAGGAATTTCGAAATTTTGATGCTCTCTCATATCCTCATAGTCGGCCTGAAATTCTTTTTTTTCCTGTAAGAACATAATTATAATGAACTTGAAAAATCAAAAACCTTGATTATACCGGCAACCCTATCAGGATCACGTACTAGGGAGAGTGGGCATGTACGAACTGAGAGTCGGCATGTACTAACTCATAATGGGCATGTACTAACTGAGAGTCGGCATGTACGAACTGAGAGTGGGCATGTACGAACTGAGAGTGGGCATCTACTAACTGAGAGTAGGCATGTACTGTACAAGCAATTCCGACTACGCATGTAATAGAGGTTTCAAAGTATGGTTTTTTGCAATCATTTCACATAACGAAGATCCGTAAAAAGTGTATTAGTAGTGCCCCTTCAATAGAAGTGCCCCTTTAATAATAGTAGCCCCTATGAACTACTAATTCAGTTTTTACAGTACCTCCGTAAGTCCATCCTTCAACTCATCGTCCAAAGTTGAATTAGTCTGAAATTTTTTAATTTTTTAACTTTGTTTTTTTTTGTCACACTTACCATATTATTTTTATCAAATCCATAGTAGTAAAGTGATTGAGCTGTATCTTTGATGAGTGCGGCAATCTTTTTGAAGTATTCTCTAAAAAAATCGTAAAACCTGTATAATTGCAGCTCTAGTAGTTACTCAGTCATCATATCATCCATCAAAGTTTTCGCGGATTCCTCAAACTTCACATCACTAAGCTTAGCTCTCTGTGCGTAAGCAAACTTTTCAGCTTCAATCAGTCTGTGATAGACAAGAGAATCATTCAGATTCACTTTCTCATTTTTGTAGAACTCTGAAAGTGAGGTTACATCAAGCTGCTCATTTCGAACACTTACGAGCCATAACTTGAATGATACTTTGAGTGATAACAAATGATGATGGAGGTGGAGGGCCACACATCACATAATCTCCAAGAGTGCTTTGGAGTGGAGCATCATCAATGAGAGTTTCATAACTGGCAAGATCAGATTCTCTAAGAAATCCGCCATTGTCCGCAATTTCTAGGTCGATTGTTTGTGCTGTTCCACCCTTATAGAAGAGCTCAACAGGGTCAGTGGCATTGGCAAGAAGAGCGTAAAAGTTGCCAAGAGTTCTTCTCTTCATAATCTCTCCTTCTTCGTAAATTTGATTCGTTTTTGGATTCACAAAGATTTCTCTGCAAATAATTATTTGGTAAAATGTGCTTCATCTTATTATTTTGGAAGTTTTTTGGTGTGTCTCCCACCTTGAAGCCTTTTCTAGAAGCTCGATTTTGATTGGACCTTGAGAGGCCAACACAGAGCTTGATGCCCGTTTTTTTTCAATTTTCCGATTGGAGCTCTGGGTAGCTCTGCGATATTTATGCGCCACGCCTAAGCCCCGAGCCAGTCAACTGTCGGCTGCTAGATTCATTCATTTCAAAGCGTTTGGTGCCGCCGTCGGTTCAACTACCCTTTGTTGACGGCGTAGTGTAGTGCTGTAAAAATTTTTCCGGTAAATTCAGCATCCGACTTCGGTTCCTCGGTAGGTCAAATATTTTGGTTTTTCATTTTAAGTAGAGTATGAGAAAAAATGTTCTGAAACCCAGGCTTACTTTATAGTTGACCCTCTTCGAATCGCTTCTTCGTAATCTTTAAGAGCCGAAGCAAGACTAGAAGACACTGGAAATCCGTTGGAAGCCAGGTCGATAGAAGATTGAAATAAACGAGCCCATGAGACTTTCCCAGAACCGTAGCGGTTAAAGACAGTCCACAACCCGTGAAGCTCCGATGGTGTGGCAATTGATTTATATCTCATAATTGATTCTGTTTCTGGATTATTGATGAACATGGTTTTGAACGCGGACGAAGTAGCAGTTTCAAGAGCATTGATGGTATGACACTTTCCAGTTGAGCTGAAATTAGTGGGTTTTACCAACAATACTTGATGAATTTACCGGTAATTCACCGGTTTTTCAAAAAATTCAACAAAAAAACTGTCCGCGGGCGTGATTATGGTTTCCGGCCCTGTGGACTTTGATTCGAATTTTTTCTTTATTTAAAAGTGTTAAAAACTTACGAATTATAAAGGGTCATAATGAATCCACCACCAAGTCCAGAAGATTGTGGATTCACTGTGCCAAGACATAACAGAGAAGAAATCATAGCATCAATAGCATTTCCACCTTCAATTAGCACATCTCTTCCAATTTCGGAGCACAACTCATTATCCGATGCCACTGCTGCTTTACTATAATGAGCAAAGAGACTGTCTGACGGGGGTGGCCAGTTAAACGACGTTGTGTTACTTTCATCGTTTAGTATGGTAGTCTGAAAATAACTTTCTGGAAAGTGGGCGGAGCCTAATATTGGAAGCACCAAAATGTGCAAAACTTAGCTACCGTAAAACCACTAACTTTTGTTGGAGTTTCAGGTAGCCGTTATATTGCAGGGGTCGCTTTTTTTTTGATGGCCGTTTTTGAAATGGTGACGATTACTGATATTCCGAAAAAGTACATTATCACTAGAAATTAGCAGAATTACGATAGTGCCTCTTTAATACAGGGATCGCTTAATTGAAGGGGCCGTTCTGTTACAGGTTATACGGTATTTTACTTGTTGTTTGTTCTAATAGTAGTGCACCCTGAATTCTGTCACTAATGTTTGTCATCGCAAATTTTATACTTTCAAAGTGTAAACCCAGACCGGATTAGTTTGAATGAACTCGATTGGATACGACACTCACCACAGACATTTCATCATCATTTTCGTGTTCTGTGTCATCAAGTAGTGCATAGGAATTAGTTGAAAGCAGAAAAAAAACCGCAAAAGATTTGAATGTTTTTGAAAATCTGAAAATTTTGAGTATAAACAATTAAGAGCCGTTGTCCCCATATCGCAACCTCATCATGTAACACATCGGCCAAACCGTATCCATCGGTTTCTATTTTTGTATAATAGTTACCCTAGGTGGTCTGATTAAAAAACCACTATGGATGATAGGCTCCGCCCCCTTGCTCCGGGAGCATTGTCCACGTGAAGTCCAAAAATGAAAAATCTCAAAATTTGAGATAGAGTCAAAAACTGTTCAGCAATGGATTTCTGACGTCTTTTTGACCATTTTTTGTGTTGACGCCCATCCTCTAACTTTTCGGCATCATGCCGAAAAATTGAAATTTAATAATATTTATCAGTTTTTCGCGATTATCAAAAGTTCGAAGTACTTGGCCCCAACGTGGGATATGCTTCATTTTCATCCTTATGGAACCTTCCATCGATATGCAAATTATTAGGAAAAAATTCGGGATCCTTCATTTTTTATAGCCCGATATGTGTGAATTTTGAGACATTTTCAACGTACCCCCCTCCATGGTGAAAATGGTCATAGCCACCTATTTTGAAAAAAAATTTGTCACAGAATGCTCTACCCATAACACATACACTCACGAAATTTTAGGTCATTTGGATCACTTTTGGAGGCGTAGCACCACTTCAAAAAAATTAGTACTAAAACTGAGGGCTGAAAATCCGAATGTCCTGAAATTCGGCGAAAAGACTGGAAATGGTCAGAAATGTTGTCAGCATGTTCAGTAAAGTTTTTTAAAACAAAAATGAGCTTCGCAAAAGCTTTGAATCAGCTGCTTGACCCACTTTTGGTTTATCTGACAGAGCGATATTGTCAGGTGGCTCTTTTGTGATGATAATTCAACAGATGAGCAAGTTTCAGTTCGGAATTTTGTTTTAACAAACTTTACTAAACATGCTGACAACATTTCTGACCATTTCCAGTCTTTTCGCCGAATTTCAGGACATTCGGATTTTCAGCCCTCAGTTTTAGTACTAATTTTTTTTGAAGTGGTGCTACGCCTCCAAAAGTGATCCAAATGACCTAAAATTTCGTGAGTGTCTGAGATACGGGTAGGGCATTCTGTGACAAAAACTTTTTCGAAATCGGTGGCTATGACCATTTTCACCATGGAGGGGGGTACGTTGAAAATGTCTCAAAATTCACACATATCGGGCTATAAAAAATGAAGGATCCCGAATTTTTTCCTAATAATTTGCATATCGATGGAAGGTTCCATAAGGATGAAAATGAAGCATATCCCACGTTGGGGCCAAGTACTTCGAACTTTTGATAATCGCGAAAAACTGATAAATATTATTAAATTTCAATTTTTCGGCATGATGCCGAAAAGTTAGAGGATGGGCGTCAACACAAAAAATGGTCAAAAAGACGTCAGAAATCCATTGCTGAACAGTTTTTGACTTTATCTCAAATTTTGAGATTTTTCATTTTTGGACTTCACGTGGACAATGCTCCCGGAGCAAGGGGGCGGAGCCTATCATCCATAGTGGTTTTTTAATCAGACCACCTAGGGTAACTATTATACAAAAATAGAAACCGATGGATACGGTTTGGCCGATGTGTTACACACTCCAGTGGGTCTATGGTCGCTCCTTCAAGAAAATTACTCTTAAAGTTTTCAATTAAAGGAGGACTATAGTCACATTTTTTTATTTTCGTTTCTTGTTTATTTTTTCATTGTGTATTGTGGAACCGCGTTGTGGAATTCTTGGCCAGACGGCCGCCGGACTGTAACGCGCCATTTTGAGCGCATTTCGTGCGTTTCAGAGCGATTTTTGAGCAATTTTTCTATGCGCAATGGAATCAGCATGGAAAAATGAACAGGAAATGTCGTGAGTATGACAGTCAAAATTCTATTTATTTTAATAACTCACTTTTTATCTCCAGTGGTCATCCCCGGCAGAAAAATAATGTCACAAAGCGAAAAAACGTTGAAATTTGAAGGCGGGTGCAGATTAACCACAACTAGTTTCTACTTTGATCGGCATCACATTGAAAGATTTCAATTTTTAGGTAGACCAGAGATCAAAACATACTAATTTGTGTAGTTCACATCATACCACATTACATATATTTTCTAAATTTTTCAAATATCTAAACAGCCCATAATTATGAATCAACCGAATACATCATTTTTATTTTTGCACATGACAAAAACGTTTTGAATTATACAGCTTCTTTTTTCACTTGAGCAAGTTTTTCCACTCTTTCTGGCCGTCTTTGAAATGGTTCGAGAAGGAATCACGGATGAGCAACTAGACCACCAAGATCGAGTGGATTCTCCTCTTTATCATTATTTAAACCTATTTTTCAATAATTTATACAAAGTTTCCGAAATGTTTTGTATCCTTCTTAACTGTGTACATCTTGCTATTCTTCTACAAAAACCATTACGGACCAATGCAGTTTATGTGATCATGATGGGCGTGGCCATGTTTGAAATCATTTATTTCCTTCAACAATTTCACAGTAGTTTTTTTGGAATCCTTTTTCCAACCTATGGATGGTGCTTACGTGTTCAATTATATCCGATGGATCCACTGAAGACAATGTATAACCTGATAGAGTCCATAACCAGAAGAATGTTCGTATGGCTTATGGTACAATTGGCTCTAATCCGAACATTATCGATTAGTTTTCCGATGAGTGATTGGTTGACTAAACCCCTAACAACTATTATTTGTTCAGTGACAATATTCTTGTTTTGGTTGCTTTTTCATGATTGGCCACTAGTGTTTGCAAGGTTCTATTGGTTGCCGGATAACTTGTCTGATAGGTAAGGCTCTTGCAACACCGCACCCGTCAACTTTCGGAAAAAACGGAAAACGGAAATCGGAAAAAGTTTTCCAACTTCGGAAAACGGAAACGGGAAGACGGAAAAAAAATTTTTGTACGAAAAACGGAAGTTTCGTAGGATTTCCAATAGAATTTGGCAATAATTAACCTTTTTCAAGAAAATTAGAAATTTTCGGGTGTTTTTCGTACTTTTTTTTTGAAAGAAAAGCTGTTTAAAACATTCTAATTTTCTTCGGGAAAATATATAAAAGCTCCGGAATACGGAAAACGGAAAACGGAAATCGGATAACGGAACTTCCTTTCAAATTTCGGAAAACGGAAATCGGAAAACAGAAATCGGAAAACGGAGTAGCGGAAAATGAACAAAAACGGAACACGGAAAACGGAAATCGGAATTCCGTGAAGCTCTTCTAAGCCCCTCTTTTCAGAAACTACTTTTTTTTGTTTTACAGAAATTGTCCAAGCGTCGAACTGAGTATACATGAACGAAATGTCTCGATTTTCGCTATTCCCGTGAGATACGAACCTCACTATTCCATTTTCCTAAGAGACACCGAAGGTATCACCCGTGTTATCACGTTCACTGTCTATATTTTCCTGGTACTGATATTAATTATCAAACTGAAACTAATAAATCGAAAACGGCAAAAAATGAATATGAATGGTCCATCTGACAACACCACGTGGTTTATAATAGTTATGACGGTCACTTTTCTAATTGCGGAGGGCGCTGCAGCTGGCTTGTCGTTTTTCGATAATAATCGAAGAGAGACAAATAGCGAGCGCATATTATTCGGATACTGGTGAGTTAAGCTTTCATTTTTTCTAGATATAAAGTCAACTTTAGGAGTATGAATGCGGCAGAAAGTTTTACCATAACCCTGAGAGTGTTCAACTCGGCTTCTCATGCTATAATTTGCTATTTTATGTCTTCACAATACAGGGAAACAGTGCATAAAATGATATGTTGTTCTTGGAAGAAAAAACAAAAAGAAGTGAGGCTTTCTTGGATTTTCAAAGCAAAAACAGTTTTTTTCAGGTTAGCGTGGTTCATGTTACATTATCAACAGATCGCAATGGCAAGGAGAAAAAGGAAACTAGAAATTCGTGTTGAAAAAAAAACGATCTGACTCATTTTTTGGGCGTTTCACATACATAATTAGAAAACGTGATTTTTTATTTTTTCAAATTCTGAATTTTGTTTTCTCAAACTCTCAACGACCACAATTCTCTATCATTATAGACTTGGCATAAATACTTGATTTTTCATATCATAAATATTTTCAGTTCACACTTTTATTTCAAACAATGGTTAGAGAAGGAATAACGGATGAGGAGCTCAATTTCCAAGATCGATTAAATTCTCCATTTTCCTTATATCTCAACGACGTCATCTTTTATGTGAATTATTCTGCTGAAGTGTTTTGCTTCCTTTTAAATTTCGTTCATCTCGCTATTCTTTTTCAAAAATCATTGAGAACCAATGCAGTTTATGTGATAATGATGGCAGTTGCTATTTTCGAAATTTTTTATTTCCTTCAAGAAATTACTAAAAGAATTTTTCCACTTGATTTTCTGAGTGCTTATGGGATGTGCTTACGCCCACAATTATACCCGTTAAATCCACTCGAGACGGCTTATAACCTGATAGAGACTATATCCAGAAGAATGTTCGTATGGCTTATGGTCCAATTGGCTCTAATCCGAACATTATCGATTAGTTTTCCGATGAGTGATTGGTTGACTAAACCTGCGACAACTATTATTTGTTCAGTGACAATATTTTTATTTTGGTTGGTTTTTCATGATTGGCCATTGATTTTTGCCAGGTTTTATTGGTTGTCGGATAACATGGAGGATAGGTAAGGAAAATTCGAATTTAAAAAAAAAGAGACTTTGATTTGACAGGCAGTGTGTAAAAGTGTTTCTGAATGAGGTATATGAACGAAGCGGGAATGTCTATATTTTTGCGATTCCCAAGCAATACGGACCTCATTATGAGACATTTCTTCGGGAAACCGAGGGAGTTATCAGAGTTATCACATTCACTATCTATACATTGCTGATTCTGATACTGATTATCAAATTGAAAGTGATAAATCGAAAGCGACAAAAAATGAATATGAATGGCCCATCTGATAATACAACATGGTATATTATATTTATGACTATCACTTTTTTGATAGCTGAGGGCGCGGCAGCTGGAATGTCATTTGACAAGAATCATAGAATAGAAACGAAAGGTGAAGCCTTATTATTTGGATATGTGTGAGTCGATTTTTATTTATTTTTTCCAGAAAAAAAATTTAAAAATTCTAGGTACATATATACGGCGGAAGGTTTTATTCGAACCCTTCGAGTGCTCAATTCGGCTTCTCATGCTCTAATTTGCTACTTTATGTCTTCACAATACAGGGATACTGTACATAAAATGAAGTGTTGTTCTTGGAAGAAAAAGAGCAAAAAAGTGAGCATTTTGAGATTTTTGTAGGAAAAAAATTGTAAAATTTTCAGGTTAGTCTAGTCCATGTCACCATTTCAACTGATCGCGAGAAGCGGGATGAGACATGGAAAAAGTCAAAAAGTTCATATTGATTTTTTAACAGTTTTTTTTTTCAACTTTTCACTTGAATAAGACATTTTCAACCTGTTCCAATTATTTTCCTGCTATGATCTTTTGATTTTTCAAATTTTCAAAGTCTTCAAATTACATCATTTCAAAAAAACATATACATCATACTAAACTCTATTTTCCTCAGATGACAAATATCTGAATATTAAATTATAATTATCAACCGCATATCATAGACACCAGGCCCATATTAACACCCACCATTTTTAAAATATTTTATATTTTCCAAAGCATTACTAATTCTCAAAATGATTGGAGAAGTGATAAGCGATGAGGATCTAGAAGAATATGATAGAGTCAACTCATCATTTTTCATTTTTCTCAACACGTTTTTATTATATCTCAACTATTTTTTCGAACTGTTTTGTATTCTTCTAAACCTTGCCCATCTATCGATTCTTTTCCGAAAACCATTACGATCCAATGCAGTTTATATCATTATGATTTGGGTTGCCATTTTCGAAATTTTTTATTTCATACAAACATTTTTGAATCAAATATATCCTTTGGACATTGAAACACAACTCAGTTACAGTTCATGTCTTCGGAAAGAGTTGTACGGAATGGATCCGATTGGAGTGGCTTACAATTTAGTGGAGACTATATGCAGAAGAATGTTCGTTTGGCTTATGGTACAATTGGCCTTAATCCGAACGTTATCAATTAGTTTTCCGATGAGTGATTGGCTGACTAAACCTTTGACAACTATTATTTGTTCCGTGGGGATGTTTTTATTTTGGTTGATATTTCATGATTGGCCATTGGTGTACGGAAGGTTCTATTGGCAGCCGGAAAATATGAAGGAGAGGTGATAATGGATAGGGATTTGCTAAGGCATAGCTAATATCAAGGCTGAGATAGTTGAAAGCTACAATATTACTATTCTAATACACAAGTTCCGCGTGACTGTCAGTGTCTGTAGCCTTTCCTAGAAATGCGGTCTTGATGAGATTTGAACGAGTTAAAACATCATTTTACCGCAATGATGTACTCTTTTTTAAAATTCCGTTCAGAGCTGTCCGTCTTTTTTTATTTTTGGTCGGAGCTCTGGGTAACTCTGTGCACAAAGCACAAAGCCTAAGCCACGCCGCCTTCAACTGTCGGCTGCTAGATTTACTCATTTTAAAGAGTCTACTGCTGCCGCCGGTTCAAATACACGACGTTAGCGGCGTAGTGTAGTTGTATAAAAAAAATTACCGGTGAACTCAGCATCCGAGTTCGACTCCTCGGCGGGCCAAATAGCTTTGGTTTTTTATTTTAAGTTGAGAATGGAGGTTTTCCAGGCGTTTGAGCGGCGGAAACCGTCTGGTGAACTTAAATTTGAGGGAAAGTTTATCATTGAATAACCTTCACTAAACACCGAAGCCAATTCGTAACCTTCCAATTTTTAAAGAGACTGCGAAAGATCCTACGATAATTCAATCGACGAAAATGTTTATTTGTTCGCTATACCCAAACGCTACGAATCCCATTATGAGACATTTCTAAAAGACACCGAAGGTTATATCCGAGTCATTTCTTTCACCGTCTACGTCCTTCTTGTTCTTGTATTGATCATCAAATTGAAGTTGATAAATCGAAAGCGGCAAAAAATGAATATGAAGGGGTCCTCGGATAATACTACTTGGTTGATTATAGTTATGACAGTCACTTTTCTGATTGCGGAAGGCACCGCAGCTGGGTTAGCGTTCCTTATCAGTTTTCATGGCGATTTCAACACCTATGGTGATCCTGTGATACTCGGATATATGTAAGCTACCTTCTCTTTTTTTTTAAACTCCAATAACTTTTTTCAAGAAACCTTTCAAAAGCAGAGGGGTTCATCAAAACCTTGCGAGTGTTCAATTCGGCGTCTCATGCTGTCGTTTGCTATTTCATGTCTTCACAATACCGGGATACAGTACATAAAATGATATGCTGTTCGTGTGGAGGTAAAAAGAAAGATAAAGTAAGATATTCCAAATTTTTAATGAAAGAGGAACATTCATTTCCAGGTTAGTGTGGTGTTAGTCACTATTGCATCAACTGAGCGAGATAAAACAGCACAAAAATGAAAAAATTGGGAAGTTCATATTTATTGATTGCATTTTTATTCATGTTGGTCAATTTTGGATCATTTTTCGAGATAAATCGGTTTTCCGGTTTTTTAGCCAGCTCCAAAAGAACATTGCTACATTCTATATACATTTTAACTTTCATTCGAAAAACATGTGATTAATAATTTTGATATCAAAATATCAAACAATTATAAATTCAGCTGACTTGCCAACCCCTCATTTTCATTCTCTCCTTTATAAGTCTTTTTGCCAAGTTTCTTCTTCCGAGAATTTTTCCCTCTGGAAAATGACACAAGATGATAGGACTCAGGAAGAAATTCAGAAAACTTGGGAGTATTACCAGAGGATAAACTCCCCTCTCTTCTTTTGGATCAACATTATAATCGTTTTCCTGAATTCAATTTTTCATTTATTTTGTATCATTTTGAACTGTGCCCATCTTGCTATCCTTCTTCGGAAACCATTAAGAACCAATGCAGTTTTTATTATAATGATGGGCATTGCAATTTTTGAAATTATCTATTTTATACAAAGAATTTATGATTTATTCTCCCCAGTGGATCCCTATGACGTTTATTATGGCCTATGCTTGACTCAAAAGTACTATGCAGTGGAGCCCATTGCAAAATTCTGGAACCTTCTGGAAAATATTTCAAGAAGAATGTTCGTATGGCTAATGGTCCAGTTGGCTCTTATCCGAACATTATCGATTAGTTTTCCTATGAGTGATTGGTTGACTAAACCATTGACAACTATTATTTGTTCACTGTGCATCTTTATATTTTGGATGGGATTCCAAAACTGGCCATTAGTCTTTGGGAGGTATTATTGGCTGCCGGATTATATGGAGGGGAAGTAAGTTTTAAGTTGAAAACCTTTTGATTTCAAGGGTGGGGAGACACGTAAGCATTTGTAGACTTTGTATGTATTCTGTCGTAAGATGTGGTGTATACACTAATTTTTTAATTTTGAATATTTTTAAGATAAACAAAACCCGTTACATTCTAAAGGCTACAGTGATGATAAGTAAGCTACCGTAATGATAATTAGTCGGGCGCATTACCGGATGAGCTACAGGGACCAAAACGCAGCTCCTCTTTCTTTGAATGGAATTTTTTGATTCAATTTTCCATATATTTAACCAGATTTAGGTCGAAAAGAAGACTGAAATTATCCAGCATTTCTATACTTATCTAGAATCGAAATACTACCTTTTTGACTAATTTTTTCAAGAAAAAAAGTTAGAAAAAAAGATCAGAAAACCAAATTTCATGCCATTTTGAAAATGCAAAGATTTTAAACTTAAAAATACCACATCATTTTGAGACTTGAAACTTTCAAATTTAATTATTGTTTGAAATTTCATGACTTGAACTTTCTTATTCTCTGAAATTGGACCAAAAATATTTCTTTCAGAAATAAGTCCTACACTGCCGCGGAGTGCACAAAGTTTCGCAAAATAGTTGACAAGAAGATCGACGTCTCCATTTTTGCCATTCCACAAGAATATGGGCCACCGTACACAAAATTTTTGGAAGATGCCGAGGGAATTATCAGATTTATCACTTTAACTGTGTATATCCTTCTAATTCTGATATTGATTATCAAATTGAAGTTTATTAGTCAAAAACGGCAAAAAATGAATTCGAGTGGTCTATCTGATAACACCACGTGGTTAATTATAGTTATGACTATCACTTTTCTTATTGCGGAGGCCGCTGCTGCAGGGTTCTCGTTCTTCAAATCTCATATCGGCATCCCTAATACCATTTTGTTGTTTGGATATATGTGAGCCTCTTTTGGAAGTTTTCCTAAAAATTTTGAGCTTATTCCAGAGACCTCGGTCAAGCAGATGGGTTCGTTAAAACCCTTCGCGCGTTGAATTCGGCATCTCATGCTGTAATTTGCTATTTTATGTCTACACAATACTGGGATACTGTACATCAAATGATGTGTTGTTTTCGTGTGAAGAAAAAGGAGGTAAGCGGTTTTTTGTGGAAAAAATTGAAAAAAAAACTTCAGGGGTCTGTACGCCAGGTCACTATATCAGGAGACATTGATTCGCGGAAGGAGAGAATTGCTACAATTTCATATTGATTATTTTTCTCGTTTCTAAATGCTTTTTCTATATTTTCCCTGCTTTTGGCCTGATTTTCACTTATAGTCAACGCAAGCGTCTGCCTACCCGCTTTACTGCAACCCCGCCTACCTCATTAAAATAGTTCTCTTTCTGGAGAGAGCGGCCAGACACGCAGAGAGTAACGTGTCTGGCCACTCTCTCCAAAAGCAGAACTATTTTTACGAGGTGGGCGGGGTTGCAGTAGAGCGGGTATGCAGACGCTTGCGCTGACTATAATTTAATTCAGTTTACCACTATTTTATCGATAAACTTTGAACTTTAACTGACTCAAGCTACAGTAATCTGAAAAAGGTTGTGTTTTTCTCATTTTTCATGCCACTATTTCTACGGATCGAGGCAAGGAGTACCAAGAGTTCGTATTGAATTTTTCCAGCATAGTGGTCCTTGTGAAACTGCTGGTGTTATGGAGGTTCAAAAACTAAGCTCTTCGATTTTCTCACACATTAAAAGTTTTTTTTGGTGTTTTGCACTATTCCATTCCAATACATCCGATTTTAGCTGATATCACTTAAAATAAGTTTGCCACATGATTCTTGAAATCTCAAATAAACTTTCACACATCATACTAAAGTTTATTTATTTCTAGTCTTTCATCGACTAATTGTATGCCTTGAACCGAGACAAACACCTTGCCAACTCCCACTTCTTTTCTTTAACGTTTTTTCATAACAAACTTTAGTTGACACTGCCTCAACCATGGTGATAACCGATGAAGAACTAGAAGATCAGGATCGTATATTTTCCCCTTTATTTCATAATCTCAACTCATTTCTTAGATATTTTAACTACTTTTTCGAAGTTTTCTGCATTTTCATTAATTGCGTCCATCTTGCAATTCTCCTTCGGAAATCATTACGGACCAACCCAGTTTATATCATAATGATAAGAATTGCTATCTTTGAAGATATCTACTTTGTGCAAATAATAATCGATAGAGTTCACTCAGTTGCTTTTACAAACTTATATGGAGCATGCCTCCGTCCACTGTCATTTCCAATAGAGCCTATTAAAACTTCATGGGATCTGGTGGAGACTTTGACCAAGAGAATGTTCGTTTGGCTTATGATACAATTGGCCTTAATTCGAACATTATCGATTAGTTTTCCAATGAGTGATTGAACTATCATTTGTTCAGTGGCTATATCTTTATTTTGGTTGCTGTTTCATGATTGGCCATTGGTGTTTGCAAGGTTTTATTGGTTGCCGGATAATATGGAAGGAAGGTAACGTTCTGAAACTGACTGAAACCGCCCAGCGAGACATACCCCGCAATTCTTGTTTTGTCTCGCAATCCTCTCGCCTTGGGCTTGTCTCGCCGTGTCTCGGAAAGTGATCGTCTCGTCTCGTTCTCGCAATTCTTTTGAGCTTTTTCGTCTGCCTGATGGTATATTTCACGCGATAAACGAGTATTCCGAGAAATTGGGTTCACTTTGCAAGAAATGAAAATTGCGAGAAGTTGCGTTTCGGGATGACTACGAGCTATTGCGAAAACGAGACGAGACGATCACTTTTCGAGACAAGGCGAGACGAGACGAGACTCGTGAACGCTGTAGCAAAACTCGCAAAATTCCTCGCACTCGACAAGCATAAATGCCCACGAGACGCTACAAGTCTTCATTTCTTTACATCTATTGCAAAAAAATTCTCCGCGAGTTGAACCAACCCGAAAATGTTTCAATTTTTGCGCTCCCCAAACAGTATGGACCACATCACACAATATTCCTAAAAGAAACCGAAGGAACTATTCGAATCAGCTCGCTAACTGTCTATATCCTTCTTATCCTGGTCTTAATCATCAAATTGAAATCGATAAATCGAAAACGGCAGAAAATGAATATGAATAGTGCATCTGATAATACGACATGGTTAATTTTAGTTATGACGGTCACATTTCTGATTTCCGAGGGTGCTGCAGCTACGTTGGCATTTATCGATAATTCGGGTGAATCTATAGTGTTTGGATATGTGTAAGTTTAATCCTCAGAATGAAATGTTCCACATTTTTATAGAACACCAGCCTGATTTCTGCGCCTACGGCGCATCAACAGGCTTCTTTATACTGTTCGTCGCTGCGCTCCTCATTTTTTTCACTGGTCGCGGGTACGCCGCTCCATATAACTAAAACCCGTCGACACCTGTAGGCAAACAGTTTCTCTAGGCTCTCGTGGTCCGGTGGCGCAGTGCGTGAGCGCGCGGCGGTCGTTCGAAAGGGAGCGGGTTCGGACCCTTTTGGGGCCAAACCTCTTTCTTTCTTCTTACCCGAAAAGTGCGCACATCCCGACGTACAGACAAACCCCTCTAGCGTTTTATATATAAGAATGATGGTACGACGCGGAAGGTTTTGTTAGAACCCTCCGTGTAGTCAACTCGGCATCTCATGCTGTAATTTGCTATTTTATGTCTACACAATACAGGGATACTGTACATAAAATGATGTGTTGTTCTTGTAAGAGTCGGAAGGAAAAAGATAAAGTAAGTTTTTGTTTTTGTCTGGAATTTCAGAAATCAGAATAAGTTTTTTGAAGGTTACTGTAGTTCAAGGAACTATTTCAACGGACCGGAATACTCCTAGGCAGAGGAAAACGAAAAGTTCATTTTGACTCATTTTTTGTTATAGTTTTGACTATACCTTTAGTGTGCCGTTCAGCGAGACAATTCCCGCAATTTTGGTTTTGTCTCGCGATCGTCTCGCCTCGGGCTTGCCTCGCCTTGTCTCGGAAAGTGATCGTCTTGTCACGTCTCGTTCTCGCGAAAGATCGTTTTTGTCTCGGATCTTAATTTCTCGTTCTCGCTATTTCTCGCAATTTTCATTTCTTACAAGGTGCTCGCCATTTTCCGGAATGTTCGTTTAACGCGAAAAATTTTCACTTTCTCACATTTTCATGTTCAATTTTTAAATTTTTTGATCTCTCTGCTCCAAATTTGATTACATCATTCAGACACCATTCTGACTCTTGTTCGAAAACAAGTGATAATTGTTTTTTGTTATCAAAAATTTCAGACAATTATAAATTCAGCTGCCTTGTCAACCCCTTATTTTCATTCTCACCTTTATAAATCCCCATTTTCGCAGATTTTGTTCTTCAAATTCTTCGATTTTAAAAACTTTTTTTTTCAAAATGGTCCAAATAAACGCAACGAAAGAAGTTGATGAAATGCTCGCCAATCCAGTTTTCTGGTGGCTCAACATTATCATCGTCTTCCTGAACTTATTCTTTGATTTCTTTTGTATTGTTTTGAATTGTTTTCATCTTGCCATCCTTCTGCAAAAGCCGTTACGAACCAATGCAGTTTATATTATAATGATGGGAATTGCAATTTTTGAAATTATTTATTTTATACAAACAATCTACGGCCTGTTTTTTTCTACTGTAGATTTTGATGTATATTATGGTTTGTGTTTGGCTCAAAAGTACTACGCAGTGAAGCCCTATGAAACATTCTGGAGTCTTGTAGAGAGTATATGCAGAAGAATGTTTGTATGGCTTATGGTCCAATTAGCCCTAATCCGAACATTATCGATTAGTTTTCCGATGAGTGATTGGTTGACTAAACCTTTGACAACTATTATTTGTTCAGTGGCAATATTTTTATTTTGGATGGGATTTCAAAATTGGCCACTGTTGTTTGGAAGATTTTACTGGCTGCCGGATCATATGGAGGGAAAGTAAGGAACCAGCGCTTTAGCCAAACAGGCAAAAAAGCAATTAGGCAAATAGGCAATAGCCAGTCGGTACCAGGGGCGTGCGGAAAAATTTTTGGATTATTCGAAAGAATTTCAGATATTTTGCTGTCGGATAAAAAATTTGAGACATTTTTCGGATATCCGAATATCTAAAAACCGAAATCGGATTATTTTTCGGATTTCAGATTTATCGAAAAGTTATTTCGAGGAAAACTTTTCGTGAGATTGCGAAATTGACAAAAATTATGCGAAATATATTATTTTTCAACTTCGTCAAACTAAAACCAATGCGAAATTCGAACCAACTTGGAATTTTTCTTTCCTTTTTGATTTTTGAGAAATTAGAATATTCGAATATCCGAAAAAACAAAGTTCGGATAAATCTTCGGACATCCGATTATCCGAAAAATCAGTCCGGATAATTTTTCGCGTTTCCGAACATCCGAACATTTATTTCCCACAGCACTGGGTCATACTGAAACAAAGAGCCCACCCGCAAAAGAAATCCGATTGATTGGATTGATTGATTTGTATATTTTTGAAATTGAATTCAGAGTTGGTCAATACTCGTTAAAGATATGCAAAAAAATGCGCGCCGCAGTTGATAAAGAAATGAAAGTTTATATTTTTGCCATCCCCCAAGAATACGGACCACCATACACACAATTTTTGGAAAAAGCAGAAGGAGCTATCAGAATTATCACTTTAACAGTGTATATTCTTCTAATTCTGATATTGATTATCAAGTTGAAACTGATAAATCGAAAGCGGCAAAAAATGAATATGAATGGCCCCTCGGATAATACCACATGGTTAATTATTGTAATGACAGTCACCTTTTTGATTGCGGAGGCCGCTGCAGCTGGTTTGGCGTTTTTCAAAAATCAGATAATAAAATCAGATACAGATATCGTTCTGTTATTTGGATACATGTAAGTCCTTTTTTCCAAAATTTTTGAAAAAAAAATTATTTTAAGAGACATGTTGCAAGCTGAAAACTTTATCAAAACCTTGCGAGTGCTCAATTCGGCATCGCATGCTGTAATTTGCTATTTTATGTCTACACAATATAGGGATACTGTACACAAAATGATGTGTTGTTCGTGTGGAAAGAAAAAGGAGGTGAGAGGTTTTTTTATTGAAAAAATTAATCGATAAAAAATAATTTGATTTCAGGTTCCTGTACGTCAGGTTACTGTATCAGAAGATCAGAAAACGCAGAGCAAGAGAACCTCTACAAGGTCATATTGATTTTCTTCATACTTGTCACAGGCCGATTTTTGGCAAGTATGATTTTTTTTTCATGGTGATATCTTTGCTCCTTTTTAACTTGTTTCAATTTAGTTTCCGCCCAATTTTTGTGTAATTCTCCACTTTTCATTGATGAACTTTTTTGTCACTCAAACTACAGTATCCTGAGCAAAAACTTGTTATTTGCGAAGATAATAAGCTTGACCATTATAATTATATTAAAGATAAAGATCTTTTCAAAAGTGGTGGGTGTAAACAACGGTCTGATGTATAGTCAGCTTTCAAATCTGTCATTATTATGTGGTTATTGTTATTTGAGATAAGTAAAGTTCATAATGATTATTGCTTTTATTGAATGACATGTTTCTATGATTTCAACAACATAATTTTATTATAAAACATTAAAATCGAACAAAAATTTTAACTTTATTAAAAAATTCCATCTAAAAATGTTGAAATGGTTCTGAACTGGACAGAAGCAAATTCAGCCAAAAAATGTACGATACTCACCAAAAGCAGTAACCAAAAAGCAAAAAGAAAGCATAAAAATTGTAAAATAAATGCATCAACTTGTTAAAACTGTAACTTGAATAGTCTGAAATATTTCCAGTTTTTTGACAAAAAAAAAAGAAATTTTCACATTATCCTTCCTTTTCTTCCTACAACAACATAACGTTTTTTGTGCAGTATCCCGGTATTGTGAAGACATAAAGTAGCAAATTATGGCATGAGAAGTCGAATTAAATACTCGTAAGGCTTTAATGAAGTAATCTGCTTCCAGCATGTCACTTAAAATTTTTAAAAATGTGAAAACCATTAGAAAATTGAGAAAAACACTCACACATATCCGAAAAACGAGTGAGTCGTTGGATTTTGTAGTTGAAAAAACGATAGCCCAGCTGCAGCGGCTTCCGCTATCAGAAAAGTGATAGTCATTACTATAATCAACCATGTGGTTTTGTCAGATGAACCACTCATATTCATTTTTCGTTGCTTTCGTTTTATCAGCTTCAATTTTATAATTAATACCACGATAAGAATAGTATAGACAGCTACAGTGATAATTCTGATGTATGCTTCGGCCTCCTCCAAAAATGCTGTGTGAGTGTGGTCATATTGTTGTGGGATGGCAAAAATATAGGTGTCGACTTTCATTCCACCCTCTTTTCGCCATTCTTTGCATTCTATGATTGATTGTGCTCTGAATGTAAAAATCAATTGGAAGTAAACGGTTCAGTTTCAGATTAAGAATGCACGCTCCGCACCTCAACAGCCTTGATTTCACAAAAGTTTTGTTCATTCTTAAGTTAAAGTTAAAAAAAACATATTTGGTCTACCGAGGAATCGAACTCGGACGCTGAATTTACAGGAATTTTCTTAACACCACTACACTACGCCGCCAGCGACGTACCATTCATATTCATTTTTCAGGGCCAGCGACGTACTAGAATCCTATCAAAATAGCGCAATTCCTTTGTCTTCAAGAAAAAAAAGCCTTACGTTCCCTTTATGTTGTCCGGAAGCCAATAAAACCTCCCAAACAGCAATGGCCAGTTTTGAAACACGAACCAAAATAAGAATATTCCGAATGAACAAATAATAGTAGTCAATGGTTTAGTCAACCAATCACTCATCGGAAAACTAATCGATAATGTTCGGATCAATGCCAATTGTACCATAAGATATACAAACATCCTTCTTGAGATATTCTCTATGAGAAAATAGAACGTTTGAATTGGTTCTTTAGGCTTAAGCTCTGGGTTCAAACAGCGTCCATAATCAATATCTTGTTCAAACAATGAATAATTGAAAAATAGATCGTAAATTGTTTGTATAAAATAGATAATTTCGAAAATGGCGATCCCCATCATTATGATATAAACTGCATTGGTTCGTAATGGTTTTTGAAAAAGGATGGCGAGATGAAAAAAATTCAGAATAATACAAAACGAGAAAGAAAATACATTCAAGCAGACGAAAACTACGCTGACGACATAGTAAAGAGCCCAATTAAGAGCACTCATTTTTTTGCTTTTTTTTTTGGTGTTCTGAGGAAAAAAACCTCAAAAGCAAATGATGTTGATAGGAAACTAGACAAAAATGATTATGTCCGAAATGTATAGAATAGGAAATTGGGTGATTCAGTCTAGTCATATGCCAACAGAAGAAAAAAGCTTTGATTAAAGCATGTATATCAACGAGAATATTGTTTTATTGAAAATAAAGACACATCATAATTTAGTTTGCGCTCTATTATTATCAGAAAAACATTAGGGATCCTATAATTATCAATCTTTAAAACAGACTATACAATAAACCTTTTCTTCACTTCCATTTTCCTATTTGTCATGTTACATATGTAGTTACAGTAGCGAGCATAAGTGAGGGTACCTTTGTGTTTCGATTAATAACTATACTCAAAGTCATCCGATTGACCCAAAAAATTTTTTGAGGACACCTGAGGTAACTAGATATCGATTTTTCTGTTCTAAAATGTTGCTGCAAATCCACGTGGACCATTTCCGTGAAAATATCAGGTATTCCGCCACCGTCCGTGACCTTATTTCAGTCAACATCCGAAGAGGGGCTTTTGAACAGGACAGAATATCTCGGCTGAAAGTGTTTCAAATGGGCTCAAAATTTGGGAAAAGGTCTCTTTTGAGACCCTGAACAAAATACTATGGATAGACTTTGGTTTAGGAAAAATTCGTTTTTTGACTTTTGTACTGATTTTGGATGATTTTGAAAATCAACTGAAAAGTAAAAAACGAATTTTGCCGAAAATAATATCTATCCGTAGAATTTTGTTCAGGTTCTCAAAAGTGACCCTTCCTGAAATTTTTACCCCATTTGAAACATTTTGAGCCGAGATATTCTGTCCTGTTCAAAAGCCCCTCTTCGGATGTTGACTGAAATAAGGTCACGGACGGTGGCGGAATACCTGATATTTTCACGGAAATGGTCCACGTGGACTTGGGGCAACATTTTAGAACAGAAAAATCGGTATCCCCAGGTGACCCAAAAAAAGTTTTCAAAATTGCCTCCTGAACCTCCGGCGCTCGTCACCGTAAAAAATTTTTGCGAAAAATTTTTTCTGAAAAAAAAATTTGGATCGTGTTCCTAGTTACCTCAGGTGTCCTCAAAATAATTTTTGGGTCAATCGGATGACTTTGAGTGTAGTTATTAATCGAAACACAAAGGTACCCTCACTTATGCTCGCTACTGTATGTACAAAAAACATATTTTATGATAATATATTGATCACCGTGAGAAGACACAAAGAAAGTTTTGATTTGATAAAATTACAGTTAAAATAGATCAAAATGACTCTGAAATTGGCACAAATGATTTTCGTAAAAATTTTAGACAAGAAAATATACAATAATCTCCAGGAGCAAGAAGTAGTTGCCAATAAATATTCCAAAAAGAAGTCCAACCCATCAGAAGTTGTAAGAAAAAAGCATCAACTTGTTAACACTGTGACTTGAATAGTCTGTAATGAATCGATATTTTAGACAGCAATACTTGAAAATTCTCACATTTTCTTTCCTCTTTCTTTTCTTAAACAAACAACAACAACCATACGTTTCGCGTACAGTATCCCTGTATTGTGAAGACATAAAATAACAAATTACAGCATGGGATATTGAGTTGAAGATCCTCAAAGTTTCAACAAAGAAATCTGCCATGTCCATGTCTCTTGAAAAACGTTTTTTATTGAGGAATTAAAAAAAAATACTTACACGTAACCGAATACGTCCCAGGTCGTCTTTCCAAGTTTGTATTGGGATTGGTGGAAAGATAGTCCAGCTGCAGCAGCTTCCGCGATGAGAAAAGGGATAGTCATAACTAAAATCAACCACGTGGTTTTATCTGATGGAGCATTCATATTCATTTTTTTCCGTTTCTGATTTATCAGCTTCAGTTTGATAGTCAAAATCAGGATGAGAAGAATATACACAGATAAGGTAACAATTCGGATAGGTTCTTCAGCTTTCTCTAGAAATTCTTTGTGCAATGGCCCATATTTTTGTGGAATAGCAAAAATGTAGACGTCGATCAGCCTCCCAGAAAACGTGCGTTCTTTTTTGCATACTTCAGCCGTATACCATTCTCTAAATCCACATTTTTTGTTTCGAGTAGAGCGATTGACGGGTGACCAAACTTACGGTTTTTTAAAGCATCAATTTCGGTATCTTTCACACTCGAAACTAATTTTTTGTTATGAATTCACACAAAAACCACTCTAAGCGGGTCAAAACTGGGTTTGAAGACACGGTGGAGCATATATTGATGGCCTAGAATCTGACATTGATGGCCTAGAATCTGGCTCAGCGGGGTGTAAACGCGGCTGTTGTTTGTAAGAGGGAAGGCCGACCCCTTTCGCGGCCAAATTGCTATTCATTATTTCCCAAAAAACGAGAACATCCTAACAGAAGAACAACTATTCTTTTATACTTTTGGATTCTAATGGTTTTGATATTTGAGAAATTCTAACCTATCCTCGAGTAAGTTATCCGGCAGCCAGTACAACCTTCCAAACAACAATGGCCAGTTTTCAAAAACCAACCAAAACAAAAAAATACTAATTGAACAAATAATAGTTGTCGGAGGTTTTGTCAACCAATCATTCATCGGAAAACTAATCGATAATGCCCGGATAAGAGCCAATTGTATCATCAGCCATACGAACATCCTTTTGGATAATGTATTCATCAGATACCAAACCGTTTCAACTGGTTCCTTAGCATGCAACTCTCGTCTCAAGCAGAGCCCATACCTATATTCCGTAAATTCCGATTGGCGTAATGTGAATGGAAGGTAAAATGCTTGTATAACATAGATCATTTCAAAAATGGCAATTCCAATCATTATGATGTAGACTGAATTTTTTCGTAACGGTTTTTGGAGAAGGACCATAAGATGAAAATAATTCAATAAAATAGAAAATAAGTAGAAAAATATATTCGAGCAAAGGAGAGTAAGGCTGATCCAATAAGAAAGATGTTGTTGAAATTTGCTCATCTTTCGTTTTGGGTGGTATTCTGCGAAAAAAAACCTGAATAACCAAACGGCTTAATAAAAAAGTTTTAAAAAGTTATTGAGTTCAAATTGAAACATCGACCTTAAAACATCGAGAAAATTTCTAGATGAAAATAATGCACGAAAATGTTTTGGTCGTGCAATAAACACCCATTTTATGTTTCCTTCTCACAATTGTATGTTTCCTTCTCACATGCTTCTTGAATTTGTCATATATTTTCATCATCAGACTCCATATTTTTCTCCCAAAAAGTTTTCATCATTTGACATTCATTCTTTGAAACTTTTCAATGAAATTCCTTGTTTCATACCTATTTTTTCCAATTATTCTATCTATTGCGAGTCTGGAAGATGATCTACAGAAATTGCTCAATGTTTATAGTAGCGAACCAAATTTTGAAAGAAAATGTGCTTTTAAACACACGGAATTGACCTCTGAAACTATGAAATTCTTCCCAAAAAAGTGTGAAACGGTGTACGGTATCATTGTGATCAATAATAATACAGATGTGGCTAATTATGAAATTGAGGAAATGCTCAAAAATGTGAAATTCTTACATGGGGGAATTCGAGTGGAGAGTTCAAGTCTTACGAGTTTTTCTTTCATTCCAAAAGGAGGTTTTAAGTTGTATTGTGAAAAGTGTAAGTTACAGAAAGGACAAAAAAAGCTACACATACTACCAAAGCTAAAATTATTCAGATGGGGTTTTCGTCCAGAACAACGCACAGTTAACTGATGTCGATTCTTTACAAAAAGTCAAATTTATGTTTGGTAAAAACTATGAAGAGTGCAACGTCACTATAGAGAATAATACGAAGCTCAACGCGGAGAAAATATGTGATGGAAAAGCGACTGGAAATTTGATGAATGTTTTGGTTCGAGGCAATTTTAAAGACTGCGGTGAGTGTTGTAATCTTGATAGTCTTTATGTTTTTAAACACTCTTCCCAAGTTTGATTTTTTTCGAATTTCAGGATGCCAAGGTGGCTACACGCCTTCTATATCCATCAGCCAGTTCAAATATTGTAAAGACGTCTATCATGACTTATCATTAACCAACATGAATGATTCAGAAGATTTATCTGCACTATCTGATATCAAAACTATCAGAGGCGTTCTGAACATTCAAAACACAAAATTTCAGAACTTATCATTTCTTAAAAATTTTGAGATATTAAAATTCAATGCAGACGAAGATGAGATTTTGATAAATATTCAAAACAATTCGAAAATGACCAGGCTGGATTTACCAAATTTTCATGTAAGAAGGCTACAAAGACTACAAAAACTACAAAGACTACAAAAACTACAAAGTCTACAAAAACTACAAAGACTACAAACCTCAATTTTACAGACGATCCGTAACGTCCGATATGGCGAATATCAATCCATAAACATCTATTTCAACATTGAAAATCTTCATCCAGACTTTTGCCTGACTTTTAAGGAACTATCATCCTTACTAGTTTATCAAGTAAAATTCATAAACTTGCATGCGAAACTTTGTGAAGAACACACACTACATCCGATGTTATGCCAGTTCAAAAATATGACAGAGTTACCATATGATTGTTATATATTGATGGGAGACGTGAAAGTTGAGAGTGGTGATGAGGATATGATCCATAAATTATTTACACCATATCAGTTGTATGGATCACTGGAAATCCGCAATACCGAGATGACGGATAAAGATTTTCTTGAAATGTTTTTTCGATGGCGTTTGATTGTGTCGCTGGATGGTGGGCCTACCTTTGAATTTTTTAGTTGGTGCGCGCCATTTCCATGTTTATGTTTTCAAACGAGAACAAATCTGAGTTACAAATGCCTGGATTACCAGAAAATTTAGCATTACGAAAAACGAAAAATGGAAAAAAAAAAACAAAAGTATCCGCTCCACCGTTGAAACGAACTCGGATGCTGAATTTACCAGAATTTTTTTACGCCGCTACGCTACGCCGCCAACAGTGTTTTTAAATTGAACCGGCGGCGGCAGCAGACTCTCCAATATAAGTAAATCTAGCGGCCGACAGTTGACGGGTGCGTGGCTTAGGCTTCGTGCATAGATAGCACAGAGCTTCGTAAAGCTCCAATCAAAAAATGAAAAAGACGGCCTTCATCGCGGGGAAGTTCTGTGTCGACCGGTAAGGCCCCAATCGCTCTTATACTTATGGGCAGTTTGCATCACTTGCAACCTGCATTTGCATCATCACCTGCATTATTCGTGAATCTAGCGGCCGACAGTTGACGGGAGCGGGGCTTAGGCTTGGAAAAAAGGTAGTTCAAAAAAGGTATAACCCGATAAGGCTAATGACGCACCCGACAGCGATCGCATTTTTATTTCTCCAAAAAAGTTCACGTAATCTTGCTTTTTTTTTCAGTAAATCGTCCTGTAATCCAAATAATTGGCAACAAGAACTTGAAAGATCCAGAGATGGTATTCAGACCGGTTAGTTTAGACAACAGAGGCCACGTTTCACTATTTTCCGATTACCTTGACATCCAACTTTACAGCGAATTTACACCAATGGACCAGGCGTGGCTGTTATTCAAGACAATCATCCAGATATTTTCAAGTCGAATAATGGGATCTGCAACCTTTTCAAAGTATCTCCCAAAGATAAAACTGAATACATCGGGTCGTTGAATTACACCGGAGGAGATTGTGGTAAAAAATTATTTTCGAAATTTTGAAAACATTTTTGTTTCAGGCCATCGAATAGAAGTGGCGTCATCGTTTGGGATGCGGGTCGACGTTGTGATATTGATTCTTTCATCAGTTTTATTGGTATGATAATATCATTTAACACCAACAAATCATCAAAATGAACTTGTGACTTTTTGTTGTCCTCGAGTAGTTTCCCAATCCACTGATCTCGATCTCGATTTCCCGATCTCGCACACCTGAAAAGTTTTCAATACAATTTCCAGGCAAAAAAAACGAGAAATTTCTCTCATTTTTCTTACTTTTTTCTGCTTTATTCTTGCTCTTACAAATGCAAAACATCTTTTCGTGTACAGTATCTCTTTATTGTGCAGACATGAAATAGTTATTGAGAAAAATGCGTTTGAACTTTGAGTATTGCAACACTGCGGTGGTGGAGATCATTGTTTGATAAACAAAAATCCAGGATTCAATTCCGCGTTCGTGGTAGATCTACTTTTTTTGTAAGCCATAAACTTATGTCCTTAGAAATTGTTTTTCAATTACTTCATGAAAGCCTTAACAGAAAATTTCGTAAATTGATCGAAAGAAAAATAAGATTTTAGAAATCGGGAAAACTCAGACTTTGGGGTTGAAAAGTTCTTATCACAAGATTTTAGTATGTAGTTTCACTCTTTGCTAATGGAATTATGATAACATATTTATCACCGTAAAAAGCCACAAAGAAAATTTGGTTTTGTTAAAATTTCAGTAAAAAGTGTGTCATTCTAAAATGAGCAACAACGTGTTTTGTCATATCTTTAGACAGGGAAATATACAATTGCTTTCAAAAGCAGGAGTGAGTAAGCATAAATAATTTGAAATTAAACAAACCTAATTGAAAATTGTTGAATCAAGTTGTTAAAACGGTGACTTGAATAGTCTAAAATAATTGAAACTTTTAGACGAAAAACATAAAAGTTCTCACATTTTCTTTCCTCTTCCTCTTCCTAAATAAACAACAACAACCATACGTTTCGCGTACAGTATCCCTGTATTGTGAGGACATGAAATAACAAATTACAGCATGGGATATTGAGTTGAAGATTCGCAAGGTTTTAACAAAAAGATCTGCTACATCCATGTCACTTGAAAAGGAAATTTTGTTGAGGAAATTGGAAAAAAAAATACTCGCACGTAACCGAAAACGTCCCAACTCACCGTCCCAAGATTATATTGAGATCGACAAAACGCTAGTCCAGCTGCAGAGACTTCCGCGATAAAAAATGGGATAATCATAACTATAATTAACCATGTGGTTTTATCTGATGGAGCATTCAGATTCATTTTTTTCCGTTTCTGATTTATCAGCTTCAGTTTGATAACTAATATCAGTATGAGAAGAATATAGACAGATAAGGTGATGATTCGGATAGGTTTTTCAGCTTTCTCTAGAAATACTGTGTGCGATGGCCCATATTTTTGTGGAATAGCAAAAATGTAGACTTCGTTTTTCAAGCGAAGATATTTGCGGTGATTCAAGCACTCTCTCTCGTATTCGAAAATCCGGTCTAACCAAAAACTTTTGAGGTAAAAGTCTTTTAAAAATTCTTCATTAGCGCTCACTTGCTCTCTGCGTGGTCCGGAAGCCAGTAAAACCTTCCAAAAATCAATGGCGAGTTCTGAAATCCCATCCAAAATAAGAAAACACCCACTGAACAAATAATAGTTGTCAATGGTTTAGTCAACCAATCACTCATCGGAAAACTGATCGATAATGTTCGAATGAAAGCCAACTGGACCATAAGCCATACGAACATTCTTTTGGATAAAGTCTCCAGACATTTATAAGCTGTTTCAATTGGTACCTTAGCTTCCAGCTCTTTTGCCAAGCATAGCCCATAATACGGTTCGCCATAATTAAGTTGACCCGTAAATACACCGTAAAGTGCTTGTATAAAATAGAACATCTCAAAAATGGCAATTCCCATCATTATGATGTAGACTGAGTTGGTCCGTAAAGGTTTTTGAAGAAGGGCCATGAGATGGAAATAATTCAAAAAAATGCTAAACAAGTGAAAAAATGTAGTCAAGCAAACGAGAGAAAGACTGATCCAATAGAAAAGAGTTCTTTGAAACTCATTCAAGTTTTTGCTCATATTTTGCTTTGGATGGTGTTCGGGGAAAAAACCCCAAAAACCAAAGAGTTTAATAGAAAAGTAGAGAAAAATTATTGGGTTCAAAATGAAAAATGGAGAAAACTGAGTGATTCAGCCTTGTGTTACAACAACTCAAAAAGGCAATTATGTTTGAAACACGGAAGTTATATCAACTAACATTCTGTTATATCAAAAACACATCATAATATAGTTTGAAACCTAAAATTATCAGGCAAGTCATAAGATTCAGAAGATGAAAAATATTTTTGAAAAATTATACATCATTCTTTCCTTCTTTCAAGTGGTACTATTTAGAAAAAGTTTGCCTCTCTCATTTTTTTCATACTGAAATGAGAGTTGAAGAAATTGAAAAAAGGGTAAAATCCAATCTTTTCTTGGGGATCAACTTTGCTCTTATATTCTTCAATTTATTTTTTCACGTAACTTGTATCATATCAAATTTTTTCCATCTCGCTATCTTACTTCAAAAACCATTACGAACCAACTCAGTGTACGTTATTATGATCGGAATCGCAATTTTCGAAGTTATCTATGTTTTTCAATTAACTGACGATGTGTTTCTGTTTTCGTTTGAGCTGCGGAGTATATATGATATCCCCGGATATGGAGACTGTTTGACTGAAAAATTGTATGCAGTAATACCAATTGTAGCGTTTCGTGATATCATAGTGTTTATGACGAAAAGAATGATCGTATGGCTGATGGTACAATTGGCCTTAATCCGGGCATTATCGATTAGTTTTCCGATGAGTGATTGGTTTATAAAGCCGTTGACAACTATTACTTGTTCAGTGGTTATGTTCGTATTCTGGTTTATGTTTCAAAATTGGCCGTTGGTATTTTTTGGGAGATATTATTGGCTGCCAGATAACATGCCAAAAGGCAGGTAAGTCTCAGTCCGATTCAAGTGTTTGGACGTGTTATTGGTGATTTAGAGGTTGAGAGCACACTGATCTAATCAATCAAAAAGCTGTGTTTTTGATATTGACAAAAATAGGTCAGTATTGAAGCAACAACTCACACCAGAATATTTGTTATATTTGTGTTCTTTATTCACATCTTCAATCTTACTCAAAAAACGTTCGTTTCAGGAAAAACGCGGAGGAATGCAAAAAACTTAGAATACATACACACAACACTATTGAAGTATATTACTTTGCTGTTCCACAAAAATATGGAGTACCTTACAAAAAATTTTTGGAGGAGGCTGAAGGAATTATCAGTATCATCACTTTGATTGTGTACATTCTTCTTATATTGGTATTAGTTGTGAAATTGAGACAGATAATTCAAAAACGGAAAAAAATGAACATGAACGAGTCATCTGATAAAACAACTCATTATATCATAGTTATGTCTATTTTATTCCTGATTGCCGAAGCCACTGCAGCTGTACTTTCATTTCTCCTAAATAATATGTCAAATAGAAGAGGGGACATATTTGTATTTGGCTATGTGTGAGTTGTTTACGGTGAATTTCTCAAAGTTTTCCAATTTCCATTTTCAAGATACCCTCAACTAGCAGATGGCTTCGTCGGAACTCTGAGAGCTCTCAACTCAATATCTCATGCGGTCATTTGCTATTTTATGTCCTCACAATACAGGGAGCTTGCACAAAAAATGTGTTGTTGTCTGGGTGGTGGGAAGACGAAGAAGGTTAAAGTA
Source organism: Caenorhabditis doughertyi (assembly GCA_963572265.1). Classification (NCBI taxonomy): domain Eukaryota; kingdom Metazoa; phylum Nematoda; class Chromadorea; order Rhabditida; family Rhabditidae; genus Caenorhabditis; species Caenorhabditis doughertyi. Next base: position 20,398,248 of record OY751557.1, on the reverse strand, counting down.
AGCTCAATAGCTTCAACAAATTCTATCGAGAGAGGCAAAAAAATGAAATTGACAATTCCTTGATTAACAATTTCTTACATGGAAGATATATTATTTTTCTTTTAATGAAAGTATCGTAATAAACTATATTTTGCTTGAATGGCAAATTCTACAATATCGCGTCTTTGTTACTATTACAGCACGAATTCCGTATGCGTGTGGGTGTTGAAAAACGACGCGATGATGCCCGTCACCATGTCCAAAAAACCCCGTTTTCAGTACCTTTCTGAAATTTCAATTGGTGTGAGAAACGCACAAGCGACCACATGAAAATAATAAATATGTTATAATAAATTACTTTTGCAACGGAAGTCGTACTTTACCGATGACTATGCACATCAGCCCTGTGTCGACACCCTCAATTTTCGAATTTTTTTTGGTAATTGTAGACTTTGAAGCTATGATGTGTTTTTTGTTTTTGATATGAAAATTAATAGTTGAAAAATTTGCACGAGTTTATTCATAATAAATTCTTGATTGATCAAACCAAACTCAGTTATTTGAGTTGTCCAAAATTCAACTCAACTTCATTCGTACTTCAGCACTTTTTTTCTGAAAATACCCAAAAAAAAGATGGGTAGAGAGCCTGAAGAAAGAATAAAATCTAATAGTTTTCTGGCGGTGACCGTTGCCCTCGCAGTTCTAAACACGTTTTTTCATATTTTTTGTATCATTTTAAACTGTGCCCATCTTTCTATACTTTTTCGAAAGACATTAAGAACAAACTCAGTTTATATTATAATGATCGGAATCGCCATATTTGAAATTATCTACGTTTTTCAATTAATCAACGATATGTATCCTGGTGAGCTGGGGATTTTACCTTACTTACCAGGATATGGAGATTGTTTAAACGAAAAATTGTACGCAGTAATACCTGCTGTAGCGCTTCGCGATATCATAGCGTTCATGACGAAAAGAATGATTGTATGGCTTATGGTACAATTGGCCCTTATTCGGGCATTATCGATTAGTTTTCCAATGATTGATTGGTTTATTAACACTGCTTCTCGGTTATTACTCGAAAACAGAATTCACCGGCGCAGAAATGTTCTTTAATTTAGCTAAAAACTTTACAAAAGTTTCATTTGGACCCAAATAGTCAACAAATGCTGATTTCGAGTTCATGACGCACATGCTCCAGGAGCTGAAGCACGATAAAGAGCCCAAAATGAAAGTGGTCCGATCGGTTTGAAAAATGTTTTCCCGACGTTTTTCGCACCGTAGAGTACGAATTTCATAATGAAAACTTTTGGAATCAATTTTTAAGAGTACCTGTAGTGCAAAATTTGTGATTTTTGATCAATTTTGAACGTTTTTTTTTGTTCCTGAAAATTTTTCCAACGGCTTACCAAAAATAAACGCCAGATTCGGATTCAGCACCTTAAAATACGTCGATTTCCTTTAAGAAACCAAAAATCGACGTATACATATTGCCATTTTTTCAGCTTTTATCCATTTTCACAACGTACCCCCCCTCCATGATGAAAAAAGTCATAGTCTCAGATCCGTACAAAAATTTTGTGGGATGTTCCCCTATCCAAATGTGACTTGGTCACCAATTTTTAGATCCTGGAAATTCGATTTGTAGTCGTGGCACCACTTCAAAAAAATCCATCATCTGATCCTGGATCCAAAATATTTAAATTTTTCAAATTGCTTTTTTTGAGCAGAATTTGATGGGAAAGAGCTCAGTAAAGCCTGAAAAGTTGTTTTGGACAAATAATCTTCGCGAGAGACCACGTTTTCTTCGTTAAAACATCAAAATTACAGAAACTTCTTGAGAAAGTTGCTTTAGCCTTCACATCTGACTTGAAAACCAGAATACTGAGCGGGTTTTTGTCCAAAAGAACTTTTCAGGCTTTACTGAGCTCTTTCCCATCAAATTCCGCTCAAAAAAAGCAATTTGAAAAATTTCAATATTTTGGATCCAGGATCAGATGATGGATTTTTTTGAAGTGGTGCCACGACAACAAATCGAATTTCCAGCATCTAAAAATTAGTGACCGGGTCACATTTGGATAGGGGAACATCCCACAAAATTTTTGTACGGATCTGAGACTATGACTTTTTTCATCATGGAGGGGGGTAGGTTCTGAAAATGGATAAAAGCTGAAAAAAATGGCAATATGTATATGTCGATTTTTGGTTTCTTAAAGGAAATTGACGTATTTTAAGGTGCTGAATCCGAATCTGGCGTTTTTTTTTTGGTGAGCCGTTGGAAAAATTTTCAGGAACAAAAAAAACGTTCAAAATTGATCAAAAATCACAAATTTTGCACTACAGGTACTCTTAAAAATCGATTCCAAAAGTTTTTATTGTAAAATTCGTACTCTGTGGTGCGAAAAACGTCGGGAAAACATTTTTCAAACCGATCGGACCACTTTCATTTTGGGCTCTTTATCGTGGTCCAGCTCCTGGAGCATGTGACTCATGAACTCGAAATCAGTATTTTTTGACTATTTGGATCCATATGAAACTTTTATAAAATTTTTAGCCAAATCGGAAAACATTTCTGCGCCGGTGAATCAGTACTACAGGGATTGTTGAGTAGATAGAGATAATGAGTGTTAAGCTCTTGACAACTATTATTTGTTCGGTGGTTATGTTCTTATTTTGGTTTATGTTTCAAAATTGGCCACTGGTGTTTTTCGGACAGAATTATTGGCTGCCGGATAACACGTTTGAAGACAGGTAAAGTTTTCATTCTGAATACTCTACCGGAGCCACATTTTTTTGAGGAGGACTGAACTCGGGGTTTTTTATTTCAAATTCTGATACAGTTTTCTATTCTGAACATTTTCTTTCAATCCGACTACACTCAAAAATCACTCTAAGCAGTAAAAAAAGCGTTTGAAAGATGCACACAATACAGGTTGATGGCCTAGGATCCGACGAATGTGCGCCTTGCGCGCGCTTTTTTTCAAATTCCCAAGCCGTAAACCTGTACGCGGCTATGCCTTCAAATGCCTTCTTCTACCGTTCAGAGTGATTTTTTAGTGTGGTCGTGGTGAAAGAAAATAACCGTTATAAAAAATTGCATCAGTATTTTCTGGTTTATTTTTCTATGCTGATCTCATTGCTCATGAAAAATTGCCCAAAAATTGGTCCAAAGCGCACAAAATTTGCCTAGAATCACTTGTTACAGAACGGTGGCCGCGGCCGTCCGGCCGAGCATTCGACAGCGGTCTTGTTTTTAAACGTTGAAACTTGTAAAACGTAAAAAGAGCGGAAAATACGAAGGAGAGGACCCCGCGCTCTCGGAGAATTAACCACAGAAGGCCGCGGCCACCAATCCGTAACATCCTATTCTGGGCGCAATTTTTACGCTCCAGATCAATGATTGGGCGACTTCTTTATGCAGAATGGATTCAGCATAGAAAAATGAACCAGTGGCTAAAATAATTAAAAATGTGACACCGAATTTAGAAAAGCAGCGGCACAATGCAAAAAACGGCGAATAAAAGATTACAAGACAATCAAAGTCTACTATTATGCTATCCCACAAGAATATGGAATACCTTACAAAAAATTTTTGGAAGAGATTGAAGGGATTATCAGAATTATCCCTTTGGTTGTGTACATCCTACTGATAGTGATATTGGTTGTAAAATTGAGGCAGATAACTCAAAAACGGCTGAAAATGAATTTGAGTGGCTTATCGGATAAAACCACTTGGTATATTATCGTTATGACTATCTTTTTTCTGATAGCGGAGGCCACTGCAGCTGGGTTATCTTTTCTTCTTAACACTATGAAGATTAGATCATATGACAGTAGTTTAATATTCGGATATGTGTAAGTTTTTACTTGTTGAATTCTTTGGAACGTAATAATCTATGTTTTTCAGAACACCTCTTTTCGCTAACGGCTTTGTTGGAACCTTAAGAGTCCTCAACTCCATATCTCATGCGGGTATTTGCTATTTTATGTCATCTCAATACAGAGAAATTGCACGAAACATGTGTTGTTGTTGTTGTTTGCGTGGGAAGACAAAGGAGGATAAATTGAATTCCATTGTTCCGACAAGTGTGCTGGTTTCTATCTCATGACTCTTCGTATTGTCAATAACTTTCATCGAATGGAAAACATCATTTTAAAATTTGATTACGTGTTGTGATAATTTATCAAATATCACATGATAATAATAGGCTTGAAAGCTATTGTGTATCCAAAAATATTTGCGTAAATTTCTTACGTTTCAAAAGATGAATATTTTATTCGTCCAGAAAAACGTGAAAATCCTCAAAGCCGTTTTCAACTGATTTCAGTGCAAATTGGTATTGAGGATTTTCACGTTTTTTCGGACGAATAAAATATTCATCTTTTGAAACGTAAGAAATTTACGCAAAGGTTTTTGAATACACAATACTTCATTTCGACGCCCACCACTTTTGAATGAAAACTCATTTTGAGAAGTTTTCGTAAAATTTGAAAATTGTTTGGCAAAAATTATTTGGCACACCGAGGAATTGAACTCGGATGCTGAATTTACCAGAAATATTTTTACACCACTACACTACGCCGCCAATGGTGTGTAATTGAACCGGCGGCAGCAGCAAACCCTCTGAAATGAGTAAATCTAGCGGCCGACAGTCGACGGGGTTGGGACTCAGGCTTGGCGCAGGGATAGCACAGAGCTTGCCAGAGCTCCAATCGGAAAATTGAAAAAGACGGGCATCCTCGCGTGGAAATACTGTATCGACCAGTCAATGTCCCATCAAAATCGGACTTCTAGAAAAGTTTCAGGATCAGCGACGCGCATATGTAGATACTGACAGAAATGCGGAACGTGTCTATCAGAATAGTAAGTTTTTATCAGAAGTGCGAAATCAGTACAGGTTCCTCAGTGAGTCAAAACAGATAAAACCAAAAAAAATCAGGGAAAATGGACACAATACTGCAAAATGTCTTTATTGCCTTTTTCATAGTTTTGTCGTCTCGGTAATAGCAGTTACTGTAATCACACGAACCTGAAATAAATCAAGTTTTTTTTTAAATCAAGTTTTCAAAAAAATTAAATTTCTCACTTTTTCCTTTTTCTTTTTCTTGTTTAAACCCAAACAACACATCATTCTGTGTACAGTATCCCGGTATTGTGCAGACATGAAATAGCAAATTACAGCATGAGATATCGAGCTAAACGCTCTCAATGTCTTCGCAAAGTCAGCTGCCAGGCCGATGTCTCTTAATACAGAAAACATTTTGGGAAAATTAAGAAAGTACCTACATCTGTCCAAATACGTATAATATAGAAGGTTCATCGTCTACATTGAAATCTTCTTCGGTATTTGCATTTTGATAAAACGATAGCCCAGCTACAGCGGCCTCCGCTATGAAAAACGTGATAGTCATAACTATGATGAGCCATGTGGTATTATCAGATGGGCCATTCATATTCATTTTTTGCCGCTTTCGATTTATCAGCTTTAATTTTATAACCAATATTAGAATAAGAAGGAAATATACAGAAAAAGTGATAACCCGGATAATTCCTTCTGCTTTTTCCATAAAAATTGCTTGAGGGTACCCATACTCTTGTGGAATTGCGAAAATGTAGACGTTGATCTTCTTTTTGTAAAAACTTTTACGTATACTCTTGCAGTCGGCGGCCGTGTAATCGTCTTCTCTGAAATTAAAACTTCCAAAGTGACCGAAGTTTCGGTTTGAAACAAAGTAGTTTTCCAGATGATATAATCTAGTCTATCATTGCTAATCATAAAAATCGAATTTTGTAAATGTTTGAAAAATTTTTAAGCGACCCCACTTGTTCACATCTAATTAAATTCGCGGGGTCGGAACTGTTTTTTTTTGACATTTGGTCTAGGCCTCACCTATCCATCAGATTATCCGGCAGCCAGTAAAACCTTCCAAACATCAATGGCCAATATTCGAGACCCAACCAAAACAGAAATATACACACTGAACCAATAATAGTTGTCAATGGTTTAGTCAACCAATCATTCATTGGAAAACTAATCGATAATGTTCGGATAAGAGCCAACTGGACCATAAGCCATACGAACATTCTTCTGCAGATACCCTCTATGAGAAAATAAATTGTTTGAACTGGTTCTTTAGCTTCCAGCTTTTGATTCAAGCATAACCCATAGTCATATTCATCTTCAAACAATCTAATGAAAATGAACGTATCGTAAATTATTTGTAAAAAATAAATAATTTCAAAAATGGCGACTCCGATCATTATGATATAAACGGAGTTGCTTCGTAATGGTTTTCGAAAAAGGATAGCAAGATGAAAAAAATTCAAAATGATACAAAATAAAAAAGAAAATATATTTAAGCAAAATAGTATTATGTTGTACCAAACACAATCAAAATACACTGCGATTAAATTTTTGTCATATTTACTTGGGTCACTGCACATTTTTTTGTTGAATAATTTTCAGTAAAAAAATGAATGGGTCGTTTAGCCTAGTTTTATACCAAAAGTGTCATCATCTGAGAATTCGTTGTATCACAAATGAAGACACATCATATTATAGTTTGAGTCTTGGAATTACCATCAAAACACCAAAAATTAAATATTTACAACATCATTGTTTTTAGAATTTTTTGGGATGTCAAATATATACATCATTATTTTCTGTATCACATGAATATTATTTCAAAGATCTTCTAGTTTGATGGTTGTTTTCTAGCTTTTGCTTGTGCATTTTGGGTTTTTATATGATTAATTTGTTTTGAAGAAGCCTTCTTTTCGGACCCTTTGTTTCAGATCTTGTAATGCACTTTTTATTCTCTTTAATTTCCGACGTTTCGGCTGGTGGCCATCATCAGGGAGACAGTCTATAAACGGGAAAAAATGCATAGAGAGAGGGAGAGAGAAAAATCACACTTACAACGAGATTGTTAATGTTAAAATGAGACTAAGAGAAACATAAGAAACTGAAAAGAAAAGAAAGTGGAACACGTAATGGATAGGGCGAAGAAAAGAGTATTTCGAAGAGTGAGTTTTTGACTTTTGAGAGTCTCCAGATCCTACCCCGTCCCCCCAAAGTTTGTTACCAGGTCAGTAAGCTCTTCTTTTCCATTCAGGCTTGGGTTTAACGTGTTTATATACATTGCTTCTAAAGCTCTCCTCCTGGCCGTGTTTCTTTCAATTGTTATCAACTTGAGTACGAGTTTCAGAGGTTTTCCTTTGTGTTTTGCTTTAGAGTGTTTAGCAAAAGCATTCGTCGTGTAGGATGGTCTCTGTGGTGTGAAAAGAAGAGCTTACTGACCTGGTAACAAACTTTGGGGGGGGGACGGGGTAGGATCTGGAGACTCTCAAAAGTCAAAAACTCACTCTTCGAAATACTCTTTTCTTCGCCCTATCCATTACGTGTTCCACTTTCTTTTCTTTTCAGTTTCTTATGTTTCTCTTAGTCTCATTTTAACATTAACAATCTCGTTGTAAGTGTGATTTTTCTCTCTCCCTCTCTCTATGCATTTTTTCCCGTTTATAGACTGTCTCCCTGATGATGGCCACCAGCCGAAACGTCGGAAATTAAAGAGAATAAAAAGTGCATTACAAGATCTGAAACAAAGGGTCCGAAAAGAAGGCTTCTTCAAAACAAATTAATCTTCTAGTTTGTAATTTTCTTTTTCTTAGAACAATTTCAGGCACTTTTACACTTAAAGAAAGACTAAAACCACTTAAACATTGTTTCTGCTTTAAAATTTTATTATGATTTTAATAGTGCTTGAAAATCGTTCTAAACCGTGAAAGTCACAGGTGAGATCTCTAGGCCATGTTGTACTCTCGGACCACACGATTGGGATTTCTAGGCCAGGAGGCCACGGTCATTAAAGGGTATCGGTGTTAGGCCAGGAGAGTTTAACACTCGTAATGTTTTGACAAAACCTTCTGCTATCTCAATGTCTCTGAAACAATAAAAATATATAATTCTTCAAAAAAATTCAAAAAAAAGACCCACATATATCCAAATACTAGTAAACGCTCGCCATCTTTTACAAATGCAGCCGTTTGAAGAAATGATAGCCCAGCCGCAGCTGCCTCCGCTATGAAAAAAGTGATAGTCATAACTATAATCAACCATGTGGTATTATCAGATGGACCATTCATATTCAGTTTTTGCCACCTTCGGTTTATCAGTTTCAATTCGATAATTAATATCAGAATAAGAAGAATATAAACCGATAAAGTGATAACTCGAATAGATCCTTCAGCTTCCTCAAGAAACTTGGTGTACAGAGGCCCATATTCTTGTGGAATAGCAAAAATGTAGACGTTAACCTTTTTGTCAACCATTTTGCGGATTTTTTTGCATTCTGCGGCTGAATATATGTCTTTTCTGAAGAAATCAGTTTTCTATATTTTTTCTTATGATTAACACGGGGAAGGCGCATCAACACAGAAATTTTCTGAAAATTCCCAATAATAGTTTAGTTCAAAACCTTCGAGAATTCTCCAAAAGTTCAAAATCAGGGTTGACCGGGGCGAGGCGGGTCGTCTAACTTTTTGTCGACCCGCCCCTCCCCGCTCCGTCCCACCGACCCGCGTCGACCCGACCCGCCCATTTCACAAATATGCTTACTTTCCTTCCATATTACCCGGCAACCAATGAAATCTTCCAAACAACAATGGCCAATTTTGAAATATCATCCAAAACAAAAATATCCCCACTGAACAAATAATAGTTGTCCAAGGTTTAGTCAACCAATCACTCATCGGAAAACCAATCGATAATGTTCGGATTAGAGCTAATTGTACCATAAGCCATACGAACATTCTTCTGCAGATGTTTTCTACGATATTATAAACTGTTTTGACTGGTTCCACAGAGTAAAATTTTTGTGACAAACAAATTCCATAATAAGAATCAAAATATTGAGCTCCAATAAATAGGTCGTAAATCGTTTGAATGAAATAGATAATTTCAAAAATGGCAATTCCCATCATTATAATATAAACTGCATTTGTTCGCAACGGTTTTTGAAAAAGTACAACAAGATGGACACAGTTCAAAATGATACAAAAAACATCGAAAAATAAATTTAATAGTATGATAATGAGGTTGCTCCACCAGAAAAAGTTAGAGTTTATTGTCTCTTGATACTCACTTTGTTCATCGCTCATTGCTTTTTTTGAGTTTGGCGGCTTTCGAATTGAAAAATAATTAAGAATCAAAGAATTCGAGCAGAAACGTGGTGCAAAAATGTGATTATATAATCGGCCAATGTTTTGTTATCAAGTCCGAATAAACAAGCATGATTAAAACATACATAGCAACACCGCCAAAATGGCTATGTTGAAAATAAATATACATCATACTAAAGTCTATTTTCTATAGAATTCAAAAAATAATATAGTTTATAATATAGAAAATAATATATCATCTAACTATTCTAATACACAAATTCCGTGTGTCCGTTAGTATTTTCTCTGTCCGGGACCTTGGAGCCTTTTCTAGAGAACCGATTTTGATGGGACCTTGACAGCTCGATACGCAATTTTCCCGCGATGATTCCCGTCTTTTTTATTTTTTGATTGGAGCACCCGTCAACTGTCGGCTGCTAGATTTACTCATTTTAGAGAGTCTGCTGCCGTTGACGACTCAATTATCCACCGTTGGCGACGTAGTGTAGTGGTGTAAAAAAATTTTCGGTAAATTTAGCATCCGAGTTCGATCCCACAGCGGGCCAAATATTTTTGGTTTATCATTATTCGTAGGAATTGATCAAAAGTTTCGTTTTTTTTCTACTGTTTTGCGTAACCATATGTTTTGTTCGACTGCTCAATAATAACAGATTGGGTTTCCCAAAGTTTTAACACATGATTTTACACTCCTCTCCCCGAAAACATCATTCCTAATACTTTTATTTTTTCAGAAAGAGATAGGAATGGCGAAAAACGAGACAAGCAACGAAGAGCCGATTCCTTATGACCCATTGGAAGATCCAGTGGTTATTTTCATCAACCTCTCTCTTGTCTACTTCAATTTATTTTCCGAACTATTTTCTGTAGTTGTCAACTTTTTCCATTTGATTGTTCTCCTTCAAAAAACATTGCGGACCAATGCAGTTTATATTATTATGATGGGAATCGCAATTTTCGAAATTATTTATTTCCTTCAGACTTTTGTTGCTATAATGTTTCCTATAAATTTTATTGAATATTATGGAAAATGTTTACAACCAAAATATTTTCCAATGGAACCAATTCAAACCGCGTATAATGCTTTGGAGAATATCTCGAGAAGAATGTTTGTATGGCTTATGGTACAATTGGCTCTAATCCGAACGTTATCGATTAGTTTTCCGATGAGTGATTGGTTGACTAAACCTTTGACAACTATTATTTGTTCAGTGGTCATATTTTTGTTTTGGTTGATATTCCAAAATTGGCCATTGCTGTTTGGAAGATTCTTTTGGCTTCCGAGTTATATGGACAAAAAGTAAGTCGACCTATTGATATAGAACCTGTGACATAGTTCAAAAGAGTCTGCTTTACCGGTAAAAATACTTCTATTTACCGAAAAATTTTGAAAAAATTTTCCATAAAATTTTCATGAAAATTTATTGGTAATTTTTACAGAAACGTCCAAACTTTTTCTGCAGCTTTTCGCCCTAAATTTCAAAAAACCATCAAGCAACGATGCTTCGAAATTACGCTAATGCACATTGTTTAGCGGGTTTCCGTGAAAAAACTGGAAATAATCGGAAAAACTTTCGAACTTTTACCAAATTGAAGTAAATTTTTTTTGTTGGTTTTCCGATAACTTTTCGTTAAATCTCTTCTGAAAAATAAGTCGGTTTCAAACATTTTCCGGAAAGTGTTTTGAAAAATTTCCGGTAAATTTATTTTTCTCGCTAGTTTTCTAACAATTTACCGGTAATTTTTTTTTTCGCTGTATTTGTCGATAATTTATCGAATAACCCGTTCACCGGTAAAATTTTTTTTGGTCAGACACACTAGCTCAAACGCGGCTTTAATGAGAATAAATTTCTAAACATTTCAATTTTTTCAGTAAAAACTGCAAAATTATTCTCGCAATACTTGAGTTGAGTCCGGAAGTCTATGTATTTGCTATACCCCAGAAATACGGGCCGCCATACACACAATTTCTTGTCGAAATTGAAGGAATTATTCGAATTATCACTTTGACGGTCTATATCCTTCTTATCCTGAACTTGGTTATCAAGTTGAAGCTGATAAATCGAAAGCGGCAAAAAATGAATATGAATGGTTCATCTGATAACACCACGGGGTTGGTCATAGCCATGACTGTCACTTTTCTGATTGCGGAAGCAGCGGCGGCTGGAATATCATTCGTCAGAAATTACATTGATTCTACTGATAGTGATTACATAATGCTTGGATACTTGTAAGGTTTTTTTCTCAATTCAGAAAACAATCTCTATTTTTAAGCAGCCTGCCGGAAATAGAAGGCTTTACCAAAAGCTTGAGAGTGATCAACTCAGCGTCTCATGCTGTTATTTGCTATTTTATGTCTTCACTGTACAGGGATACTGTACACAAAATGATGTGTTGTTCATGGAAGAAGAATAAGAATAAGGTATTAGTTGAGGATTTTTTTCGAAGGCAAAACTGAGTTTTGGTTTCAGGTCAGTATGATCCAAGTCACTAGTTTGAACAACTGAGAAGGACATACAAATCTATGGGGTCTGATCTGCCACCCGGCCTTTTTAATGACTTCTCATCGTAGTTTTCTGTATTAATGTGAGAATAAAAATGCGTTGTGTAACCAAAAGTATACTCAGAAGATCAACAATTAAAGTCGCATGTACTTGTGGCAAACTGTCACAAGTTTAGTCAACCAATCACTCATCGGAAAACCAATCAATAATGTTTGGATTAGGGTCGATTGTATCATGAGCCACACGAACATTCTTCTGCAGATGTTTTCGACGGTATTATATATCGTTTTGACTGGTTCTATAGCATAAAGTTTCTGCGACAAACTAATGTTATAAAATGGATCAAAATATTAGTTTTCAATAAATAGGTCGTAAATTGTTTGAATGAAATAGAAAATTTCAAAAATGGCGATTCCGATCATTATGATATAAACTGCATTGGTTTGCAATGGTTTTCAAAGGAGAATAGCAAGATGGGAAAAGTTCAGAAAGATACAAAAAACATCGAAAAATAAATTGAAGAGTACGATAACAAGGTCATCGCTCATTTTTTTTCTTATTATTTTCAAAGCAAAAAAACTCAAAAATCAAAGGTTTGTGCAGAATTAATGGAAAAAGTTTAGTATAGAGGAAAGGTGGTCATTTGATTATATTATTGGCCAATAACATATTTCAAATCAGAGGAGGCAAGTATGATTAAAACACGGCAGTCCTGAAAATTGGGTATGTCGAAAATAAAAACACATCATACTATAGTCTAGTTTCCAAAGTTTTGAGAAAAAATGGGCTTTGTTTCTCTCGAAATGCTCACTAATTATAGGCTTCGTATTCTAAATGTTTGTGACATGATTATAATATTTTTTCATTTCTCTTCTAAAAACAGGATTCCTGGCCCAGTAATCCCAAAATGTAGTTTTATAGGACAACGCTGAAAATCGTGAACAGTGTATAATTTTCATGCAGAAAAATTTTTTTGATTTAGGTATGATTTTTTTTTAGTTCTCCTTTAAAGAAGGACTGTAATCACTTTTTATTTCGATGTCTGGTAGATTATTTGAAACATAATAAAATTCTTATTATCTGAAATCACAGACACTTTTCTAAAAACCGTAAAACTGCATCGCCTGGCATAGAATTACTTTTGGTGGCCGAGTCCACTCGGACTACACGGGCAGATGGAAAAGAAACCGTGTAGTTCTCGAGGACAACCTACGACTTTTTCTCTTTTTTTCTTTATTTTATTGCCGATTTTTGGTTTTTTTCAGTGTTTTCCATTTTTGAACCTGAAAAACAGATCAGAAAGTCAAAAAGCGGCAAAAGAAAAATGAAGAAAAAAAAAGACAAAAAGTCGGAGGTTGTCCTCGAGAACTACACGGTTTTACTTCCATCTGCCCGTGTAGTCCGAGTGGACTCGGCCACCGAAAGTAATTCTATGCCAGGAGACGCAATTTTACGGTTTTTGAGTAAATTTCTGTGATTTCAAATAATGAGAATCTGATTCTATTCTAATTAATCTAGCAGAATTTGGATTTAAAAAAGTGATTTCATTGCTAACATAAGAAGCTCGGGAGGAGTCTTTGTTAGTTAATTTGGATCTGTTTTGAAATACTGCATATTTTCGTAGTCTCATAATTATCAAATGATTATTCGATAAATGAAAAATTAAGACACATCATAATATTGCTTGATACCTTACATTATCAGAGAAAAGCGTATAATTATTAGTCTTCGCATCTAGCTATACATCATTTCTCTTTTCTTCACATGATTTTTCCATTTTTGAAACCAAATTCTTATTGCTTTCCCCCTTTTTTTCAATTTTTCATAATTTTTTTTTTCATTCAGAAATTTAAATTCCCCGCATAATTTCAAATTCAGAAAGGTATGAGTTTTATTGGTGGACCAACCGACGAGGAATTCAAGATTCTCTTGCCACAACTTGAATTTCTCCAAGGCATTCTTCCAGTCTTCAATGGAATCTTTGAAGTTTTCTGTGTCCTTTTCAATTTTCTTCATTTGGCAGTTCTCTTTCAAAAATCATTGAGAACGAATGCAGTTTATATTATAATGATTGAGATCGCCATTTTTGAAATTATTTATTTCTTGCAAGCTTTTACAGCAAGAGTCTACGATATCTATCATGTTGATCTTTATCAGGATGTATGCCTTCGTCCTTCTTTGCTTTTAATTCAACCATTTCAACAAATTTGGAAAATTATCTCTAATATCTCAAGAAGAATGTTCGTATGGCTTATGGTACAGTTGGCTCTAATTCGAACGTTATCGATTAGTTTCCCGATGAGCAATTGGATAACAAAACCTTCAACAACTTTAATGGGCTCATTGGTTGTTATGCTGTTGTGGTTCGGATTTCAATACTGGCCAATGTTTTTAGTCAGAGTTTACTGGAAGCCGGACGTTTTGCAATCTGAGTGAGAATTATATGTTTGCGGTCAGGAATTGTTCAAAAATCTGCGTTTTTTTCCGATAATTTCAAAAGTTAGTAACGACGATCCGAGATTTCGCAACTGCGCGGCGTTTAGACTATTTATCGATATACCTGAAAATCTGTGATTGAGCGGCCTCAGAACGTACATTTTGAAAGCAATTGCGCCCCACCAAAATCGACAAATTTGTGGGAATTCAAATTTTAGTTTTTTCGTATTCGCTGCGCTCCAATGTTAGAATCGAAAATCGCGATACGGAGTTTAATATTTTTGATGATGCCACCACCGCGATTTCTTGGGTTTTTTCGATGTAATTTTGTGGTTTTTTGATAGATAAGAGTATTATTAGTGCGAAAAACAAAAAAAATTCAATTTTATCTACCAAAATAATTAATTCATTTTACAGGGTTATCAGTGAATAGGAATTAATCTAGATAAACTCTCAATTTCTCTAATTTTTTGTCTCAAATTTTAAAGTACCTGTGAGCAGAGAAAAGCTCAAAAATTTGCAAAGTTTGAACTCAGTGAAAAACTAATTTTTGAATATCCGCGTAGAAGTATATCGAATTGTTTTTAGGGCGCATTGTACGCTCTGGTACTTTGTGATTAAAGGTTTTACGATAATTACGACGCTCCGGAATTACGCAGCTACGATACTCCGAAGTTCCGCAACTGCGCGCTGTTTAGCCTATTCATTTTTTTTTCGATATAAATTTTTAACTTCCAGAAAATGCAAATCCTATCCACCCGAAAGGCATGCTGCCGACCCTGTATTTATTTTTGCGATTCCATCGGAGTATGGCGTCTCTTATAATAACATGGCAGAAGATAAAGAAGGACTGATCCGATTGATTACTGTAATCGTCTACACGTTTCTCGTACTGGTTCTCGTCGTAAAATTGTGGCTTATTAATTTGAAGCGGAAAAAAATGAACTCAACGGAAAAGTCGGATAATAGTACTACGACGCTGATCATAGTAATGACTATCACTTTTTTGATTTCCGAAGGTTTTTTCGCTGCACTCAT